>JASTWQ010001260.1:0-605080 GCA_035220615.1 Leptothorax acervorum | reverse complement strand
TACATAAGTATAATTATCCGCGTGTAAATTAATGAACTGCTCGTCAGAAATAATAACAAGATAGTCTCGCGGAAGTATGGTAGTCACTTTGAGATTAATTACACGGGCATCAACGGCAACGCGACAATCGCCGGCAAATCGACTTCTTGTTTCGAAAGTCTATTACGTTCTTGCGATACTTTTTGGCGGCACGACCCCAACCGGCTACGAACTGTTCGCATAGATAATATTCGATGATTTATCATGTTCGGTCGCGCCGAGATCCAGCGAGGAAGAGAGAAGGAGAGAGAGAGAGAGAGAGAGAAAGTCATTGCTCGTTATAGGTACATGCAACGCTAAATAACATCGATGGATGATAACGAGCAAAAAGTAAATAATAATGTCGCAAATGCATAGCCTGCCGCTTTGATTAAAAAATATAAACGAGTCCGTCCACACCACGCGGAGACCTGTGTCAATTTCTGTGGCAATTACACCACCGGGAGATCTCCCCGCGGCCACGGCCGATTTTCGACAGTCATCGTCGCATCACGCTACGGAATCACGAGTTATTCCGTATTAAGTGCCCATTCTATGACCCTCGTCCCTCCCCGTCGTTCATCCCCTCTTCCTTCTTTCTTTCCTCTCTCCCTCCCTCCCTCTCTTCCTCAGTCCCTTCCTCTATCTCTCTTTTTCTCTCTCCCTCACTTCCTCGCACATCTACCTTATTTGGGCTGATTGCACCACAACGGCCATCAAGCGAGACCTGGCACGACTCCGTCACTTCCAAATCCTGACAGGACGAAGAAGTACATTATATGACAGCCGCCAAAAAGAGGATCTTATCGTGCGGTATCGTGTTTTCGGAGAAGGGGGCGTAACGTAACGTTTCTCGTGTGTCGTAACGCGCATCTCATGCCACAGACTACAGAGAGTTGCCCCACGGCAAGCTTCGAAATTTTCTATAATTATTGATAGCACCGATAATATTACGACACGAATGTGCTGACGTGGCAACTGGGGTTCTCTTGTTGCGCATGATAAAATCCGTAGATTATCTCACATGAGATATTAAACAGCTTAAAAAAGATTTCCGGTTAAAAATCTCTCGCTAAAAAAAGCATTTATATTTGCAGAAAATTAATTTTTCGCTGGATAAAAGCTTCAATATGTCAAGGTTAATATATATCAAAGAGATGCCATTTATGGAAACGTTTATAAAGTACAAAGCGGATTTAAGTACTATTATTTTCCAATTTTACCTAAATGCACGAATAAAATTTTATTTATAAAAACATTACGTACAAAATCGATCAAACTCGGTAGTCAGTCGCGGGTCCTTGTTATCTATTGTATTTTAATCCTCAAGTATCATCATATTAAATCTTATTCTAAAGAAAATAAGTGGCAAGAAACTAGAAGCAGTTTCGTAAAGTTAAATCATTGTTAAACATCATTATTAAACGGTTAATCACATATAAGCTTCAAATCTGTGATTATTTCAAATTATCCGAGTTGATATCATTTAAGTGCAAATCGGAACGAAACTCATTATGTATTTAACAAATCTCTTGCGCCATAATTTATGTGTTATAGGTATAATAGATATAACATCGTGTAAAATAGAGATAGAACTGTTCAGAATTCGAGTCGTTCCTTTTGTTATACGGGAAATATTTCCATGTAAGCGAACAGTGCCTGTTAGCATAGTTTTTTCTTGACTACGACTTTCCGTGATGTTAAGACATCGATCGTAAAGAGCCGAGATAAAACGATATGACAAGCGAGTTTATCCTCACTTTGTTTGGCTCTCGCTTTGTCTCAACTGTTTATCAGCTGTCTATCAGCTGATCAACCGCAGAAATTCTTAAGAGACTCAGACGTTGACCCAGTGGTCAAGAGGGTCCAGAATCTCTCTTTTAGAACAACGCAAGTACAAAACCCCGGAGCCTTGTGGCCCCAAAGCCAAACGCTATTCGCTAATTACCGCGGTGTTACGTACTAGTTCAACAAGTTGCTTATTTTTAGAGTCGGAGTTGCTTGCTCCACGCAACGCGTGATTGTCTCGCGAGGTGTCCTATCCAGCGCATTCATCGCGTTCTATTCCGCTTTTACCATTGTAAATAGTAGATATATAGTTTGCTCAAATATATTTCTTAATCCTTAACTGCGTCGGTAGCTTTGCATATATGTATGCAAAGTGACTTTTCGATGCTCCGTGTATTCTCCCTTATGAAATTCAAACTGAAAACGCGTGGCTTTGCACATCTATAAACAGCCTTTTCTGACCTTTCTGGCCCTTCTTTCCCTTCTACGTGGGAATGCCCAAAAGGTCATTATTTATTTAAAAAATATTCAGAGATGAATAAAAAATATTCAAAGAGCACATTTATAAGAATTAAACTACGCGTTTCTTGTCAAAATTCCCACTGCTACTTTCGTCGCGAAACCAAACACATTATCTTCTGTAATATTACTTTTTACTAATTATAATCTGTTTATGTTAAATTTTCGATTATTTGAATTAATTTGTATATGCAGCGCATTTTTATATTATTTTAGTACACAAATCATTATGAGCGTAACTCGAATTTACAGATACAAAGAATGATATAGGGCGAATAATTTATCACAAAAACGTATTTCATAATGAGAGCAATGAGTGACGCAGAAGTCAATATTAAAAGCCAAACGAATAATAAATATGAATTGTTCCATAAATCAATCACCTGCCAACAATAAAAAGGTAATAAAATAAGCTGCGTAAATTAATATGTTTTTTAAGTGCATAATAAATGTATAAATAATGATACATTTAAGTTATAAGTATATCATATCTGCAGATATTAACTTCAGCTTAAGATTATCATCATCGTCACGTGTGTATTAAAATAGAAAATTGTATCACGGTTTTATTATAAATTGTTCCTTAAATTCGGCAATAAGACCGGATGATTAGATGCTGCGAAAACCGGATGAGTCGCGTGGTAATGCCGCAAAATTATATGTTAGTATATGTATACATATAGCAAAACGTAAGTAGGGTATCTATATGGTGCCTTAATAGAGATGAGTGACGACGCTTAATTAGTATTAGCTTAAAAGATACCTCGTACTGCCCATATACGAGTGCGTTAACCGTAAGCACTGACAATAAATGTCCCGAGGAATTTAGTTGTCAGAGATAAAGGATGCTAATGGCGCAAGCGCGCAACATTTATGCAGGCAATGATATCAACCGAGTGTTCCGAGTGGTTTATTATTATGGCGCGTTCGTATTGCACTTTCTGTGCCGTTTAAAATGCACAGAACAAAAAACTGGAACAACGAATTTTTCCGGCGCTTTGCAGGTGCCATTCACTTTACCGCTAGGAAAATTTATGAGCGGCTAACAACGCTACAGAAAATCAGACATGACGTTTAATTAAAAGTGCAAATATCACATGGCCCGATCGTCAGATATAAATTCTAGAATCACCGGCCACACAATTTGGTCGATACTCGTATAACTAATTTAATTATACAACTTTAAAACGGGCACGGAGCTCTTTGCCGCGATATATATGTTAACCAATCTGCGAAACCGACATAATGGACACTTTCTCAATTTATTTACTGCATTAATGTTACTTCGCCAATACATATCGATAACTAAATTATGGCGAAACGCCAGAAAATCGACGAAGCGCTCACAAAGCAGTCGAATGTGCCACGAATGTCGATTAAAGCGTAATTTTGAGAGATCGTCAGCATCGCGCACAAAGACTCGTATCGCACAGCGGAACGTGACGGCGGTGCTTAATTCGCAAAAAAAAAGAAAAAAAAACAAGATCTCTTGTCCGTCGTCCTTAGACGTATTCCAGTCAAGTATGCTCCTATAAAGGCATCGTCGCGGGGAAGTATCGTGCCAATTGTGGAAGACAAAGAGTGCAAGGGGTGGATCGAAGGTGAAGGACCGACCAGGGATATTCCCTGAATAAAACGGTCCATTTGCCAAGGGTTAAGGGTAAAGGCACGGACGAAGGGTAAATATGCAAGAGTTCTCGTTCTTCCGCATTGGAGAGACAGAGAGAGATAGAGAGAAAAGCGGAGTTGGAACGTGGCGAAACTTATTTCCGAGGCTTATAGCTCCATCCGTGGTTGTGTTATTGCAGGCAGCCTTGACTTATTCAAGAAATATTACCGACATGTACATTCGAAATTACTTAGGACGCGACAAATTTCATTTCTAGGATTCAAAGGTCTCACACGAACAATATTAACGTTATTAATTGCATCTTAAGTCTCATTCTCTGAGCTAAATTAAAGTAAGTCTAAAAACTTTGAGATTTCTCGAACAATGTAATTCATTATTATTACACAATAGCTACTCTATTATACAATGTCTATCTACTTTTGCAGCTAAAATGTTTAGTCTCGTACTAAAAATATTAGAAAAGTGATATATATGAAAGTAAATTATAAATTCTTATTTTTAACACCTGTATTTATATATATATATATATAATTATATTAATAATATTATGAATATTATTATAATAATTACTTATGCACTTTATGTTCGACAGTTCTGAGTGAATAGGTATATATTACATCACCCTCGCACATTATCGTTGAAGAGCGCCAGTTCGTTACAAGTATATTGATCGCAATATAAAATGAGTATATGTGACGGGAAGTCTAGGTCACCGTGGGTCTTCGATTAAAGCTTTATTGATAATGCGCATATAATAAAACAGGATTTCGATCTTGAATACAGATTAGATGAATGTAATACTATACACAATGTGGATTTTTATATTTAGTTTGTGTTTTATATATAATTATCTACTATCTTTCTGAACGTGGCCTCAACGCTAATTTCGAATCGAGTATTATTGGTTAGTTGAATATTGGAATCGCTACTTTACCTTTGATCCAAAATTATATTAGCAACAAACGTCCATGGAAAAAAACCACCGCAACTCTCAAAAAACAACATCCGATATCGAGCATTGTGCTGGATAATAAAAAAACGTTTTTCTATAGCCGTTCGTATACAATCATATACAGACTTGTTAGATATTTTTTTCCATAGAGAGGATGGGATTCGATTTCACGCGAGTTGGAAATCCGTGAATTGTCCGCAATTTTAAACGAATCATGACATTCAATTTGTTCAGTCCATAAAAAGATGAAAATTTTTTTATCGCGATATTTTTCAACGAGCGTAAGCAGAGATTGGAGCTAAATTAAAGCAAAATGAAAAATTAAAGCGTTAAGAATTAATGTTAACGTTCTAGCGCATGAGAATTTAGCTCGTAAAATTCTGTTTCTCGCTGGAGCGAAACGAATCTCATGAAAAGCACGCGCAAAGAAAATATTTTCTTAATCATTCTAGAAAGCCCTGACCCGATAATGAAACATAAAGCTGAGTGGTATCTGGACCACCCTCGAATGAGACACGTGTTTTTTTACTTCCGTCATATATACTAGACTGTTGCAAAAGAGAACATGATATTTAATAGAAAGAGAATAAAGAAAGAGAGAAAAAGAGAAAGAATTTCTAGAATCTATATATCCTTAATAATATACGGTTATAGTTACCACTAAAAATTAATAATTAATATCTAACTAATTACTAAATTAAATTAAAAATTAAAATTAATAATTAAATTAAAATATTTTATAGATATTTTTAACACTTTAGACAGATCAAATTTATTACAAATCTGGTAATATGTTTTATGATTTAATATGTTTTAATTAATTTCATTATTTTATTTGATCTTATTATTTAATTATTCAATTCTACACTACGCGTTGCGTGTTACAGTGCATTTGTAATTCGTGTCGGAAAATTTAAGAAATTGGAAACATATTTTCGTGTGTGTTTTTTATAATATCGTAACAATTGTACGTGTGAAAAGAGGAGATTACCGTTCGCGCGGATCGAGTAGTGTTGGCCGCTTCTTTCGAGTTGCATTTTCCGGGCGCGAGTACCACAGCCTCACAGAATTAAATCTATTCAGAAGGCCGTCGACAGAGGCAGTCGGTGTATCCACTCGAGTAGAATCCCAGGCCAAGCCGAAAAGCCGGGTGGCGCGCAGTCCCCCATAGCCCGTGTCTAATCCCTTCGTCTCGCCCGCTCGCAGGGCATCTCCCATGAAGGCTGTCCTCTTGCCTGCTCATCCTAGATCGTAGGAATCGCTGTCCATCGGTCGCGGATCGTAGACCGACCGCCTCGATCCGTCGACTTCGACGATTGCCAATTCCTTATACCGAACGCTGAGAAATCACGTCGTCGACAAAAAGCAGTGCAGCTGCTGATTTCATTGACGATCCGTCGAAATGCTTAGATGCGCTCGAGCAACCAAAATAAACGCCGAAAGTTATCCGTCCGGGAATGTATTTGTTCTTTTTAACAGAGAGCCCTTTTTTCAACACTGGAAATCTCCAAGCGATCTCATTTACCACACACGTTCGTTCCGAATTAATTAACTTCTGGTGCGATACTGATGTGTGTAAATGTAAATTGGTTCTAACTATGCACGTTAAAGTTCTACTCTGTCAGGAAATGGATATAAATATGTTTACAGAGGAATAATTAAGCGGATGGACGGAGAAAGTAAAAATTTTAAATGTCAAATTTTAAAGTTTGAAATAAATAGGTAGAGAAAAATAAATCACTGTACTGTAAAGACGAGTTATTTGTGTACAAACACTTGCATATTTTAAAATATTTCTATTACTCTGTAGTATTCGTATTATTTTATTATAGTAATTATATACGAAATTATAATTTAAAAAACAGGATTATGCTTAAATTTATAATCGAGTAAACTTCCCTTGTATCATTCTTCTTGTTAATTCTGAAACTATCAACTTTATTAATTTTCTGCCAGTCTTCATAACGTCCGACATAAAAGAGTGTGTGGCATCTGGATAACGTTGTTCGCTTAAAACGATTCTTCCGCCAAAATTTATTCCGCAGCACGTTTCCGCGTTTTCTCTGATATCAACTGACGAGCTCTCTTACAAGATGACGCTCATCGGGCGCTCTTCCTCTCTCTTTAGCGTACGTAATATTCCCCCTCGATGTACTTAACGGCGGTTCTTTATCTCCGATATCGCTAATGAGAAAAAGAAACGAGTCGAGCTGAGCGCAAATGAATTTTGTCATCGGCACGGTGCGCTGGCGCGCGATCGATAACCACCTGAGGGCAAGAGCAAACATCTTAGCACACATGACCATCGACTATCCAAGAGAGATACGCAGGGAAGGCGTGAAAAGTCCGGCTTTACGAGAGAAGACCGGATAATCGACTCACTGTCAAAAAATTCCAAGAGCAAACAAGAGACGCTCGAAGACCGCGCCGTCGACGCCGCGCTCGTGTTAGCACGAGTCGAACCTTTCGACCCTCTTCCGAGAGAGGAGGAGTGGCGTAAGTTCTTACCTCTACAAAATATTTGGCCAACGCGCCACGGCCTCACGATATTTGCCCAGAATGCCCAGTTTAATTCCGAACGCACGCGAAGAAATATCCTACTCTGGCAAATCCACGGCGCGGCGCGCTTCCGCGTTGGATGTGAACGAGCAACGAGGAGTCGCCAGGCCCCGAAAGATCCTCTGTGGGAAAAACGTGGAACGATTCGTCAGGGATAGCAGCTAACACGTGTTCCGGTCCGTGACCAATTTAACCGGATACTCCGGCGTACGGGCCGCCTTCTATGAACCACCCTCTACCAATCCCGCGCGCTGGTACGAGCGAAGAAATGTCAGATGCACGCGTGCATCTGGATCATTGTCGGCGAGATCTGTGGAGGAGGAAATCGCTTCGAAATTCGTGCACCGTGACAGCGTTACGCCGCGCCGCCCGGCCCGGCCCGACGGCCTTACGGGCCTCCGTCGTTTCTTTTCATCAGACGCGCATTCATTCAATCAATTCGTTCATTCAAATCGCTTTCCCATTGATAAAAGTATCGTTAATAATAAATATCAATTATTTTGCTGAATCTTTCATTGGTTAATTACTAAAAAAAGGATTTTAAATAGAATACTAATTCAAGTTTGATCACGTATATACAGGTATGTATATATAATATATACACTAAGATACTTCATTGATCGACTTCTCAACGTATTTTGTTTTACGCATGAGAAGCTCCTCTTTAAATAACTTCTTTGATTAAAATGGCAAACGAGTCATCATAGTATTGATTATTTAAAAATATTCTGAAAAGCATGTGAGATGACGTGTACCGGATAGCTCATACACATGACATTTTATAGAAACAACGTGTACACGTGTTCTATCTTTCGTCTAGCATTCTTTCAAGAAGCTAATCTGTAAGTTTCTCTTTAACAAATTAACTCCAACTACTCCAAGTACTATTGCGAAGCGTGATGGATTTTAAACGCTTGCGATGAACGAAGTTATCTTCTGAATGACGACTGGCGCGAAAGTGTTGAAACAATCGCACGCATGAGAGATCGCAGAGCGTGAGAAGAAGGCGGCTTCTGTGTGTGTTCCGGAATGATTCTACAATAAGTATATTCGCCTCTTGATAGTACCGGGTCGTAAACTTTGATTTCATAAACGCGTTCGCTATTGCGCGTCGCCGGCTTTGATTTAATAGAGGCTAATGGATAGGGGTGTCCCACCGACTGGGTGGTCCTGTCGCAGGACTTTGTTTAATTATGACGTATGACCCGTCACCCCGTCTTTCCTGCAATTCGAACAGGATCGTGCCGAACTCTCGCTTCGAGAACGTCGCCTTTGTTCCTCTATCTTTGCAATCATCATTTTGACAAACATAATTGCGGAGTCAAGAGGAGTTGGGAAAAAACGGGTTGAAAAAAAAAGAAATACGGCACAATAAAAAGAAGCCAAGAAGGCAGATGAGCCAGCGCAACGCGTCACTTTCTCGTGTTCTTCGTGTCATTGGTTTAACAATCAGTGGACGTCGAGAAGGAGCACCGCGGTATTAAGAACACAAAACACAGCCCGCTCACGTTCCAAGAAATATTTAGCCGCATTCTTGCGTCTAATTGTGACCGTCAGCTGATTCATCGACAGTAAATCGATTCGGTGGTTAAGCGCTTTGCGTCAAGGCAATCACGCGCTCGTTTTCGCTGAAAACAGCACGCCGGTAACAGGTTAGTCATAGTACATTTATACAACGTATGTAAACCCCGTCACCAATTAAATCACCACAATGCCGGCGATTTTAGCGTCGGACAATTCTGTTACAATCTGCTACGTCGCTGGTAGCAGTTTATAAAGCGATAGAAAGTATCTCTGAAAGGCGATGAAATGGATGAAATTGACGTCGCACGCATTTTACACCTGATTCCAAGGAAGATTTTGATAAAATAATGATATTACAGCAACAATTGCGAAGAAAGATCGTTCATTGAACGATGTGATAAAAGATGCGTATTCGCATAAATATCGGATGCATTAATATTCTTGAAATATTTCAGGCAATGTACATATTACATCATAAGTTTATAGTTTATAAATATCGTTAAATTAATTGGTTTATATGTCCTATGAAATAAATTTTGATGAATATTATTCTTTCGTAATAATAAAAATAAAACACACATTATATGTAACCTTTGAAAATGTTGCCGTCTTGTATTACATCAATCCAATTAATAATTATTTAATTTAATCACATGTATTATATCTCTTTCGTAATTATGTATAAAAGATGCAAAAATTAAAACACAGAAATCTGAAGCAGAAATAAATAGTTTATATGGGCACGTATTATAAATGACATAAAATGAAACATAATGCAATCTTTCACAACTTTAAAGTTAATAGTGATCCATTTGTCAAATTAAATTGACTGCTTCATATATTCATAGCGATACAATACTTTTCATAAAAATTACAGGTTTGAAAGATGAATATTACTGACAGAAGTTTAACTTAAAGGTATCGGTTGGCCAAGACCACCATCGAAAAACTTATAGAATACCTAACGGTGCATAGCGGAGCAAATCGCAGTCCAGTGTAGGTACCTCAAAACCGTGACGATTAGGGTTCCCAGTGGCTTCGGAAAACGAGAAAAACCGAAAAAAAAGAAGCAAGCTGTGGTTCGAGAAAGTAAACACGCGTGACGGCCTTCGAGCTCGGCGATGCCGCGGCTCGAACGACAAAGGCAAACGGTCGCTTCTCGTGGTTTTCAAATTATTACAGAAAAATTCATAAAAATGTTGTCCGCGAAAATAAAGTGATATATTCCTATGGTCCCTTGTAAAAAAAAAAAAAAAGTAGACAAAGTCGATCAGGCAGACAACCACCACTCGTCCCACTCGACCCGACGCGAATTAATACGATAAGCGAATTAATTCGTCGACGAGAGAGCGTGTGAGATCGGACGCAGATTCGCCGCTGGAACAAAGTGCAATCAATGTCACCGTTGTTAACGGAAGCGTGACGCCTCGCAGCTGGAAGAAGATAATCGAGAGGCGTAGGAAAAAGGGCGACGCGCGATGAAGGCGCGATCACGGGGGCCGAAACGTAAGCCGGAGTAGCCGGTCGTCGCCGCAACACTCTGGGAAGCCTCGGCGAACTGCTTTCTCCGATTTGAGGAATGACAGCCACGACGCGATCCGCCTGAACAAAAACCATCCACGCCCCGCTTAATACCGCTAGTGCAGAAATGACGTTCCCAGGGACGACGCCGTCGTGACTCAGACGCGAGGCGTAGGTGGATCCAGTGCTCCACTGAGCAGGAAAAAGCGAGAGAGGGAACGGATGAAATCTTAACCGGGATCTCTCTCCGAGTTCCCGGCGCGCAACTTGATTGCGCCGAAAGAGCTAAAAAAAAGGTCGCCACGCTGCAATAAGCTGACATATTGTTCCGCTGAAAAATAAGTAAGCTCGACCCGCGGCGCTCAGTGTTTTATTAAAAAACTTCCGTTGCTAAAGCCCTTTGAATTTCTGTATCTAAACAAATTGGCAGTTTATTGCCCGAATATTTGTACGCTAAAAATACGCTGTTCGTAAAAAAATCAACATAAGCGATATATTAAAACGGAGATATACCTACGTGAAGAGAAAAGATGAAAGAAGCCATTTCGCATGCAACATCTAAAAATAACACTGGATATTAAAAATAACCCTAAGACGGGTGACGTATCTCCTATAAAGTGATCGCGTAAATACGCGCGAAATAATAAAGATTTATCTGAGGAAATGAAAAATGCAGAGAGGGGAAGTGTTTTTGCAATGAAAACGTTCCCCGTCCCTCAAAGCGATAATATCTCGGCGCTACCGTGCGCTTAATGATTTTTCCCTCATGTCCGTTCCAGCTATACTCGCGACGCGAATTCCGCAGCGTCTTACCACGCCGAGAGCCACAAGCAAGCCAGTAAAGAAGGCATCCTACGAACGGAGTAAAAACGCGTGACGTACCTGCGATCTACCTATGCCGCAGGGGACCACCCGCACGCAACCTGCGTCACCTTCTTTTCTTTGCCTCCCACCTTCGCCTCCCCTTTTTCCACCACTTCGTCCACAGCCGAGCGAGCGTTTCCTCGACTCCCGGTCTCGGCCCACTGCCCCCTTTGCGGCCCTGCGGATCAAAGCCGCACGGATTTATGAGTCGACCGGACTTTACAAATGGACATAACCCTGCTCCTTTCAGGAGCGTGGTCGTCTCTGGCGATAGTGCCATTTGTTGACGCTCCGCTCGGCAAAAAAAATTGCCGCGGAACACTGAATGACGCTCCGTATAATTTCATGCAAAATGAAACGTGTCTAGGCGTTAACACGTCACAGCAAGCATTACCGAGTCTTTATTCTTTTTCTAGAACGAGTAAAAAAGACAAAGGTCAGTTAAACTACAAAATAGGTAAAATCAAGTTCTGATATGGATAGCGGCAAAAACGTCCATTAATTTAATAAATAAACAATAATTAAAGGAAACGCCAAATTCGGTCGGGACTGGATATTGGTTGTCCAATAAATTCGTGAATTTTTAAGTACAAATTATTGATTATTATCTTATATACGGTCGTACTTTAAATTTGCTTATTAATAAATAAAGCTTTGAATCTCGAGTTTAAACTATTCTACGTTTCAGTTATCAAGTTAGAATATTATATGATTACTGGAGTACTCAAAATACGTTTTTATAAAAAAGAGCTATTTTTTTCCAAAATGTTGCAGTTGCACTGGTATTCCCATTTTCTATCGTAATGAAAATATACGAGAACGTGTTCTATATAACGTATTATTACGATAAACTATTTTTGAGTATATGTCACGTCTTGCGTGCCGCATTAGAAGATAAAGCGATGTAAGATTGCTTTTCGAATAATTCCGATCGTTACAATTTCGTGGAGTTTAATTTCACGCCAGGCCAACAAATGTCCATGGCACAGCTGTTTTTGACAAATCCAGTAATCATATTTCATCCCCCGATACTCTCGGGGGGCGGCCATCTACTGTGAGTATTCAACGTTTCCGAACGACAGAGATATATTTTTGCGCGGCAAATTTCAGCGACGATTTTTTTTTTTTTCAGCGCAAACGCGGGTTTACGCTTCAATCGCGACTCCTCTTTTTTATTTCCCTTTTTCTGCGTTCTCTTCTCTCCTCCGTACGCGACAATACGAATGAAACGAGGATAGCGGCAGACCCCGCGTTAACCTCGTTAGTATTCCCGATAGTGAGAGGAAGTTCCGCGAGGAGAGGATGCCATCCAAAACCCCATCGTCCTTTGTTAAGATTTAAGCAAGTAGCTAGCGACGGAGTGATAAATTTTGATTACGTGGTCGAGACTTCCGAAAGGGTTGAGAGAGAGAGCGCGCGTGCGCGATCCCCTCGACCCCGTAACCGCCATGGTGGCCTGGAATAATTAGGATCGGAGGTGGAAAATATCTAAGCCTGTCACGTATGCCGACAAAGGAGTCGCTACGACTTTAACGGGGTGG
The DNA here is from genome assembly GCA_035220615.1 of Leptothorax acervorum. Taxonomy (NCBI): domain Eukaryota; kingdom Metazoa; phylum Arthropoda; class Insecta; order Hymenoptera; family Formicidae; genus Leptothorax; species Leptothorax acervorum. The sequence goes on along the minus strand of JASTWQ010001260.1, from coordinate 592,164 downwards.
TCCTCGAAGAAGGGAAGTTTCACGGTAAGAGTCAAAAAGGTATTAACCACAAAAGACCAAAAGAAGACTCTTCCCAACGTCACCGCTGCTGCTTACAATTACAAAGCGAATTAACGTATAATGCCTTTTCCCCGGGTGTTCCTGTCCCAAACGTAGCAGTTCGAATCACCTAACACGTCCACACGCCTGTGCACACACACGACAAATACTACCACGTTACAAGGGGAAACAGGAACTTCCGCTGGTACGATTCCCGGAACGAACGACATAAAGGATGAGCGTTACTTATGCTCGCTCAGTTCGAGCGCACCGCGACAAGGCGTCTTCGTATATTATTCCGGATCGTGCTATCTCGCGGATAAATGGAGATGTAGGAGAGGAAAATTTACGCGGGAAATCGCATGTATCATAAGTTGCACACTGCCTGAACGGTTTCTGTAAAAAATAAAAAAATGTTGCACTTGATGTTATAAGAGAATAACCTATTTGCATACAACATTGATAAAACTTGAAATTTTTATGTTCTTCGAAAAGATGGTAAAACGCTGAACAATGAGGAATAAAATTCATTGATTATTTTAACATATTTGACTTTGAGTGCACAAAAAATGCGAACTTGCAATTCAATAACGCTTTTCGAAGAATATGATTTAATATAACTTGTAAAGGTAGCATAAATATGTTATAAATGTTCGAATCATTATTAAATAATTCTTTGATTCCATTAGAGAGAAAGATATCTAATATAATTTAATTTAAATAAAATGGTCAGTAGCTTTGATGATACTTGCGTAATTAATTATGGAAAGAAGTTTTTCTGCGTCATGTTTCCTCTTTGTAAGCATCGAAACATTTTTCTTAACTTTTTTTGTCGCAAAACCAAGGGAAATATTATGATATTCCGTTTTCTAATGGATCGCCCTTGTTCAGTAATAATGGTATCTTTCTTTGATGAGCAACTCTAAATTACGAATATGAAGGATCGCAGAAGCGCAGTTTCCGTCGTTGAAAACACAAGACTATCGTGTCGAAGAAAAAACCTCGCGGGTTGGATCACGTCAAAGTCCACCGCGCGGCGCAAAGAAAATTAATTAACACTCTTTGAATCTCCGAACGTGTTCGCTTTCAGAACAGAACTCACTCTTTACTCTCTGTCGTCGAGACGGCACCTGCAGCGATCTCGTGAGAGAAAGAGACTAGTACATTTGCCTGCATCTATATTAGAGGCGTGAACAACGGTGATTTAAAGCGGAAGGAGTCGGGCGAATGGCGATGAGTCGAGAGAATATTCGTCCGTTCGTTCCAGGCGATCGATGCGATGAGTTCGTTTATCGGGAGAAGACGGTCACGCTTTAATCGCTCGCGCAAAAACGTTGCAGCGAACGACGAGGACGGGGACTCCGACCACCGTTTCTCCGGCGAGAGATCGATCGGACGCTCTTTGGGTCGCCGAACTTTCGTTTTCTATCGAGCGTCGCCTCCTATCGAGCGTTCTTCCGCGCCGTTGAGAGCCGAATGCTCGACCAGCTCGACGCTGCCTGAAGGCAGGGGGGGATAATGCCCGGAGGTCGTTGATACTAGAAGGAAAGACGGTGATCACTAGCCATTTTCTCTCCGCCTCGACAAGCTATTCCGCTCTCAGCGCGGCGACTATAACAGCGATCTCTACTATGCACTTTCATATTTTTTTTTTTTTCGTTCTTTTCATTATACCAAAGCTTGCAGTGTCCCATGCACCCTCCGAATAAAAAGCTGTTAATGCAATGTGCACTTTGCACGCTTACACGTCGGTTGTTATCGAATATTGTTATCGGTGTGAATCGCTCGAGAGATAAATCCGCATGGATTATTGAGGAAGGGTAAAAAAAAAAACAGAAAAGTTCGAAAGGTCTCGACTAACGGAAGTGTACCACCCGCCCGCCCGCCCGCCTAGCGTTATATTGCTCGGCGCGTATCTCGTGAGACGGACATTAAGGATTCCGCGAAGAGAGAAATTACAGATCGAGGGCGGCCGATCGAAGATGGCGGACGCGGAATGCGAAGTGCATCCTGTGATGCACGCGCCCGATGGCGGGTACCACGGCGGGTACGAAAGAATGGTAAAAGGGGGCGACCGGTGGGAGGGCGGCTGACTCGGCTCTCGTTTTGCCCTGGGGCACGGACGCCATATTTTATTACTTAAACGGCATGCCGGGCAGGCTGTTTGTTGGTTAAACAAGGAATTAATGCCGCGGTAATCTGTCATTACGGGATACTCGTGCACGAGGCGACTCGCCTCGTTGCATGATGCAGCTCTCTCCATGCGCCTCCTCGTCTCTCGCTTTCCGCTTTATCCCGCGTACTCTCTTTCTTCCAGCGCTCTCCTACAGGGACGGATCTACACAAGGGTTAACGAAACTTAAATTCCAAGGACACCACCATCGAGACTCTTCACGGGATAATTCTTCTCGGAAATAGTCGTTGATATTTTAATGTTACACAATATGGTGCAGAAAGTAAAGGGCACATTTTCTTTAACACAATTCTTTTTATGGTTCTGCTGAGAAACCCTGAATAATCAGTTGGAGAAGGCAAACTTCATTCGAAAAGACAACACTGCTCTTGACTCTTACTCAACCCTCGTTGTGGCCTACTGAAAATTAAAGAACATCGTTCTAAAACCCGTGCCTCAAGTCTTTCTAACATGGACTATTTTTTATTTCAAGATGACAAAATTAATACTATCAAAAATATTTAATTTTTGTAAATTTTACAAAACGTATATCTCGAGATAGACGGTCAAAATTTTCAAAAAGATTATCATTGAAAGATTCGTTGCGGAACGACTTTATCGAATGCAATCTTGAGAAACTGCCCTACGTTTCCCTGCAATTTTCGATTGGTTCGTTGAAAAAAAGATCAAATAAAACTTGGTTTGGGCTCGAGGTCGAGCGTATGTATCTACCTACATGGAATACGCGCGCGAGGCGTGTCATTCGACCGCGCGACCGACGCCATCGGCAATCCATCATCGAGAACGTCAGGGATGAATAATGGCCGAATCAATGCCGCGGGGCCGAAACCCGCGCGAAGAGCCCCCCGGCCGCGGGCGCCTGGCTGGATCACTCGTTGCGGACTCCCAGGAGCAGCCCGCGAAATTTACAGACCGTATACGTGAGCGTATATAAGTGCACCGCGAGACGCGGGCGCGAATTTATGGCAGCGATCGGAGCGACAATCCGTCGAGAGAGCAATCGCTCAGAGCGACAAGATTGTTGCGATCATCGAGGAACGCGACAAGAGTACCCTCTTGTCGTTTCTCATCGCGCGCCGCACGCGCGGGGCAGTCACAACAGCGTAAAAAGCTTTTATGTTAAAACCACCACGCCACAAGTACACTTGTTAAAAATGCACTCGTCTGACGTGCAACGCGGAAATACTTCAGAGAAGCACTTTGGACGTCTCCGCTTTGGGTTTACTTTGCATCGCTGGCGAAGGGCGATCCGACGCGACTTAGAAGTGACGTTCTGTACGAACGATCAATTAATATTTATATATTCATCTTTGTTGTGTGATTTCTTGTACCTCTAACTGGTCGCGCGTGTCGAAAACTAAAACGCGAGGCGTCGAAGCGTCGGCTTTTAAGAAGCTTTTATCGGGTTGAGACGAGACAGCGAAAGGAAGCACCCTTCTGTCTGTCGCAGGTTGTCGGCCGATGATGTGCCCGCCGCACCCAAATCGATCGCAACGGAATCGCGCAGTTCGTTTAATAGCCCTTAGGCGCAGGAATAAAAAGTCGATCCGCGCGCCAGAAAGGAAAATAATAATTTGATCTTGGGTGCGCCTCGTTACGCGTTAACGTGCCACGGCTCGTCCGAAACCATCCGCATCCGGTCTTTGCCCGGTCACGCCTCATAGCACGATTTTTGTCGTTCTGACGCGACGTGGCGCGAAGCGGTGCGGCGGCAACGCGACGGATGATGTTTCGACTGGAACTTATGGGACAAAGTTACGGAGCGGTCCCATCCCCCTCGCACCCGGATGAGAGACGTCTTCCCTCCGATTATCACCGATATCCCGATAACATTAAGGCGGGGTCTCGGGCCCCCTCTTCATCGACCCGGGCTAATTGCGGCGGACATCGACGATTCGATCTGCCTCGAATGCACGAAAAATAACGCCGCGCCGTCCCGAACTGTCGTCGCGTTAAGCAGGAGGCAAGGAGGGAGATGAGTAGGTATAACGAAGAAGGTAGTCGGATCGCAGGACCAGACAATTTAATTGTTCGAACTTAAATGGAGAGCAGCTGCCTTCCACCGCCTAACAAGGCGGTAATAACCCGCTTCTAAGGTCTTCTTCTCCTCCTCGCGAGCCCTCTTTCTCGTTTCCTCCTTCTTCCTCCAGACCGATCTCTCTTCCCTTCTCGGTCGTTCCGTCGCTTTCCGTCCACCGCTCTTCGTGGCTGCGCTCGAGCCACTAAGCACTACCCATGACGCCCGTGACCCTGGGATGGCGTGCTGGATTTATAAGCGAGGGGGCTATCCGTGAAACAGCAGGTGCTTCCGTTGCGTCGGACGCGGTCCGAAAAATAAAAGCTATTCCGGCCACGCTCCTCTCTTCCTAATTCCGTCTTAATCGGCGAGATGCCTTATTTCGAGCCTCCCGCGTAGATATAGGCGGAGTTATTCTTTATTATTCTTCTGATCGTGAAGCGCGCAAGGTCGCCCGCGCGACTGTGGCCGTTTCTCCGGCGCGCGCCCGCGCCGCTGGAATCTCTTCTATTTATCGACTTTTAAAAATATCTTAAAAACTGCCTGGCGAAACGCGCTACTGCGCGCGATATTGTCTCGCGCCTGGTAATTTCATCGGATTAGGTTTCAGGCTCGCAGCAATTAGGCACGTGCGAATGATAATGAAGTGATATGTAACGCGCGACGACGCCGGATGATAGTACCTGACGGAGGTTAACAGGGTGACTTGAAATAGATGCTGTGCACGATGGATGGGAGAACGTGGAAGAGAGAAAGACCAAGAATGAAGCGAAACATCAGACTATCCACACCCACGTATTAATAAACACGAAATACATCAAATATTCTTTACCGATAATATGTTATATTTCAGCCCATTTAAAAATGATGTCCAATTCTGTAATTTAATGATTCTCGAGAAAATCAAATATTCATATATACGTCAATTTTAAGTTTTCTTTTTAGACAGAAGAAAGTGCAGCTTTAAACAGTTAATTTAGTAGAAAAATCTAGCTGCAAAATCTTTAATTTTAGCATTTTCTTGCACACACACAAAGATGATTCTTAATACTCTTAATTGCGACTGTGAAGAGAAGGATAAAGTGAACTAAAAATTGATAAGTCGCTTATCGATTCACTTTCACTTACATCAGCTTATTCCATTAACTCCCCTGATCGTCAGGAAGTAGTTATTCTTGTGCGCGTTATACGCTGCACTTTCTCTGAAACGCGCGTTTCAACTTTAACCCTCCGTTACCGTATGCAACAAATGCATCCATCTATCAACTTGTACACTTAACAAGAACATCACGGGCATAGTGAAATCCGAAAGTCGATACAGGATTAGTTACAGACATTGATGAAAGATACCACGTAGTGGCGAGAAGCGAGAGGCATATAGCGCGATGCAACGAATTTAGGATCAAAGGAAGCCACGCATTCACAAGCTGATGCTTTAATACCGCGCCGGTAGCGAGTACGTTGTGTGCGAGCACACAATCTCTATATTAAACAATCGATATCGCTGCGGGCCATGCTATCGCTAGAAAGGACCAGTGAATCATCTTCGAGCGTTACGATAATGAAGTTTCTGATTGAAAATTCCGATGAAAATCGATTAGATTAGGAAACAGCCGATTAAGTGAACCAGATTAAAGCTTGTTTTTAAACTTAAGTAAACACGAACTCGGGAAGTTGAGTTCGTGTTACAAGATCAGACATAGTTACAATATTAGAAGCTGTAGCACACTGTAGATTTAATTTGTGATTTAATTATATATCCGTAAAGTTTAGATATATAAAAATTTTCTTTGTACATTAATTTATGGAAAATGAATAAAAAATATTTTTCATAAATACGCTGGTTCTCCCACACACACACACACACAATTACATATATGTATAAAATAAAAATACTTTACATCTATAGAGATAAGCAAAAAGTCCATAAACATCAGTTGTACAAGAGTAGAAGCTTAAGAAGGGAAATGTTCGTGAAGCAATAACGTATCCAGCTTCTTAATCACGTTTCAATGTTACAGAATAAAACGTCGTTCGTATTAATACCTACTACGCAATTAAGAATTTTCTCGGTATATATATAATAGACTTATTTACCGATCTTAATTTATCGCGATGAGACGAAGCCACGATTCTCGCACATCTTTCTTTTTCCAATCGTATTTCCGAGGTTAACAAGCTAAGGTAGTCTCACGCAGCAGCGCGGACCGCTCTAGAGGGGCCGTCGTATATAATAATAGCGGGGTCCCGGGATCGTTTCCATGGGCAACATTAATACTACTTATCTTGCGCGCGGTACACCACGTGGTAATTATCGTCCAATCTCCCCGTAGGACCACCGGGGGATTCTAGAATATAGTTCTTCCGAGTTCTCGCTACTTAAAAAGTGCGCGCACGCGTTTTTATTTTTGGATGCCCGAACCGAGATGATACGTTGGTGTGTTTTCGTCTTCTTCCCTTCTGTTACATCCCCGCGCGGCAGCCGGCTCCCAAATCGGCCGTTCTCCACTAGCGACACGATTCGAGGCACTGTCCGAAATTTAAATTTAATTTAACGCACTCGCGTTCCGCGCGGCACGGCTAACAAGCTACTGACAGCCGATTATAATAATTATCGCGGGAGGAAAGCGCTTCGAGACAGCGCGACGAGACGCAGACTCGTAAACACGGCGGCGATCGGTGGGCGCCACCTCGGAAAGAGAGCTGTAAAGCGCCCGGGAGATTAACCCGTCAACGTTCTCCGTTATTCCCCGGCGTCGCTTGTAATTTACACGCGGTTTTGCATGAGAACAGGGGATTCGTCTGGAGGGTTCGCGAAAAAAATAATTATTAAATCCCAACCGATGGATAATTAATATTTATTAACGTTTAAGACGCGCCGCGGCTTTTGAGATAGTTATCGGTGATTCGCAGTGGCTTTTTACATCACCGCCCCTAATGTTTCACGAAGATCGGAGAGGCCCGGCGGCTAGGAGTCTCTCGTCTCTTCCTTCGCATTAGTTCGTTAACGCTGAACGACGTGTCCTTCATGCGTCCTGCAGAGCGAAAATTAATTGCGTCCGGCGGTATGAGGATTCGAGCAAGAGACCTTGAGATTTTTTTCACGAAACAATGTTTGCAGCGAATAAATCTCCTCTACAAATTCATTCCAACGTTTTTTAAAACTCCAGGAGGTTGTCATCTCATGGAGGCAGGTACGGGGCAAAAAATTTGTCGTTGTCAGACTACCTCAGAAAACCCTCGTCAATGATTCTTTCCGTCAACAAGTGTCCAAGTCAAATCTTCTTCGAGTAATAATGTGCACAATGAAATTTACGCTGTCAACCTTGTGAATCGACGGGATACTTATTGCTTGCTTAGGACTCACAAGTCGAGACCCTTCGTGCCTTCTCAACCATTTCCTGAAACCGAAGTCGAAGCAAGTTGCGGACGAATCGTATATTTGAACTTCACAAGCGTTAGACAGTATCTTAACCGGGAACGGGAGTCCCATAAAGATCCATAATGGAAGGCCTTAAAATCGTTTAGCCGCGGACAAGACCAAGTACCGCCTCTAAAAATGGCGTACAAATGGACACGTCAGTCGTAATGTAATAAAATAATAATAAGTGGCTGTGTGTCGAACACCCCAGAGTCGAATACGCGACGTGTGCGCGGCATTATTGCGCTTTGGTCGTAAAGATAGTACTTCTCGACACGGAGTATGCCTCTGTCTCTTTTCTCTAGGTACCTCCAAGAAAGTTAATTAACGTTACTACACACTCTTCAAGACGCTGACAATTATTTATATTCCCGCCTTGGCGTGCCGATTACAATTCTCTCAGGTATCGTATAGATATACCTCGAAAAAATATCCTTTGCCCACAATTGTTGCGACGCGTTAACAAGGCGTCGAACGTATTTAACGCCGTGTTAACGCGAGACTTGAAACGTAGTACGAGATTAGGTTACTCGGTTACGGCAGTCGTGGAAAGTCTCGCTGATGGCAGCCACTCGAGGGTGTGAAGTGGTACAGCTTGCAAGGTGCAAGGATGCTTGGAGGGTGACGATCGTCGGCAGATGTCAGCGGCGCTTTCAAATCGACGTGAGCTCGAGCGTTACTTCGAACTTGTTAACACGACGGATGATGACAGAGTAGAGAACGTGGCATGAGCTCTCGAAAAGTTTCAGAGTCTCTGATGAAAAGTCGACGCGAGAAATGTAGACAGCTCCGAGATATAAAATGTCAAAAAATATATGTGCAAAACGAAAGCGACATGTACGTTGTTCAATATTTTAATTTTCTCTTTGTATATTGCCTGATTAAAAGAAATATATATATACATACATACTTATAATAAATGTTATGTATATGTACATTGTTAAATATCTATCAATAAATAATTGCGTTAATTATCAAAATATAATAGAATCTTTCTAAATATGTACCCTAACATGGCACGCCTATACGTTTCTCCATGAATTACGCGAATCTTGCGGGTGGTAGTTTTCTCTCCTTTACGGCGTAACAAGTGTTCATTATAGATCGGAAGCATGCACACACTTCGTCGGTAAGGGAAGAGCAATAAAAAAAAGTTACACGTTCCCTATATACGGCACCGCTCGGCCGGCGAGCAGTAGCGCGCAATGGTCCATATACGGCAACATCCGGCCGTAAAGGGTTAAAATTATTCCGTATCAGAAAAACCTTGGCGTCGAGGCTATAACCTACGGTGTACACGAACGTTTCTCCATCTCTACATCGGGAATTTCGATCTCTGTTCATCCCGCCGCGCATACGCAACATACAAAAGGTGGGGCGTGTGAGCCCAAATCAACATTTTTCACATTCTTGAAAAACTATCCGTCCGTTCAGCGTCCGTTCATCGATAGACCGGTCCGATCGATCGGTCGTGAGCGCACCGAAAATATGGAGACGGCGAGAGCATCTCGGATCCTGCGAGCGGCCAGGTAGGCAGCTTGCGGATCGGAGCACCGATTCCGACGAAGAAGGAAACGATAAGGCAGCGCGGCCTGCCTGCGCCTCCCTCCGACTTCTCCGACCCGGGCGCATCAACATCTCTCCTCTCCGCTGAGGCCCGGGTCTTCGAGCTGGTCTCAAGTGGGCCAATGTGAACGCGGCTTTGTGATGGCATAACGAGCGTGGAGAGCCTCTCCCATGCCCCGTGTAATCTGGTCTTCAGGTAATTGTATGTTATACGTCCGGGCAAGAGCCTAGCGCGCGAGCGAGAGAGCGAGAGAAGAAGCGTGAGTGCGCGAGAGGAAGAAGGGACGAAGGGGAGAGTTTGCGAAAAATCGCGGCTCATTCGGGTACAGGCAGAAGTCCCTCGTGATGGTCGTGGAAGAAAACGAGCAAGAGGAAGACGAGGACGGCGACGTGGAAGAGGCGAGGGGATAAGGAGCAGGAGAGAGGTGAGAGAAGAGGAGCCGTGTAGCAAAAGGGGGAGGTGGAAAGGATGGCGAGAGGTTGAGGACGAAGGAGATGCGCAGGCTGATGTTGGTAGAAGGAGGAAGAGGAGGAGAGTGTGTGAGAATGCTATCAGCGGACTCCTCTCGACCTGAGGACCACACGGCGAGACCACCGTGCGTGCCTTCGGCCCTCTTTGCCAATATATCCGCGATCAAACATTGGGCCGAGTGAGTAAATGCGTGAGTTCGTACTCTGATCGTACTACTTTTCTTGCGGACGCGCCTGTCGTTTCTCGTCTTGTTCTTCGGGCCACGCGAATCCGCACCGGTTCGCTCCGCTTGTTCCTCCGCTCGTTCGCGCCCGCGCGTCTGGATTTCCGGTTCGAACACGAGACAACGGCCCGTCGTCACTCGTCAGTCACTCACCGGGAATTGCTGTAATCGATACACTGTTTCACGTAGTCGCGATTACCCGCGCGCGGTCGCCTTCCACCGACCATATAATTATCAATCCACGGTCCCTTACGTAATTACGGTATGCGCTTGTTGTTCGACGTCGTCGTTCTTATCGACGACGTGGCTGGATATTTAACTTTATTTTAAGAGGTTTGATATACCAGCATAATATTCTATATCAATAATACGTGGCAATTTTGTCATCGGTACTTTGTAGTATTTGTATTGCTATAAGTACCTAATAATTAACAGGAAAATTTTCGGAATATGCCACTATTAATGCGTGTAATCAATTATTATAATTGTATTTATAAAATATATTACGTTTCATCAATTTTTAAACGTATTTCGTCTTCAGCAATTTATAACTTAAAATCTACTAGTCTTCTTCTAGTTAATGAAATAAAATTATTATGCACGAATTGTTATTAACATTTACTCGCTCAATACTATTTTTAAGACGTAAATATTCTGCGAAATTACTATATGCTTTCATATTATCAAAATTTTTCAAAGAACAACCTATTTGTAGAAAGAGACAAATCATCATTATTTTTTCCATTGATTATTCACGAATTGCTGTTATCCCGGAGCTATTGATACTCCGGTGGTAACGTTCGTCAAGTCCTCGCAGACGCCTCGCTCCGAGCGCAAATTGGAGCGGTTAAGCAGGTACGCGTGCGTGACGTGTACGCGCAATCATCGAGCCAATCGCCAAAATATCAGGCCGGGCGTTCTCCTTAAAACATTGTAGCACGCAGGTGTTATTACGCAGGCGAGCGCGTCTTTTTTTCAGGTAGCATAATCGTTGATTGACAGTCGTTGTCGAATTATCGTGACCGATTCGTCTAACCGGAGGTGGGGCGGCTCGAGAGGGTAGAATTTCGACAATGACGGTGGGAAGGTAATCGAGGGCCAAAATCAGAATTTAACGGATCGTTGCTGCATGCGTGTATTGAGCGACGAGGGATCAAAAAGGGAGGGCGCGCGCCGCTCGGAAAACGTAACGCGACGAGAGAAACGGGGTCTTTTCTGAAGTGGGCGCCCAGGTCCTTCGTGTAATTCAAGTCCGTGATAAGGAGACGTAATTTACCATTCGCAATTGTCGCATAATTATTTCTCGCAATTAAGGTCTGGAGATACGTTCGCGGACGAAGCGAGGAGAGAAGACAGCCTCCGCGCTGTGCCATCTTGAGTTACATTATTATGCGCGACATTAAATATCAAAGTGAGCACACACTACGTGAGCGTTGCCGATTATGCCACTTGCCTTCTGGACCTTCGGTAAATGCAGTACCTCGACTCTCGAGGTCATAACGTATACGTAACGCGCGCGTCTAACCGAATCAATCTTTCATGCTCGGGGCGGGTTCTCGAATGAATTTTGCCTCGGGGTCGCGCTGAAGGAATTATTACGCACGTCGTGTTCGCTCCGCTAATCAAAATCGCCGCATGAAGCGGTCTCTCTCGTAATCAGTGTATGTACCGGCGCGCGACACAAGCGACGCGCGATCGTTTATCGAATATAATTCTCGGTAACTCGTTGCTTTCAGCAGATGCGTTAATACCAATTAGCGCGGGCGATGCGTTATTATCGCGCCTTCGAGCCTCGCGAGTTCGCGCGCACAACTCTCCCGCGGTATCTTCTTTCGCGCTGGGACCGACCTGACAAGTCAATTACGTTATCTATGCGAATTGGAAACTGCAGTGGAATGCGATCTCGCTCGCGTAAAAGGACGATGCTTCGCGCCGTAAAGTTAGTCACCCGCGGAATATCGTTGCAATTTACATGTCCGCGATGCGGCGCGGCGCGGCGCGGCGCGTTTCCTTTCCGCGTTGCATTCGCAACGAAGTGCATGCCGCGCGATAACAAAGGAACATTCCAGACCGATTCCCGACGGGATACGCCACGGGATATGCATCGCCCGCTTTTCCCGATACTGAGAACGCTATTAGTTATCGCGCGGAGAAGTTGCTCCAAGTTTCCGAGGCGGATCGAAGGCGCGCTGGACGGCGCTGATAAATTAAGGGAAAATTCGCGGAAGACCACGGGAAACGATCTTCGTGACAGTGCGGCTAATAAAATCGTTTACTGTGTGCGGCGCGTCGTGCGCTCTTCATCCTTCTCCATCGTATAAAGCGTCGCTTAATAAATACACCGTTACGAGGAAACATAAAGGTCCCTATCTCTTCTTTCTAGAGAGAGGGTCTCAGCGAAACTCTCTTAACAACGTAATAGGCTCGGCGCGACCGATCCTCGAAGCCGCGGATGCCTCCCCTCCCCCCTTATTTTCCCGGTGAGAACCGCTCGTCCAATTACTGATTAACGATCTCACCTCCGTAGAAATAATTATAAAACTTCCGAGAATGTGCCAGTTAACCCCGGGGGCGCGAACGCGCGACAGACGCGGGACGAGAGAGTCCGAGGGGGGGCGACCTTAGACCCGGCCAAGGCAACCGCGCCGTTGGTTTCGATCGACGGTCCATAAAGCGATAAATCCGTCGCCACGTTGAACCTATACCGAGCAACGGTGGCCCCCGTTGCTTCGATGCCCGTGCTGCATTAGCAGCAACGGCGTGGCTCACCTGGCGCTTAATGACGTGACGAGCTAGAGGACGAGCCGCGCGCGCGAGAGAAACGTGTCCTCGGTTAACCGACTGCGATCGAACAGGGCACCTCGGGTCTCCTCCCGCCCCCGGTTTCCGGGATGCTGCATTCGCGACACGCTCGAACGGCTCGGAATGCTAAATCACCGCGTGAAACGCGTACTGTCATACTTCGCGGTCGCCATTCATCGTCGCGTTCGGGAAGCTGCTTGACTCATGCAAACCTCGCGGATCGCGATTATTATACCTCTTGCGTTTCGCGATCCGTTGATCATTATTCCACGAACATGTCAAAGTGTGTGAAATACTTTAGATATACATGTATTCTTCACTTGCAAATTTTCTAACAAATTTAGATTATTTCCACTTTATAAAATGCTTTGATACTTATATAATTTAAGTACACTACTCTTAATTCATTCATATCCTTGCAATTTTATTCGCCGAGACGTTTAATTTTGTATTTCAAACATCTTTGACTTTTCGTCAAATTAAATACTTTTTACGTTGGCTTTTGGTATCTTATGTACAAAGAAAATGCGATGGATCTTTCTGATACAAACAACGTACACTTCAGCGTTTCTTTTGTCTCGCGACATTATTAAGTAGCTCATTAATTATACCATTTACAAGATAACGATTAAGGCAGCTAATTCAACGCCCCGGGGGATAAGGCATCTTTCCGAAGTCGCGTTAAAAAGGCAGAAAAGGCAGGCACCTTAGGGCGTGGGGCATAGATTTATATCATGATTGCCTAGTCCATCATACCTTTTATGGCGGTTTTCAGCAATCGAAACCACTGCCACGGAAATTCTCACGTGCCCCGCATCGCGTCATATGCTTCGAACAAACTAATTAACTGCCGCGTACGATGCACCTCATGCACCGTGCATGCAACCGCATCGTACCGATCTCAGTGCCGTCATTTTTCGGATTTGCCGACAATCCTATCCAGATAGTCTCACGCAGATAGCGCGAGTTCCACACCAGGTGCCCGAGGTGATCCTCGGGCCCCGGCGCACAGGTTCCGAGCGCAGTGAAACGAGCCACCGCGCACCGGTGGAATTAAACCCGGCAGGGGGGGGGGGCACACCTAAGTTGTGGGTGGTAGACGACGGGGAAAGGGTAAGGAGGGTACGGTGAGGGTTGAAATCGAGGGGGAAGACAACGACCACGGCGCGCATAGTCCGGTATCCCTTTGTTCGACGCGTGGCAAGATAAATTCAGCTAATAAATGACCGGGGGCTATTTACCGTGGCGGTAGCGCCTCGTTATCCGGTTCGAGCCTCGTATATACACATATATATGTATACCTAATATATATATGTATATACATTAGGTACATATACATATATATGTACGTACACAACGACGACGTGTTTTGCAGCATTTTGAGCATGGCTCAGTATCGGTAAGAGACCGATAAATCTTGGCGCGCTCGACTCCTGCAGGCACACAGAGGAGTCATCCCCGTTCTCCTCTCTGATGCCGCGATGCTGTATGTGTCCTCTCTGTTCGTTACGTACACTACGATCCCCCTTCTTTATCGCTCGTAGTAGCTAACCAGAGGAACGCTAGAGCGAAAGGAAGCGTAAGAAAATAAGAGGAAGCAAGAGAGGGAAACGCGCGGCAGCGTGCAAGTGTGAGTGTGCTGTAAGTGCACGCGTTTATGTACTACAATGACCGTACATAAGCGAGTACAGTTATGTCCCGTACTTATATGAGAGAGCGCGGGCGGGTCCTCGTCGTGAGGACTCGACCGCTATCGCGAAATCAGCGTCCGTCTTAATTATCGCCCTCAGCCTCGTTGCCCTCACCGTCCCGCCCGCATAGATTCCTGCTCGCTCCTTCACGCACAAGCTTTTTACCCGTTAGCACGATATCTTAAGTGTTACTACCTCGAGAGAGAAACAATATGTGGATACACTATAGGCGTAGAGCAGTAAATAAACTGAGTCTGCAGTCTATAAAGTTCTGTTAAAATTGAAAAAAGAAAATCGTTAAAAAGAGAATCATATCGTGGATGTTAATTGAACGATTTATGACAAGACATATCCTAAGATCCTTGATCTTAATTTTTATAATTCTTAATTCTTGTGTATATTTCGTGGATTAATTTTTTGTTTTTACTCTGGTGACATTATTTAAAATACATATCAAGATACCAATAAAGTTTAAAAAATAAATAGAACTATACAGAAGATCTTAAGAAGAAAGAGATTTTTAAATGTAATAGTATATCAATAACAAAGTTTGCGAGAAATCTCTTAAAATTCCTATATCCGAAAAGCGATATCTATAGCTATAGTGTTGCGATCTTTCGCTTTATAATGGAAGACTTCTGCGTCAATTATCATTGTAAAGTATGTAAAAGGAACGCGGAAAATATAACATTTATAACAATAGGAAGAAACGACAGAGCTGTTCCCTTTCTGCCCGCTTTTCGGAGCAAAGGATGCGGATGGAATAATGGTTGCGGAAGAACCGGCTATTAACACGGCCCGCTCTTTTGCGGCATGAGAATTTCAACGTTTGGACAATTCGACCGCAACATAGTCCACGTAATTGCGAATGCGCGACGTCAGCTCGTTCCAAGCGGACCATCCCGTGACCTCAACTGCGATGAATCTCGTGCGCGGTTACGGCTCTTCAATGCGGACCTCTGCCGAGGCTTAAAAATCTTTCAGGGAAATCCTTTAAATCGACGTTCGGACGGGTGCGTTTAATAATTTACGCGTGGTTCGGTCCGTCTCGGTGAAAAATAAGGACGTTCCGTCGACCGAACATTTTTTCTCGCTAATTGAAGGAAGTAAACCCCTTTTACTCGGTAGATCACGATAAGCTTCGGGGCTTTGCCAACCGAACAACGAGACCGAGTTGTATAGAAGCGCAGCGGTTACGTTCAACGTTTCCTTACCTTACCGTAGGATATTTCCTGTCTGCTAACGATTTATCTGCCTCAAGTACGCCAACCTGTATACTTTACATAATAATGACCCAACGAAAATCATTTTGAACAAAAAAATCTTCTGCACTAATTGATAACACATCGTGCACACGCTCGAAAATTGAAAAACCGGAATAAAATTGTGACGTGAAACTCGTGGGAAGGAAGAGCTATTTAAGCGCGACACGAGGGCGAGCGGTGAAATATTTACATTCCTCGCGAAGTCGCAACGATGAAGTCGTTTGTCACAAAATTTAATCGCTAACTTTCCTTGACCTATTCAGTCCCGGTAATCATGCACTGACTCTTCATTAGCGCGCATTCAATTTCAACTTATTATTTTAATTAGTATTTGTGCGAGACATGTGAAAATGTGCACGTCCCCGATGAGAGATATCCCCGCGGGAATTCGCATAAACTAAACGGGGCAAATTGTGCCCGCGATGGAACTGTCCCACCGGAAATTATTTTAACGTACGCTTTTAAATTTTACACCAGCTGGCGGAATAGCGGCGTGCCCGCCAAAGTTTCCATCAGACGGTCTCTAATTCCCCGGACAAAGATATTTTCCAGTGTCAACTGTCTTAATCCGCGTGCGGACAATTTACGCGTCGCCGTCGGTCACTCATTTCGAGTTAATATATAAAAAATGAGTTCCGACCAGTTTATCGATTAAGCGTGCCGCTGAAAGAAATCAGAAAGAATAGTCCAACTCTGCCATAATTAACGGGGTGCATGAATCACGCTCTGTGGGAACAATGGCCGAAGCTGAAATATAAAAGGGCAGATGTTAGCGTCGAACAAACTTTCGTTCTTTTGATCAATATAATCCAAGCGTACGCGTCAACGCATTCCTCTGTCGGATTAATAGCTGTGGATTTTCGAGTTCCAACAGCGGCATCGCGTAATAACCAGTAACAAAAGCGGCGACATCGTTAAACGACTGTAGTTTGTAATAAACGCTCGCAGTTTGTCGGGCAACAAGGGATTATTATCAACGGACGCGCCCCTGATCCATGGATTTTATCAATACGGCAAATAAAATCCGCTGGACAAAAAAAAAAATAAAATTTCGATGCGCGAATTCCCATGCATTTTCATAAATATCTGAGGCCGCGCGCGCGCGATATATATTCTCTCTTAATGTTTTCGCGATTTTATTTTCGCCCGGATATTTCCGCATCATCTGTTTTTAATTCAGCGTAATAATCGATCGTACGTTCTATCGAGGTTATTGGATTCTCACCGATATCTACGTTAATGTAATCACATGCGGGTGACGTACCCATTAATCGCATTTTAAAATCCAACGCGGGCGAGAAAGAGAGAGAGAGAAAGAGAGAGAGAGAGAAAAAAAGAGTGAGAAAGAGAGAAGGCGAGAGGGAAGAGAGTTCATTAGAATTTCAATTTTGCATTTACAGCTTTGGCCGTTCCGCTGGTACGAGAAAGTAGGAAACCTACTACGGGGGGTAGTAATCCGACTGTATAATCACCGTTGCGTTGCAGATTCACCGTTGCGTCAAATGCACTTACTTGGACGTCTGTAAAACGCGACGACCGGCTTCGGTATTTTAGTCGGTCATTCGGCGGGTTTTAATCCCTCGCGGAGAGCACACAGTACTGTGCCGGCCACCCGTAAAAAGAAAAATAGCCGCTGTAATTCCGGAACTTTCTAGACTGTCGGGAATCAGAAGAGAGAGAAAAGGATAGATGGATAGAGAGATAGAGATAGAAAGAGGGAAGAAGGAGAGAGCGAGAGAGAGAGAGAGAGAGAGAGAGAATGAGTTCGAGACAGTTTCGCAAAGCCGATACCCTGCAAGAGAGGAATTATGGTACGCGATTTGGAGTGGCCTCACGTAGACGCGTTCCGTCGAACCTTCGCGATTAAATCTAAGCCCCCGCAACTTATTTGAAGCAAATAATTACTCTTCCGGCAACCGCGACCGCTGCATGTACAAACTTTAAAGGAAGTATAATAAACTTTGTATGTGCTATATGTTCATATAATATCCCATCATGCAATAACATGCAAAGTACATGCATTAGCTAATATTTTTCATATATAATATACAAAACCATCTGCTGCAAACATTTACTGTTTAATACTGCATTTGTTTTTTAATAAAATTTCTTATCGTCATAAAATACTGTCACATTTGTATAAATTTCATCATCCATCTTTCGTATTATATTCTCTAACACCCGATAACCTGAAACACCCGAAATCCATGTAAGTCTAAGCTATAAAACGTTAGTCGAAGCCATAAGATTCCTGTAACGTAGAGGGAGTTTTTTTTTTATTTGAGCATGAATTATACGCTCAGAATGTGTCATTTCAAATCCGGAAATCCCGCGTTGGCGTGTGGGGAACTAAAAAAACTTATGCGATATCGAATTACCGGATTTTCTCAGAATCGAAATGTTTCTGTTCTGGATATCCTGTGTTGGAACCCAGAATAGAATGCCAAAATGTCAGAAAGAATATTTAATCGCATCGTTTTAGCGCAAATCTGATTGTCAGATTTAGATCTACGTCAGCTTCCAACGAGCTAAAGAAATACTTAATAATAAGAGATCTTGTAAATACAGTAACGCGATGGAAACGGATTTTAGTCGCGCCGCGCCGGCTGTGAAAAATGCAAATTCCATTTGGATTAAATGCTTTGAATAACTTAGCGAGCGATCGCTAAGTTTCTGCGCGATATGTCAGTATACGTTAACGATCATAATATGCTAATGCGCGACGTGTAAAAGAGAAAACTATGTACTGCACGAACTTAACGTAATCTACCTACCATACGCTTTATATTTTGCGCAATATATATATATATTGTATTATATCGTACGACACTAATATCTATACATGCCATGGTGCAAAAAAAATATACAATACAGAATTAAAAATCAAACCGTATCGAAAAATCGTATCATGCTATTTGTACGTTTGCGTTTGTTCATTAGTACTTTTATTGGCGCTTGCGGTATTAACGACATAGAAAACACGAAAAATAATTTTTACGATTTTACTTTTTTATTGATAGCGTGATACGCATGTGATTTTTCTTGTTTTATTCCATATATCTATCACAAACAACCATACTCTTTCAAACATGCGACTGACACAGAATTAATACGATGTTGATACGTTTTTTCTTTCTGTATCTATTTTTCTCGGAACGTTATCATTTTTAAATACCTAGTCAATTTAGACCCGCTGATCTGATTTAAAATATTATTTATCTTAATAACGCTCAACGACGCATTGGGGAAAACTATGCGTGTCGTGTGCATGCGCCGTTAGTTTTACTTGAAGAAGAAGTTCATTGCAACCGGAAAAGCGCGATTTCAAAACGACCGAATGAGCACCTATGTATTTCTACCTGTTTTCCAATTTCCATCTGAGGATACTAGGAGGAGATCGGATGCCACGGCGAAATGGGGGGAGAAACACGCGATACAGGACGTTTCACAATATTGTAGGTCCCTGGGCCCGTGGCGTGTATAAGCGCGGGGGGGAGCAGAGAACGGCTCCGAACCCTTGTCACCACAAAACTCGACTGGAAATCGAATTCTCAGGGCATCGAATGACAATTTAGCCTCGATCGCATTCGAACTAGGGAGGCGAGAGCGAATAGAGCTGATGCGACGGTACGAGAGGGGAAAGACGGGGAAGGGAAAGACAGAGAGAGAGAGAGAGAGAGAGAGAGAGAGAGAGACGAGATAAAATAGACGGAGATAGGAAAGGCGTAGTAACAAGGAGAAAAAGAGGAGACCCCGATGTCGCCCAGTGTTCCAGAGATGTTATCATCGCGGAGGAGGGTTATACCACCACAGGAACGTAAGCGATGAAAAGGTGCCCGGGACTAACCAGACCCTAACAATCGTGTCGCGCATTCTTCTCCGAGCGGACGATCCGCTCGCTCCGATAGTTTCGACAGAGTTGCAATTTGCTCGATGCGGTTGGCTCGGCCTCCTCCTACCGGCCGTAAAGGCTCCTCCACACCGACAATGCCATGACAATGAGATCCTTATCGGACCCGATATGTTTCTTCTTCTCGCTCTCCTTCCGTTCTGGAGCAGCTGCCCGACGCGAACCGCATTTGTATACGGAGATGCACGTCGACGTCCACAGATCTTCGTATATATGTACATATACGTCTGAACTCTGAAGCCATATAGAACGCGAATCTCTTGATGTAACTGATCGTTTCGAGGCTTCGTAAACTTTCCGCCGGATCGGAGCAGATTGGACGAAATCTCGCTGAAGAATAAACGAGAATCGATAAACCGAGACTCGACTTGTTCGCAATTTACGAGTGGCTTGTATTCATCCAAGTGTATGTACAACTCGTTTTGTTTAATGTTGCAGTATAAGTTTGTATCAGAAGCGCTGATTTTAATAGAATATTTAAGGGACTCGCATAAGAGCGGCGTTAACGGGAGTTTAATCATTTCACAGCTTCCGCGATGCGATCGACCTGTCCCATCATTCGGCATTCGTCTTAAAGACCTCCGCACATGGGTACCGCCGAGGGTACCGCCGGACGACAATAAGAGCCTTATCAGATCGGTGAGTTTCTTTCTCGACTGCCACCAGCTGCATCGCTTCTTCTTGCACACGATCCCGCAGTGCCCGATCCTACCAGCCGCAGGACGATGTAACCAATCTCCCTCCCTTCCTCTCTCTCTCTCTCTCTTTTTCTCTCTCCCTCTCACTCCGTTTCGCAAAGTTTTCCGGTGACCCGAAATGGAGGGAGTGGGCCGCTGCTTCTCAGAGACAGAGGGAGAAACTATCCCCCGATAAAAAGAATGGATCTTTAATAAATAATGGGTCGAGTCGTCACACTGAGACAGGAGCCTATTGTAAAGCGTTTCTTTCGGTTCGCTTGAGACCAGCCGGAGAAACGAGAAGTTGAGGACACGCTTTCGGCGAGAGAGTGGGCTTTTATACGATTCGTACGTTTTTTCGGGTCCCTTTTGTACGATTCTCAGTGGATCGCGCGCCCGTCGGAAATGGGCATTACTATAAGATGACGTCGACCGATACAATACGATTTTCCGAATTTCACTACAACGAAACGGCAACACTATAACAATTCTTTCGGCGCGTTTAAGCGGACTATCATTTGTGGAATCGTTAAATATTCCAGTAATCACAACGGATGAAAATCGTTTGCGTTATTAGTGTAGCATATATGTCGTCATTAAAAACAGATTTTAGCTTAATCGATAATGATTACATGATAATTAATAATAACGGTGGCGCCGGAAGTAGTTGAATAATACGCTTTTCCCGGGTGGGAAAAAGGATAATCGGTTTGTAATATGTCAGTGACAACGAGCGCATTGCACTCGCGAAATGCATGTAAAATTCAACGCCGCGGCCGGCGCGATAATATGAATCGCGATAGAAGCGGAATAACGCGTGCTGACGGGAGATTTATTAAATTTTATTAGCATATCGCTGGACAGGTGAATAATTTCTTGTAACTTTTAATCGGTACCGCCGGATTATTAAATTTTCCCAATGCGATCTTAATTAAGGCAGTCCTTCTATCGAGTGGCCTTAATTAATGGCGGATAAGTTCCGCGGAGACGGCATTGTCAAACGGCCGTAATTGAAACTGGATAGGCGGCGCGAAATTGGGGACATAATTGAAGGGGCAGGTGGACGAAAGTGTTAGCTCGCGTTTAGTAACTTGCGGGGGATGAGAGGAGAGGGCTTTAAGACCGGGGAGTCCGGACCAACTTTTTTCCGGCTTCATTGAAACTTTAAAGGTCCGAGGAGCGCGGGAGCAGTGCAACAACGACGGTAAGACATGCTTGAAGTACACCCACCTAGAAAATTCGTTATAGAGGAACAAATTTACGGTACACTTTCGCGAGACTTGGTAAGTGCATCATAACGCCTTCGTCTACCATGCCGGGCGGCTCTGGACGATTATTCTATGACGTGCCGTTCGTTGTGACGCAAACTTACCTACGGGACTGTTGTCGCGCGAAAGAAATATGATTTAATCTTTACAGCTCGAAATTTTACTTGTACTTCGTAATGCGATGATATTATCAAAATAAATTAAAGATTCAAGATGGAACTAAAGAAACCGATTCTATCAAATTAACGTTGCTGATCCATGATTTGAAGAATCTTAAAAGTTACCATTATTTTTTTCAATAATTTTGTTAAAGAAGAAAGTTTTATAAGTGTAAAATTAATAGCACAATATAGTTGGTAATTTTAAGATATTTAAAAACCACAATAAGTCAAAAACAGGAATGATATATAGTTACAGCTTTCATGTTTTATCATATATTCCGTCTAATGGGAAACTTTCTATCAAAATGTGTCAGGTTCCGATAAGATAGAGATAGAATAAATATGGTTACGTATAAAGAAAGAACTCTGATTGTGAGTGATGTGACTCAACGCCCGGCTCCAATCTTCTTCAAAGGAAACTCCCTTGACTTCTGTTGAGTATACAACGCGATCAGAATTCGAATCTTTGTTTTAGCCGACATAAAATTTGCGTTAACGCGTGCTCTTTATGACCGCAATCATGGGTGCTTGTGCCGAGGAGCGGCGCTGACTGCGGCGTGGCACGGCAAGAAATTGTCGAAACACTGTAATTTACTGACGATAAATTTCTTCGAAAGTCGACCGTGGCCGGGATGCGATCTCGCGATCGGTTCGCGCCGGGATCCGGAGCGCGTTTTAGAAAAGAGGAAAAAAAAAGGGGGGAGGGAACAAGACCGATAATAAGGACGCGAGGTCCGGCGCGGACGCATTGTATGAAAGAGGGAGGGATGAGCAATCGGTAAAAAAAAATACAAAGCACAAAGTTAATTGTACGGATAATGTCGGGCGGATGAACGATTTTTCGAGCGGCCTCGAATCGTGCGACGGTCTCCTTTATCCTCGTTAACCTCGGCAATTCCTTCTGCTCTCATTATCCTGATGGTGCACGTGCACGATCTACGTGAAAGCCCAAGATCGTTTACTCTTTTACGGTTTGTAAGCGCGGCGAGTAACGGACACTCGCTTCTTCGTTTCCTCGCGATCGAGCGGCGACAACGATAACGACGACGACAACGACGCCGGCGACGGCGACGGCGACGCCGAAACTTTTTCCAGCGGAAATTAGCTGCCGATCGTCGTCGCCGAACGGGTATCGCCGCGGTAACCGGTAACGATCGTCTGGCTTGTAAAAGATACGCGATATTGCCGATCGGAAACGCGGGACTCTCTCCTCCGGCGCGTCTCGCTTTTGACTAATCGATACGAGACTACGAGAGTCTGCGAGACGAGACTTTGCGAAACAGGGGTAATGAAGGCCGCCGTCGCTCGCGGAACGTCTCTCGCAATCGCGTCGGCGACGGCGACTGGGACAAAAGACTCCGGAAACGAAGCGACGGTGAGCGACGACGCTTTAATCGAACGTTGCGCGCCCGAAACGTGCGCGAGCGCGCGACATATTACGCTTACCTATTTACGGGGAGATTGCTCTATCGCAATTTTCGCGCGGCGCGCGCTTTTACCTATCGGCATCATACATATTCGTGCGCCTGCATATGTCGCTGTGACCTCGCCTCCGGCGTGTGTTTGCGCGTATGCATATACGCGACCGACCTATACGTACATAAATCGGAATCCGTATAGTAACCGTCGAGTGAAACTGGTTCCACGGAATCAATGGGTCTCCCGCGCTATCTGATCCACGGCACCTAGTACGTGTCGCCTACTGTACAGATAACCGCATTAATGGCGTCCCGCGGAATGTGACCCGCTGTGATTTACGGGAAACCGAGGGACCGAGCGGCTTTCTTTTTGTTTCGCCCGCGACCGTCGTCGCAGAGAGAGAAACAGCTTCGTCGAAAATTGACTCGATCGGCGAAACGATACGGAGATAAATGCGCCGTCCCCGTGTAACCTGCTCTCGACGCCCGCTATATAAAGGCCGGATTGCACGTCCCATGCGACGATCACTTGCGGAAAAGTTATGGTCGTGTAGCGAGTGTCGCCGCAAGGGGGACAGGCCCCTTTGACTGATAAGTACAAATCTAAAGACATCTCTTCTACGGCACTGCACGTTCTGAACGCGCAGTCATAAATGATAGATGTTCTTAAAATAGGTACACGTTATACCCAGTTAAAATTTGATCAGTTTCTTACGAGTCGTGATTCAAACTTAGATTAATTGTTAGCTTCGTGAATGCTGATGTAAAATATATAATAGCTAGTTTCTCCTAAAGTAATTACAATTTAGGATAAAAATACCACTGTAATTTAAAAAGTGGTCAAAAGTCGATAAAAAGCTATTACACTTCTAAAGAAATTAGGATTGCGATAATTAATATGCCATCGCGATGCGATACGGCACGACATGACTGATCACACGGTCGTAATGAGGGAATCGCAGTCGTAGAAACGGGAAAGACGGGAGTTCTAGCGGATCGTATATGCCTCGAGATCGTCTTTATCTTTTTGGCAAGGTCCTTTTACTACGCCGTTAAAACGACGCTGCTCGGCTACTCGAGGGAAGGAAAGGAGGGCATTAGGAGCTGTGCTTCTCCATAAAGATAAAAAATATACTTAACTACGCGCCATCGGACTTTACATCCCGCGACACGTGTAGCAATATACGACAGGCCGGGACGATCGTAGAGAGAAACCCCGGAGAACAATGATCTCCGCCTCCGCTTCGCGGTCCCGCTCGCAGTATGCGCTCGCAGCATGTATCCGCATGCAGCCCCGGAGTAAACGATAGGCGAACGTTAACGCGGCACACGGTACAACCGTATGTCCAGCCAGCCGGCCACCGACGCGTCCAGAAAGAGCGCTTTATGACGCTCGTACGGTAACGCGATCGTCGTTATCCAGCCGTATGATTCGCGCGTTTCCCCCTTTTGATCCCACTTCGGCATTCACGGCCGGCATTCAACGGTGAAGATAAATCGAAGCCTTTGAGAAAAATTGCTAGCCCAGCCCTCCCTTCCGGGCACGGCGGGCTTACCCGACGAATTTTATCTCGCCGCCCGAGCCACGAATACCGGATCGACCTCTATCTCCTTCGGTACTAATGAAACCAATCTCGTTAGCGACTCCCTTTATCACCTCTTCCCCGAGATAGCAACGCGCATGTGGCCCTTGGCTGATGGAGTTCACGTCGAGAAATAATAGTCCACGACATAAATTTCATGCGGGCACGACCCATAGCTTTAGGATTATCTGTTTGTAATCGAATCGGAGAGTGGCGTTATGTGTGAAAGAAAATGCTGATGGCGTTTCGCCGTGTCGTATAATTAAAAGAAAAGGCGAAGGTATTAGTCCCCTCGCACATATTTTGTTTGAGGCTTTACGATAAAATAGTGAAACCAACGGAAAGGTGAAAATAATGACAATTGAAAGTGATGATGCACAAGAGGAAAACCTACGGAACGAACACAAATGCTCAGATACAGAACCGACCATTACTACAACAGAACAAAAGGAATAAATTAATTTCAAGGATGACTCATATGACTAACGCGAGTGAATGGAATGGATAAAAAATTAGAATTTATTCGATATGGGAACCCTATAATTTTAGCGTGAGTTTAACTTTCGATGCTGAATACGAGCAAAAAAATAGTCGTGCACAAAAGAACTGGTACACACAATAATACTTTTTTCTTATGAATTTACATCAATGGCAATAGTTAATTTCTACCCTGCTATTTATCATGGCTTTTTCTCTAGAGAAGATTGCAGCTATACACTCGCGTAAAAACGTAAAACCACAACGTCGCTGCACGGCGCGGCGCGCGGCGTAAGTATAAGGATAAAGATACTGTCTAAGAACGTAGTCTGCATGCGACGACAGGGCTAGGTAAAATATCTTCTCTGTGGGATAGTCCTGACACGACAGTTTCTCTCGACCGGCGAGACCTTGACCGACACGATGAAACGCTAATTACGTTCTCGTTCGTGTGCTGAATACCGGTCGCTTGACTCAATGCTGCCCACGTAGGAAGTTGAAAAGGCGACTATCTGCGCGTCGTCGTCCAAAGAACGCCCGCGCGGCTTCGCGCGGTATGAAAGGAAGTCCTCTAAATCATCTGGAGCTTCGGTCTAAGGAACGAGCCGCGAGGTACTACCTCGTGGAATTTCGCGGTCCGCACGGATTTCCGCGTTCGCGGAAAAGAAGCACCGCCTGCGAAAATCTTCGCGCTCCTGCACATCGTGCATTAACGATAAATAGATATCCGAAATTTAGTGCTGCCTATACGTAACCGCCGTTACGTTACGTCGTGATAATTGGATTTAGTGCGAGGCGCCCGGTACGAGAGCCGATCGACTCGCAGCGCGATAAATAGACGGGTATTTTCATTATCGAACGTCGACAGCTCGCCGCTCGTAAAGTTTTCGGCCGGCGAGCAAGACCCGATAATTTTTGCGCATTTTTTTTTCTCCCTCGTCCCTTCAACGCCACACGCCACCCACCTTCGCTCACGTCGAGCGTTCTCGTCCGCGGAACCTTTTTGCTGGGAACAAACGTCGTTACTCACCTGTACACGCACGTAGGAATGTATGCGTCCAGTACCTGTACGCGTATGCATATGTTTATACAACGTAACGCAAGCGCAAACGCGCGCCAACTCGCTGTAAATTTGCCTAACAATACAAACGGATATTTCGTCTATATTCCCCCTGCTTAGGGCAAGAAATATATGGTCGTACAGCCTGCCACGCCTAACTTATTCTTCCTCAAAGCCGCTGTCATTTCTCCAACTGGCTCGAAAGGGACTTCGATCCCTCTCAACCTCTCCACCCACTCGACCAGCCTTTCTAATTACAGGCCGCCGCATTTTTCTTTGACCCGTCGATGCGTACCCTGTCGAGGGTGGCTTCTGCCAGGAAGAAACAAAAATTACAGATTCCGGGCGCCACTTAATTTCCAAGCGCGTCCTGACGCAATTCCTCGGACTATTTAAAAAAAAAGAGAGAAAAAGAGACGGATAAAGGGAAGCTTCCTACGTGTAATCTCTTGTGCCATAATGCGTTTCCTTCTTCGTCCTGTCCTGCGTGCTCTGCAATTTGGTCTGGATATATAGAGTTTTGAGATCAAACGTCGGACCGGTGCGGTGAAAATTTCTCTACCAACGACACTCTCTTATTTGTAGCCGGACGTATTTTACGAATCCCTCAGTCGGCGTTCTCTCCAAAAATTACGTCTGCTCGTTGGGAGATTGTGAGATACGTCGGAGTTTAAAATAAATTAAAAATAAATTAGGCCGTTCGAAAATAAATTAGGAATACAATACGAAGTGTCGCTATCTCGAAAGCTTATCTCAGATATTCGAATTATAACACGAGAATCTAATAATTAAATGCGAATAAATGTATCTTCGATCTCGTCTTGCACGCCTGGGTGAGAATTTTGTCGATTTTTCGGTGTGGCCGGTTTCTTAGTGGAATTTATCGCTTGTTCCATCCGCTATTACGTACACGTGGAATTACTCGAAGCCCTTCCTCGGCGTATATACGCGAAATAAAATTCCTTTGAAATGTGATTCGTTTGCATGACTTTATTGGATGAGCTGCCGGCAATATTGAATCGCATGAATATTTAAAGATACGTCCGCGTCCGTCGGGCGAATTTCCCTTAAATTATTATCCTTTTAGCTCCATTAAACGTACTTTTAAACGGCCGCCCGATGAGTCGTCGCAACTTTTCTCACTGCTTTTAAATAGCTCACTTCTATTTATTATTCTCACTCAGCCGCTTGAAATTTTTCGCATTAATTATTCATCGGCGTTAATTCGGTCTGGCTGCATCAAACACCGCAAGGGGATCCACCGATATGCCTTTAATCTTTTTTACACCGATCCACTTTTGAACGTTAATTCGCGAACGATGAAACGAGCCGACCGGCTCGACGAAAGTCTCGATTAAATTTCTTTCTTTTTTTTCAACGATCGAAATGTTAATTAAGGGGCGGCGATTTCCTACGAGACGATCGCTGAAGTACACGGAAATGCAAAATTGATCGCAATACGCACCTGGCATAATTATACGCGTTATTAGTGAACGTGGACCGTTTGTCCACGAATGATCCGCGGGTTCCTACGTCGTTATAAACTTCATCGAATAGAGCTGAAACGTGGACTGACTGAGGGGTCAGAAACGGCGGAACCGTTCTCTCTCAAAAGCACTTAAAAATATTATTCCGCCCCGCCTAGACCCGTCCCGGAGTTACCTAAATATCCTGCCTACCTTAACTGCGGTCTACGTCTAAAGTATAGTCTATAGCCACATGAGGGATGTTCGCTAAGTAGCCTACCGGCCATCATGCTCCATCTTTTTTCGTTAATTGTGTTGGGCAGGCGAGCACGCTTCTCACCTGTTGCAAAGGAATAAATATATTACGCTCCGTTATATACATGACGATTCATCCAGTCTCATAAAATACAGAGATAAGCATCGCGTCTGTCGCGCACTCGTATTTCATTTTCCGGGAGGAAAAGTCTTTAAAAAAAAATGGAAATTAACGTGTTGCGGCACGCAACAAAAAGTAGAGCTCCTAAACGTCCGTTGAGCATCGATCTTTGGAAGGTATAATGATCGTTATACAACAGCGACATGTGTGTATAGTAATCGTTAACAACATGTATTGAAAATACGAAAAATCTTTTGAATATATTCGAGTTTGAAGTTGATTCTTTTTTAATTAAAACACGAAATGTGACATCTATTCTTTAATATAATTTAACTTGTTAAATATTTCGCTAATTAAACCTTTATATATTTCTCCTCAAATGATATTTGGGTCAAATTAACTCATTATTTTGCTAATTAAACCTTTATTTAAATTTCTGTTCGAAGAATTATCCATAAATTCACATAAATAGAACAGTTATTGATAACAAGTTAGAAATGTTTCTACTAATTTAATTTACATTGCACAAAATGTCTATAACGTCATAAAACGTTGCCTAAAATGTAAGAACTCGGTTTAGCTATCCCTGTACTTCCTGTAGTAATTGAGTTATTTATTCGTCTATTATTACAGTATCGAAAGACGATTGAGTCGCATCGGATATAGAGCCAACTTCCTTCTTCCCACACAGTCGGCAAATATCCACTGCGTAAAAGATTTATTATTTCTCGCACTAGAAAAAAATGTCGAAGATGTCCGGCGTTATTTATTAGCGCGCCGGTTTATTTAACAGTGTGACCGCAAATAAAACGTGTCCCCTTTATCAGCAATCGAAATTCAAACAAATTCTCTTCTCCCTCCGACCCTGACAGATTGTGACGCAAATGTGGAAGGACACGATCGACACGGTTATCGGCGCCCCGATATCAATCGCACCTAACGGGAGAGTCTAATTAAACTTTCACGAATGGACGCGAATACATGGAACCTTCAAATCTTTCCTAATCTTGGAATCTCCTCCTTTACGTTCTGGTTTAGAGACCACTATCTCTTTTTTTTCCTCTCGTCCGCGTCCGTCCGTTCTCTCCCGTTACAATCCAAGTAAGCCTGCCTCACGCTCCTTCGTGTTTCCTCTTCTCTCCCTCCACGTCTATCCATCTGCCTCTCACGTCTTGCGTCTACTATACGCGCCTCCTATGCATCTCTCCGTCTTTCTCAGCCGGATAGGTGTATCAGATTTCCGATGGCTGTGGCACACGTACTTCGGCCGAAGGTAGATTAGATTTTAATAATGCAATTTGGGTTTACGGCGGCGGCGGCGGCGACGGAGGGGACGAAGCGGGGCTGCGCGCCCCGTTCGACTGTAAAACGAGCCGGTTTTCGCCCCGAGGAGGTAAACCAGCCCGAACTGGTAATTGTTGGAATTTGATTGGACCTAGATGAAGCGTGGCGCAGCGCGCTGCTCCGTGCGTTGTACGCAACTTCGCGTCCTCCGGCTATCCGCGAGTTCGCCTGCGATTGCGGATTCGAGAGGCTTTCGTTAGAAATTGATAACAGAGCTGAGATTGTAGTCGCGTAGATCGTGTGGAGGAACGGCATGGGAAGTCCCTTTTGTTCAAAGAGAAACGTCGGGAGATTGACGTACCTTGAACAACGCAACTCGAATTAAATCACCGAAAGACGGATATACGTCTAGATTAGTGGCTCGATTTATATCGCTGAGACTCGTAGAAGAGAAGTTCTGCCACACCTTTTTCGTGATGGCTACTAAAACTTTTCGTTGTCATGTAAAAACAGCATTTACTGTTAACTAATCTACTTGATACAGTAAAGTTACTAATCTACTTGAGGCTCTACTTGATTTTTGATATAAAAGTATTCACAATTCTTTTATCAGTTTCATATATCAAACCGAAAACCAGACTTATCATTTGTATAAGAATAACCTGTTGCAATATATTACCTATTCCTTCATTTATTTAACAAGTCAGTTATTGCGTAAAACTTAACTGTTAATAAATTATAGTGATGCTATTCTCTGTATTATTACGAAAAACTTTTGTAAGTTTTTATAGAAATTATCAAAATAGACGAATATTCCAAAAATATTTTTAATTCAAGAAAATTTTTTTAAGAAAAACTATTATTTATAATTAATGAGTTTAATAAAAACTTATATTTATATTTTTGCGGTGTGCTTAACTAACAATAAAACTAAACTGCCTCTACATTCGAAGACAAAATAACAAAATATATGTATTAATAATAAAGTTCTTTGATTTTTTAATACTAATTACTCGATACCTTGTACAGAAAAAGAGAGAACTTCGACTATTTCTAAGCACATATAAATGTACGCAATATTGGCTTTCAAGTGGCACTTTGGCAATTTGTCACATGTCACACGTAATTGAGATGTTTAAAATGTTATCTTCGGGCGCAGAAGTGAATAACGAGTCAGTACTGTAAATAATGACTCAGTACTGTAAATAATTATGTAATAACTACGAATTAAAAAACGCATTACAGTTTCCATTTTATGAAAGAGTAATAACAGTCACTCAATTGGGTCAACAAAGAAAAAATTGTATAAACTTGAGTCACCAATAATTTGATATAATTTTATATACCTCATATAGCTGTAATGGATATGTTTTCCGTCATAAGAGTCACTCATTCAATATTGTATCACTATAGCTGTTCATAGATCGTGCATGGCGAAGCGGACTCTTCGAGGAAGGCATTCAACACCTGACGGATACGAGAACGCAAGGCATGTGTAATGTCATATCAACAACGATAAGCGGTGAGTCAATGCTACGATGTAATCCGAGAACGAAGTAAAAATAGGTGCGGCAATCATTGCACCGAGGAAGTCTCAAGGAGTGTGATCTAAAGAAAGATTTCTTCCCCTTAGCACGGATTGGGTTCTTGGCGCGTTAACTGGGATCGAAAGACTGGTACTACGAAGAGCCAAAGGTTTTGTGGCAGACACGTCGGGAGAACCATAGGATAAGAGATAGAGAAGGAGCGAGAGAAAGAAGGAGATCGAGACGAGCGAGAGAGCTAAGAGGAGGAAAAAGATCGCGCGGGTGTAGGAGAACGAGAAAGAGACCGAGAGGCGCAAGTGCGGTAGCACCAACGGCCGGATAATTTATTATAGCATTACTCACCGGCGGACACCTCAATGGCCAATGGGCAAGCCACGTATACCTGCGCCTGGTGCCTCCTCTCTCTCTCTCTCTTTCGCTTTTTCTCTCTCACTCTCTCTTCTTCGCGTAGTTGATATTATTTAGTTCCTCTCTCACGAAAAGCACCGCGTCGAGAGATGCAGCGTCGGAAAGTCACGGTAGATACGGCTTGACCGTAGCTTGAGATACGGCAAATGTGTATAGATGATTCGAGCCCGATAGACCGGTTTCATGTCACGTGCTACCGCAATTCGTCCCGGCAAATTCGCGGTTACCGGAATATATCGTGGATTTTCGGATCATAACGGATTCCCGCATAAATGCGACATCGTATGCTTGCTATCTGCAAACGCTCGGAATTGTAAATGCCAACTAGATACGTGGACGATTTGTCCACTATCAACTCTCTTTTCCTCTCAATCGCGGGCGCGCGCGCGCGCGCCTAGCTCCATAATTTTCAGAAGTGTTATTAGAGGAAACAATTTTAGTCATATATATTTGAATTTGTTGATTTAAAACACAAAGTAAAGGTAAATCAAACGTTAAAAAATCTAATAAAACTTTTTAGTATAAAAACTCAATTTAGAAGTTTAAAATAATAATCAGTTATTGTAACTTACATAATGATGAATAAATAATATATATTATTCTCTTCTTTTTCAGAAATTTCTTTTAGAAGAATTTAACGTTGACAACTATATTGTTCCTAATCATAGCCTTTTATCATTTGTGAATGTGTTAAGATGTATTCGCGTAGCACCGATCGATTGCGACAGGATAAGCTACATCGTGTCGGGAATAACGATCGTCCCTCGTAGCCGCGTGGGGTGTCTCGAGGAACAGTTTACGATCGGCCGAGCGATTTTCTATTTGTTTCTAAAAAAGAGAAGTCGTAAACGGCAGCTACTCGCGCTCACCGCCATAAAGTGGCCAGTTGGCGAAGGGCTGAAAGGGAGGGTTACACGGGCCATCAAGGTTGCACAATCTGTCATAGAAGTTTGGTAGGAGGGGTGGGGTGGGATGAGGGGGGGCCCCGACAACCTGTTGCTTCATTGTTACTCCGAGAACGTGCACATGGTGCCGCGTGTATATAAACTGCCTTTCTCTCGCGCCTCCACACGCTGGCGCTACTTACGACGCGCGACGGCGCGGCGCACTGTCGTATTGCACCGGGTTGCACGATTTCGAGCGACTTGTTTTCGTACACCGTTGCGCGATAGGCTGTTTGTCATCGCGCCGCGAGAGTAGTTAATTCCGCGTTTTTCCTCCGCGGCCCCGGCGACGGTCGAAAGCGTGACTTTAATAAAGTTTCTACCTCGTTAGACATAACGGACCGACAACGTACCCCTGCCGCGACAACGAGATGAACGTTTTTCGCGTAAAATATTCCGCGAAATACTTCGTGTACTTCCACTGGCGAAAACTAACGATTATAATAATTGTATTCGATGTAATCTCTGTCTTAAAAGAGACGAATAAAAATAGGGATCTTTATCGAAAAATACGGTTTTAAATTTAAAAAAGATTATAATGCAACGAAATTCAGAGTTCATTATAACATAATAACTCTTTTAGACTTTTTAAGTTCGAAATTGAATAAATAAAAAAGTAGCTTTATTTCTGGCAAAATAGAGAAAGTACAAAGTAAAAGTATAAAATAAAGTTATAGATAATTCATCATCTTCGAATGAGATTGATAGAGATCAGCGAATCAATATTTTAAAACTAGAAAGAGAGAAATATTACGTGCAAATTTATACACATAAATAAAAAATTTAACTTAAACGTAAATGAATAATATTGTAAAGACATAATAAATGATGACAGTCTGCTGAATAAAAAATCTCTCCAAAAAGAGAAATTATTTATTCCTGCATACTTATTCAAAACAAAAAAATAGTACACCGTAAATCTGAACTACTGAATTGTATATTATGCAAATGTAGAATATTCGTTCATTTAGCTCCATTTTTATCATGGAATAACATTATTTTTACTGCAAGATAGAGATATACGCTTATAATACATTTAAAAAAAGAGACAGGTATTATATCTCTTACTTTTTAAATTTACGAGCACCGAGATTTTCTAAAGTAATCTCTCTAGTTTTTTATAAATTATTTTGTATTGGATAAAAATGTAATTTTGACTGACATTAAATCTTTCTTATGCATAACTAAATTTCACGACACTTCATAGAGTAGTACTTAAGAAGAGAAACTCCAATAATTCAAGTACTTTGATTAACATTATACTCAGAGATGTGAAAGTAGCCAATTTCATGGTGCACTGAGCACAGTAAGGGCACGGATCATAGGTAAGCTGCGATATAACGGAATAAAGGATTTGACATTGTCGTCTCTTATAAATAGAACGATTTGTGCCTGTTGTATTAACGTAATTTTTTAATACGTACATCGTACGAATTGCCCAAATTACGACGTTTACTCAGACACGAAAATTGCCCGAAATCGCGCGCATCGAAAGGGATAAACGGTTAATCCCGCGCGCTCGCATTACGAAGGAGAAAACATTCGTACAACTAATTTTCCGTCGATCCTGCCGTCGGGAGCATCGAACCGTGAATCCTTACCAAATTGGCTCCCAGGAGTCTAAGACTTTAATCAGGGTGCACGTCGAGCTCCACCGAGCGCGCGGGCGCGCTTTGCGAGCAGTCGATTATTTCGTCGATTAAATCCCGGGGTATATCGATCGGTAACTTTACTGCCTTTTATGATCCCGGCGCGCCACAGAATTATGAAGTTTTTAACTTTTCGTTTATTGCTAATAATGCACGTTCCTTGCCGGGGGAGAAAAAATAATAGACGAAGCGCGCGCGAGTTGTTATATCGATACCACTGCAGGTTTGCAGCGAGAGGCATCGTTGACTCTCGGATTAAGTCCTCTATACGAGAGCAGTAAGGCTCGGCAAGGCGCGCCTTTAAGGCGCATGTTACCTAATAGAAGGCCCTTTACTTCTCCGGGAGAAACTTGCCTGCTCGTGTACTTAAGAATTTAATAAACGATATCACCGTCGGACTGCCGAACACACGGACTAAGACTACTGCATGGCGCGGCGCAGGCTATTACCCACGTATATGCGCGCTCCCGTCTCTAGACCCAAACCTATAACTGGCGGAGTTTAAGGACTTCTGCCATTAACCATAGTCGGAGGCTTTCAGGTTCCACCAGGCTCGCTTGCTTACAGGGACTAGGCGAGGGAAGAACCGAAAGGGTCCTGATATTCACATAATTTAGATCCAGTTAACACACGATTGCCTCTTCAAGAGAAACAGGGAGAGAGAAAGAGAAAAAAAGAGATCGTCTGACTTCTTCCCGACCTGTCTTCCCATTTTCCATACTACCGACTTTAAACAAACCAATACCCTGACTCTGCTCGGTCAAACACATCGAATAAAACTGCCATCGATTTGTCTCGTGCGAACGCGCACACACATCCGATGCAGCTCGCATCTCTTGCGCATGAGAGTTATTGATAGTTTTGTTTAGTCTGTACAGCACACGGTCCGCTACCTTCCCGAAATTTTGTCAGCGTGTGACGAACCCTCCTGAAACTGCAATATTTTGCGGTACTCTGAATTGTTGTCGAGTGCAAATGCAAACACAATGGGAAAGAACGAAAATACAAAAATATGAGAGGCATGGAAAATGAAAATAAAAACAGTAGCGAGCTATCGAAATCTTCTAAATTATATTATTTAAAGTGATATCGTAGTTCTATTTTCGCACAAATTTTTCAACCATAAGTGACTGACAATAAGAAGTCGTTATACTGTGTCTACGAAATGCGATTAAACAAGGAATGCAGCAATAACGTCCGGAATATGTGGCGTAAATATGGAACAGCGATACATGTAAAATTATCAGGCAGCTTGCTTACGGTGACTCACTCCACGCGTACGTTTTAGAATTGAATAAGCGGTTTAATAAACATTATCTGCGCTCGAGTGGCAAACAAACGGGTTAAGATTTTAAGCCGAGTCAGCGTATTGCTCACGTCCGTTTAGCTTGCTGCTTGACGGACAGTATTTGAAGAATTCCATGGCAAAGCCAAAGACTCTTACACTCCGTGAACTAGTTTTTTAAGAGACAACAGGAATGGCGAAACGACACTGCGATAGAATCTAAGTGCAGTACTATACGAAATATTAACACGCAAATACGCGTTACGTATAAAGGCCGATTCAAGCCGTCTGAATAAACGAAAAAAATTCATCTTGCATACACAAACTAAACTCATTGATTGTTTATTTTAAGATTTTCTTTTTACTTTCTTTCTATATCATGCCAGCATCTCACTCGCTAAAAGCGAATATCTACTCGTTCTCTCTTCTTAACATATCTTGGCATTCGCTTGGGTGATGTGATGATGTGAATCCGCCTTAAATCAAGCGAGCATAACTGCGCTCCGCCTACGGGAAGCGGCACGCTTGATTTTGCAGCTGCAACGAGGCAACTGTGCGTCGCTACTGTAACCGCATCATGTCGCATAAAGTCCTCCATGTCTCGTATATGTTTGACGTTTTAAATAAACCTCTGTACCTTTATACCGTAAATGTCTCCATTTTACATATGAACAAAGTTCGTTTTAGTTAAAATATTAAAATCAAAACGTGTTTCAACGTGAAAACATTTTATAAATATTATTTATAAAATTTACGTTTTTAAAGGTAAAAATAAATTGTATTCCATTTTTGTTGTTCTTTTGCACAAGGGAATTTTTTATGTTTCTATATTAATAAACCAAACAATAGAACGTAAAATTATCAGTGTTAATATTTTTACATTCATTTAAATGCAGTGTTATACGAAATGTGTATTAAATAGTTATGTATATCGTATAGATTTGCAATTCATATGTGAGTGTACCTATTATGCTTGTGTGTGTGTGTGTGTGTTACGTGTGGCAGCTCCGATATTTTCTACACAATTTCATTTTTCGTTGTTGCATCGTAATATTTGCTTTAATATCCTCCGACTGAAAGCTTAAACCGTTTACTTTCCTTGCTTGCGGAAAAAATTGAACAGAGAGCTTATAGCATTACGTTTACAGAAGTGGAAGGAAAATGTTCATTCAAAGATTTTTGTTAAAAATTACAAGTTACGTAAATGAGAAGGCAAACCTATAATATTTTTAGAAGATATTTCATTATTTCCGATGCGTCGCGTTAATAACACGAATAGAAAGAAAGAACGTATAACTCATAATGATATACATTTAACGACACGCTAAGTCCGAGTACGTAATTCCGCGATTTTATTTGCCGGTTGTGCAAAATTAATAGTTGTTGACGATTTAATTGCAATCGTGTTTACAACTCCGTGACGCTAATTTTCTCGCGAAACAATAAAACCGTTTGCGTCGTGCTCTCTAAAGCTTCTGTAAATAACAATTTTTCAGCGAAGTACCGCGAAAGAGCAGTAACGTGTCGAGGCGAGTATTGATCCAAGCTCTGGCGTGGCCCAATTACAATATTTTATTGAACTATAACTACGTTCTTGTCGAATGCAGAAAAAAAAACGCGGGCGCCTTTTTCGTTATTGCGAGATTAGAGGCGACGCAGAGCCGAGCCAGATGGGTGGTGCACGAGCGTGTCTTATCACTTGTTCCAACAGCGTTATCATTGTCTAACAACTACTAACTTGCCCGCCGGCCGAAACATTTCTCGCGTAGCTGACTAATGACCCAATAGTTTAGATAGCGAGACGTAGAACAAGCATTACTCGTTAGAGACACAGCGACGATGGTCACCGAGCTTGGTCGGGAAACGGTGGACGATAAGTGGAACACTCGTGGACTATTCGTTATCGACCTTTCAAAATATATCCATGCATGCGTGCTTCATTACGTATTATTCGAGAATCGCATACCGATCCTGCGAATCAACTCGAGCGCATTAAAACGTAACAAACGCGAACGAAGCGTCTCATTTAATACCGGAACGCGAGAAATATCTCATTATCGAGGGGAAGAAATTTTGGTCATTTTACGTGTGTAACAATAACTTCATATTCGCTTATGTGGGAAATAAAAATAGCAGACGGTACGATTGGAAATTCAATTCCGCACCGTTGTTTACGTTAAATCTCGCAAAAATAACTATACATTCGTGTAACTTTGTGATGAGCTGAAAAGAGCGGGCGCCCGCGCCGCCGCGCGGCCGGTCCCAGTTTACGCGAAGCCCCTCGGAGCCTTAAATTCACTCGCGGGAATTTAATTTTTGAGCAAGAGGGTTCTCTAAGAGGAAGGAGGAAGGAAAGCGAGCCGGGACAAAGCCATCTGAGATTTTCACCTCGTGCAGTTCGACCGTGCGAATTGTCGGCACGCGAGGCGCAGCGCGTCTTTGTTGCGATCAAACGGCGAGAGAAGAGATCCTTGGGACGGAAGTTTTCCGCCTCGCTCCCAGCGGAAGCGAATAGTCGGGTGATATACGGCAGCTCTCAGCAAATTAAATGAGGGTGGTTTGCAGTGCTGACACGTACACCCGTTCGTCACACTCTAACCACACGGGCCACCCTTTACCTTACGCCGAGGGGGTGGAAAGGAGAGAGAGAGAAAGAGAGAGGGCAGAACGCGATGCTCACCCCTCGCCGATTGCCGGACGCCCGAAATTGAACTGCAGCATCGATGATAATGGCGATGCATACTTTAGGTGCAGCAGCCGAAAAGAGGCCACCTCGAGATCTTCGCCGTGTGATCTAACCGGTTCCGAGACGTGAGCGGCTTGAAAGTTTCCGGCGGAGAAGCATCGCATCGGGGAGTTGCGCCGGTCTCGTTAAAAATGTACGTAACCAGTGCGCCCTAAAACTCGCTTTTTCGTTAGGAGCGCGCGCACGCGTCTCAACTCGCGTCTAAGAGATGAAAGAATGTTGCGCGGCTTTTTATTTCTGCTCTTTGCTCTGTGCTGACGGAAACGGAGAGGCATCGATCTGAAATATTTAACGCGACGGAAGACGCCAACGGCACGGGGAATTTCGAGAGCTCCCACGCGATTTTGTAATTTCGCTCGATATACGCCAACGTATTTCCGCTCGATTAATATCATATTATCTCCTTCATATCTTTAGGTCGATCATATTTCTTTCAGAAGCAGTAGACGAAGAATAATCTCATATTGATTTACATGAGTTATATGAATCATATTCTTATTTCGATGCGACACAATATACATATTTGATTGGATTAGATTTGCAGAAAAGGTACGAGATAATTAAAAGTGAAAATTTAAAAAGCTGACTGACAATTAAAACCGCGAATTCTATGCAAATATGCAATCGTAATATGACATTATATTAGTTATAGATTTTATAATTTAATTATATAACTAGGTTTTATAATATATAAAATAGCATAACTTTCAAGATGTTACTCCAAGCTATTAATATACTTTTTACGCAACAGTTTTTTTTAGAATCTATACTTATATTTTTACAAGTCTCTTTATAATTTTTAAAATAAATTAGGAAGTAATAATATAAAATTTCTTGAGATTTTTGCATCGTTAAACAACAATAAATATACTAGTATTCTTCTTTAGTTCTTTCTATTTAAAATTTGTGGAAATAAACTCCATCATAGCAACACAAGTTACGCTTAAAACCTATTTTATGTAAGATACTCGAGTTAAGTTAATTATTATTAAGCATAAGAAATTATGCAAATTTTGTGGCTAAAAGAGCACGATTATATGATTTCTTTAAAATAATTTATATAATTTTTATATCAATTTTTCTAAAATTAATTTAACTGGATTTGTACGTTTATGGAATTTGTATTTTAATTATAATTAGATCTATGTACATAAATAGATGCACTCGACACTAGGTATTTATCTATTTAGTGCTTTCATTGATGTGGAGCTACCGTAAAAGTAGTCGTTGTATTAATATTGCGAGTATCTCTTCCGTTCCAGAAACGAATTTGTTATTATGGGCCAGAAGCATTTCACAAATTAAATTACATTTGACGTATTTCGTTTAACGCGCTAGTCACAAACGTGAGATTAAATTTCCGGTGCCATTGTCTCGGCTCTCGAACCGTGAATATCGCCCGGCTCACCTTAAATTCGAGACGCGTCCGAACTCGCAAACTTGTAAAATGCAATTTGCTGGTTTAAGAGTAACATCGCCGTCCAGCACTATGCACGAGCTGCATTATTCCCCGTTATCCTCTTCATTATTTATACCGCTATTATGCAAGATTGTAAATTAGCTTAATCCTTCAATTTGATAATGCATTTTACGAGAGACATCTCTATATTATTTGTTGCGTAAAACGTGTTCTCTTTTTTTTAAATAATAAACCTGTAAGGCTTAAACTTTGATAAACAGTTTCTGCGGAAACTATGTAACCCAATAAAATTTACTTTAATAAAACGGTTAAAGCTTCAAATTTCTTGAAAAATCTATTATATTTTTTGTAATTATCTACATTTTATAATGTATTTAAACTCCCTAATGTATCATGATATAATAATTATTTACTTGTAATAATTTTATTCAATTTACTTAACTCTGATAGGCTGAAACTTATATTTAAAATCATTATATACATATAATATAAATTTAAGATTATTATATGATACACATTTTATATATTTTATATAATAATATAAA
Source organism: Leptothorax acervorum (assembly GCA_035220615.1). Lineage (NCBI taxonomy): Eukaryota > Metazoa > Arthropoda > Insecta > Hymenoptera > Formicidae > Leptothorax > Leptothorax acervorum. The sequence goes on along the minus strand of JASTWQ010001260.1, from coordinate 552,250 downwards.
TATACTTACAATAATAAATATTAATTAAAGTATTTTAAATCAACCGTGACTATAGCAATATATAACGTCTTTCCGATATGAACATTGACTAAATTTTAACATTGAATAAATATTAACTGTGTAATTATTTAAAATCAGATCTGAGATATTAATATGACTTTTAATTGAACATTACCTCAGGAATCAGATATCGATGTCGTCGTCAATGCATAATGTATCCACGTAACCATATCGCATAACCGTTAATATAACCTTTATGCATGCAACGCGTATAATAATCTGTGAATATTCGCCAATAGCACGCTCGCAGAAACGCATATTGCTGCATGAGAAAATCACGACTGAATAGACGAAGACCAAAATAAAGTAAGACTGGGATCTGGGATACACGAGCGTGCATGAGAAAACGCGTACGCGCAGATTCCGTAATTTATTCACGGGCAAGCGGGGCATTATGCCGAGGGCGCGCGCGCTATCAAGTCGTCACCTTTTAATCATTATAACTTTATCGCGCCGCGGTACGTAACGTGAAGATACACGGGGTGGCTCGGGTTACGTGCCGCTTCGCATTATAAACGTCCCGCGGCGACCAATTTTGCGAAATTATGGCGATCTCGCCGGCGGGTAACGCCGCAGTCGTGGAAACGGGCATTAATATCGAGCGTGCGAGATGTTCAAAGGCGACGGCGGCGGTGGCGGCGGCGGCGACCACCGCCGCGACCCTTTTGCCAGCCTTCTTATCGCATCCGCACGCCTCGCCGAGGATATGAAGCTATCAGTTTTAAGCCGAGCAAACTCGCGAGACCTCGCGCGCGGCTCGGCGGCGTCTCGTGCCGCGAGGCGCACGTGGATGCAGCGACGAAGTTTGCGAACTTCGAAATTGATATTGTCGGATATGAAGTTCCGTTTACGGGCCGCAATCTTTTTCCACTGCGGATACACGCATGCGGAGGCGGCGCGGCGCGGCGCGCGTGCCCCGAAAAGACCGAAGTAAACTTTCAGATAATATTGCGGCGCGCCGGCGAGAGGGTGAGAGAAAGGCGGACGTGAGAGGACGCCTTATTTATGCGGCCAAGGGCCACGGCTTAAGTGCAACAAATCGATTAGCGTGGACTTTATCTTCTTTTCGCGTTTCAGCCTCTTTCCCCCCTTTTTTTCCCCTCCTTTTCTGGAACACCGTTGAAACACGAAAGCGAGCTCTACCTGCCCCGCTGCTACTCCGGAGCTCGTCGCAACTCGCACGAGCTTAGAATCGGGGCCGCTCGGCTCTAGATACAGTTAAGTACAAAATGTGGTAACGACAGGGGCGGGAACGCGATTTTCCCCCTCATGCTCTCGCAACATTACCCGAGCCGGCTTCCTCGGTACCCGCGGCGAGATATGGGACTATCGGTTTCAAGTCGACCATGCGTCAGATATTAGGTGGCCGCTAAAGTTGCCGAGAGTTTTCGCGGAAGAAAACCGTCTCGGACATGTCGTTTCACCCGAAAGCCCGATACACCGTTCGCGGGTCGATAACGCCCTGCTGCTTTGCGGGGGCGTGTACTACCTCCGCACATAATTCCGTACGTAATATCGCGACAGGCACGCGGCTACTAAATTCGGAAACTTCGACAACTTCGAACTTCGCCGTTCGCTCCAGCTTCCGATCTTCCGCGAGACGTTAGGGACAGGTTGCCATTTACGAGAGACGGTACTCTCATCGACGATAATGGAAAGTATCGGAAACCAAAGCCATCCCCCACATCGTCCTTCTCTATATTTCCTTTCCTATTATCACATTTTTTATTTTACATCTCTCATTGTTTTGAATCAATATCTTCACTCTTCGCATTCTTATATAAAAAAAACCGATATTTTTACCAAACCGCATTCTGTAATAAAATAGAACCACCTATATTGCTTAAATCGATATGTTCGCGTCTCCAGAATCTCGCATCTCGATTAATAATATTAGTCGAGACATAGCGTGAATATTATATAGGTACCCCAATTTTTCCAGACGAGATTTTATGAAGTATCTTTCTCAGCTCAAACATTTATAACGACGGTTTTATTGGTGCTGTAATAGATACACTTTCATTAATATCATTTCTTTCAATATACCGCCAAAAATATCTTTCTGTCTTTATTAATTATGATTTCATGTAAATATCCCATTTTTTCCAGACAAGATTTTATGAAGTATCAGCTCAAATATTTATAACAACGTTTTCATTGGCGCTATAATAGATACATTTTTATTAAAATCTTTTCTCTTTCAATATACCGCCAAAATTATCCTTCTGTTTTTATTATTCATGATTTCATATATACTTTCTTATTAAATTCAAACTCCAGGTTTTTAACCGCATGGTTATTTCCGTAAGTATAACCAACGGGGGAATTACCTGTGGTGATACCTAGATTGCAATTGAATAAACGTTGCGTATTTTCTATTTTCTATCGGGAGAAAAAAGAAAAGAGGTCTACGCTAACCGATACATCATGTTTCGCTCGAGGTAATACGCCTGGTATATTTTCTTACACCGCAAACTCGAAACTCACTTTTATACCGCTCTCGACCTTCTAACGCTTTTTAGCGTGGCCTGCACGGCGCTATTATCAGCGCTAACAGCGAGTTATGAATACGGACCTCGGTTTCTAAGTGCATTAAGTATGCAGCTCTGATAAGGGCACAAAAGAGATTAAGGGGGTACACAGGGAGCCGTAGGGATGTGATACCGCGTTTTATGGGCCGACACTAACGATTTTAAATGAGGCGAAATACGAGAAGACCACGTGTAAGTAGAAGCGTATATACGATGCACGCGCAATATTGTCTCTCGCGAGTGTACACGGCGGATTAAACGGTACATACCCCTACCGTGGAAATTTCTAATTTATGAAGCATATGACGCAGGAAACTGCACTATTGCCTGTAGCATATAGAAAGAGTCACGTACGCAAGACGTTACTTCACCGGATTATGTCGCCGGGAGAAACATCGCTTTATTACGGACAACGACAGCGTTCATTGAAGCGAAATGTTTTTACGAGATGTGTGGATGGGGACGTCGTTAATAAAAATTGATGCAGATAGAAATAATGAATTGACTCATCGCGAGACTTCGTTCTTTCTCAGCGACAACGAGGTCCAATCAACTCGATAATCCGCACGTTCACCCTTCTATCGATCCTTGGGAAGATAGACGTCACTTACAATTATAATCGACGGAATACCTACTTCTTATTGTCGTCACGCAGAATATCCGTGACAACGATGAATAGAGAATCAGAATGCGTAAAAAATTTACAATCTTGATTCAAGAAAAATTATTCGTGTATAAGTAGGTATATAGATTCATATATTCATGTATATTTGGTAATATTATCTTTCAATAAAATAAACTTGTTCTCTTCTTGCATAAAAATGTATAGCTACATTTCTATACAATATCTTTGTATATTGTTAATCTAATAAACAAATTAGAATTTACCTGTACTTTTTTTATTATAATTTTAAGAAGTGTGTTCCTCTGAAGAGATGAATATAACCACAGCAAAGTAGTTGAAAACAAATTCCTTGCATGGGCGCGATTGCTTCTTCACGGCGGAAAAACACATAAATATCCGTCAACGACTTACTCGCGTGACGAATATTTAAGCGAGATACTTTCCTGAACTTTCCGTCTTCGCAGTGCCGGAGGTTTCCGCCATATCGCGATGATGAAACGAACCACCCCTTCCGGGGAAAGTTACGGTGGTGTCGGCGAAAGGTAAAAGTAGCAAATTGGCCGTTTGATTCTCGATCAATCAGGCAATGGCGCTATTTGCAGCAATAACCAATGTCAATGTTCCTTATTCCTATCACGCACCACGAGCGCTACAACGGCGAAATGGAAATCCGTGTGCTGAATTCGCACGGGATCACGTCAGAAACTAAAAGTTGAGGCAGCGATATTACTATGCGTAGCGTAGACGGATTGTTGCCAAGATGTTTGAGAATTGATCGAGTTTTCGCCGATGCGCTTCGAATCGACATTTGATTCCTAGGGTTACATCTTGCTTTTAGTTACCGACATACTTATTTTTTATCAAGAGAGACAGTTATTTGTTTTCATTAGAAATTAGGTACCTATTAAAAAAGTAAATATAAAAAAATATAAAGCTTTAGTTAAAATCTTGTTAGTAAAAATAACTCAATATTGGCGTGCACAAAATAACTGCTTCTTGATTTATCGATTTGGCTAGAATGTTGAAAAAATTTGATAAAACTAATTCAATTAAGCTGTGTTAAATTTTATTAAGTAAAATTATGTTGGAGAAATTATCTTCCCGTCATTAAAATACGGAATACATTGTTTAATCTTTAGTTTTTGGTTCTTAAAGAAAAAGTTGTTTCTCGAGATATTTTTATAGACATGGAGAGGGGGCAGGCCTTTGAAAAGGCTGAAAGGGTTAAACGCACAAAAAAAACTTGATACAATCCACCGATTCAATAACTTTCATCTTGCTTTAGACGGCGCAACGTCTGGCTAACCAAAACGACCTCAAAAGACCAAAGAGGGTGAGAAAAATCGCAGAATCTTACGACAAGAGCTTTTTGGAAAAACCAGAGTCAGCATGTAGGACACTTCTGTCTGGTCGGGGAAGTCCTTGAACCGCCTAGTGGTCCACGGGACCACGGGAGTCGTAAAGTGCCGCGCGCGCTTCTTGAGAATGCGGAGAAGTTAAGATGGTACAACGTAGAGATAAAACATGTACTTCTGACCGTCGTCCGACGTGTCTTTTGATCTCGACGGGCAACAGTCACCTTCAAAGAACCTCGTTCCGCTTGCCAAATGATTCTTTCACGTGAATATATTCCACTACATGCTCTCCGCTCCCGATACCAAAGCATCGCCTATGCAATTAAATTAATTTGTTTGCGGCATCCTTTAACCATTCTCTCATATATATTTCGCGTGGTCGCGTTAAACCCTTTCAGCAATTAGACTTAAGAGAGAGAGAGAGAGAGAGAGAGAGAGAGAGAGAGAGAGAGAGAGAGAGAAATACGTATATATGCTATCTAATAATAAAATTGAACTATTTCAATTTTGCCATAAAAACTTTTTTGTTGCAGCAGTAACAGAGTTATTTTTTTATTTTACGTTGGTACGTGCTATATAAAATTATATGTTATTCATCGCGTTCATACCTGTCCAATTAATACATTTACTAGATTAACTTTGCGGAAAATGTATTTAATATCAGATCGTGATTCTTCTTTCAACGAGCGTATTTAATGCATATCGTTTAGCGATATCGAATGAACACAAATGATTACGAATACGATATTCGCATTGCGTCTACGCGAATAAATCGATTACGTAAATTACATAAATGCGAAACTGTGGAAACTCGCATTAGCAAAGCGCATATTCGATCGTTAGCGAACGAAACTTTCGAGGCCATAATCGCAGGCATATCTCTACGCGTACCTATACGTTTATCTCTACGTGTATCTCTACGTGACTCTCGCTCGCCGAAGGCGCTAATTTCAAGACGCGTTCCTCCCGCACGCGGCTGCTGATGTGAAGAAGACGTCACGAAGCGGGTTCGCTTCGCGCGCGAAGGCTCTTATTCTGCGCACGCGTCGCATCACAATGGATGGAGAAACGGGGAAATCCTTGATGCTTTAGAGGCCGTCGGGGTAACGGAGAGAATAAAGAAGGGGCTCGCGCTCCGGCGGCCGCGGGCCGCGGACCCCGGTCGTTAAAGACTCTAAAGCGTTTACGGCGCCGTGTTTCACCGGGCAGCGATGTGAAACAGTTACACAATTATCGAAAAACCATTACGCCGACGTCGGCCGAGCGCTAACGGTATGTATGTACCGCGCTGGCATCGGGGTCCACGTACACGTTCCGCTCCGTGCGACGTGTACGTATACGCGCACGTCCCCCGTGTCCGTCCCGGGCCGGACTCGCGTAAGCAGACGAACCCGTGATTTATAACTCCCGCTCCTCGTAAATATACGCGCGACAATATATCTCCCGGACCTGTCGTGGAGAGAGAGAGAGAGAGAGAGAGAGCAGGCGCACTCTTTTCGAACGAGAGCTCCTTTTCCTTTCTCCCGCCACTTCACTCCCAAACTCCCCCATCTTCCCTGCTACTGTTCTTTTTTTTTACTCTCCCCTTTTTTTCTCTCCTTCTTTATTTCTTCGCCGCCGAGCGATCGCGAGCGAAGTGACGAACGGAGCGCGAGCGGGTTCATCGACGAGCGAGCGGCCATCGAGCCGAGAGGACCGATCGAATTTACGATCCTCGTAAAATAAATCAATAAGCGCTGTTTTAAGGGCCTACCGAACGTTATGGTGCCCGGCCTCTGCCTTTGCCTTTGCCTGCCTCTGCCTGCCTATACCTACCTACCTACCTACCTACCTACCAACCTCGGGAAATTATTTCCTTTTCTGCTCTTGCGGCGTCGATGCCTCCGCGGGGACACCCGATTTTTAAGAAGGCGAATCGTAACTTGTTACTTATATTGTCGCCGGTACGTCGTAACGACATCCTCTTGAACGTATATAACATCCTACGGATTTCGCCTCGATCGTGAAATCCGCGATCCGAAATGCGCCGCCAGCGAGGTGGAATTTTTACAACCCGTCGCGTCGTTATGATTACGATTGCGTAGAATATTCCGTGTGACGGAACGAGAATTTAATTAAGTATACGCGGGCTTGCGAGGCCCTTTCCGTGCGTGGCTCGAACGCGCGATGGACGTGGACCAGCGCGGCGGGGGCCTCATTACATCGGAATTCGCGAGAAATTAAAATGGACAGCTAAGTGACCGGCTTATTTACAGCGCGCGGCCGTAAATCGAGACACGCCTGCAACGCACCGAGAGCGCATGGCACAGAGTAAATAAAACACTCGAGATGCTCGCGCTACGTAACTCCTCGATAAATATTTATAACCGCGTAAGAGCCAACAAGGCTATATTATGTTTAGTCGCAAGTCGGAAAAAGGCGGCCCACCTCGAAGTCGTCCCGACCTTAGTTACATACATATTTTGAGCGCGACGGCAATGCCCGTGCTACAATGGTTATACAACTGGCTGTAAATCTTAATTCTCGTTGCATTTCTCCGGCGTACGTCATCTCTAGAGATCCCTTTCGACTTATCTTTACTGCCGTGGCGTAAAGAGCGTAAAGAGTTTCTACGAAGGCGTTCCCCCTTAGGTAGAAGCGAGCCCTACGAACTTTAACTAGGTTTCCCTTTGTCACCATCCTTTTTTTCCCGATCTCGGGGCAATAATTCATCCGAACGTACCTACGCCTGCAGTCGCAGGTACGTAAATTCTACATAAATTCTTGTGTGACGAGGTTCTTTTCAATATAAATACAAAATGTAACCGAGAACATATTTGGAAGAACATAAATTCTTCCCAATAAAGAGAAAAACTTCAGGCGGTGGCATTTAATGTGGATTTATACAACTCGATTATTAATTTTAGAACGTAATAGTTATACAGGACAAAGCAGGGAATGAAATATATTGCAATTTGATTTTTTTACTTGATTGTATCCTTAATTATGAACAATGTTGTACTAACGTTCGTGTTCTCTGAGTCTCTATTTCTGTAGAGTCAACTCACAATCAGTCAACTGTGTAACAATCAGTATTTTGAATCGTATCCGAAGTGCAACGCAACTGTCGCTCGCGTTAGGGAATCTATCTCGCGGAGCTCACATCCTGTCAGACGCAATTTACAACGGCGCGCACTGCCGCCACAGTAAAATAACAGCATCCAATTATAGCACCTCGTTTGAGACAAGTGTTAACGCTTCCATAAAATATGCGAGACTGATAACCGCGGCCCGGTAACGTGGAAGAGTTATAGCAACGGCGACGAGCGGCGGTGCTAAGGACTCCACCACTCGGGAACAAAGCGATCCCTTGTCTTGAATGTCTTGTCGGGCAACAACGTGTAATGATCCGTGGGCTACGCGCACGCTCGTCTATCTGTACGAATACGATAATCGACCGCACTCGTGTCCGTTCGACCGATACCTGTTGCGCTAATATTTTAAGAACCCGCGAATTAAACCCGATACTGCAAGCTACTTAAAGACGACGTGTCAGATTTTAGAAAATGCACTCGCGCCCACTTTCCGTCTCGGAGAAACTAGTTGCCGCTCGACCGCGTCATTTTATATCCTTTAGCACGTTTCTATTAACACATTTCGAGCAACGGCTGCGCAAGTTGTGCTAATTTATGCCGTGTCTCCTTGGCGTGCTACTGCAACGTAGAAATTTAATTAAAAGTGCAAAGCGTAATTAATAGAGCGAAACCATATTTATATGATACGCCCTCTCGCGCGCACTACCTTTGCAACGCAACGCTGTTGTTAATTAATATTACATTCGATACGTTCAATTTTAATACGTTCAATTCAATCATAACTGTGATATTACGGAAATATTCGTGGCCATGTGCCCACGGCACATTAAATCCAAAATTAATATCTTTCCGAGATACGTAAACATCTGATTGATTAAGATTTAATTATTTTGACACAGTGGTGCCAAAGTCCTACGACTCAAAGAAAATTAATGATATCAATATCGATACTAGCTTTTGAATCTTAAACATCTGAATATTAAACATCTGAATATTAAACATCTAAATATTTAAAAAACATGAGAGAGCTATAAGTTTCAAAATTAAATTAAACTTGTTTTTTTCCTTCATCAAAATCGAGTGACGCTTAATTGCTTCATAAAAATTTCAATTTCCCAATTATCAAAATATTTGAATGATTAATTAATGCAACGCATAATTAAATATTTGTAAGAAAAATTGATCACCTCAAACTTGTCAAAGATATATAGCTAAAATAAAGATATTTTTAAAATATACAATTGTAGTCCTATATAATAACATATGTTTCATATAATGTATCATGTTAAGCACGAATTTCGCCATAGAGAGTAGAGACTTACTACATGTCACACGTATGCGTGCTCACTAATGACGTTACACGCGTTTGTTTGCTCTTCGAGGTTTGCTAAACCTCCACTAATCAAACCAATTAAGGGTTAAATCGAGCTGAACATTCATGAAGCGTAGCTAAGCTGAAAGCGCTACGCAACTTGACTGCTCGGCGTGCGGCGCAAGATGGTGTGAGGCTTTCCTATTAGATTCGCATATTGTTTCACGTAACTGTCACTGTTATATGTGTGTCAACAATTCGTAACGAAACACCATATCTTTCGTCGGTAAAAGAAATTGATTATCGGTCGTTGTTTTCCGTCGCAGGGCGAATCAAATTTCACGTTTGTAAATCACAGGCGGGTTTAATATCGCGGAGGTCGCGTGTTGCACCGGGTGGTATGCAGCAAATAACCTTCTTTTTTGCTCGCATCCCCGAGCACCTCGTTCCGATCCGTCGCCACCCACAGCCCACCCTGCCAGGAGCCACGGATACGGGAGACCCCTGCGTTTGCATCTGCATGCATCTCTTACGGACTCTGATCGGACTTGATCCCGACAAAGCGAATTTTTAACGCCGCGATACACCTACACGGAAATGAACTTCACCCCGCCGATTATCAGAATGAACGCACGTTATTCCGCTTTTATTAAGTCAATCTTCGTATTCGTCATAGTTCGTCCAGCAGTAGCCGGAAGCGTCTAAAAATCTGTTTCGCATTGGAACGCTTCAAACTCTGAGCTTCATCAAGTCTTCGTTTTCCATTATTTGAATAATATTACGATATTATTGTCGAATTTATATACAATAATAGACGCTTTCCATTTACACTCAAGTGAGCTGAGTCACTCAGTTATGTGAGTACTTCAGACTCAGACTTAGATAAGACGTCAGTTGTTCAGTGAGTAAAAGGAATTTACCTGCTTATTTTGGCGACAAAGCTATCGCATAACAATACAAGTTCATAATCTCACTTTTAATGTGAGTCTAAGGACACGGTCTCGATTGTGAATAAAAATTCAGTTGAATCTCACTTGCCATCAGCATCAAAAGGAACGTGCATTCAACCGAGTTATGACGTCACAAGTGAGAAACTGAGTTTTGATGTAAATGGAAAGCTACTCTATTATCTACATCTATCTCATATCGATAGACAATTCTATGTGAAATTGTTATGTAATTATTTAAAATCCTCTTTCTTTTGTTTGTGTCAAAACGACAGAACGTCAAGAGAGATATAAAATATACATACATGCATATATTCCCACAAGTATAAATTTAAAAAAAATAGAAATGTTACTGATGTTTACAGGACTAGTATCACAAGATTTCAATCTCGCAGAAGTGTAATGATTACACTTAAAAAACGGCTAAAAAATGCAATAAAAAATAGTTCACGAAGAGATCACAATAAACTTGCGATTGCCAACAATTAACAGTTGCGTCAAGCTCCTCGAAATTTCAACTGACAATGAGAGCCCCTGCTTCATTGCATACGTGCTCGATACCGCCTCGTCCATTCTCTTCACGCCATACGCTATTATCTCGTTCCGTGACAAAACGGTATAAGACACGTACGCAGTCACCTACTATCGAAGTTGAAAGTCTGCGAGCCCCTGACCTTCAAGGTTAACGACGCGGCGAAAAATATAACGTCGAGTCGCGTCGATAACCGACGAAACCGTCCGCGTCGGTCGTGGATGGTTCATATCAACGTTCCCTCGTCGGCTCTCCCGTCATATCTGCCCGCTACTTTTTTGTCGGTCGATTAAGAGCTCTGACGGCGATCTCGACGGCAAGGTCTGGCGATAGGGGCGTCGTGACGATTAAAGTGACATAAGACAGTTATATTATTTTTAAGCGGATAAGATATGAATGATAAAATTCAAATGCGCACGTCGAGTAACACTAAATCAATAATTTAACATGGCTTGAGATTGTATTTAAGAAATTGGACACAAATATATAGAATATATTGAGATAAAGTATTAATGACAGATTATATATGATCAACTTTAGTTGAGACTTTCTTACAGTGCAGTTTCATAAAATAATATTATTCGTCGCAACTTACTAATTTTCAAGATACGAATGTCCTCTTAGCGACTTTTAAATTAAATATTTGTGCCATAAGTTCGTCTACTTGGAATTATATTGAGCCATAAAGTTATTCAAGTGCGACTTCTACGTTTAATTCGCGAAAAACTGCTCATATTTAATCGCTTATTATTTATTTGCATTTTTACAATTTTAGAAAAACTTTTTAAACTTTATTCCAAATTGATCAAAAATCGTCATTAAAATACGGCCATTATATTCCGAAATATATTTTAGTATTTAATGTTATACCATTGAAATATGATAGGTTATTTCATTAGATATAGGTACATAGATAGGTTCATTCATATAGTATTGACAAAATTAATTATGTAAATAATATGATAAATATTAAATAAATATTCTCCCCTAAATGCTGTATAAATAATAATAATAAATATTCTCTATGCAGGAAATCAACGTTCAATAATGTGTTAATCGCGCTATAATTATAGGAATTATTTATTACGAACTTATGTATGGAATTATAACGATGCCGATGGTGAGAAATTGAAGGCTACAAAACTTTGCGGCGCAATTATTCGCGCACGTACATTTTAAAACAAGGCAAACTTTCGTAAAAATTCTAAACTAAACCTGCGGTTGGTATATAAGTGTCGCTATTCAGTTGATTGTGAAAACTTTTTTGAAAAAATGGAGCTATTCACGCTATACATGTGCACTCATCTCGTATATGTTCGCGTAATAAAAAGGAAAAGGGCAGTCTATTGAATAAAATGCAACTTCAAACTAACATAAAATAAATAAAAGGAATCGTTGCTGGATTCAGTGAATTTTTGAATTTTAAGTGTTGTAAAAATCATACATATAGGTACCTACATATCGGAAATACGTTAAGATAAATTTAGATTGTCGAATAGAATAACAGAGTTTCATCCTTCACGAAATTATACGAAAATGTGTCGGGGAATGAATTTGCGTTACATTAGCTCGCCTTTAAACGATTTATCGTCGCCTCGCCGTTGCGCGAAAACGTCCAATGAGTTAAGTTAACTACCGACACTGCTAATTATTGCGCAAGCCGTAATTAGGATCTAGATCGTACGCTTGATAGAGCGCGATCAATCGTTCGTGATTTCTGCACTTGCATGTCCTGCGTAAGCCCATTCGTATTTATAGCGGCTGCACGCTCCAGTGAACATTATTGTCGCGAACAATGAAACCAGTTCGGATAAATGTTGGAAAGGAACTGAACGCCTTTCTACGGATAACAATATCTAGAGCTGATATAGGAGATATTTCGAAGCAAAAAGTAAGGAAACCGTGTCCAAGTATTTTATAATATCAATAAACTTAAAAAAAGATTGTCGCATGATTAAATAGCATCGTCGCGACGATCGATGCACATCGGAATATTATATGTATAATCGATGTATTATTTACGCAACAGTCACGCATGGTATTATAATTGGCAAAATAGGCACCTGACAAATGGTTTTTAATATACGTATTTGTATACTGTAATTTATGTATTCTCGTTATGCGGAACGACGCTCGCTGCAACGCGAGCTAATAGAATGAGCTGAAAAAATATTATACTTTTCGCTCGGCATGGCTGCCATAATTTATTCCGCACCGCCGTGAGGGCCATAAATTTAAATTTAAATGCACGGCATCATCCTAATGCTGATTCGCACAGACTTCTAATCGTCGTATTTAAATCACGACAAATCGTTTATGGGGAGGAATTGAGCGATAAGCTAGATACTTAACACTCGCATCACACGCGCAAATAATGTATAAAAGTCTAAATTAAATATATCTCATTAATTTGTAATTTTCTTATCTTATTATAAACTTATAAGTATTTCAATCTTAAAATAAATATTGAATTTCTCGAGTTATAAGTGTTCTGTTATAAGTCATAATTTGCTAATTTTATTTTGTTAAACTGTAATTATAATATGTATTATTTCTAATTCTTTAAAATTCTACTACCTTAATACATGTATAAGAATTTTAGTAATTTTTCAAAGTATTTTCTTGGAAGATTTATGGATTTCTTGTAAGTAGAAAAAAAGATCATAATAGAAACAATATCCCAGTAATTATTATTTCTATAAACATTATTCTCTCTGATAAATATGTAATGGCTCATCTCATACTGTGATTTTAAAAAGTTGAGAAAGGACAACTGTTCGTAACCCCGTGGATGAGTCGGCACGTTAAAAGAACCGGGTAGGCTCAATGTGAACGGTTGACGATTTTCAACAGCTCTCCGAATGCGAGTGTCAGAATCACTCTCTACCAAATGCTCGCGGCGAGCAACAGGGGAACGGGTGCTGACTGCGCGTTTGATACGATGAATGTAGTCATTGTTGTTCTCTGCCATTCACGATACAGATACGCGAGGAGCTTGCTCGTTCGGGGAACCGTGTTTCTCTGTTCGGCAAATCAACGTCCGATAACGCGTTAATTGCGCGTCGATGACGATTATTGCCAGATTCACGACGACGCTTCGTTGTAATCAACATTATTTCAGAGTAATTTGTGTCATAATTTAGATTTTGGTACCGTTAATAACTGTATCTATCTTAATACAAGATTTTTTATGTTTATGTAATCGAACTGATTAAGTTTAACAGATCAATTTGCGTGCTTTCTCTTCGTGAACGCAAAAAGATAAATGTCTTTTGTATGACAATTTAATATTTATAGTTCCGTCGCGTATACAAACTAATTTTAGGATGTATATATATGATTATCGAAATACTTCGACTATCCAACCAGAATTTTAATCTTCGGAAAATTACAAAAGATTCGATTTCTTGCGTGTTATCTCTGGGAGAAATAATATATTACAAATATACTCAAAAACTTAAGTTAAAATTAAATTTAATTAAAGCAGATAAAAATATCATATTATTAAAAAACCTATATTTTCAGAGTATATATACAGAGTGGTCTTGAAATAGTTGGAAACTCAGGGATTGGATTGGGCTTGTCATAAGGATGAAAAAAGTTCCCATAAACATTTATAGTCCAAAAACGCATCCCGCAGGAGTTACTCATTTAATTATTAATACCTGATTCAGAAAAATGGAAGGCCATGAAAGAAAAAAACTTTATTTTTACTTACAGAAGTTGTTGAAATGTCCACCGTTAACTAAAACACACGCTTACGTGATGATCGCATTATCAACAGCTGCGAAATTATAAGAAATAGGTACACCAAGAATCTTAAGCGTGTTAGAAGGTTAGAACAGTCAATGGTTAGACGGATGGAAGCGTATGTTTTAGTTAACGTGGACATTTTCAACAACTTCTGTAAATAAAATTAAAGATTTTATTTACAGAAGTTGTTGAAAATGTTTTTTCCTTTCATGGCCTTACATTTTTCTGAATCAGGTATTAATAATTAAAAGTGTCGTAACTCCTGCGGGATGCGTTTTTGGACTAATGTTTATGTGGGAACTTTTTTCATCCTCATGACGAGCCCAATCCAATCGCTGAGTTTGACCAACTATTTCAGGACCACCCTGTATATATTATATAAAAAATAATATAGATACCGTTCTTTATCAATTAGTATTAAAAATAAATATTAATATCAAAAGTTACAATTAAAAAAGCATATGATTGTAATTTATTTTATATTTACCAATAATATACATATTATCTTTCCTTTTACTTATAATAAATGTAGATAAGACAAATACTGACAATTATTACAGTAAATAAAAGATCAACATTGGAGATCTGTTGATTTTAGTAGTCTCGTAGTTTCTAAGATGTTATCCTACTGTATCTCGTGAATGCGATCAATGAAACCAATTAGCATACAGTCTGTTTTGTAATCATTAAGTGGCTCGTAATTACTCCGCAAGAAAAGAAGAAGAACGATCTTTCACGTTCAATGCTCCGATCGGTGTATTGTAGTCATAGATAGCGCAACAAAATACGTAATTAAAGCAAAATAGCATTACGTATCTTTCTTCAGACTTTTGTATGTCATTTGGCATGCAGGCAGAAGAAGCCTTTTCTAATTCCGTGAATGCGATCTTTGTTATGTCACGGATTCACGTTGATTGCGCTTATATATCGCCCACGGTACCAAATTCTTTAGCCAAAGCATTCTTGGCAGTCATGTTATAAAAGAGGCACAAAAATATACAACAATAATCGTTAGTCATCATGAAAATATCTATGTTATATTGACAATAACACATTGACTTGCTGTTTCGATAGACATTCTTCTCTGTCAAACGGTCAGACACGTTATACAAAATTAATTTATTCACTATTATAAACTTTGCACATAGAATTCTTGAACAAATCATTCTTTTTATATACTAAAAGTATAATAATAATTTTTAAAAATACTTTCGAATGATAAATAATCATTAATTTTATTATATATAATTTTTTATTTTTAAATAATTTTATACTGTTTTAAAAATTTAATTGAAAAATAAGATGGATTTTTAAATATCATGTACAAAAAATATTATTTTCATGACAGTATTCGACGATAAATAGGCGAGAACTGAAATTGGCAATCAAAAGTAATATTATCTAATCTATTAATATTAATCGAGTACAGTCATTACAACAAACGCTTGGTTATGCGGAATACATTTTTTACCGATATTTATGACAGCAGAATCCATAAATCCGCTGTACAATACATTCAGTTCTCAGATTATTAATGGCGCGAACTTTATATTTTTTAGATACGCGTTTCTGCCACAGGCGCGGATTTCGACGTGCTACTATACACACCATTATTTATTGTATACAATACGAACGGTGTGAAATTATTTATTGTCCAATCGCGAACACGCAACTGGAGTCCGAGCCAAATCTGGGAATGCGGAGAACGGAAAGAATATCGATACATTTGGCTTATTCTACAATTTGGTTGACGTTTCATGAATTTTTATTCATTTTCATGGGCTGCCTATAACATATCTTATACTTCTCCCTTTATCGTCTCGCATAAAATATTAAAGCTGTCGTCCATCGCATACACCATACTCTATTTGCTCAAATATTAAATAAATGGATTCATCTTTCGTCAATAATTTCGTATTTGTTTTATAGCAATTGTATAAATATATGATATGTATGATTTTTCGGAATGAAAATACTGGTAGACATATAATTTATACTTGTTTTTTAGTTATATTTTAATTCTTTTGCAATAATTTTATTAAAAAACCATTTATCAGAAATACGTTACTGGATTATATCTCAAAACAATTCTGTAATATGATATAAATATCAGGAATATGTGTGTATTCTCTGTAAAATTTTTCTGTTAGCACATGTGCATGCCCCAGGCAGTACATAACGTAAAAAAACTAACGTGTACAAAGCATTATATCAACAATTTCTGTAACGAATTACAATAGCTCATACATATATACGTATATATATACATATATCTGATATATATATGTATATATACAAGATATATATATCCTCATCCATCGTGGAAACGTTTTAAATGAGATTGATGCACAGCTGCTATCTGACACGTATCAATTTCGCAGTCCACTGATGTAACTGGGAGGAAAATGTTTGTGCTACTCAATGCAATAAACAGTACTATTTCTCACGCAATTTGATTTTAACTGTACTCGAGTTCTCTTCGAGGATAAGAGCATGTTCGAAGTTAACCCCAAGGCAGTTACGAAACTGAGTTTCCATATTCTTGCTCGAGGGATGCACTTTCCGCTATGCAATTTGAAGGAGTGGACGAGCATTGTTTATAAAGTCTGGGCAGACGTTGCTCGGTATAATGCCGCGACTAAAAGCCGTGGCACCAGACCAACGCAACGGTGCGTTCGTTCGCTCATAAAATATTCAACAAATCCAAAACGCACGGCATTCGACAGACGCGCTTAACTGCATTGTCGCATACAATTACACCTTGTCACGTCAACGTACGTTACGTCTGTCTGTCCCGCACGTTCGCAACGCTTGTCTCGATGCGACGATGAGCATTTGCCGAGTGAACGCACCGTTTGGAATCGCCTTCGCGGAAAATGGACACGTCCCGAATAGTGACGTGTGCGCGGATTGGCCGCGGGAAAATTCTACCTTCCGGACGCGACAAACTTTTTGATGAATTGTATATTTAAGTGTTATTATTCTGGGATTTTTCCCGCATAAACGACGCATCGCGAAGCATTATATCGTTGCTCGTAATAGCCATTTTTTGCTCACAAAGTTCGCTCGTATCATCCGCGATGCGGTCGTAACGCAATTCGATATGGCGATGCAGTTACGCATCGCCGCGGAAAACAAACAAACGCATTACATATTTTAACTTTCCATCGCAAGCGCGGGACCCACAACGCCGCAATTATACCTATCGTACGACGTACATCACGATTCGTTCGTTTATTACTCAGCGTGGCGTATTTCAAGAATTTATGTTGGGCTCTTTTCAAAAATCTCGGCATTTAAAACGAAAGGATGAACAAATTACAGAGGCGTATATATTCCATATGATATTTTAAATTTAATCGTTCTGGTTCGACGCGCCTTTTATTTCGTTCCGGCTGCGCGTTCCTCTCTGCACGTCGAAATTAGAGATTTTTCGCGCGCCGATCGCGGCGGATCGCCATTAATTAATTCAGGTAGAAAGCCGAATATGGGGATCCGCGGCCGGCACACGCTCGTCAACAAAGAGAGCCGGGCAATTAATTAACCGAAGTAGCTCCGTTGAGGCAGAGGCATTGTTGCAGACGGCGGCGTACAACCGGCTATTGTTATCGCTCGCGGAACAGTCCTGAAACCACGTCCTTGTGTTTCCGCGTCCTTGCATCAATGCAGACTTCCTGCGTGTGGCTGAATGTGCCATCCCGCACGCGGGCCGGGCCTTTCGACCGACTGCTTCCCGTAAGCATTGTCGCCAGGTACTATAAACCCGTCCGCTATCAATTACGATTCGCGATTTATCGACCGGCATTAAAATCGTCGTTTTATTATAGCCGCCGCCGCCGTCGCCGCCACGGTCGATTATCGCGACGGATCGGTGCGAGAGATCGTAAAAGGCAATTTGCGCGCAATTATCCGCCCGCGATTGCCGTGCCACCCGTGTGATTGTTGTGAGGTAAACCGTGTGTTCGCTTGCCGATTTCGTTTGTCGATCGAGGTCGCGAGGATCATCAGTCAGACCCGTCGTCGTGCCACGGATACATCGCACGATTGCGTAACGGGATAAGCGCGCGCGCGAGATACGCTGACGAGTATAATGAGGATTGCGTGTGTATGTGGAAATTGGAATATTAATAAGGGTTTGAGTAATGGTCCAATGGAGATGGATGGCGTGTTTAGTTGGACGATCGTCGTTATTGGGGCATTAAGCGATATCTCGAGCCGCTTACGATATTTAGCGTCGCGCCGCGTCAGATCGACGTTAATCTCGGAAAATTGCGCCCGTGGAATTACGCGAAGGCACGTTATTTCCGTCGGAAGCGCAATTATCACTCGTGAAGAGCACTGCAATTCTAATTATAGCATAACGACGTCTCTATACCCTGCACGTAAAGATACAACAGAGTGTGCTTTCAGATCAACGTTCAATCTTTAGAATTACATACTACAAATAAATGAATCAAAATCTCATAATGATGTAATTACATGAGATATAATTAATGCCTGTACGTATATTTTCAAGTGAAAACATCCTAGGACAGAAGCTGTTACTTATTTATCTTTCATATCAGCGAAGAGGAGGAGTTTGGCGAGTAACTTTGAAAAGTAACTCTGAACCAACTTCTACATAAAATTATATCAAATATTGCACATCTTCTTATTACAGATGCCTGGCAAATTTGGAGTTGATTCTTCGTTAGCGTAAAACATTTAATCTTTTTCATAACTTTTTAAATTTTCAAACATTAAAGAACCTCGTGCGATTATAAATCTGAAGTTAAAATTCTGTATCTTTGAAACTGAACACTTTTCAACTTAAATAATTCCATGTTTTTCAACGTCCACCAACGGGATTGATGCAAAATTCCTATTCCTAGTAATTAAGAGCAAGCGTGCGTTTTTTTTTATGTGTGTGCGCGCCTTGTATACATAAAATTTTCAGCTTCCCTTAGCAGTAGATTAGAAGGGGACTAGGGAACGTGAGATGTGAAACGGCAATCTGAATGCGCATAGATACCTAACGCCAGCAATTTAATCAGCGATATTGTACAACCTCTCGACAACGTGCAGCACGAATACGGATCCGACGAATTACGCCGGCGGGATAATTTGAAAAGTCCATCGAATCTCCAAAAGCAAATGTGGAAAAAGCAGACTCGAGGGAGAGACCCGGAAGCTCTCAAGAAATTCGCCCTCCCGTTCGACCAAGCGCGCGCGCGCGCGCGCGAACACTGGCCGAGCAAAAAGTTTCGAGCGCACGAAAGAAAACCTCGAAATCGAAATGGAAAATTCGGAATTCGAATGAGGAACGCTCGGGAGGAACGATTCTCCTCTCTCATCCGTTCACCTTTTTTCTTCCATCGAAATGAGATCTCGCTAATGCAACCGGCGAGAACGCGCACGCCTGCCGAGAGACGACGAGAGCGCGGGGGCGTGAGAAGGCGGGCGAAGGTGAAAAAAATGTAATTACAGCGGGGAATGATAATGAAGTTTACATTTTAATAACCCGCCGTGTCGCCAGATGGTCCCGAATGCAATATTAATACCTCCCCTCGCTGCGTTTACAGCTACTATATACGCGGGAGATTGCTGAAGGCCTGTCCGGCCGCGGCGCGAGAGAGAGAGCACGAAAGCGCGCGGGCGTGCAGGTGCGTGCATATACTTACACACGCTTTCGCGAAGGAAACGAAAGAGCGAGCATCACAACAAGCACAGAGGGACAGAGGAGGACAGAAAGACGGACGGGGAGGTGTTATTGCGTTTCGCAAAGAATGCAGACCGCGGCGTCATAATATATATTTGCCGGGCCGCGCGCGGACCCCAGGCTATACGTCGACACGTCGACACACAGGCGCGCGCTTCCCGCCGACGACATGAATCTAATTTATAAGTTATGAGTCTGTCCGGGGCCGACGATTGTCCCTCCGCATTTTTTTTCCTGCCTCCCGACCCGTCGGGAGGGTCGCTGGCCAGCTCTCTCTCTCTCTCTCTTTCTCTCTCTCGGCCGAGTTTCAATTTGCAACTGTATCCTGCGCTACGAGTCGTTGCCTCGTAGTAACGAGGCAGCCGACAGGCCAAGCTCGCCCGTTCCTCGCGCCAATCAGTTTTTGCATGCGCGAGAGAGACGATACGTCGGATGCTTGTAATTTAGTTCGTTCCCGAGGTGCGACTTCACCTCACGTTAGTAGTGGACCTATTTCTTCTCATTGTCAGAGATGTTGGTTCGAGCTTAGCATTAACAATTATTGGAATTGTTGATAAGAGAATTTAATATTTCATACATTATACCTTTATTAATTCCTTATTCGATAGTAAGGAAGATGTAATTAACACAAATATATGTTGACACAAAGTTACTAAATAACAATAAGTAAACATAATTCTTTCCCAAAGTAACGTTATACTAAACTTAATCGAATTGACATAAACAATTATCTGAATTGTTGATAAAACTGATATAAAATAACAAATCTTTTATAAAAACATAAAGTACATCTCTCAATGTGATATAATCTCCTATCGTTTATAGAAAGGTTGCGCAATAAAATAACCGCGCAAATTATTTTTATAACTTCTTTCTTTCCAAGAAAAATATTAGGTTAGACCCGATCGCTATATTCTGAGCTTAATTGGAGGGTACAAAGAGGCAATAGAAGGGAAGAATTTAGAATGGAACCAATTAAAGCCTCCTTTTAAAAGAAAATTTATTTTACCTAATTATCGTTCTTTCAGTTATTATTTAGTATTATATAATTATATTTACATTTTAAATCGATATAATGCCAACATGCGTATATTGTAATTTTTACTTCTGCGAGAGAGAGAGAGAGAGAGACTCTCGGGAAGTGAATATCTTTTATAATATTTCGACAAGTCTCTGCTTGCTACGATATAATATTATCATACGCGACAAATGTTAATTTGCAAAGATTCTAAACTATTAAGTACTCGGGATTCAGAGATTGCGTCGAAGAATAATGTAATATTAAAGGGCATTAACTTTTTAAATAACGCTCGGTCAGCGTCTCTCTTCGAGCGAATGATATCGGCCCGAAACCTCGACCAAGTCGAAACGTACGCGGATATGCAAATCCTCTTTTAAAACCGCTCGTGATCGCCACTCAGCGTCGAGTTCACAGCAGCATTAGAGATCTCTTCGAGATCAACCCTATTGCAACAAGCACGCGGAGAGGGGGGGGGGGGGGGGGGGGGGGAACGATCGGTGGTAGGTCGGGTGCTGAGCTGGAAAAAGGCAGCTGCACGCGATCCAGCTGTATCGAAGCGGAGGTGTTCTCCACGTAGGTGTTCCCTCGCTCGGATTTTCCCGTAATTATCGAATCTCGTCAGTGGACCGGGGGGGGGGGGGGGGGGGGGGGAGGATCGGTGGCGGACCCGAGGAATGAGGAGCGGCAAGAAGCGCTAGTTGCGAAAGTAAATGGCTGACGGCAAGAAGTAAGTGCCCGGAATGATTAGAGAGCCGGAGTGGAAGATACCGTTCATTAAGTCATTTTGCACAGTCGAACCTCCGCCCACTACGGGGCGGAGGGTCGCCGCGCCGAGGCCGCGGAGGTAGGCGAGCAAAGCAAACTGGCTGCCAACTCCCTTTAGTAAAAAAGCAACATTAGCCTCGTCGGGCCTAGCGCGGAGGTATGGAGACTCCTCGCGTGCACTCCGCCCTCGTCGCCCTCCGTACCCGGCACGGCCCCCGTGGGGCCCATGGAAGAAGAAATATCTCCGTATCGCGTAGACTATCTAGAAAAGAGCGAAACGCGGCGCGTATCGCGTGTGAGCCTTTAGATCACACTACGTCAACAAGCCAATGCTGCAGTGGAGTTATGCGTTATAGCATCTGTGCTGGATATCCAGTATTTAAGCTCTTTCACAAAAAGAACTTTTATGACCAGAGAATAAAAAATAATTTTTTTGCGAGAATTTATGGTACGCATATTTATTAGTGTATTAAGATAATTAGAATATGTTTATAACTTAAATGAAATTTACACAAAGAAAACTACGAGAATAACAGTGAAGATAAAAATATATGCATTAATTATACAGTAATAACGTTAATTACTGAGAATGTTTATTTTTGTGCTGTGGCGCAGAAAATTAAATTATTTTATGTTCTAATTATATGATAAAAGAGAGATTGATGGAGACGTAATATGAAAATTACGAAAGTATATGTGAGCAAGAATAATATATGTGTGCGTTCCTGAAATAATTGATTGTCACAATTATGCGTTATAGCAGTTATGGTCATAAAATATGACACTGTTTATCGCAAAATGCAAAAGGAAGAAATGCCGCGAATCATTCTGCAAGGATTTTTGTACATACATCTTGAACTGTTAAAATTAAATTTTATTTGAGATTAAATAAAATGTTTATAATAAATGTTTTTATTTATTTGCGCAATTCTAAAAAAATATTTCCAAACTTCATATTAGATTTTAAATTGTTTATAATTCAGAAAATATTAATGCCATTCTTTGGATACTTTTAACATTTAATATAAAAGTTGCTCTCTTTATGCAAGAATTCATGTATGAAAAAAAACACGGGAATATCTGGGAGCACCATATATTTTCGCTTCGTTTACATTTGCTGCTCACTCCGCTTTTTCCACTCCAAGTCACATAAAACCTATTTTAGATCTTACGAAGAACCCTTTCTATCGGTGGACCATATTGACGCTAATTAAACGGGCACTTAAAAGTTGACTAACCGTCAATTGCAGCTCAGCGTATTGAGAGCGACTCTCCCCTTTGCGATTTCCGGCTAAATGCGGATTAACATCATTCGAGTTTATAACTAACATTTGAAATAAAAAGGGCATTACGCATTAATATATCAAAGGTTTAAAATTTGTATATCTCTGCAATCAATATGGAGGGCTTTTCAGAAGATCAAAGTTTAATTTTTACAAAGTGAAAATAAAAATTTTTAATTTCATAAAAAGTTTAAAAATAGATAATTTAGCGTAAATTTCGAATAAAAAAGATCATAACGTTCACATCAGGTTGTTTTAAATCGATATTCTGGGAAATGCTGTAGTGGTGAAAGGGTTAAGGAGCCATAATTTATGCGCCAAGTGACATATGTCTTCGAAGAAATCTGCGTGCGAATCAAAGAGTGAGATGCTGCCAGATGTGTTGCTAAATTTACTTAATGCCTCTGCGAAAGTATAGGGTAAGAGAAAGTAAATTGGAAAAGAATTGCTGGGTAGACGGTTTATGAAAATCCCATTAAAAAACCATTACTACTGTATCTTAACGTGTTTTTGAGTTCACAAACAACCGAAGAAAGATGCAAGTATTGCGACACATATAATATTCCATTTAAAGATATCAATAACTGTACATAAATGTATAGAAAAAGTTTAAAAAATATTCCCTATAATGCTTAACGCACGATATCTTCAAAAAAATCATTCTTATAGAAAGGTAATATAAGATATTATTTATTCATGCATAGGTATATGCGAACAGAGAATATTTTTAAGTCGAGAAATTCAAAGAATAGTGAATAAATGACTGATTATAAGCAAAATCAGGACAGTAAGCATTATAGGTTCATAATACATGTGATATCCGCTCCAATTTCTACTAATATCTTTATCTTGTTCGCCAAAACTTTCGAGCGGTGAATCTCTTTCGGGGCAGAGTGTACCTTTACATATTAGGATACAACCAAGGCACGCGGGGAAGGAGACATTCGGCAATTTCGCGAAGTTGATAGCTATTATCATATTCCGCACATATCATATCAAATTTATGGCTAATAAAGGCCGATCGGGTAACAGGCCCCTGGGCCTGCCGTGAGCCCGCAGGTAGGCCCGGGATCTCTTTCCTCGTTCCCTTCCTCGTTCGATCCTGTAGCGTTCGCCACAATCGACGTAGTTGGTTTGGCTTTATAGTCATGGCAGTTGGCAGTAGTAGCAATTGATATGCGTGCTATTGATATATGGGAGCATATTTCACAAGGTTGGCAGATCTTCGAGGTCTCCGGGTTTGTTATCTCACGCTGCCCTCTCTCTCCTTCGTTTTCTCTTTTTCTTTTCTCTCCCTCTTATCCGAGCCTCTTTTCTCTTCTACTGACTATTTCTCTCCTTCTCCCTCTCTCCCTCCCTTCTTCCTTCTCTCGCTCTTCTTCCTTTCTCTCGTTCTTCTCTCGACCAGCCCGGAGATCGGGCTACCAATATGAGCGGTGAATTATGCTTACCCTTTGTTAAAATACTTGACGTGTCTTTGATTGGAACGAGCGGGGGCAGCCACGCTCAACGGGGAAAAAAGTCGCCAGGCGTGCACGAAGATATGGGGAACCTTTGACCACGGCATCCAACCCTCACGGCATAATGACTACGGCTGGACAAAATTTACTTTCTAAGCGGTCGTAAGCCGTGAGCGCAGTGGCGCGGATTCTGGCGTATGATGCATTGAGACTTTATCGGTTTGTTAGTTCAGCGTCGACATGCCTCTACCGCCGCGTCATCGTATAACCGGAAGAGTTATGGCGCGAGGCCTCGGAATATCTGTTTGCATTGTTTTCCGTAGCGACAGCTGAAGCTTGGGGCGAGAGAGTGAGAGCTACATCGCATCCTTGACCTCTGACCCGTGTAAATGGATCTCAACTTTCTCGGACGTATAATAATCTGGGAGAGAAAAAGAAAGAGAGAGTTTAAAACGTCCATCGTGTACGAACTTCTTCTTACGTAACCATGACACAAAAGCGGTGCGAACCGTGATACGCCCAGCGTCAGCTCTCTGCTGGACCGCTTCGTTCTCTTTTATCTCTTTCATCACGGGGCACGTTTATATATTTACCACGCTTATGTAAGTTTCTATACGAAAGTCACAAACAAGCTGGTACCACGATGAGGGTATTATTGTGTAATAATTTATATTGTTGATACATCTGATATAAATTTGAAGAAAATTACTGAAAAATACTTTGAAAACAACTCATTAATAAATCTGGATTTATTTCTTAGCAAATTTCCTTCTCACATCAAGTTTCCAGATTAATCTCTATCAAAGTAAAATAAAGGTATAGTAAATACATAACATTAATCATTTACATTTTCAAAAAAATTTCGAAACAAAACACTTATTTTTAATATGGATTATCTTCATAATTAAGTTCATACTTAAATCTCAAAATTATTATCAAAAGTATATTTGTCGAGAAGTTTATATCTGAAATAATTTTTCGTAGATTCTGTATTGTGCTAATGAATGATATTTACCATGCATTACGCTGTTCAAGAGAGATAAAAAATTTTTGACTGTCATACGTACAATATTGGAGAAATTTCTGCACACGCGAGACCGACGCGATTATTTTAAATTGGAAACAGCACACGGCCTCATTCACAATGTCGCCGAATGATTCCGCGTGCCTGATATATCACCGCGTTTCAATGCGGAGAAGATAATTCGATCAAAATGAGATACGGGAAACGTTTTATCGGAATTGCTAACCTACCGAAATGTCGCTGCGCGCTCGTGCGACCACGTTGAATAAATTCATGAGTTATACACAACCGCCGATAAATTATGTTTTCACTTCGTTGAAGCCTGTGACGTATGTTTGAGCAGAACGGCCGAAAGGTGTCCATTGTTTGATGAAAAATTACCGAGCGCGATTTTATCGGCGGCTCGCGTTGCGACCGCCGATAGTAGTTCGATTTAAAACGGACAATAGGGATGGCAGCCGGCTAAAAACGTCTGTTATAACGCCAGTCAGCGGCTGATATTTATTTTCTTTTCCAGATGTCGACAACGAAGTGAAACCTTCAATCGCGTGATAGATCAAATAGCGAACCGATATTAATAGCTTACTTTACTAATTAGACGTCGGGGCTATCTCATATCGGTCGACGCAAAACCGCGCGGTTCCCTATATCGCCTCACACGAATTCGTGGAAAGCATATTCGAGATCTTTTTCGTGCCACGTTGCGTCCGCTAACGGTCGCGTCCGTGTACATGGCAAAATGTCAACAACTATATCGAGCGTGTCACGCATTCACGGAAGGCTTATCACTAGACCCGACTTAATTGTAATTGCCATTCTGTGTTTGCAGAAGCCATGATAACACATTCCCGTATTCCATATCGCCGGGAAACGCGAGCCGAGCTTAGATAACTCCATGAAAAAAAAAAATATATTATTCTAGATGGACGTAACCCGTTGTAAAGTTTTGCGTTTTACATGTACTTGCCTACACACATGCATAAACTCCCACATATGTATGTCAATCGATAATTGTGCGCCCATAAGGGACGTCGTACAAAATAATGAGGCACAATATATTTTCTCGGAAATTTAATTAATGAAAAGGTCAGAGTATATGCGCGCGATGATAAAATGTAAATTTGTTAAAAATCAGTGAAATCTATGATTTCGTTGTCACGTGCAATTTTAAATTCTTTTATACCAATTGCTTTCATATACAAAAATAATATTGCCAAAAAATTCTTGCATTTGTGTGACAGACGAGTTTAAAGGTAATTATTAAATGGATAAATCGTTATTTTATCTCTTTTTTATTTTTGTCAATTTAATGTAATACTTTTCAGACTATTTCACATAGGAGTAAATTCATTATTGAACATATATTTTTTAACAAAAATGCTCTTCAAAATTATTTAAAAGGACCTAATTATTATATAAAATTTATATTTGTTTTAATATATTGTAATTTATTCTCTTCTACTTTTATTATCTGTTTCTTTGACGTTAATAATTTTCTTCTCTATATAGGAAAATAATTATTCTATATAGAATTATGTCTACAAAATTACAATTTTTTAATAAATAAGTATCAACAAATAAATATAATCGAACACAAATCCGAAAAGACTGTAGTAATGCATTAATACCAAAATACATTAATACCAAAATTTATATTAATTACGGATTAAGATTTAAGATACCAATAATCAGCTGTATAGCTTGTGTATGCTACAGCTAATTATTCGCAATTAAAATTATAACAAATAGCTCCAACAATCACGGAGTTGAAGAGTGTCTTGATAAAAGGATTTACGAGTCCGTAACTCGTGATTCGACTAATCGAGATAACAATGCGCAATGCAGTAGCACAGGGACCACGGAGATCGGCCGCGGTAGTGGCATGTGCAAAGATATCTCGGCCTCGGCGCCTCACTTAAAACTTTGACGTGGTTTTCGAGAGAGAAACGAGCTCTTACGAGGACCGACAGCGGAGCGATAGCACTCGTGTAGGAACGATAGTGCGCGCGTAGGGGTCATTTATGGGATGAAGTCAGTTCGAAGTTAGCGAAGGGAAGAGGAGGATCGGGAGAAAGCGGAAGGAAGGGCGGTTTGATGTGGCGTTTAAACCGCGGCACCGGAGGTGCACCCATTAAATCAATGGACCTGCCCCTCCGGCACCGTTTGTAGCGAAGAAACTTCAAAAGACGCTTTTTGCCGCCCGCGCGATACATGAGATATTCGAGAGATGTTCTATTCGTATCGACTGCTCTTTATGAATCGAAATCACTCGCTCCGTCTACGATTCCGTGGCTGCCTCATTCGGTGATTGCCATCCACGATTTAAGAGTAAACGCGGAAAAGAGAACGCGAAAGGTTCTGAGGAAGAAACTGTGGAGCTGTGCGGAAAAAGGGACATGGATGAAAGTAGACAGCGGTCGCGCACTCGACCGGGTCGACATTGCGGAAAGCCGGCACGAAGAAACAGGAACGGAGAGATGAGAGAGGAAGAGACGGATAGAGGATCGAGAGCGAAAGCAGCGGCCGTGCGGAAACCTCTTAGTTCCGCTCTCCCGTCGGATGAGATTGTCGGAAACAGAGATTTCCCGGTGTGTCGACGCGTCACGGTGTGTCGATTCGAAGTAGTCGGTCGCCTCCCACGGAAAATCGGTCAACGAGCGCGGATCGAACGAACGAGCGTGGCGGAACGAGACGGCATGGCGCAGGACAGTAACAACGACGACGATGACGAGACTCTTCTCTCATCGCGGAGATCCCTCTCATTCAAATTGATTAATTCGGCTGTTATTACGCGCGTACTGATCGTGCTTCGCGACGATCGCGGCGCACGGGTGGTTGCGCGATGCTTGATAAATCATCCGAACGAGTTGCTGCCAGGGCCCGGCAATTTGCCACCAAGACTGTCATTACATCCGCCGCATGAAAGTATGAATCACTCGCGCGCAACTCTCTTTCTCTCCTTCTTCTTCTCTCTGTCCGCGGTGCAGCTCTGTACAAATGTGTATCGGCTTGTCACGCAGCCGACAAAAAAGGAAGAAATGACGGGTGGGAAAAAAGAACAGATGAGGAAAGAGGGAAACGAAAGAAAGAAGAGGAAGATTTAAAGTTTTACCGAGCGGCGGTGGGTCGGTCGATCAGCTGAGCAACAATTTGTCGTGACGTGGGCGGTTGGAATCTTACATATCCCTCGAATGCCGGCTATCCATGTGCCGGCGCGAACATTGGCTGGCGACGAGACGCGTGCGAATACAGCCGCGCGTGTACTGTACGCGAGTGCGTGCCGGCGTGTGCGTGCGACACGAATACAAACTATGAGGCGAGCACGAATACCGAGAACGCGAATGGACGACGTCGCATACAGTCCGATTTGTCTGGTGGCATCAGGGGAGAAAACGAAGTGGCTGTCTGGTGCTGGCTTTTCGCCATACGCCCACGCGCTCTCCCCTCGTCGCCCAAACCGTGTCCCGAACGTAGAACAACGTCGCCACACTAATCCCCCACGGATATCCAGGCAGACGCGCCGGGGAGTGATTCTTTCCTTCGCTTTTCGCCGTTTCCTCTCTGTGTTCCCCCCCTATTTCCTGCACGCCTGCTTCTTTCCGCCGTACATAACGTAGATTAAAAGGCGTCGAAAAGGGACCGTCGTTTTCTTGGAAGCCCGTTTATATGTATATCGTTTTGCGCTGGACTCTCTATGCATATATTTGGCGAGAGAAATGCGCTAAATCAATAGAGCAACACAGACTAGTGACAGATTAATTAGCTCTCGTGATATCATTCAGCGCTTACAAAAATAAATCACATTATTGTTTCCTTTTTATAAGAGCTGAACATGTAAAAATAAAGAGATAAATAAATATCGTAATATTAATGGAAATAAAACCTGATAAAGTTTTATGCAAATTGACAAGATAGCAAACTGACAATATTATAGAAATCCGATATATATATATATATATATAGGTAACAGAAAAAAGAATATAAGTATAAACAAATTAAAATCAGTTAAATTAATGCAGCTTGTACTAATAATTTTTTGAATATTTTTACGATAATAACATTCTATTATTTCGTTTTCTGACACAATGAAAATCATGGATGAGAGTTACAATAAACCCCATCTAAACATGGAAAACAGTGAATCAGCTTCTAAATGTTTCAGCTACCATGATTTAAGAAGATTAAAATAATCTCTCTCAACGAAACAGCAGCATGCTTTATGACTTCCAGTTCACTAAATATAATGGGGTAAGTTACGTGTATTTCCGTCAGACTTGCGCAGGTCGTACGAGAGCTAAAATTACAAGGGGCGATATCATGAAAAGGAGTTTTGTTTTTTTTTTTGTAAATCTCGCCCCGTATTTTATCAGAATAAAAACTTGTCGAGGACGTGAGTTCCTACTTTTATATGAATATTTATTCACTTTTTCCGTTCATGTCAAAATAGAAAATAGTCGCTCGTTCCTCGATTTGTCAAACTTGAATAGAACAAAGCTGCTGCACGCCAGGAACATTTTATCGCGATGCCCAATGAATCCGAGAAATTCGTTGGGAACGAAGAACAACGTCGCCATGCTAATCTTGGATCTCAAGAAGTGCGCGCCAGCAGGATGATTTTTTATGGTTTAACGCGAGCGTTTTCTTACTGGTGGATTAAGGAGTGGTAATTTATGCCATAGAGAAGAAGAGAAGGAGCCGCGAATACGGTTCGGAAGCGAGCAACTGGCGCGTGGAGATAATCCAAGAGCTTAAGACGGCTGCCTGGGAAGAGGAGAAGACGTTTTACGGCCCTTGCGTCAACTTTGACACGGCTGACGCACTATGAACACGGTCGGCGTTATATTTGTTATTCTCTAAAGGTTTATTTTTTTTTTTCTTCACAGCCTGCCCGAATATTCTCGAAGCTCGAATTAGTCGTGAGGAATATAGCGATTCAAGGACGCAACATGATAAATGAACGCGGTATAGATCCGTTCACATTTTCCAAACGATTACGCAATTATCTCTGCACTGATAATTGCGAGGGAGAGCGAGACGTCATAAATAAGGTCTTCCTCTGGGTAATTGTGCTGCGTGTGCAAAGGGGGTGTTTCCGAGGCCCCCTTAAAAATCATACAGTTCATCGCTATAATCATAGATCGTAAAAATGATCGTTCTAACGGCTAAGAATTAAAGCGACTGAACGCGCATCTGGCTTACGATCTATTTGATATTTTCCATGTATTATAAATGTCTTAATAGATAGAATAAACGGTGTGCATTTGCTTTAGTGCATTGCTTTAGTAAATTTTTACGGTACATACCTATCTCTATATTTTTAAATTTAATTAAAACATTGAAAAGTGCGTAAAGGGAGAGAAGAAAGAAAAGTCTCTCAAGTCTCTTAGCAATAATTCTTCAAATCGAGAACCCTAATTTACAATTCTTTCGCGACCGATGTCAAAGACGACGTCTTTTTAAGTAAAGTTCACTCTCACGCTGTGACGGCGGCTCTAAGAGGACATAAAACAGAAGAATGGCAGGGTGCGTTCCGACATCAAAAGCATACCATGAGTAGCGGCGCGGCGGGAGGAAGAAACGGGTAAAGAGTTCGCATATTTCCGCGGCCCAGTGTGCCGCAAGGTGTCCTCTCGCGGGTGTCCGGATGACGGCACGTCGGCTTGCACCCCGTGAATTACAACCCCCGAGCGACGCGTCAGCGCCTTGTTAAAGCGCGCGTCCGTGCAACGCGGCGTGTTAACGTGACGCTGCTTTGACCGGACGATCAACGTCGTCCACGCACGAAAAGAGCGACCTACATACGTGCTGTTCGTTCTTAAAGAACTCCGGGACCGGAAGAGAACGGAGAAGAGAATATCGAACGCTCAGCTCGCACGATGAACGATCGCGACAATGCTCGGCGCCGACACGTCTCGATTCCCTAACTCGCGACAGTATTGAATTAAGCGGTCTTAGGCAGCCAACGTCTTATTGTCAGTTAAAAACGCAAAATAATAGTAAGCATAATATGATAAATCCTAATAATGTCAAACTGTTAACTGACGATAATGAGGGGATCGACTTCCTGACATTATGCGCAGTAAAGAAGTCGGAGGAAGAAATGTCCTCTGAAGCTGTGCCGGAAATGGATACAACTTACATCTCCGCGCCAAAACCAATTAAAGATTTGTTCAATTTTGTATAGTGCCTGATATAGAAATTATTAATAGTTTATCTTTTTTAATGAAGGATAATTTAACGCAATGTAAAGACTATGAAGATACTTTATCAACACAATGTAAAACACTGAAGATGAGAATATTTATGACGCTAATGATTATATTAATTATATTGATAACGATAATGTTGATGACGATAACACTATACGAAATGAGAGGAATGTTGATAACGGTGAAATAATTAAAGATTCGAAGATAGACTTGACGAGAGTTCTGGTTCGAATGAAACAGCAGTTTCGTACCTAAACCAACGAATTACAAATATATTATAGAGATAAATTCGATTGACATTAATGAAGCTTCTACATCTGACAAGAGGATAATAAAATTATAACTGGCAAAAATACCGAATTGTAAACTAATACACTAAAAGACCTAAAATCTGTCATATTTGAGAACATATTAAATGATCGAGTCATTTATTTAGTTCAGTCAAAGATGATTTAGGAGATAAGGATGATACAGCATTGCGAAATACATCAGAATCTCCAAATCCTTCAAACGTTTTTACTAAAAATGCAGGAGAAATCGATCAACGTGACGCATGAGACTAACGTTATGATACTTTTCATAACGAAGATAATGTTGCTAGAACTAATCAAAATGTATCAGCATCTATGAAACTCGCTGAATCTCATCAAATGAATAAATTCGTAAGTTTTTTGGATGAAATACAAGATGTTGATTTGAATAGTGACGATATAAGCGAATTTGTTAAGTACGACTCTAATAAAAATAAGTCAACATGTAATTCCAAAACAGAAAAGAGTTTGTTATCTATAACTCAAGCTATTGGCGAAATAGCACGTGGGCAAAAGAATTGGAAACGTCAAGGAGCTAGAGTAAGTAAAGAAAAATCGATTGATAAAGAGAGTAGTGGCTGGATTTCAGTCAATACTAAAAATGAAATTAACGTTGGGAAAAGCGACACGAGTTCGAGAACAGATAACATCACGTTATCAAATATTTATTGCAATTCTGCTGCTAGAGCACGTACTGTTAAACAAAATATCGATTTTCTAGCTGATTCTGACGAAGACTTTATGATGATTAAAGAGGATAATGCTAAAAAATTTAATAAGCTTGAAAACTGTTATTTTCGCAACTCATCGAAAGATTCGAAAAACGAGCTGCATGCCCAGTACATCGAAAAACTCAGAAATTAGAAACGGTTATTGTGATAATATATCGAAAAATTTGAAAACTAAAGACAGTTATTCCGATAATACCCAAAAATTTTAAAACCGCGTGGAATGTCAACGCCAAAGAATGATAGACGTCCAAAATTATCTTTGAATAGAGATAAGGCCCAGCAAGGGGCAACAATTAGGCAAGATATTGTTAAGTTACGGATACAGAATGATACAGTTACTTTTTAGATACGGAGAATCATACCATTAGCAAATGGACAGAAAAAAATATGTGTGTGGCCTTCACGCGCGGCAGAAGTGAAACTTCCTGGCTGTATGGAATAGGATAGTATCTCGTTTATATTATCTGAATTAAAGCCTATGTAATTCAGAAATCAAATTTTAAATATAAATAAATTCTCCGTAAAACAATGCGTCTAATGCACTTATGTTTATCTAAAAATATCAGTGCACAGATACCGATAACATAATAGAACAATTAGGCAAGATATTGTTAAGTTACGGATACAGAATGATATAGTTACTTTCCAGATACGGGGATATTATTTATATTTAAAATTTGATTTCTAATTCCTCACGAAAAATTTTATTCATCTATTTCCTCGCGGTCAAGAAGATCTGTCTTTTTTAACTCGTATAAATTTACATTTATCATGGAAGTTGAGTGAATAACGAGTCAGGTTGGAACACTGGTTTCGCAAAAATTATTGCAATCAAATCGTATTCCTTGCATGCTATTTTTCGACAGTCAACACTAAAGCAGGTATTGGCACAAACCGATAATTTCCTCATTCAAACTGTCGACATTGTAATCGGCTAGTTTTTTATATTCGGCGCGGCACGCTCTGCCGAAACCAACGAAATGAGGAACGGGAACCGAAATATTATCCTATTTTGCTAATGGGTTACACAGGCCCTGATGGATAAGCTAGCCGACTGCCGAAAAGAGTAAGGAGGGAATGGAATGGAGAAGGATGAAGAATAAGGGGCGCGGATGAAAATGCAGGAGAACCTTAATTTGATTTAATGTAATCGACTCAGTGCGCGGTCGATTCGAGAGAAGGCTTTTAAGAAATAATTTAGTCGTTCGTTCATATTCATTCCCGGAGTAATGGTTTATTTTAATATCGTCTTGGCTAGCGTCGGTCCATAAATTCGGACCAATAGCTTGCATTAAAATTATTGCAAGATTAAACGTTTCGATGGGTGTGCCTACTTCGATGAAGACGGCCAAATAAAAATTACTCGGCGAACGCATTCTCTTTTTTTTTTTTACATATATATGATCAGAATGTATCACAACGTATTTTTATCATAGCCATATTTATGCTGGAAAAACTTTCGCAGGGAACACAGTGGCCTGGGAACATTCTCGTAAAAATTTCATGACCGAGAGATAAACGGTTTCCCGCAATTTCGGCGTTGCACCGAGTTCGCATAAAACGATAGACATCCGCAAGTAATTGAGTCTTGTTACTTCCACCATATCGCGTTCATATTACTCGCTATTTTGTAGGAAGGTCGAAACTTAATGTTTACCTACTCGTGACTGGCCGACGAATACTCCGACAATGCACAGGGGATATAATATCAGGATTTAATATCAGGACATAAGTGAATTCGCCTGAACGTTTAAGATTCAATTTTTTATGCCAACCTTGCCCGAACTCTCATAATTCGCCGCGTATAAAGAAATCACGAAATTATTTTCGAGAGAGATCTTTCGAAAAAGTCGCGCGCGCGCTTTCCAGGAATCTCAATTTCGTCTATTTCACGTTCAAACTCTCGGGTACTCGCGGAGTGCACTTTTCTATAACAGCCACACCGAAGGCAAGAGTTGCTCCCAGGCCTCCTGATTCGCTCGCGAATGATCCATCGCGCGCATTATAGGGGAGAGGCACACAGACGGAACAATGCAAATAAGCCAATTACGTCAATCCTGAGAAATCGTCGAGCGAGGCAGCGAAGGGGCAGCGAGGGGGTGCGAGAGGGACACGGGAAGGAAGGGTTTACTCCCGGCGGAGGAGAGAAGGGGGCGAACGGAGAGCATATCGTGAGGCCGAGAGCAGCCACGGGCAGCGGGCACGGGCAACATGCAGCACGAATGCATGCGCGGTGCATTAGGTAATGATATCGGCATTATGGCCGAGCACGGAACGAACGAAATGACGAACGGGCCGACGGATTGGAACCGGGGCCTCGAGATCGGGGCCCCATCGAAGGAGGGCCACGGGGTAATTATACAAGCAAACAAGGGGCGGTCCCACCAAGATTATAGGGTACCTTGCGCTGCGCCCCACCCCGTCGCCCCTGGCCCTCTCCTTCTCTGCCTCCGCTTCCCCCCTGTTTGTCCGTAATTACAGGGCCAAACTGCTTTCCGTGGCATCCCCTTCTATCTCCCGGGCCTCTCCCGTTCGAAGAGATGCCACCCGCTAGTCTCCTTTACGTCTCCTTCGTCTCCTTTTACGATAGCGCTCCACCTTTTCCTTTTCCACATCCTTGTCGCTATACCCCCTTATGCTGTCGATGTGCGATCATCCTCGAACACATTTTATTGATAAATGTCAACTTGTAATTTAATAATTTGTAAATACAATACTATTTCTTAAAGCTATCGAATATTTCAGCAATAGATTTTTTAATGAATATTATATATTGAGTTTTTTGTAATAAAAATTTTAAGGAAAATACTTGTTGCAGTCTCTCAATTTATAGGGTTAAATATGTCGATAATTAAATATACCCATTTTTTAATTGTAATTCCATAATATGGAATTACAATTAAAAAATGGGTATTTGTGTTTAAATAAATAATAAGAATTTGTTGTTTAATTGTGTACTAGAAACTTAACTTACAATAAATCTTCATTTTCAATTGAGAAAGATATTAATCCTGAAAATTTTAATTAAGCAAAAATTACTTCCATGATATTCGCGAAAGAAATAATTGTTATTAAAATTGAAGTTGACGGTTCTGAGACACCGTATAGCACTCACTTACAATCTAGCTAACTTCCAGCTTTAATAATCCATACCTGCGTTACCTTGATTTGTCACGCAAGATTAATCCGCACGCGATTAAAATTACTAGGATGCGCCAATGTAAAAAATCATAATTTATTTACTCGGTAATAAAATTACAGAGGAACCTTTTCGCGTCTCAGATTTCTCTCGTTATGAGATACTTCGTAGTACTCTTCCGGTCTTTTCTCAGTATTACCTTCTTTTTTCACTACTCTTATTTGACTCCGTTCAAATTATGGAAAGATAAACTCAGTATACCGCGAAGTAATCAAGACGGATGAATTTCACCTGCTGGATGTAATATTATTGTCATTACCGCTTAACGATTCTATTTGCATTTATCCGTGCACGCTCTTATAGCCAAGATTGTATCACAAATTTTGACGAATCGACGGACCGCGAGGACGATAATCATAATCCCATTTTCATGCGAATGTTATATTATTAAGCAATAAAAAGTATTCGCGGAAAATGCAGTTCACGAACCATCCGTAATTTCGCTTGCTTTTCGCGTCCGTAATTGCAAAGTGAAACTTTTGATGGCTTTTTGCCGGGTCTTGTTTTTCTTTCTGGTCGTCTCCCGTAGGTTTTCGTATTTTCTCCTTGGCGCTTGATTTCCTTTGCCTCTCGACGCGTGTCGATCGTACCCGACGTTACTCCCTCGTAAAATTTAAAAAAGTATCCACTCTGGCCGAACACAACGTAGCAAGGGAGCGATATTTTCTGATGATATAGTGCCGGTAAATTTACGAGGAAGCGTGCTGCGATTATGAAAACCGGATTGGCCGCGTGACAAAGTTGTATGCCCGTGTGTTACAGCCGGTGGTAATTACTTTTACATTGGCAAATAATTCCACACGTTTTTATCATCATCTTCAGCCCTCCGTTATTCTGAACAACGTGTTAATTTCGTATTTCATCTCGTAAAATTTGTTTTTATCGTCAATGAATTCTTGTCTGCTACATGATATATGAATCTATATACGAAAAATATGAAATAATCGACTCTAAATTGATGAAAGAACCTATTCCTGAAATATTTCTCGACAGAACAATGCAAATCATGCAAGATTAAAATTTTAAAATAATAAGTTTTTGCTGATTCGCCCCACAATTTCGCAATTAAAATAAATTAAACAGAACAAGATGCAGATCAAGGTAGTATACCCACGGAATTATGTTCCTAATGCAAGCAATATACATATATCGGCTTGCAATATCAATGTCAACTATAACTAAAATTTAACGAAACGAGTAGGACAAACTTCGTTGGAGCCCTACATCATCCTGACGGTTTCTGTTAAGACTTCCACCTCGTTCACTTTGCGGTCTACTTCGACCTACTTTCAACTGTAGTTCTTACTTGAGTGCCACGATAGTCACGAAACCGACGGCGAAATTTTAATATTTTATATGCTAACCAAACGTACTTAAGAAATGCGTTGATTCGACAAACTCGGGCTATTTGCTAGAGTGCTCAAGAAAAATACTAATTATCCGAGAGAAAACAATAGAATACGATAAGTGACGCGAACTTTTCGAAAAAAAGCCCCGCATAATACTATACCTTACATACTAAATATCTTGGCAGTTTGCTTTGAATATTTCGCTTGGCACAGTTAGCTGGCAAGTAACTAAGCCAGGGGACGTTTATTTTTGCACTTCATAGTGCAATAACTCACGGCCAGCATAGCGCCATGGTGCAATTTAACCCGCATGAAGCGCAAACGGCGCCGGAATCACTGTTGCGATCTTCCTTGCTCGCGGAATAAATCGTATCCGCGCTTATCCGTTTCGAGCCGAAAACGAACCTAACGAACGAACGAAAAAGCGCGATTTATTCGCGAAGCTGCAATGCCGCCGTCCGTTGTCTCGTCGGCGCTCTCTCACGCCGAGAAAATCAATCCCGCGGGAGGAATCACGTACCGGGGACTGCGAAATTAAAAATTTAGATGCCCAGAGAACATCCGAGAGTTTTTCGTTAAAGAAAAATTCGCATCTACGATGAGAAAATGGGGCACTAAATTCACGTAGGTGCGGCGCGTGAGATTAGACGCGGATGGCAATGACAAGAAGTGGAGAGATATTGCAAACTTCTAATTGAAAATGTTAAGCATTAAAATTTATATATTAATTTTACAAAAATAAATTTGTTTACAGTTATATCTAACGTTTTTTATTTTAATAATAATATGACAACAAGCCATGTTTTTCAATTCAAATGTCTATTACTATTCGGTTCGAAAGCGACCACAGAATTTTCCAATTCACAGGAAGAGAGTTCAACATAAAATACCTTTCTAAATTCTGTAAATTCTTTTTTACTAAAGAAAATTTAAGTTGTTAATTCGATTTAAGTCTGTCAAAAGATATATCCCTAAAAACGTTTTAATTTAAGCACTACGTTACAAATATTTGTGAGCGTTAAATACAATATTTGTCCAAGATATTTAAAAATTAACTTACATACAATTAATTTTCAAGGAAGATTTATTTATGATTTCTCTATCATAATATAACGGAGCGGATGAACAAAAAGAGCCGAGTTCTAGGATGGAATTCCTGGACACATAACACGAAACGTCATGCGACTACACACATGTGCGCGGCGAGCCGGGCGGTGAATTGCCGAATTACATGTCTCTCATTTGAATAAACATAGCGCGCGACAGAGGGTCGTGGAGGAAAAAATGACGCCGACGTAACCAGCTGACAGCTAGAGGGAGGTGCTAGACGTTGTAAAAGGTTACACATAAACAAAAAGGCATACGTACGCACGCGCGGCCAGAGATACGAGCGATATTTAGTCCTCGAGCAACGTATTTCTGTCGTGGGATAATGTAAATGGGCGGTATGGCTCGTTTCGTATAAACGCATCAACCTCGCTTTTATCTCGCCGTAAACAGCACGAGTTCAAAATACCCATTTCGGAAATTCTATTCACCCGTATCCCTAGAGTCGCGTCAAAGCCGATCGAATTGGATTCGAATCCGAGAGATCCTAGAGAAGAGCGAAATTACGAGATCCACGACTGGCCCGGGAAGGAGGGATGAGAGATAAGAGGGATGAATTTGCGGAATCTAATGGCATCTGGTGCTCCGCTTCATACCATTTTGGATTGAAATTTCGGATGCTAATCACTCATTTATTGATGATCACTCATCTCGTAATGGAAATTCTATTTCATCTTTTAATGTCGATGCTCTTCTTTCTATACGCATATACAAATATCTTTACACCGATATTCATTTATCGTTATTATTGATCTAACATCAATATTTCTAATACAATATACTTTATTTTTCTAAAATAAGACATCAATAAATACCTAAAATTCTTTTCTGAAGTCAGCTATAAGCTCTGATATAAGCTATGTAACATATTTTCTATAATACATAACTTCTAGTAAATAACTGTGTTCGATACGTACAAATTATACTGAATATACTAAACGTAGAAAACTATCGTTATCTTTTTTTGTATATCCCTGAGAAAACTTTCAAAGCGGCCTCGTCAAGTATCTCGGTGTGCCACGGCGATCGATGCCTCGGCAGTGGCTTCTTACTATTTTCGTTACGGTTTCTACCTCGTTGAACTCTCCGCGGACGAAATTCCAACGGTCAATCACGACCGCGCGGCTTCTTACAATGTGGCGAGTCCCCGCAACTGAGAAACGCGAATAACGCGCCAATTTCCTCGGACGTTCGGCTTAGGATTCTCTGGGAAAACCGCGCGGACGCACGGTAAAACCGGCAGCGTTGGGAAAAATTTTACGATGTTACGGGGCGCAGAAAAGCATTTATTATTTGCGGTCTTAGAGGCGATCCTCGTTATCCTCGTTACCGCGGCGCGGCGTCGGGCCATCGTAGTGGACCGGCGAAGAAAGAAGGAAGGTGGAGCTGGTCCCTGGTCCGCCGTGTTCGTACGACGAGCGAGGAGAGACAAGGAGAAGGACGAAGGGAGCAGTGGAGCACGGGGGATAAGCGAGACCGAGAGTAGAAGGACGAAAGAGAAAGAGAAAACAATAAGGCGAACGGCGGAGCCGGAGGATGAGGAGACGGCGAGGAAGAGGATAGGAAGAGGAGGCGAACCGAGGAGAAGGACCGAGAGGAGATAGGCACTGGCGGTGGAGTAATAACGGACTGCTCACCATGATTATAGAGCACGAGGCAGCCGGTACGTTGCTTAAATCAACAGAGAACAGAGCCGGAGGTTTCACCTGCCGAATCAATTTTTACCTCGTTCCGAGTCTCCCTCGCCCACTCGTCCTTCTCCTCCTCCTCCTTCTTCTTCTTTTCCACCGTTTCTTTATCTCCGCGCTGACCGCGACCAACCGGTTTTCCTGGTCATCGGCTGTTTTTCCTGTCTACCGTCGTCTTCCGCGTTTCTTCCGCGAGAAAGCATAAAGCGCTACCATGATTCAACCGGCTACCTCCGGACACGTTACGATCGATTGAACACTATCCGTAATTAGCGGAACGCGCGACTTTCAATTAAATGCGCGACGGCGCGGCGGTGGCGTGTAAGATACAAGAAGAATGTTTAGTCCTTTGACAATTTCCAAGTTTTTTCTAAACCAAGCATTCCTCCACGCAATTTTTCTGTATACTTCCACGTCATTGTTAAAACCAGAAGCAATAAAGCATACCTTAATAAAAAACAAATATTTAATGTTTTTCAATAAAAAAAATAACGTTACTCGTTATTGCGTATTATTTTTGTTCGATGCATATTTATTGCTCTGATATATATTGATTTTATTTTTATTTCTGTTTCCATATTCATCATATAATAATTGAATGTGTATATACAATGTATGTGAGTCCCAGATTTCGCATGACAATATTTAAAGGCAGATTCTTAAGATTATTTTGAGACGAAAATTCTAATAAGAAAATGTCGAGGCTACAATAGTTTTTAAATGAAAAGGATTTAAAGTTGATCAATCAAACTGTCAGAAATTTGCGCACTCAGGCACAGCATATCGTACATACAATAATGAAGGTATATGTAAAATTATATCAATATAAAAAATAAGATCCATATTTCAGAACACCATCACTACTGTACGATGTGCCACGTATATGTGCGCGAATTTCAGATAATTTGAGTGGTCGACTTTAAATCCTACTCTAAATTTAAAAACTATTGTAGTCTCGATATTTTGGTATTAAGATTTTCGTATCGAAACGAATCGTTTCAAGAATCTGCCATTAACCATATAAATATAAAGATTTTAAATATTACCTTGATAAACAATAATTTATCAAATTATAAAAGAGAGTGTTATCTCTCTAAATGTCTAAATCGTCACAAAAATATTTAAAGTTTTAATTTAATAGATACAATTATTATCGACGATTAATATCTATATTTTATCTGTTACGTAAATATATAGATATAATATATTTGTCTAATGTTTTATTATAACAACCATTAACATTAATATCCATATTTCTCGATATTATTTCCTATGAAAGAATTAAAATTTTGTAATATTTCTGTCGTATTTGTAATAAATATTAAAAGAAACATATGCATGATGTAATAATTTAAATTAACAAAAACATCGGATAATTAATATACATTATAAATATATATCAGAATATGGGAATTATTAATTATAAAGTATTATTAATGTGTTTACATGCAGCGTTTTGTCTTCAGTAATATGTTCTAGTGTATTATATATTCCATATATCGATAACTAATTAGTCTAATATCGTAGCTAAAATATTGATTGTAGAAATAAGTAAATAAATTTTAGTAAATAGAGACTATAAATGAATAAATATGCATACTATATAGTCATAAGTATCATAAATTTCGTGAATACGAATTGTTATGTATATCTAATAAATAATAAAAAAATATCGCGGACACTATAAGCGCATCAAATTAAAATTTCTTTAACAACGAACAGAATTATAGTAAAGGCATACAGGTATTAGTTCATAATTTAATTAGCTCGCTTCTCTTGCCCCTTTCAACCCCTAGCTCT
Source organism: Leptothorax acervorum (assembly GCA_035220615.1). Classification (NCBI taxonomy): domain Eukaryota; kingdom Metazoa; phylum Arthropoda; class Insecta; order Hymenoptera; family Formicidae; genus Leptothorax; species Leptothorax acervorum. Next base: position 510,416 of record JASTWQ010001260.1, on the reverse strand, counting down.
AGCCGACTAGCTCTTTTTATTTCATGTCGATTGTGTCTAATTTTGCTCGAGGCTTTTCATACGTTTCTATTAGCAAAAGTTTTTTTTATCCATAATTAAAATATCGATCAGTCGTTACTTCGCAGAACCAGTTAAATCCTCGAAAATAAATTCAATTAATTTCTCTCAAATCACTCATTTCTCAAACAAATAATTGTTCTGGCGAAAAAAATAAATATATACTAGCTAAAATAAAAACTTTTGTAACATAATGGTATAAATAATCGGCACGTTCGACATCAATGCTGACGTCAATGTAAAATATAATTCTCCAGAGAGGCCTCTCATTTACCCTCATCAGTTTCAAGTACATACTTGACTCGACTTCGATTTGCCGTTTCTCCATCTTTGTGAGTTCCTCGAAAAGTCTATCGTGATGCAGTCCGGAAGCCGCCATACGTCCCGAGTCATTTTCAAATTTACGAATGACTAGATTAAGTATTCAAGGGAGACCGAACGGGCCGGTGGAGGATAAACGCAAAGTTTTCTTCCATCTTTGAGGCGCGGCCGTAAGAAAGAGATCGATGTCTTCCGGTTTTTCCCCCTCGTGTCTGTCCCGCGCCTGCCATATACCGGAGCCGTACGACCGTAGCTGGGTTTATGCGAGACCATCAAACCAGTCCGGGACCGGATATCGACGACTTTACACGGAATCGACACCAACGTCGGAGCCGTAGTTTCGTCTTATGTTGTGGAAGACGTTTCTCCCCCTGCCGCCATGAATTTCGCCTATACGCGGTTTATTACACCGCTGGCAAGCGTTTGCCGGCAATGCCGGAACAACGGTGCTTCTCACGTGCCACCAGCGACGAAAGTATTCGCGGTTCGTCCGTCCGTCTCAAGTACGTACTTGACGCGGGTTCGGTTCGCTGTTTCGTCATCGCTATCTTCGCGCGAAGGAATGCTTAAATTTGATAGGACACCGATACTCATTTGATACCAATTGTCGCGATTCCTTCACAGCTACAGACACCTGGCAGTGTCATTTAATATCGAAAACTATACTAAAGGTATTGAGTTCAAAGTAAAACAAAGCAATCAATACTGATATTATAGTTATACTAACAATGAGTACTTAAATATATTCAAGTACTTTTTAACAGGTATAGTTTACTATTCAGCCTACAGAGAAAAAAAGAAGTGTCAATCCAATACTTACAATTAGGTATATACTCGCATTAAGAATTTCAACTTTTATTTCAATTTTTTTCTTGGTTGAACTATATAAAATGACTTTATTCAAGCAAGTTTTCTTCGTTTAATGTTTGACGCAATATAATCTCATTTCAAGACTTCCACGTTGAAATTAAAATATTTTTAAATTAAGAATATTCTTTCTTTTCTATGTAAGCATACATATTTTAATAGTATTATATCGTAGCTCCAATAATTAATATTTTTAATCAAGATTTCTAGGTTTGCAATAATAAGCGCTCCTACACGCTTTCGCGATGCTACATGCATTATTTATTAATATAAATAATTACGAGTGTGACGGCCAATATTGCAGTAAAATAAATACGGAAATGTAATGTGGGAATCAGACTTAAATCTATCCTCTTAAGGCACGGCTTCTCCTTTACAAATGTAGAGACGTTATACCCTTATACCTATACATGCACAGATACGAATGTTTATGCGACACTGCGAATATGCCGATGCAATGCAGAAACGCATCGCGTAGAAATCGCGCGAATGTTACCGGGTAAAAATTTGTGCGCAAATTTACAGCGTTACTCCGAAAATTCTGATAACGCAAATTTACGTATGAATTTTTACTATGTCGATTTTTATTTTATAAAAAGGGCTGTTTGCGCATATTGTTCCGATATTTAAATCGTAACGAAATATTAACAGATAAATATTAAAGAATTTAATATTGTTTTGTTTCCCATACAAGTATGCAGGAATAAATCGATAATACTTTATGCATATTTTATCTAAAATATATATGGACATAAACAGCGATATTTTAAAAAGGATATACACGCTAGAAATCTGCAGCGTAATGAACACTGCACATCGCGCTCATAATCCGCACTGTTGCATCGCCCCGAGATGATTCGCAAGCTCGACCGGTAGGATTCTCGAATGTAATAGCTCTGTAAACTCTACGAGCAAACGCAGCACGCAGATTCGCGTATCTAATTTTGCTCACGAAAATCATCATTAAACGGATTATGTGCGCTCTATAAAGCAAAGAGCCGAATAGATTTCGACGGACATATTAGTAACAAATAACATCAACGTGTCTATCTCTTCGCATTCGCATCGCCGTGCGACTCGATCAATTAACGACAAATACGACGCATAAATATGCGACACGTGACTCAGGCAAGAGAGAATACTCGTTGAGTCTTTCTCGCAAAATAACAGGGAAATCCGCGATCCCTCGGTTATCCGATACGCCGTGCCGATCGCGGTGCATTAAACGAACATTAGCTTCGGCGTTCCCTCCGTCGATGCTCGTCATCGTACGCGATATGCGGCGTGCGGCACGTCGTGCGAGCTTGCACATGCAAGCGATTCGATTCGGTTACAGCTGCTGATCCGTTTGACAGGCACGTGCGTCGAACGGATTAAGTGATTAAAACGCGAGCCGCGAGTCTGTTCGGATTGGTACCGCGAATTGATCCCCGTTACGAGCGACGTGTACGCGCTGAACCTTACGAAAAATTCGTTTTTGCTATACGCTGCTGAAATAACGATTAATTCATTTTTCTCCGTTGTTTATATTTGGTGGTTGTATGCTAAATCTGTATCGGTGTAACAAAAAGGTTGTCCGCTACTTTAAGGGTGAATAGTACACATCAAAATAATGAAAAAGTTCCTGTTAACATAGGTTCGCAAATAATCTCCTACCGAGTCATGAACATTACAACTTTTGAGCTTAAATTGTTGTTAAAATTATTAAATAAATACAAATAATATTGAATGTAACTTTGAACATCTTCTTTAATTTTTGTACGTATTTTGACAACTTAAAACGTATATTTTGTTCGTCAATAAACCAAATTTAAGCTCAAAAGTTGTAATGCCCATGACTCGGTAAAAAAATCATTTGCGGCCCAATGTTGATAGAAACTTTTTTCATTATTTCGATGTATACTATTCACCCTTAAAGGAGCGGACAACCTTTTTGTTACACCCTGTATTTATCTAAATTGACATACACAGCCAATGTGATCAAAATTACCGTACCTCGCTACATCGAGGCTTTGGACAGGCTTCAACTATTATCCGATATTAATTTCAATTGTTATAATGGAAACACTTATTTTCAGGACTAGGTATTGTAATATAATTTGTTAATTTCATCGTGCTATTAAATTAATGTAAATGCGTTGGAATCCTTATTAATTTGACTGAGTGCGAATTAATGTGTGAGCGTATTGATTTTAGTTAAGTTTCGCAAATTAAACTTATGTCGTTTTTTTAAATATATGGCATAACTATTAAATACTAAGCTCGCGATGTAGAAAACATTTTTATTCGTCACTTATTATTTATCCTTAAATTTGTTATTTATTTTAAATATTAAATCTATTTAAATCTACTGTTTATAGCTTCATTATCTATGCACAAAATGTAATGCATTGTGCATGTTTGAGGACTATAATTCTCATAATCAATAATCATATAAATTTTTAATTTATACATTTGCGATGAAATAGAATAATAAATATGGACATAATGATGATATGGATATATATAATGATGTATGCTTTCAATTCATGTAGTAACACACACATTGGTTGTTTTCATTCCAAATTAAATATTAAATTAATAGAATATAAAGATTTTCAAGAGAAGAGGGAGATTTATGTACGCTACACTCCTTCCTACATACATAAATTCTCACTGGTATGCGAGAAGTCGTAGCCTTTGAAAATTTAAAGGTCGTATCTCTGCAAAGCGCCGCCGATACCTGCATATGACGATACCCGTAAACACACATGCACGTCGCGTCTCGCATTTCGAAAGAAGGTCGAAAACAGGTGGAACACGAAGCAAAAGTTCAATAGGACGCGAGCGAGGTCGTTGAAGAACGGCACGTGTACTGATTGCCGTAAGAGAAAATCTCTTGGTAATCCAAGGACCCCCGGCGGGACCGGATGCGAGCACGAGCGCAGCCTTCTGGCGAGAAAAGATCAGCGTTCAGGAAAAGATCTCGAGGATCGCGCGAAAGGGCTACGAGGGGAATAGGACGCGAGGAGAGCGCTGAGAGACGTGCCGTGCAGAACGAGAGCCTCGTTTCCGGGAGAACCGACGCATATGCATCCCGCCGTGAAACGGCATTACGTATGCATCGCGCTACCCGGCCACGAGAGAATTCGAGCGGCGGACATTCGCTAATTCGCGTGGCATGTCCGCGATTTTCCTTCACGCGCGCGCGAAGAAAGCGGAATCGCGCCGTCGAGACGCGAGGTATACGAAACCCGCGTGGGATTATGAATTCCCGGCCGCGTGCCCGGTCACTTATCGGCTCCCTCAGCCTCCGCCTCGCTTCTTCCCTCTTATTGAAACGGGGTAGGGAACCGCGGAACGGGAAGGGGAGAGCGCAAATTAATCGCGAATGCCACAGGGACAAAGCTGCCGAATCGATTATCCCCGGGCAGAACAGGTCCCCTAATTAGTCGCGCGGGTGTTTCGACGCGGAGGACTTTGTTCCTTCAAGGAGGACCGTGCTAATAATGGCGATTGTGGCACGGTTTGGTAATTGGTATAAGCATTGGGATAATGCGTAAATGGAATCCCCTCTGGCTACGCGAATTCTTATATCCCTGAGATCGCGGGGTTTGCTTTGCCGAACTCAACGGGAGCACGTGACGGGGAAGTTATCCTCGCGTAAGTACCTAAATCTCATATATATTAATATGCAGCATTTTAGTTGCGTGCGCTCCTTAATTAAGCGAGGATATTTACGGAAATATTTAGACGTGTTTAAATTATACCTGGATTACATTACACGTGCAGCGCAATGCACAGATCATGTTACAATAACGTGCGCTATTAAACAGCATCAATCCGACAGACAGTAGTGGTAAGGGAGGTAGTTACGCGCGGATTTGTACGAGCAAGTACATTTATAGCAATTTGAACGTAACTAATAATTAAGCGGATTAGAGACCATTATGGTCACGCACGACCGTTTCAAATGTAATCAAGTCATGAGGTCAATATGACGATCGTCGAACGTAGCTCGAAACCAATTCGAGTTAAACTCCGCGCGTAGTTGCTTGATGATGCAAATAAAATTTAAAGCTACTTTACGAGTGGTCGCATTAGACGGAAAGAAAAACGTTTAACCATCAGGCAACAATTAGCGCGGCTGTGCAAAGTTGGCCAAGTTGGTCTCGAACCATCTTCCGAGTAACTCTCATCGATCGCCCGGGAGATCATTAATAGTAATTCGGCCAATTTCGCGCGCCTACGTAACCGGATTAATCGCCGGTAATCAGGTTAGAAGCCATTGCACCTGTACCGCTGGATTGTTCACTGTAATTACTATCTCAGGTTAATTTAACGATATACGACGACTCATACATGTCAGTTGGGGACAATCTCGGTACATACGCGTTCAACGAAATCGAAGTCGATAAACAACATTCCAATCCAGCATGCACGCGCATGATATATGTATAGGGACATGTATGCACTATCGATTACTTGAGAGTACATTGGAATCCCCTAATCCGATAGATGCATTACGCGAGAATTTAGTCGCCATAACTCTCGTTACTGTCAAATTTGCTTCTACGAAATTTACCTATAATATATCTTTAATTAATTGCTTTGTGTAATTTTTTGACATACGTTTAGCAATTTGCTTTTTTTTATCCTCATCATTTTTCCGCGACGCTTACACAAAATTATATTCTAAATTAATAATTTTCGAAGGAAATCTCAACTTTCCGGATATTTGATAAAAAACGTTTTGGACCTCGCCTAATTTTTTCAATATGGGCACATATAAACTAATTGATTGTTTTTAAAAAGACGTTGGGTTGCTAAAATATTGTTTGAATATTATTTTCCACAATAAAATCACAACCAACCTTGGTTATATCCGCTCGAAGCAATGGTGCACGACGGGGTACGTTTTATACCTCGTCGCAATGCCGATGGTTGAGAAATACCATTATGTATCGTCCGAGAGTAGGTACCTATCTCGTGAAACGAGTCCGCGGGTTTGTTTAGCCGACCGCGGCCTGGTACGGCCGCCCGGCAGTGTCAATTTTACGGGGCCACCCGCGGCGATGCAAACGCGATTGATAATTAGTTAGATTAGAAGTCATTAGTTCGCATGGCCGTCCATACGTTTCGACTACCTATAATCGGGGACCGCAAGGCCAATATAACGACGCGGAGAGGACGGCCGTCCGGGTGCGCGCGCGGTCGGCGTCAATCACGTTACATTTGTAATTGTTCGGCGATATCGGTCAAACTGCGGCCGAATACGAAATGCGCTGACAGGTACCGGGAGGCCTCGCGAAACGGGCTTCATGGCAACGCGAAGTGAAATCAAACTAATTGCGCGGTGTACGACACACATATACGCTCGCACACACGTCGCTCGTAATCGCGAATAAAATCGAATATGTAACACCTGCCCGGACTCGGTGTACGCGAACACTTGTTCAACATCCTATATAGAAATCTTTTGCGGTCGTAATCGTATGGTTACCGTGCAAGCGCGATGAATCGTATCATATATTTCAGGCTATACGAAATACTCTAGATGAATCAGGTAATTAAACGGCTAATTGCGCGGACCAAAGTTAAAATAACATTATCTTTTGCAGGGAGCGACATGGTCAAATAGCGTAGTATTGTTACTTCAAAATCAGCACGATAACTATTATTTCAACGAGAGAAGCAGGCGATGGTTCCGGCAGATCCATAATTGAAAAGATAAACAAAGAATAAGTTAGTGCTGTACTTAAAATTTCTGTATTTTTTTAAGCTTTGCGAGATTTGCCGTATAAATTTCAAGCTAACAATGCACGTGATTAATGATCTGTCGCATAATAAGATTAAAACGTGCCAATAAATGCCGCTCCATAAACAATGGTCGATTTATATAAGGTTTGCGTATATGTGTGCGTATATGGTTGTCGTAAACCAACAAATAATTAACATCGCTCTGTCTATATTAAAGCATGTACTGGATCTATGAAACATTACGTTACCTATATCTATAATATTCTCTCTCATAGATTCATTACTGCGGATCGGAGTAAAAAATAATTTCACTCACCGGCACACGATGCACAGCAGCGGAGTTGATCTGCGACACACAAAAGAATCCGAATTAAGTATATATAGCAGCGGAAGATTTCGGAAGATAATTATTGTGCGCGCATTAATTTTCTCCTTTCGTGTTTTTCAAGTAAATACTTTTAATATTAAAATATTTTGAAATATAATTATATATTTTATTAGACATTAAAAAAAATCTTTTAAAAAATATACTTATAACTTATAATATTACATAACGATGGCGCAAAATGGTGCGTGGAATGCGCCGTATGACAGGGGTAAGCGATTAATTCAGCAAGCAGAGTAATAAATAGACGATAAATTACTCACCCTTGGGTTGCTCCGCCGACGCACGCCTGATGCCTCCCTCCGCCGGGCCTCACCTCCTCCTCCCAGATCCAGCCGATGCTGCTCTTCCGTGTGGCGCACAACACTTTCCGCGGAAAGGTTAATCGCGCGCGAATTAACCTCCAAAATACGACGCGGCACTTTTCACGGCACACCCCGCACACCCGACGCGTCGCGCACTTCGTCACAATGCGAATAGAATAACGCGAGTATAATATAATACGTATGTATGTACATACGGCCGGACGGAACTTACAGGCCGCTCGACAACCTCGATCGCGTCTCGTAAATTAAAGTAACGGACGAATCTGGGAGGAAATTCTCGAAAATCGCCAACTTCACGCGCTACCCGTCCGCCGATGCTGCACCTGTTGCACTAGCTGCACCTTCGCGCACCTTCCGCCTTCTGCAAAACGAATAGCGAACGATCGCGCTTTAGAACCAGCTACTGCCTCTTACGGCGTAAAATTAACAGATGTGTATTGCAGAATTATACAGTTGAAGATAGATATCCGCGAAGCACCGTGTGATGCTCTGAAACGGCGTGATCGTTGTATCGCACCGACCGCTCGACTCAATCGAATAAATCTTCAAATAAATCGCGGTTTCGACAGATCATCGACGTACCGTCGCCGAATTTACTGCTTGCGGTTGGCAAATATTAAAATATATCGAGTACGAGATCGATTACGGTCGTATTTGCTAACTAAACGCGACGCGACGCGACGCCGCTCGATTACGGAGAACCGAGTCGCTCGGTGTCCGCGACGTTAATAATTGAAAAGCATGAAAGCGGCGGCGACAACTTCACTCTGATACCGCGCGATACAAATTAATGTTTAATTAAAATATGATCGATCGTCCGAAAATATGTATATCATAGAAATACTTTATTGAACGCGTAATCTACATTTCAAAGGCATAAACTTGCGAAAAATATTATTATAACGATAAAAAATAAACGAGACAAGCCTTAAATTACTTAAGTCTGGTAATTAATGTAGCACTCCGCGCTCCCGATATGAAAGCGATAGAGAAATTACATGTATTATAAAGTTCGGCAAGGAATTCAAGGCGCGATAAAAAGATATATATAAAATCCGAGAGCTTCGTCAAAGAAACAATAGACGCGGTCGAAATGTCGCAGTAAAACGATTAATTTAACAATTCCCATATTTATTTCACTCGCGTTTCGACGTTTGGCTAAACCTCAGCTCGCGAGATATTCGCTTCGCTAAAGAATCGTCGAATCGGGGAAAGTCGAGTGAACGAGCGGACTGCTACTCGCAATACGTTTTGGGAGCGATCGCGTTTTCACCGCGTACTTATCGCTGTGGTGTCTCGAGGAGTAATGACTAATAACGCACCGCGGCGGCATAGCAGTCCGGCTGCCGGCACGCAAAACACTCGTAGCGACCTAGTGACGTCAGACGTAGCGACTCGAGTCTCGGCCCTCGGGTGATAAACAAGGTGAGCAGGGCGAGCGGCGCGAGCCGCGCGATCGCTCGTAAACAATAGTACGCAACGTAAACAATGAGTGTCTAGTGCCGTGCTTCGTATTTTCGTATATACAGCCGAACTAGTCGTCTTGTAAGAATCGTCGTAGTAACACACGATTCAATCGCGCTGTGAAATAAGTATCGAATTCTGTTCCCTTTACATTTTAAATCACCAATGGAAGTAACGCACGTATTGAATCTATTCTTTAGTCACAGTGCGCGAATTCTTTCTTTTAATGCGGTTTTCTAAATTACGTTGTACAAATTAAATCATTAACTGAATTGGAGAAGTGTTATGAAGAATCCCGGACAGAAATTTCAAGAAGAGTCGTTCTACTTTTAGGAGAATTACAGCTAAAATATACGTAAGTAAGTATTTGTATACGTGTGTCATGTGTGTGTGTTCGCGATCGTTGCTGTTAGACTTGACATAATCTTTCCTACGGAAAAAAAAGATATTTCCCGTAAGGGAATAACATCACGCTTACGCCCATTTTTACGTCAAGCCTTCAATTTATCCCGAAGGTGCAAATTAACAATACCCGACCCGAAACACACGCGATCGGATCGCGACCACCTCGCAGGCGGAGATTAAACGGAATATCCGGCAGGAGACAGGAGCTGTTATTATTTACTATCCGCGACGAGCGAATTTAACGTCGGTGTTTATCGTTGCGCTAGAGCAATGCAATTCGTTTCGCGTAACTGCGCCGCTTAAATATGCCCGAGCGCGAGCCGAGACAATAGAAAAGGGCGAGAGAGAGAGAGAGAGAGAGAAATAATACGGGCGGGCGGAGCGGTTAAAGAAGAGCGTATAAAGAGGAATCGTCCCCTCCCCGCGAGACGCGACGCTCCGTCGTAAGGCGAAACGGCGGCATTTTGTTCGGATGTCATCGAGTTAACGAGCAGAGCGGTATTATGCAAAGTGGAGAGCACGTCGGTCGCGCGATGCATTCTCAAGACGGTCTTCCTCTCCGCGCGCACGTCGGCGCCTTCTCTCGCGCCCCTGATAAATCCATTTTTTTTTTCTCTTTCGACTCCTCGCTCTTCACCCCTCCCACCTTCTCACCCGTATTTTTTTATTTAAAAAAAAAATGACACTCCGCTTCCGAGCCGTCGCAGGTCGCAAACATCCCTTCTCTCTCGCGACGATATTTATGTTTCTACGTCACGGGAGAAATATCGTGCAATGAGAATCTCATGAGTTCTCGCTCGCGCGCGCGCGCGCGCCCACGCACGCACACACCGCTCGCGAGCTGTCGAGTAGTGCCGCGTGTTTTTGCTCGCGCATTAATTAAACTCCAACTTAAGCAACTTGGCTGCACGGGCTAGACGTAATTTTCCACCGCTACGCGTGATCCTCGCGCGCTCTTTGATGCACCAAGACTAACGCTCAAACGCGTCCCGCATAGCTCTTGTAGCAAACCGCACGTGTTATTAATGTCGCAAATCTGTATTCATGACCGAATATTCCATATCACTGCGGTGCGGATTACACCGGATATTGGTATTGCGATTTAAATACTCAAATTGTTTGCGGATTTCTTTTGATAGATTAAACTTTAACGGAGAGAGGTCGAGCATATATTATAAAATCTTTTTGAACTCCACCTATTTTAATTTTAATTTTTTATACAGTTCAGTTAACAACTTTTTACATACATATGCAATTACACAACTATCGCACTCTAAAAGAAATATTTTTTCTTTGTATTTTTAAAATAAATAAATGACATTATTTTTTACATCAAACAAAGGAATTAAAAACCGCATTTAAATATTTTCATTTTACATAGAACAAAAGAATTAAAAACTGCATTTAAATATTTTCATTAAAGTGAAATAAATACTCTTATTCATTAATTATATGGACAGTGCATTCACAAAGTTAGATTATATAACTAATTAACATGGTTTCCCCTTTTTGTGCAAGACTGACTCTATATATTGGACATCTAAACAGGACAAGTTAAAGCTATTTATACGCGGCATTTGTACCTTCCACGTTAATAGCTCAATTAGTATTCTGCAACGAAGAAAATAGAATGCATTACTTGCAATTTGTCTTGAATTTCGTAAACAAATTTCCTTTAGCGTTGCCCGAATTTTAAAAGTGCACATGTAAAGTAAACAGCCGAATCGCTTAGCGGAAGAATACGTTACGGAATGGAAAATGGGTTTATTTACGGTCGAGTCGGAGATAATCATAAATAATTTAACACCACGTCGCATCGCCCGTCCGCTCTGCGCGCAAGTGGGTGGTATTGTCAACGTGGGTTTTCTTGGTGGTTTGTACGATGCAAACCTTCTCGCGAGAACGTTCACATTCGCTAGACGCTTACATCTGCGCACCCAGATTCACCGTATAGACGTAGCACCCGCGGATAAGGTATAAGCGAGCATCTTTCTCAGAGCCGACCGCATAATCGATCAGCTGGATGCTGAAAAGCGGCTCGAACAATTTCACACGGGGATGTACACAGGGTGTCTAGATTCTGCTACATAACATTACTGACTGTTACTGACAAGTTTCTTAAAAGAATCTACACAAGGATAATGTTAGAATATACGCTCTTAGAGAGAGCTCTTAGTGCTTATGGAACTTTAAACTGCATTTTAATTAAGAAAATGCAATTTCTTATATTTTGCAAACTGTAAATATTGAAGTATTTCTTTCTATATCAATTTGACTTTTTTATCTCAAATTTCATTATGTTTTTCACGAACAACATAGCTTCATATGATTTATACCAGTATTTTAGCACTTTTAACCCTTAACGGTCACACTGGGTAAAATACACCCCAGCGTTTTTTTGACTTCGAAGACGACCCAGTAAACCAGTGGAAATGGGCCTTTTGCCGTCATCTACAGGTAGTTTTTTTGCAAATCAAACCTATTCAGTCTTTTTAAGGAAGACTTAAACTACAACAGGATATTTTTTGTTTTTTTTTAAAGGTCACCTACAATTTTTTATACACGTGCAAACACGCTGGGGTGTATTTCACCCAGTGTGACCGTTACGGGATTCTCGGGAAGTGTGACCGAAAAGGGTTAAATTCTACTTGCCGAGAAGAAAGAGAAAAATCGGTACATATAATATATTTATAATTATAGATACAGTCTTATATAAGCAATAAATGTTTAATTTTTAAAATAGACATTAAGTTGTAACTTAATCTTTAAAATATATTTGACATTAAAAACGTAAGAATAGTAACAGTAATGTGCATCGAACTTTCAAGAGAAGTCTAGTCACGGATTTGTTAAGAAACCTGTCATTGACAGCTGACGCGATGGAAAACGATCACCCCGTATACAGCTCGATTCACGTTACTCAAGGAAGGGGAGGCGAACATACACCGTCGGATAACCGGTAAAACGTAGAAACGGTATCATATTTTACGTTGCTCGAGGGACGAGTAAACAACGTATCTGGGCCAGCTGAAAAATCGCGTCTCACGGTATCTCGAGAGAGAGAGAGAGTGACGGCGAGCTATGTCCCTCCCCCTCCCCTTTCCACGTCCCTCCCCTTCCGGTGTGATCGACACGTCGTTTATTTACGGCTTATTAAAAAAAGAGCCAGCCAGCTAGAGCTCGACGCGACGGCGAGACGGGAACGCCTCGGCGGACATTCCGCTCACGAAAACAAATTCGAATGTCCGGCCGGTCGATAGAGGAGATAAGGGGATCGTCCTGATCCTGTCCGGGGTTGACCGGACGGCCAGTCGAACGAAAGGAGCGAGCGATCGGTCGCGGTGGGAAGAGAGTAAGGCAAGGCAACATTTCTCAGGCACACGGACCACGGACGCGCGCGGAGCCATAATCAATCCGGGTGGATGTTGAAAAGAGGTGCGAGCTATCTCGCCCAGGGATCCAGGATGGTTCCCACTCCCCCTCCCTCTCTCTCTCTCTCTCTCTCTCTCTCTCTCTTTCTTTTTCTCTACCTTTCTCTCTTTTTCTCTCAGCGGGTAGTCCGCCTTACTTACGTAGACCCTCGGTGTACGTCGCTGCGCCGAGTCCAGAAAATTGCACAAAGGCGTCGTAATCTGAGTTTCATGAGTTTTACGAAATGGCGAAAGCTTCTCCATTTCCGGAAATATCGCGCTGGCCGACGGTGACATAATACGAGACGAAAATATATTCCGCGCGCTTGTGTGCCGCTAATGCGGTAAAGCGGAGTGACGCGCTTGATCGTCGGTAAGCAACGAAATGTAAATTGGACACGAAATTGATGCCGGAGAAACGAGTAACGTGTTTTTTGCGAGAGTTTTATATAAGCAGCGTCCCGCAGCCGCTTTCATATTGTATTTTCGGCGATGGTAGCCGGGAAACGAGTACCTAACACCCAAGGCCGAAAAACTCGCCGCGGGATTCCTCGTCGACCCGAATCGATCTAGACAAAAGTTTCGCGCGGATTAACGAAATAACGGTCTCGTAAATCCACGAAAGGATGGAAACGATATTATAAGGAGGGGAGAAAAACGAAAGACAAAAGGGACGGAGGAAATTACGAAGAAAGAAGGAAGGGGGACGAAGAAAGAGTTACGCGGCCAAGGAGGTGAGGACTGAGGAGCCCATAATCGATCCGGCGCGCGCGCTGAAAGAAAGGAGGCGCGAGCTATCTCGCGCTCTCGTGAACCGAAAAGGGGAACGAGAGAGGGAACGGTGGTGTCCAAGGCCCCGGCGCGCCGGTGGAGATGGTGTTTGCGGCGGGTTCTCTCGCTCGCAGCGGGAAGTCCGAAGTTCGTGCAGAAGGGACTGTGTCGGCGTCGTTCTCGGTTAACTAGATGCCAGCCGAGATTCCACGGTGAAGGGTTGGACGGACGGACGGACGAACGGACGGACCTGGCGGAGGTAATCATAAAGCCACGATGAGATGAGGAGAGGAGGACGAGGGGAGGACGGACGCGAGGCGCGGAGGAAGAAGAAGACGGCGAGAGAGACGCGGCCTCGGGGCTGCCAGCGCGGTCTGTGGAAGCGTGTCAGTAAATTTAACCTAACCGAATGCCGGGGGAGTGCAGCCCCCCCCCCCCCTCGCGCCGAACCCGCCGCCCGCTACATCCCGATCCCGCTATATCCCGCGCTTGCATCGCGCTGCGCACCGTGACCACCTACTCTGCATCCTCCGGAGTGCCGTGCCGTTTCTGCCGTCGGCCGTACCGTCGATTCCTCAAAATCGTGAATTCGCATCGCGAGTACGCATTGTAGCCTTGTTGAATATTTCTCCCTTTGCGATATCAGCTCGTACGAGAATAATCGCGGTTAAACTCAAGACGGAGTTAAACGCGACCTCAAAGATGCAACGAATGGTTCAAATCTTTCAGATCAAGTCTCCGCGCGATTCTATCGAGATCTTCGACACAGAAGGGGTATATATATACGCGATTAAAATGCGAGAATTTAATCGGGCGTGCGCACGCGCGTCATCATTCTTTTCCCCCTAATTACCTCCGCTTCTGTAACTTTTAATGAACGAGCCGTACCTACTCTACGATCCATCGACTCTCCCTCAACATTCGGATTACGCTTGGCCGGATCGCGAACCACGGGTTGAAACCGGAGCCACTGGAGGAACCGCGGTTAAAGAAGAAGAAGAAGAAGAGAAGGAGGAAGAAAAAGAAACAGAAGAAGAGAAAGAAGAATACCAGGCAGCCCGAATTACACACCGTCCAACGAGGAGCTTCGCTCGCTCGCTTCGAAGATTCTTATCGGTTGCGCCTGGATACTTCATCGACGACCTACGACGAAGGAAGAACCGAAGAAGAGGTGCATCGCGCTCTCCGCTCTCCTCCGCACAAGGGTCGGAGGTTGAACGTTGCTCGATCGACAGCTGCCACGAAGCCGCTTCCACCCCTCGCGTAGGTAAAATTCTTTCGCGAGTCGCTCCCTCTCGCGCTCGTTATTTATTTGCCGTCTTCGAATCGAGTCGGTGATGTCTGCCGATAGCGCCGCCGCGGATCTCCGAAGGACGGCTTGACGAGCCGAAACCGACGACGCGTTATGTACCGCACCGCCCCCGAGCCAGGAACGAGGATTTGTTTCGAATTCTAGCGCGACATACACGTGGCAGCTATACGGAATATACGTCTCGCGCACATATTTCGAATTTGTCTTCGTCGCGACACGCGGAAGGCGTGTGATGGATGATTGAACGGCGAAGAAATTAATACCGGGTTGCTTACGTATGTCGCCGAGCCGAGATCAAGGGACGATCTTTGCGTAGCTTATTCTCCGTGTTGGATGAGGCAAATAATATGTTGCTGAATCTTTGAGAGATCATATGAACGAGTAAAATAAAAATTTTTGAATAAAAAATCATCTCGATTCGAGTGTTAAAATAGTCTACTATTTAAAAGTATCTACTTTGAAAAATAATATTTCTTTTGGCCTTATAAATATAGTCACATGAAAATATGGTGATCAATTCATTGCATTCTATAACGCCTATTTCTATTTCAACAAGCTTCTTGAATCTTGATCAGAATTATATTAATTTTTTTATGACTTTTGAAAGTTTATCGATATTATACATTCTTATCAAGCAAATTACTAATATTAACCTATTAGGTAACTAACATTAACCACTGGTATTAATTATTATGGGCATTATGGCTAATATTTATAAATATCTTTTCGATACGAAAATTTATGTAAAGCATAATGAAAATATATAAATAAAAAAGTGAGAAAGAAAGGGAATTAACATCATTAACTTATTAATAGTTAAATTTAAATTTCAATCGCAAGGATAAACTGTTAAACAGATTAAAATTGCTTTTATAGCACGAAAGAGTCGTTCTCTTCGATTCGACATTGATATCTCATAATCGAGCGTGTCGACTCGGGAGCGCGCTTCGTTAAGAAAGAAAATTACTCTCGCACTCACGAAGTGAATAAAGTATTAAAATGTCCTACCGCGCGAATACTCTAACTAAATAACGCCGTAAGCCGCGAAAAAAGCCGCGGATAATTATACGACCCGTCGAAACAGAGTCCGGGGAAGCATTTACCGTTAATCCACTCGTATATCGGCTTGGCGTACCAAGTGAACCGATGCGCGCAGACCCACGAAATAAAGATCAACGATAATAGGGAGGTCGCCGGCGAGAAGAAAGGGCGCGAAGAGCGCGGCCACAAATTTTCGCGCGCTTTTAATTACGTCCCGTTAACTCGCAAAGTCTATCGATTTTCGTCCCCGCGGTAATTGAGCCCTTCCGCTGTTCCGCTCCTTTCGTCCTCTCCCTCTTTTACTTTTCGTCTTTCATCCTTCGTATCTTCTCGAGCTAGTAAACCGCAGTTACCCCTCAGCGTTTTTTCGATTTTGCTCTTTGACTCTTTCGGCCACCCTCCCTATCCCTTTCTCTCTCTTCCCCTCTCTTTCTTCTTTCTCTTTCTCTCCTCATTTTTTTCGATCCTTTTAAACCGCTCGAAGAAATGGGGTTTGCGGTTTGGCGTGTTTGCTAAATAAACGGGACGCGCCCGCCTCTTTTGATGGCCCCGCAGAAAGACAGCACACATCCGTAGTCCGTACATCGCGGCCCATTAAGCGGCTAATAAGTGGACAGAGGCGGGTTACCAGCTACACGCGCGCTCCTCTCCTTCCTTCTCCAACGCGTTCTCCCTCCCTTCGTCTCTCTCCTTCTTTCGCAAACTGCCGAACCAGCCATTCTCACCATCTCTCTTGTCCTTCAGATTGCTCCTTTCTCGCTCCTCATCTCCTCTTTTTCTTTCGTCTCTCTCTCTCTCTCATCCTATCTCTTCTCATTCCGCACCTCTCTCGCGCGCGTGCGTCGTATATGCGTATACTCGCGTTGTTTGTTACGCGATGCTGCGGTTGGGAGATTAGGATGGAGAGAAAAAGCCGAATCGCGAGAGAGAGAGAGAGAGAGAGAGAGAGGGGGAGAGAGAGAGAGAGAGAGAGAGAGAGAGGGGGAGAGGGAGAAGAAACGAGGGAACGAACGGGAGTGAAGACGGCTGCTGGGAGTCGTGAGATCGTGTTCGAGAGACGGGCCCGTGGCCCCTACCGAAGTTTGTAACTCCTTTTGCATCCAATTAAGTCTCGCGCAATAACTTAGGCTATACCGAACACCGATGGGGCACCCGTGCTTGGTTCCCCCGCCGGAGCTTGCAACCACCCTTCCCACCCTTCCGTCTCTCGGGCGTACAACAATGTATACGGCGACTTCAAATTACGACGGCGCGCCGGAATTTATGCCGTACGGCCGACTCCGAAATTTCGACGGCGCGCGATGAAATTCCCTGTCGCGAGCGCGTAGACGGCGACTACGGCGAGAGGGGAATACGGTAATACGCGCGGAGGGAAAGTACTAACGAAAAGTTGGACGTTTCCCCCAAAGGGCCAGAGAAACCCGGGGACTCCATCGGCGCGATATTATGTACAGCTGGTAGTCGTTCGTAACCATCGAGAACTCCGGCAACTCGCTTTACATCCAATTAAGCGGCGCGCAATAAAGTTAGAACAGGTATACGCGATACGCCAATAGCAGAGGGACCACGGCGCGTCCACCTCGGATAATTCGCGTTTCGATTTCGGAGTTCGATACACACAAGTTGCCGATGAAGTTCGCGGGACGGTTATTGACACCGGCGCGGGCGTACCGCCCGGCCACTCTTCCTCTTTCTCTCTCCTCTTCTCGCTCTCACTCTCTCTCTCTCTCACACTATCTCGTTCCTTCTTTCTCTTTCTAACTGTTGAGGTAGTTTAGCGCTCCGGTATATACATTCCCTTCCCCATCGTAAATTAACTCAGCCAAACCTAAATTGGCTCTTAAAATAGAGCGGTGACACTAATACATATAAAATATTCATTCATATAGCCGTCTGCTTGTCGCGAGTTTGAGCAAGATATGAAACATTTTATAACAAATTATTATTATCGTGATTAATCAGTATTATATGTGCACTGTAGAAGTTGTAAAAATAAAAGTTGTAAAAATTGCTGATTTTGTAATAGAAACTTTTCGCGTATCTGGACAAGAGTTTATCATATATTATTGCTGTAGTTGTGGACATTATATTTTTCCAATTATTATTAACATTAAAGCCGGTATATTCATAGTCAGATCTTATATGGAATCTCTTATGTTATTTTGAAGTTGCATCTATAATCTTGTCTTACTACATCTGTAATATTGTTACTAAATATATTATATTATAATTGCTTCTACATTACGCGACTTATTGGTAAATGACTTCTTGCAATAATGATATTTTTCAATTGATCGAGCATATCTTTCCGTGTTGCCCGAAATATACAACGATAAAACTGATTCCGAATGAAGACGGCGCGGGTGTTAGAAGTGTTAGAACGCGTCAGGTACACGCGCGGCGAAATATCGTCCCGTGTGAGTACCCTGATTGCGAAGTAAAGATAGTAGGTCAGTTATCGGCACCTCCGGCCTCGCCATTACCACAAAGTACCGACATAGTTTTCGAGGTCTCGACGCAGTCAAGCCTCGCGCAATAATTTAGGGTACGCCGGATACCGATACTAGAGAAACTAACTCCTCCTTGGCCCCGAAAACAATATGCGCTAACCCCTTCGAAATCTTAGCCTTAATGCCGGGCTTAATATGTGCAGGCTTAGTACAGATCTCGTTGATCGAGTTCGTCCCCCCTCTCCACCGCTCTCACTTGCATCCCCTTAATCTCACAAATTCACGAGAGCTTTAATTAAACGATCCTCCACCCATATCTCGCGTAACGTGCGAGGTATAAAACCGATTTTTGCGCGGTGAAAAATGCGAGAGAGCGGGATCTTAAAATTTTCATCGACTAAGCCAGATAATCTCGTCGTTGCTTTTTTCAACTGAATTCTTCATCATCATCTTATTAATTATTGCCGCACGGCTTATTAATTATTATTTCGTGAATTCGCGTGAAAGGCCAGAATTACATAAGACCGGGCTTTACAGTTCGGACGAATCATTGCCAGCGCGCACAGCATGGCATAACGTTGTACTTCTATCCATAATACAAAACATTATTAACGTTGATGAACGAGCAACGGCTTATCCCGATTCGTTTTTTTTTCCTTGTCAATGAAGCTGGTCGTCGGACAATGAGAGGCCAACGAGCCCGTATAGCTGCGGCGACTGACCGCGGAATTGACCTCACTTTAGAGAGGAATGCGTACTCGCTGCTCGCCGGGTGCCACTTCGCGTTACGTATCAACCGCGACGAGTTTCGTTTACGAAACTCGTTTAAATTGGGACAGATTGGCGTGACGTTCCGCGGAAAGAAAATAAATATCGCCCCTGCAATTGAGCACGCGTCACGTTTTATTGGCTCGTCCGCAAATCGTGTCGGCCGTAAAATAAATCATAAATAAATCAGTAGACGCGGTCAGCGAACCAGCAAAAAATACGAATTTTACATGTTGTCATTGTTTATCATTGTTCGATATTGTTCATACGTATTTTCTTGGAATAAATCTTATATATATATGTTATATTTGTACTTTTTTTGGAAAATTCTATTCTTTAGGTTTGAAATCCCTGTTCGTCTTATAGTAAATAAAGTTGAGAAGAACAATAATCGTGAAATCGAATTTAAGATTTTCATTAATTTTTTGGAACACGAGTTCTATAATTATTTAAAATATATTTTTTTGAGAAATAATCCCTAGATATTTTATTTTATCTTTAAAAGAAAAGGAGAAAAGTAGATAATAATAATAAATATATCTATACTAAAATAGAAATGCTAATTTGGTCCACATTATGTCAAAAATTAAACGAAATACATAAAATGTTGATTTATTTGATAAATTATTAGATGATTCCAATTTTCATCATCAGAGCTCATCATATATCTTCAGCTCAAAAAGAGAACACTTAGAATCTTACATATATCATGTATAGCTACATGGAAATACTCAGAATAACAATTAAATATTTTCTAGAATGCAGCATAATCCAATTAAATAAAATATTAAAATAAAGTGTGGTGTGAAACTCTTTCAATATATCTCTGAAGATATATTGAATATACGCGGAATAATAAAATTATACGAAGTACGTAGGATCAATTTGATCTTCAAAGTGTATCAGGTAAGTGTATCAGGAAGTTGAATACCGGTACTTTTAATTACGATCGGCAATTTTCGCTAAATCGATCGAACAAACGAATGAACGAACTGCAAATTATCCTTGCCGAGCAACGAGCGACAACAGTGTTACCGAACAGTGTGCGGAAATTGCAGTGGTAAGTCATTATGAGCGGAACGATCTAATTGACATTAAAATTAATGCAGTCAGAGGCAATTTATTTACCACTTACTCCAAAGCTCCTGCTGACACCGGGCGAGTTACATTCGTTATTGGAGGCAGATACGATAATGATTAATGTGAAAACCGGTTTCACGAAGCTGCGCGTTAGGAAAAAGTGGCCGAATATGGCCACTTTATACCACTCAAACGCGATTCGAATTATGCTTGCCCCGAGGGTGCTTTTGGAATTGCTTTGAGCCATCCTGCAACATAGTGATTTCGTTGGATACTTAATTACTTCCGGGAACGAGCCGCGGCGATACGTATCGATTGACCACCAAATACGCTCGATCGACGGACGGGCGAAGAAATTTGACGGATGACTTCTTCGCGTCGCGCGATCAGAAGCGAGATCGGGACGATTTGCATACCGCCGCGCCGCGCCGCGCCGCGCCGCGCCGCGCCGCGCGGCGCGGGCCCTGCTGCAATATGCAACATGCAACGCCGAGGGGAACTTCGGGAAACCAGATGTATCCGTAAATGAATCCGTTTACGCAACAACGGCACGTTAATTACCTGACGAAAGGGATAACGAGTCGGTCTCGTTCGGCGGGATAGCAAACCGTGCATTTGCGCTCGTAAATACGACAGCGAACGGGAACGAAGTTTCATGCAAACGACTTGCGGGCCGCACGAATCAGTTTTCTTTTTTTTTTTATCCCCGGACGTCTATTCGATCACGAGCGCAGATATTGCATCGAACGGTCGACCGATTTTAGGTCCGGCGCGGCAGCGCGCTATTATCGCCTGACCGTCGTCATTATACGATCCGCGCGGAGACTCCAGGAAAAGATAGAGAGAGAGAAAGAGAAAGAGAGTCTCTTAATTTTACGGAATGCGACGCGGTAAATTTGTGTATAAATCCGTGAACGCGCGCGCACGGCTCCTGGAACACAATAAGACAACGGCAAAGTGCGGAGAAGCGAATGCAGTCCAAGTGCTCTTTTTTTCAGGCGCTGCCATTAACATAGATCGGCATCGTCCATTATCGAGATTCGTGACGATATCGAATGACTAACGCCTACTTAGTTTGGTGAGTTTGGTCAAGTGCGTATCTGCCCCGATAATTTAATAACAGTACTCGGCCCGCTGCCCGGTGGAGCGTCACGGCAAAGCGGACAGTTTCCGCGTTAATTACTTACAAAAGCCATTCTACGAAGGGCCCGGGCCTTTTAACGCTCTCGCTGCCTGATGCGCGGTGTCAGAGATAGAAACGTCAGATGGAGAACGTCGACTAATCCATCACGGTGCGTTCGCCCCCTCCCTATATATCCGTACGATTAGTGCCAGTAGGATAGGGATTTATCAAGGAGACCCCATCGTATCCGTAAGGTTTCTAATTGAGGAGCGTGTTAGGAGCGCCAGCTACGTCGTCGGTACCTGATATGCATAACGAGGCCATTCGGTTAAATACAGACAAAACAGCCGGGCCGGGCGCTCGCTTCCGCTCCGCTGCGAGGCGCCGCGCCGGGCAAGAAAGCACAGCACAGCGCTGTTTTGCATCGAAATTATCCGTGAGCGCGCTCGCCGCCGCCCGCGCCGTGCTCATACACACCTGAGGAAACGTTGCAAAATAGTTTTGCTTTTTGGGTCGAGGTGAATGGTACGCGCTGTACGCGCAATTCGTAACGCCACCCTTCTTCCTCTTTCTCACCCTCGCGTCTGGCAATTTCGCATATTTAGACTAAAGTAATGCCGTTATGAATAACTGGTATTAAGATAATAGACGACGCGTATATGGTCGTACTAATAATTATCCCGAGATAACGATTAATATATAACATCCTCGCTTGTTAACGAAAGGAATAAAGTGCACTAATACTCTCGCTTGATTAACGAGAGAATGAAATATAAGCACAAGATTAAATATGCACAAAATTTAATTCTCTCTGTGGTACGCGTGCCACTATCTTGCAAACATATTCAAATATTTTCACTTTTATGCGGATTTTTTTTAATAAACATTAAAAGAACATGGAAATGTTCTTTTACTGATTTTGAGTTTTAATTTTACACGGCTCGTTCTGCTTATATTTACTTTTCTCATGCTACACTGTTCCGAATTTAATTATTTTTCTTATAACGCTGTTAATTGTTATGATAATCGAAGTGTTATAATAATCGATAATCTACTTTCGATAATTTAGAAGAAATAAAATTTTAAGAGATCTTAAAACTTTAGTGTAAGTATGGAAACATGAAAAATCCATTACTATGTGAGCTTAATGCTCTCCTGACCAATTGTAAACTACGATTTCATCTCATCGGCTGTACGACTATAAATTTAAGCGTACCGCTCGTGTTGCATTCCACCCAAAGACCCTTGCTTCGCGATAAAATCTCTGCATCATCGAAGTAACGCGGAGAACAACAGAAACACAAATTTAACATGAATCCATGAACGCATCTACGACCCTACTCCGCTACTCGCAATACGTGTCGATGAATCACGGGAACTGTAAATACGTCGCGCACCCATACCCTCGACTAAACTCCCTGCAATAAGACCGGTTGATCCGGCACTCACTTTCCGCCCCAGCCTAGACTTTTTGAAACGTAAACAAGAAGATAAAGACGGAAGTTGGATGCGTAAACAAAGGGATCTTCTCGCGACGTGAGACTCATGGACAGTATTTGCTTCGGGGTGATCGAGACTAGCAGCCGCACAAGACATTAGAAAGCCAATAAGCTATCAGTTAATTTATATTTTTACATAGAGAGCCATTGTGCCTAATTGTTCTTTTTGTTCTCGATATAACCGATTGTTTATAAACGTCGAAATCTTAAGTATTAGGGAAGAATTGATAGAAGGGGCGCGTCAAAAAGAGTCGCGTTCGCAAATCTTCCAGCCATCACGTCTTGCGGCCACCCCGTGTGCCGAACGGCAATACATTTTGATAGCCCATTGTTGAAGGAGCGCGACGCGTCGCGGCAGCACGCGAAGGTGGAGGAAGGGGGCAAAGGCGTGCAAAGAGAGAGAGAGAGAGAGAGACACAGACCATCGAAAACTTTCGAGAGGGCGTTTCGAAATGGAGACATAACATCGGAGTTTGCCTTATTCATGAGTTGCCATGGGACGTCGACTGGTATAACTGATGGAAGACGGGGTTGTAAGGCTATGATGGCCGTGTACCAAAGTTGTATCAACGAACGGTCTCTCGGTCCTCGAGCCGCGTAACGATGATAATACGCTACGTGCCTCGTGTCTGAAACGACAACTACCCGAACTGAATACCGCCCGTAATCATATATCCTCTTCTTCTTCTTCTTCCCTGCCCCCCCTCCTCGACTCCACCCTTGTCCGTGATCTCTCCGTCACCCATTAGATGCCCCGACACCCAACCCACTCCGCGCGAGTCTTCTTCGCGACGCGACCTTTCACGAGGCCACAATGTCGTCTCGTCTTCCCTCGCACTTTGCTTGCGAGCTACATCAGTGTGTCCTTACACGGTCTTTAATTATGTATCAAATGGTCTATTTAGTCAACGTAATTATAACAGTGGTTGGGCGACTCAATGATTACCGTATTACGAGTTCTCATATTGAGAATGAAGTAATTTCTTCAGGTATATCGATAAAATGTGTTGAATATTTTAAACATTCTAGTCCGACGCGTGGTTATAAGTGTAATTCAACTTATATAGTCAAGGACTTTCAAGCTCTTCTAGACTTCATAATAGTAAATTATCAAAACTTGATGAAAAATCAATAAAGTTGTAATGTTATTGTAAACTACAAAAGAGTATAACGCAACAAAACTGTCTAACAGGATTATGTGTTGATAACATCTATTAAAATCCCTTTTATTTAACTATTTAAAAAATTATTTTCTATTTGCACTGATTGGTTAATAATATATTATATTTTTAAATTGTAAATTAAAGTAAAATTAATACACATTAATGTATTACTAATAAATTAGTTTTACTATTAAATTATATTTTGTTTATGCAAAGTGAAGCGTAGGCAAACTCTCTGAGGATTCTAGCTGATGTACAAATTCTAGTTAATGTAAAATTTATTTAATGCTAATCTAAAACATGGCATTAATTCAAACAGCGCAGCGTGTTAAAATAGGATGAGACAAAATTATTCTGCGAGAGTCCTCTCTGCCAAATATATCTCAAAAAAGCGAAAGATAAATACTCCTATTATTTTTTTTTAATAGTTTCCTTGATCTTAATCGTTGGATTCTCCACAACGGTCCACAATAAAATTGTCCCGAATTATCTGTGCCGTGAAAGCATCTGCCGTTATAGCGGTCGTGACTTCTACATAGCGTTATATCAGACCGCGAATTGGTTATTCCCAGAGCGCCATGAACATATAGCCGGGGCATAAAATGTTCCCGGTATACCTCTCAAAAAGATCAGCACGCGCGCGTGAGACAGCTCACAGGGAATAATAGCGATCCGCAATTCGTATGCCGCGCTTGTCGAAGGATTTTTAGGACACTCGACGGCTCGTTCTTAGTCACACGTCGGTAAGGAAATCGGTACGTGACATTAAGCAGTAATGCCACGTGGCGCGGTGACCACACGACACACGGAGCCTGAAATACTATTACGCTCGGTCGGCTCGGTCCCACGTCGCGTCGCCGCGCTACCGCACAGCTCCTCGAGCCGCTGCTTGCCATCAAACAGTGTGTGTGTCTCCTACAGAATGTATAATATCATATATTTCAGGCCTGAATAATGAAGAACGACGCACGTCGGCGGAGGGGCGCGTAACTTATTTCTTCTCGCGGTAGACCAAATGCACCGGTAAAGAAATATATGGTCATTTGAGAAATATTGTTGGATAGCAATTAAATTCTTTCAATAAATAAAACACGAAGATTTTGCCTGCGTTTTACCTTTACGAGTGTTCGTTACATTAGCGAATGACATAAATTTAAAGGTAGTATTTAAAAATATGAATGAAAAGAACGTATTAGAAACTGTGTCTGCAAATTTGTGTTTCTTTCCCATTGAAAGATTACAAACGCGTCTAACGAGACGCCGCAAGTTGCCTTTTAATATCGTGAAATCATTTATTATTAGAAAGTTCCGCGCTATTATGGACAATATTCGACGCTATTTTCGTTCTTTCACCGCCCACAGCTCACTCTGATCGTCCTACGTGTTGACCTTTAATTGGTATCAGGCGAGAAGTGCCGATACTACTTTTTCCCTTCGAAATGTTTGCTGCGAAATCGTAGCGCGCAAGATCGCTGACGGATTAATTCGATGAATATTTTATACGTTGCTACGTTTGTGGTTTCCGACGCTTCGTTCGTGAGTGAAATCCTTCTCCGGACCCGTAAAAAAGATCGTCGATGTCGTCCGCGAGAGAGAGAGTAAGCCGTGGAAATAAAACTATTTAGCGTGAACACAACCTGTCATATCATCTTTTATAATCCACGGGGCTGTAAGAGGTATATCTGTCGTATCTGACAGCTGGAATCTCGCGGCAAATTGATTAAACGCCTCGTGAAATCGATCCGCTAAAAAGCGCCGCTAACCAAACGTAATGACGCTACGTCCCGCGTGTCAAATCGATTCGGTTAATTTGAACTAATTTCGCGTCTGAGATAGAGAAATATAATTTATAGATACACTCACGCGCGCGCGAATAAAACATGCGCGTTTTAATTAAACGGCGCACGTCGCTGAGTATTCGAGCGCCGCGCCGTTGTGTACAAATCGGTCGATGGAAAGGAAAATTCGAGCCGGTGCTGTTAGCCAAATGCGTCATTTGTTTCGAGCAGCCGGAATATCGAATAAACGGAATTTTAATTACTTCGATCGAGCGCACGCCCGCCCGGATTCGCGCGCGAAATAGCGTGTTATAAGTGATTGCACAACACTGTGCCGCTGCAGATGCCGATAAATCAGCGCGGGCGAGTTAAACACGCGTGTATAATTGCGCGCTATCAGAACGCATATCCATACATCTAATCGGGTCGACGGAAATTACAACGAATTACTTAACTCGGTGTCTGGCGCGGTAGCGAACCTGCAAATAACGCGGCGCGCGCTTGTCACTGAAAACGCACACGTTCCCTGCCCGGCCGGGGCCGTCGACATATCGTCGCCTCTATAACGTTACATTCCTGTCAATCGATGCATAAAGTCTATTCGATCGGACGCGCTAAAAGGAGGAAAGGAATTCGTGAAAGGCACGGTGACTGGCGATTAGTCGCGATACGTCGCACAATCGATTTCACCGACGAAAAAGCCCAACAGCAATTTTTTGTGGCCGGGGCTTTAAGGGCTATCTAAGCGGAAGAATTTTTATAAACGTATATATATATATATAAAACCAGTTCGCATACAAGTAATTTAATGCAATTTTTCATTTTTGCATCTCACTGGGTCATGATATCACAACATTGTATAATCGCTCGTATCGCGTTTCATATTCGAACACCCGTATGATATAACTGATATTTTGTTTTATAACAGTCTCCTCACAATTTTCATGCATTACTTTCGATAACGATAACCACGAAAAAAAAAGTAAAAACTGATAAATAACCGAATTGAGTGAATGACTCATGTGTATGCTAACATTAAATCTCTTCAGACGTGCAACAAGTGTAATTCATGACAATTATAACAGACAGGTAAAAAATAACAAAAGAATAAGATTATTCGGGTAATGCAACTGCTAGGAGTGATGGTAAACCCCGGACACAGATGAAGCTAACTCATGTGGATACACGCGCCGATATACATCCACTGATCCACCTATACGTATGCGCGTTAGCTGTCTCCAGGATGAACCTTTCGAGGTTGACTTCTTGAGGCACCAGCGGGGCGGAAACTCGAGACGTACAGCATGGGCTGCTCCGCAAAAGGAGGTGAGTTAATCCCTCGAGACAACTGGAAGTCGCGACGCGGAATGGGAACGCCGCGCCGCGCCGGGGGTAAATCCAGTGGTGTATTCTCGCCCGCGCTACCCGACAATGTTATTATTACGCTTCCCCGTCCGCGTAACGCGGATAATTTATGTCCCTCTTTACGCGAGCACGAGTTTGTTTCCACACGTATGTATTTACGAGCGTGCCCACATCGCGCGGCATACACGATCCCGCACAAGGGGTTTCCTCCGTCTTATATGCACAATCGGCATTTTACACAAATAGCCGCGGCGGCTCGCTATTGTCCGTCCGATGATGAACGACCGGCTGAGTTGTTGCCCGCCGGCGCGACTTCCACGGCGCGATATTAATTTCGCGCCGCGACGCCGAACGTTCGAGAGATATGCATGTATGTCGTTCGGAGCGATACTTATCTTTCCTGAGCGCTAGACGTCGTCGTCGCGCGAAAGTAACACCTCACGTACATGGAAAGTCAGAGTCCGGCCAATGCCACGTGCTATTTAAATCACTGCTCCATAACTGGCTTCGCTACGTTACAAAATGTAACGATAAAGAATTGTAATTTTCCTGCAGTTAATTTACGGACGCGCACACACAAAGTAATTATACAATTATTTTTAGTTTGCAAAATTTATTTTACATCTCAGTGCTATGTTATATTTCAAAATGTTATTTCAAACGACAAAGGATTTTAATTAATGATCATTGCGTATAATTTTATTTAAGCGCGGCGCGACCTAATTTTGATTTTTGTTTCGTAACATATTATTTCTGTTAAGAACTCTTCAGTCATGTCTAAGTGACTCGAATCAGAATCTGATCAATGTCGTTGGTGATGTGTATCCTTGTTATGAATGATTGACATACTGTATAATATTCACTAAATTAACGATAAGATATACCAATTACATAATCCACTCAATTTATCAGCATAGTCCTCAATTATGCGAATTTCATTCCTTTTATATTTCGACAATTCGAAAAACAGTACATAAAATATAAATTTCTTTCAAGTAAAAGTGATTTACATAGATTAAAAAATGGGTTAGTTAATATAAGTCAGTATATAATATTAGGCGCTTTCCATTTACATTCAAGTGAGCTGAGTCACTCAGTTATGTGAGTACTTTAGACTCACAGAATACTCAGATAAGACGTCTGTTGTTCAGTGAGTAAAAGGAATTTACCTGCTTATTTTGGTGACAGAGCTATCGCATAGCAATGCAAGTTCATAATCTCACTTTTAATGTGAGTCTAAGGACACGGTCTCGATTGTGAATAAAAATTCAGTTGAATCTCACTTGCCATCAGCATCAAAAGGAACGTGTATTCAACTGATTGTGAGTTATGATGTCACAAGTGAGAATTAACTGAGTTTTGATGTAAATGGAAAGCTACTATTACATAGACATATTAATGGCTAATATAGCCATATTAATGGCCACATTAGCCATTAATACTTTAATATATACCCTAATATCTGACTTATATACTATTGATTGCGGAAGTTGAGTCGTCTCCGAAGATATCAACGCGCGATACGAGATACGATTGTGAGTACGTCGTGTTATTCGAAGATCGATTAACAGCGCGATCGCCACGCAATCCCGGGGCAAGCCGGGTTTGGTGTGTATAATTCAGCCCGGGCCCGCACGCCACGCGCGTGGAATTCGCGAGCGATTAAGTGCGATAAATGATTAATTCTCGTCGCTCAACAGCCGCTTATCCCCACTCGCTTTGATCCACATTGCGTGGATAATTTATGTCGTCGCTCACGCACACGTGTGAGCGCCCGCTCTCGCCCGTCCGTCCGCGTCCGCAGCTCGCTACCGAGAGACCCCGTGAACGCTCGCTCGTTCGCGGACCCGTGTAATAATTCTTATCCGCGCAAGTAACGGCCGCGAGGTCGGGGCACCACGCGATGTTGTTTCACGTGCTTAGGCCTCCGCGGGCTCGTAACCAACACAGCCGCGGGGGATCCGATATCTCGCATGCTGCGGCGTTTCACCAAAAACGTCGCGGTCGCGTCGCGAAGAAAGAGTCACCCATGCGCTCCGCGCTTCGGACGAACAGGACGAAACGCAAATATTTTAAGCCGGCTGGTGAAGTAACGACTTTTCCTCGGAAAGCAAACACGCCGGTTTTTACAACCGGTCGGTTTTGCAACGAGAGAGAGAGAGAAGGCCGGGCGGAGGTGGCCGGGGTGGTCGGTGCTTTTTGTAGCCGCATAATTCTCCCATGCTGAATGTAAATTTATCCCCGTGGGTGACGGCGTGCACCGTAGTCGTCTACGCCACTGTTCGCGTGACTATGACCAGCGCGGCAGTCGAATTTATATATCGAGACCACGAAAACGTGACAACGACCGGCGCGACGCTGACGACTTCTCGGGAGGGCACCGAAGGGGACGACGGAGAGGGCGAGCCTTAAATTCACATTAAACATTCATCGGGACAGACCTCGCTGACAACTCGGCCGATGGAACGGAGATACGGGCATTCCCGATCGAGTTAATGCGATACTGGAAACTGGTCGACTGGGCACGCCGTCGACATTTTTTGCATGAGATTCCGCTAAACGTGTGCAGTTCTATAGACTCTCGTTTTCGCTCGAGAACACCTTTATGCTTCTTTCTCCCATTGGAGACTTGTAGATTAGATTTTGGCCAATCCTACTTGGCTTTTGTCCAGCAAAATTAATTCTAAGGGATATCTGATATATAATGCAGCATCAGATCTGACTCGCCAACATTTTATATCTACAGGATGGCCCACCGAAAACGAAACAAGCTTAGGTTAAATGTAGGTAAAATGTTAGGTAAAAAAAAAACACGTTTGTTTCGTTTTCGGTGGGCCACCCTGTATATAAAAGTATGTGTACAAGTCCAAGTCTGAAGTTAGTATGCAATTAAACTTAATTTATTATAAATTTATGTTATTTTATCAATATCTTGAAAGTAAGTCACTACACGTGACATGTATGATATGTGAATAAGCCGTAACATTAATCAAATTATGTTATTAAATTGGCAAGTCAAGAAGAAAATGATGGTTTCTCATCATTAATTTACTATCGCCAAACAGGAGAATATAATAACGAAAACAAATCACGTGTTTTATTGTCCAGATTCGGATCTGAATGCATCTGAGCTCTGGTGCGATCGGCGATTCACGAACCAAATGCTTTTATTCGTTTTCGGTTTCGGCCGCGTCGGATCGCATCGCGACGGAATTGAGCGCGTGAAGCTATATCGGTGCCGCCTATGTAAATGAGATCGGGCGAACGTTACTAATGCGCGCCTATCTCGATCTTAACGCTCTCAACGAGACATTCGAATCGCAGCCACGGCGATGATTATTATTAAGTTACTGTCGCGACTTCGCAAAGTATCGGCGGCCATCAATGCCGGTAATGATCGACCGGGGACCGCGCGAAACGGCGCGTAAATAGGTCTCGTCGCGGTATCGTGATGGAAATTCACGCTAGGGCTCGTGTAATAATTTACATACGACACGAGCGATCGCGCGGTGAGAGAGCGCGGGAGACGAAGCGCAGTCGAAGGTAACAGGGGTGTAATAATGCGAAAAACGCGACGACGAAGGCGGAGAGGGAGAGGCAGAGCGAATATTACGGGTAACAAGAGCACGAAGGAAGTTTAAGCGAAGTGAGAAGAGCCGTGTCTCAAATGGATAAACTCGTTGCACAGATCGTTTAGCCATCGCCCGGGGCTTTTTCTGATTGCTTCTCTGCCCTCTCGCGATATTATACGGAGCAATTGAATTTCTTATAACCTGCTACTTTCCTGTCTCTCCTTCTCTGTCTTCCCTCGCTCACCTCGCGCGTCCTTCGCCACTTCTTTTTCTGGGATTTATCCAACCGAATCGGAATTTCGAGGGGGAGCGATCGAGGACGTCGCGATGATCACTATCCATCAACGCTTTTTAACGTAATATCGAAAAACTTTGAAAGGAAGAGGGCACATAGCGAACGATCCATGAGATATTTTATAAATAACCGCGCGCGGAAACACAGAAAAATCTCGATATGGCTTCAATTTCCTTTTTCTTTCTTTCAGCTTCTTCGATATTGAACCATGAAGCCTTTTAAAATAGCACGCTGTATTTGCTATAATGTAGGTACTTTATGAGTATAAAATTAAATTAAAAGAATATATATGAACAAAAATGTCCTTTTATCGGTATAAATTCAAATAGGTTTTACTTAATGCGAATTGTAGTTTTTATTACTTAGTTCTGATCGCAAATACTGTTGCATCTTACACATATTTTAGTTTCGAAAACGTAATGTAACCTAAGAAAAGATTCGATTGGTTTAATGATCTCTAATTTTAAAAAGAACGAATCAAGCGGTATTGAATTAACGTTGATGTAGATACGCGCTTTTCCTCCTTTGACTGAATCTTTTCCGTCCAGTTTAATTTAGCCTAATTGCAAAGAGATCGCAGATAATATGCCTAAATTGCGAGAAGCTGCAGAGGTAAATAAATTTCCAAATAGTCGGAGCAAAGTAGGTATACACGCACAGCTGAATCGGCCTGATATATATATTTGAAGATCAAAGAGCCTTCGTTCCGTATCAAGATAGCGCGGCGCGCGAGTTCTCGGAAATCGACGACTTTGCGAGAAGGGGCGAGCTTCTATCCCGAAAAATGCGGACCGAAAAATTACCCCCGGTGTCGGAGAGCGTAAATACTCCCGCACCCAATTACCTTGAACTTAGAGAGAGAGAGAGAGAGAGAGAGAGAGAGAGAGAGAGAGAGAGAGAGAGAGAGAGAGAGCGAGCCAGGATACAGCGGACGTGCCTCGCCGGCGAGCAAACGGGCGGTGACTACTTTTAGCGGCGGAATAAATAGGCCGTGTATCGCACGCGCGCAAGAAACGAAGGGCTCTCAAAAATAGTCCTCGCCAATGAGTTTCTCTCGCTCGTTTCTACGTCTCGCTCTACCTTCGTTCCACTGATTGCGAGCGTGTCCTGCTAGCTAGCTAGCTAGCTACCGAGCGGGGACTACGCTCGTTAGCTTCGAGGAAAAAGCTAATTAAAAAGCCGTAAGGGAAGTGACGCATGTGCACGAGTCTCTCGAAAATCGGCGTGGGGCCGACGTGGAACCGAAAAAAAAAAACCCACTTCTTAATAATAGAATCAGTTCCGTCGTCATATTGTCGTCGTCGCCGCCACAGCTATTGATCGGTCTCCGGCAATTTTCCGGCGTACGACTGCATCGGATTGTCGTGACACCTTCCGTAATTACGACACATTCCAGAGAATTTCCCGGTCGCAACGGTCCCCACCTCGACGGACAATTAAGCCGGGTCGCAACCTCTCGGGTGCCCCTTCCTGCATTTCCTTTCCGTACGACGACGAACAATGATGTAGAGAAGCAAGCGCGTTCCCGAAAAGCACGCGGATGTATTTTTAGGCGGCTCCTAAATTTTTGAAGCGACGAGGGCTCTTTCCCTTCCTCGCTTGCGCGATTAACAGCGTGTCGCGGTCGATTTGTCGCTGCTCCTGAGCCGTGAGAACGAGCGAGAGAATGACACTATTTTTGTGCATTCCTCAAGAGCAATGCATCTTACGAAGTGTCTACTGATGACAGGAAGGGAGACCTCGAGCGTTTTGTAGCGACGTAAAGGGTGAACGGTGTCCTTCTAGCGGAACAATCAAAACTGTAGTTAAACAACTTTGCCGACGATAACAGGAGTTGAACACATGTGACCAACAGGTGTCCTGGAGTAATCCCAACGCTCAATGTCGCGTTGTTCTAGTTTTTATATAAAATTTTTACATAAAATTTTTATATCTTGATTTATGTTAGCTCCGATCTTTCTATAAATTGAGATAATAATGCGAAAACAAGAGAGAAAACATTTCTTCATGCTGAAGATTTTTAATTGAATGCCATTCTTATAAATGTCACTTTTTAATGGATAATATTGATAACATGTAATCCTAAATTAAAAAATAAGAGATCCTTTACTAAAAAAAGTATGAAAATAAGTTAAATTGAGTCCTATTATTTATCCGTAAATAATCTTTAAAGCTTAATTAGAGTATTATTATTTAGGGGAACAAAAAGTTTTTGGATTTCTATTTTCAACGTTAAACAGCTGATTATTGGTTTAAGTTTCCGCAAAGAAAAGCATGCAAAATGATGTATTGTCGAAGTTCGATATAAATCAATATCGCTCTTTATAAGTCATCACAAACTCGATAACTCGTTCTAACAAAACCATCTTCTTTCGCGTATTCTATACTTGGAATAACAATCTTCAACTCGTTTTCTATTGCTTCCGTCTTGAAATGTTATGATAACACCATATGAATCATTTTAAAGAGTCATTCTCATGAAAACGTCAAGTTTCGGGGAGGGCGGCTCGTGCATGAGAAAGGCATCACCAAATGATGATCTATTCCGTCGCGATGACCGTGCACATTCGCCGCGTGTCATTGTGATCGAGGACAGCCGCGAGTGAAGAAAGTTCGGATAGTATATGGCTTTCATCGGTGCTTAGATCGGACAGTATGACAAATGGAAAGCAGTGACGTGGTCCTGCGGCGTGAAACCGCTAATTGGATACGCATCATTAATAAAATAAAGCGAACTGCTTGTAACTCTAACACGGAAAAGAATGCTCGCGATGTATATAGCTGTAACCTCCCACGCTTAAAAAATTTGAACATTGTAATGCGGAAGTCGATAGATATTTCTCACCTCCTCGATTTTTATGTTTGATTGTAATAAGAAAATTCTATATATGTCCTCTTTATATACGGGGCAAATAACATTATTTATTGTAAAGAGGTGTTTACAATGACAAGTTTCTTATCTAACTTTGTCGACTAACTATGTTGGATGATAAATATCGGTAATGTAAACGAGTTCCCAACAGCGTTGGCCAACTTCATTGCCGGACAAAGCTGCGAATTTGAAGCAAAATTCTTTGTTGACTAACTTTGTTGGAAAGCGACGTAAATGGAACAGCTAACAGCTGAGAAATTAGACTTCCTGCATCCTTTCATGAGTTGTTGATTATGCGGTAATAAGTTGACACATCTTCTTGTATTAATGTTATTATTAAGCAAAATAAATTTTTAAAAAATCTCTTCTTCGCAAAGCTTATTTATGAAACCATATTGATATTTTTGTTAAATTACGTACGTAATTACTTATTCAATACTCTACATCTACATTGTTACTCTATTTTTATAAACTTGTTTCTCATTTTATTTCCTTTTTTGTTGTGTTGTTTTTTGTTCATATTTAAGAAATTTTTTTTTTTATTATTAATATTAAATATATTCTTATTCAGAGAGAGAAGTGAATATAAGAGATGTACAAGTGAATTTTTTATACAATATAATTTTTATAATGTAAAAGATGGTATGTACAATACCTATATTTATCAAAAAATTGAATACGAAAAGATGACAATCTTATTAGAATATCGATCTGTTTTTTTTGTAACGGAGTTTTTTCATTGAATACTCGTTTTTAGCGAAAAACGATAAATCCGCAAAATTTATTAAAGGCTAGCAAAACTAGCTTTTAATAATTACGATGGACCTATCTTTCAACGATACGATAGCACATATTTATCTCTTATCGCGATAAAGCTTGGTAAAATGGCAGTTTATATAAATATAGAATAATGCATTGCTGCGTGGATGTCAATCCAG
The DNA here is from genome assembly GCA_035220615.1 of Leptothorax acervorum. NCBI lineage: Eukaryota > Metazoa > Arthropoda > Insecta > Hymenoptera > Formicidae > Leptothorax > Leptothorax acervorum. The sequence continues at coordinate 475,415 of JASTWQ010001260.1, read as the reverse complement.
GGCGCAACACCACTTTTATTGCGTTGTTCGAACATATAAATCGCTGCTGTGAACATTCGAAAGAATACCTATCAAAGAGGAAAAGCTCACAACTGCGTAAATTTTCGTTTGACTTAGCATTAAAAAACGCGAATAAATACGCATCGGTTGGCGAAATTGATGAGTTGGTTAGATACTCAAAAATCACGATGCATAGCATAGCGAGATAAAGAAAAATCTATCCACAAATCACGCTTCGATTTTACAAGCACGAAGTGCAATTTTACATTTGCATTTGACAATTTGCATATTACTGTAAGATATAAAATAAATTTATTATAAATTGAAAGAATACTTTCTATTATCTTTTCATTTAATAACACTGATATCCACAATTAATAAACTCGATTGGAAATTAGAATTATAATGTAAAGAAATATAAAATATTAAAAAAGAGGATATCTATATACTTATTTAAAAAATAATAAATTTTTAAATAAGATTACAAAAATATTTAGATTTTACTTATCAAAAAATTTGTTAGAAAAAAAAAAAGAAAAATTTGATTTCATAACAACAGAGATATGTGCAAGGAAAAAATAGGTCCTAGCACATCACATGTGTGTGAATATGTAGAGAAAAAGACAGAACAGATGATTGTGCGAGGAACTGCTACATATGCGTTTAATCATGAATATGTTTTTCATTTTTTGCAGAAAGTAAAGTTTCTACAAATACCTACATTTTCTTATAAAATCAAATAACTTCCAATATACTCATTTCTGTCCTTCCTTTTTGATATAAATCATGATTTAGTTACTTTATATTGCAAATGCTAACTGCATTATCTTTAATGTCGAATTTAAAAAATGTAGTACAGCACAAGTGTTTTATTTTCAATTTAATATTATTGATAATATAAAATGATATTGTATTCAACGTTTTAGGAATTATTCGACACAGGAGAGTCAAATTTTCCCATTAATAAAAAGGTGAAAGCGACTTCCGACAATACACTCGACTTCGTAGAAATACGAGAAGTCAATGTATCACTTCAGAGAAACGTGTATTTCATAACGGTATGGTTATATGAGAATATCAACTATTTTCTTTGAACTTTTCTTGCAGAGAAGTTCATAAATCGACCTTTACCGGGTTTCTTCAGGTTTCTTCATTGCATGACGCGATGTATCGAAATTATCTCTTTATATCTTTTATCTTTAACGCCGAACAAGAGCTGCTAATTGGAATGCTAGTTAGTTATTCTTGAAAATACTGACACTCCGTGAGAGCGTGAAAACAAAAATAATTATTTTAATGTAATATTTTTGTCGATCGTTGCATCTAACTTTAAGCACACTTCTCTATCATGTAACGCTGCTTTCTTTACAGTTGCCAACACGAAAATCACGAAATAATTATCAGGGTAAACGTTAGTGTGATAGCTTAACTCGATAGAAGCAAAATTGATTGAACTTTTAATCAACCATGTATCTTCCAAGATTTTTAATTTTCATAAGACTGGAGTGTCTAGACTTAAGATTTTTTCATTAAAATATATTTCTTACTCTTTTTTTTAAGATTTATCTTTTTGATTCGACAAACACGTTTTTGATTTATTTAGATTTTATAATTACTTTCTGTATTATGAACCGTACATCCCAAAAAATTACTTCAAGAAACATTATTTCGTTCAACTAAGAACAAATATTTCGAATTTTTTACTTATTACAAATTATATCACATATGTATTCGCGTTTTATATTATTTGTTACAATTTCAAGTAAGTTTTATATGCTAAAGTTCTATATCATAAATGCAATGACCTTAATGGTTTTATATTACTGACTCCTTCACTAGTTCTAATTCTAGGAGACAGAAAGTAATTAAACTAAGAACAAAGTTAATCGACGCTAACGAAACTGGCACTCGGTTTTGTTAAGCTTAAGATTAACGACAACGTGCAGGAGAATACTATTTTCTGAAAATATCGTTTGTACGGAATAGATGGTACCTATAATAAGTATAGAAGAAGCTTGCCATTGTCGCATGGATCGTAGAAATCTCGCTCGTGCGTGTAAGGGCGCCGTCAAATTTCCCCGGCGATCTTCGCTCGCGCGCGTCGAAGGACACCGAGTTTCTATCGTCCGCAAAACGACAAGCACACGAACGCACACGCGAAATTTTCTCGCAAACACGCATATAGTGGAAGGACATGATGGTGGAGGGATACGCGTTTTGGTCATGCCTAATAAACGTTTGGTCCGTCCCCGTCGCATGTTCTCGGCATTCCAGGCGCCGAAGTCGAGGGGAATTCTGGATTCCGCTGGTCTCTCTCCTCTCCGCGGATCGTAACGGTTCCAGCCAACGGCGCGGCGGACCTCGGAGAAGCGGCGAAAAAAAATGAGACGGTGACGACGACGAAAGGGGGAAAACACGAAACGACGCCGGATGCGCGGCTATATGAGGCGTGGAACCGACGCAGACGACGCGAAAGGACGACAGGGTGGCAGAGGAACGAGAAGAACCGTCGACGAAAATTGTCTGAAGTCCTCCGACATATAGAGGAACGGAGAAAGGGGGCTGACTCCCCGTGTCGGTCATTTTGGGTGTGAAAGAAAAGATAAGGCCCTGCCTGGCTCTCGGGATCGTAAATTTTTACGACAAGTACTCGCGGCTGTTTCACGTGATCCTCTGCCTATAGGCTGGGGTATACCCCAGCATCTTCCTTGCGCTCCGATCGAAAAATTGAATGCATCTTCACGAAGATACCGCGCGCGCCGTATTTCCATCGCTGTATATGTCGTTGTCGCGATGACGCAATTAGCTTGTTTATCACACTTAATATCGGGCCTTAGCTTTATAACTCGACGAGCATGTCAAGTCAATGACGTAAGACAGAAAGAAGAGATCGTGACTGTTCACGTGACAATCACGTAATAATCGCGTAATAATCGTTAAGGAATATCGCCGCCTTATTTATTCCGCTTGTTTAGTGCCTTCGGTTATGAGATTATAATTTTCCGAATTTTTGCTTCCGAGAAAACTGGAAGACACCGCGCGTTTTGCGCGCCGTCAAATTGTCCAGATTAACTAAAATGGATTTTACGCATGCTCTAGAAAAACCAGCGCATGTAGAAATTGAGACTTTTCAGGCACAGACGTCGTTAACTCCGTACATAATTGAAGACACAATTATACAAACATGGAAATTCGCTGCTTGGCCCGCGTTATTTCGCGAGTAGCCTACGTTGGAGAGAAAACGACGGCGTGATCCAGATGAAAATCTCATTTTCGACGACGTACATCTTGCTACCGGTTAGATCTCGGTCGGAAGATTACGCGGCAGCCTCGGGACGGTAAAAATATCAGACTCGGCAGTATTATTGGGCAAGATGAAGTTATTTGGGTTAGGTCAAGTCGGGACGCGTTATTGTCTGTCCGGCTCAAAACTAGCGCACGTAATCATAGAGAGCAAAGCTCCTGATCCTCCTACCCACGCGTATATACGTAAGACGCAAAATGGTATGTTTCCTACCTCAAGGTGGCTTTTCCTTCTACGGCCGGGTGAAATTGAAAAATGAAATTGATTCTGTGTACGGCTTTCGCGATGGTCCTGTACGGGCTCTTATTAAATATATATATCTATTTCTCGGGAATAAAGAGCGGCTATACAAAAGCAAATGGAATTAAATAGAATAAACGGTAATTCGACACGTGCGTCTGCTTCAAAGAAATTGCACATGCGGTCGCAAATACAGAAAGTTGACGAATGATAAAGTAATCTGTACCAAACTGACCTCTCTCTATAGAGTTAAATATTTTTTCAGTTGAAACCGCATATTAATGCGGATATATTACTTAACAAATAGATAATTTAACTTTCTGTTATAAGTCTCTGTAAGATTGAAAAGGAGAAATTAAATGCACAACGTTTTACGTTCCAATTGCAACGCATGGGCGAGACAATGTCGCCTCGCAAAAAGTCGAAACGGGGTGTCTCGGCCACCGCGAACGTCTCCTAAAAAAGGCGAAATACTCGGGACGGAGAACATGGCAACAATTTATTAAGGTATCCTTTTCCAGCGCGCCTGACAAGTCTCGGACAAATTGAGCGTACGTCAACTCGATGGATGAATACATTCCACTTGATACGACCGAACGATCCAGTGATTCTCAGTTGGCGTTTAATAAAGAACTCGATTCAACGAACGATTTGTCGAACTTAATTTTAAGAGTGTGGGCTTAAGGAATCTCTTTCGAGATTGACATTTCGTCACACAACCTCTCAGGAGATTGTACTCATATAAAACGATCCATATAATGCGTCTTCAATGCTACACGAAATTATGACGCGTACGGCAGTAATCTACGTGGGATTTAAACGGCGGTAGGTTTCTCGCCTGCAATATATATCTTGCCTGGTAAGCCCGGCCGTTTAATCACTCCCATAAACGAGAAACAGGAGGTCGCGATAAATCGTGAAGTACCTCTCCGAAGCCGGGAGAGAACGTCGACAGAAAAACGGCCGAGTCGTGGAAACTCAAGTAGGCGCCAGAAATCGCTCCTCGACATCTGGAGTCGAAGCCGGCGAGTCGGGGCCCGAGCTACGCGAGCTAAGTCCCGGTGAAAACATCTGTCCCCCTTCGCGTGAGCGGTGTCCGCGCGCGCGCGCGCGCGCGTAAGAGATCGGTAGAACGTAGCGGTGGCCATATTTATTTCGGCGATTCCCTTTCGACGAGGGTCTAAAAATTGAATGCCGCCATAAATCATCGCCGATAAGAGAACGAGTTCTTAATGTGAGGACATCGCCGCTACCAGGGCTCCTCCTCGTCGTGACCTTTACGCCTCTCCTCCCATACTCCCCAGTCTCTCCCTGGATCCTTTCCCCGTCCTTCCACGACGATTCTCTCCTACACCTTGGCCGAGATCGTCCGCCGGTGTCGCACCAACCCTTTTTCCGGTTCACCTCGAGCGTCCTCTCGCGTCTTCGCTGTCTCTCTCTGGCCCACCCGACTGATATCGCTACGTAGCATCTACTACACCTCGTTCGCTCTTCCTTTTCCCGTGCGCTGGTTTGTGTTTCTTGTGTATCCTTCGCCGCACGATCAGATAAAAAGACGGAGGAGTAGGAAGAGCCTGGTGGTGGAAGGACCTCGGTTTAGTTTGTCACCATCGCTTAACCGCGGATGAGGGGGAGTGGGAATTGAGCACGGGGAGCGTAGCGGGGCGAGGTGGAACGCACCCTGCAGGATTTATTGGACTTGTCTCAAAGAAGAATCAAGACTCGTTGTTGCTTGCCATGCCACGAGGCCAGTTCTCTACGAGAAAGCCAATTAAATCGGTCGACAGTCCCAAAAGATTCAGAGTCCACAGCAGCTTCTACTGCCCGACCATCCCCCCCCCCCCTACCCTTTCTTTCTCCCTCGCGCCCTACCTCCCCCGCCATCGCCCGTCCTGACCTTTAATCCGCCTCTCGCGCTTCCTTTTTCGCGAACTTAAATCGGACATCTTATCTCGGGACACGATACGACATGCCTCGCGACTAATGTCCAGCCGGCCGACGCGACGCGACGCACGAGAGAGGATTTCGTACGCTCGAGAGAACGGGACAGGATAACTGTCCGTATTTTCGAGAGATTGATCGGCGTCCGGGTAAAAAGGGTCGATCTTCACGGAGGATTCGACGGAAAGCCCCGTGTTCCCTGTCCCGCGCGCGGAACGGCGCTCGGGGGAGAAAAAGAGAAAAAAAAAGAAAGAGGCGAAAACTACGAGCGAGCGAGCGGCGAGCGAGAAAAGAAACGTAAGCTTGCGACTTGGTTCGCGACTTCGCGATTCACGCTCGAATTTCCGTTAATCGCGCGGGCGCATTACCGTCAGGATAAAGTTTCCCGAGACTCGTAGACGAAGCAGTTAACAGCAGTTGAAGAAACTAGCGCCGCTTTGGGGCGTCGCAATGGCGAGCAAACGAGCGCTCGTGTAGCCGTTAGTGGTTTGTAAGCGAGTTCCCAACGTGAGAATGACGATCCGCGCATCCCCATCGTGCAGCAACGCGGCGCAAACCGCCAATATCCAAGTGGACATGTGACAGGCATTCGTGTGGTCGGTCCACGTAACGAAGCTTTTTATTAATTCTTTCGGTACACCAAAGACATCGAGATGAAACTCTATCCAAAAAGATATTCACTGCGGTTGGAATAGATGGTTTATCAAAACGCTGTTTTGAAATTCTTTTATATGAGACTACTATATCTCTATTTCTCACAACAATTTCTCTGTAAACTTTGACTTTTGTAACATTTGATCATTGATATGCTGTTAGATGAGTACAAAGCTTTATGTCTACTAAATCCTATCAACTATTATAGTTCTAGCAAACTAACAACACACCAACAAACTAGCGCATTGACCGTTAGCAATCACTTTCTGCTCCAACTTTGCCGTTTATGGTCAAGTACTACCCACAACTATTCGTCTTTATCTGTAGTGACGCGATTCATTCAGACGATTCATTGAAAAGAAAGACAAACGCCTCAGCACAGCAGTCTTGTCTACAGAACTACTCTCCGAATCTCCGCCGCGGACGCGAAATGCGCGGAAAGACTACTTCCTCAATTTTTCATCGCTCACAGGGCTGCCGGAGGGACACGGCTCCTTTTCACGAGGCAGTAGACACCGTGTAAGAGACGCGCAGATTTTTTTTCGCGGGCTCGTTTCGGCGCACATTCCGTCGCGCGGTACGGCGCGGCGGCGAGGTGGGCGATGGCTTTGAATGCGAGACCACGGAATAATTTATATGGAAAACGTATATACTTGTACGTGTGTGCACGAAAGCGGGAGAGAGATCTCTCTTCTTGAGAGGCATTGTGCTTGAACTTGAATTAAACATCACCCCCTTGACTGCGAGGCTGTGCCTCTTGGCGATGTCGTGACTAGAAGCTCCAGGATAAAGGGGGATCAATAGGGTGCCCGGGAAGTAGGGCCGCTACACTACACAAACTGGAAAGTTATTCTGTATAAAGGTACCTGCAAGTACGTATCCCGCGGGACTGCACCGGCGTAACGAGACAGTGGTCTGATATCCGAGTCCGTATAGATTACCTCGTGATCGATTCCCTCCGCCGGAATGTATCGATTGCGGTGTGTGAAACGAATTTGGGAGCGCGATTGGAAATTCATTAAACGAAATGACAAGGCGACACCACGCCTAAAAGCCCTCGTCAAAACTGCATAATGCACGACATTGTAATTCGAAGTTATCGATAACTTTGACTTTTTTCGAACACGAGAACGACGTTTCCCTTAATCCAGCCTCTGTTATCTCTAATCGAGGGAAAGGTACTACGCGCGCGGAGCACTATGTTACATTTGGAAACAGTTTGGACAGAGTTGTAGGCAGGGGTCGTGGAAAGTTCTCCAGCAGGGATAAGATAAAGGGATCGTAGAGATCAGGCAAAATTCTCGTTAGTATACGGGGTGCACCGACGCGTGAATAACGGAATTTAAAGGCACGTGGCAGGGCATACGGTTATCCGTTTGTGCGCTCACGACAACGTCATGTGGCAATCGCCGGGATATGCATGTACACGCGATGTACGTTAAAAGCGCAGGGGAACGCCGCGCAAAAATTAGTAAGCGAGCCGGCGAGTCATAAATTCCTCTGCAGCGATCGGAGCCATCTGCTCGAATAAAGAGCGCAGCTTGAGGACATCTTAGATTTCATTTAACCGTCGACCCTTTCGAGGAGTCGAGTAATTTAAAGCCGGCCTTCTCTTTCGGCAACCCGCTCGTTGCACTCTTGATTTTTTTCTTTACACGGCGAAGACACGCCTTCGTTTAGGGAGCGAAGAGTAGACGGCGGCTGTCGTCTCTGATACGTCACGTGTGTGTACGATCATCCATAATAACGATTTCCGGAGGAGCTGGGAGACCTCGAGACGACTCCCGCAACTTCTGTGCTCCGAATTTTCGACGTTTGTAATTCTAATTATTAATAACTCACGGAGAGAGAAAAGTGCTTCGTATAGGAGCTCGACAACGAGAGCTCGATCCCGAAGAGGCTAATCCCTATTCAAGAGACGGGCATGTGGAGGCGGGCGAGGGGAAGACTGACACTTTTCACGGGCGACGGACGCGAAACAGCGTCCCCGAGGGAAGAAAGGAGCCCTCCTGAAATAATATTTGAGAAATTCCGTGTTCGAGAAAGGATATATACGACGAACCGCCGCCGCACGAACAAATGATTAACAAATATGTATAGGAGTCACTTCTGAAACTTTTGTGACGGCGATCGCCGCAGCTGTCCCGGCCAGCATCAGCAGCTCGTTTTCCCTCCTTCGTTTGCGCGTCCAGCCTGATCGCTGTCTCGTGCGTGTCTCGTCTTACGCTCAACTCGAGTCTCAACGACGTGCATTGCACGTCGATTATACCTGAATCGCGGCAGCCGCAAGTCAGAGGGAGTCGTAACGAGCCCCGGAAGAACGTCACGACGATTATTCCCCATCGCTCATTTCCGATGTTCGCTTCGTATGGACGTGAGCGCGTTTGCTGCGTCATGGCATTAACGCATTGCACGCTAATTACTCAATTATAGATCGAGCATGGCGAATCTCCCTCCCGTTCCTTTCCACTCTTTGCGAGTCGCTTCGTTTCCTTTTTCCCCCCGCGATTACGTCCCATTGGCTTCGCCTTACCTCCCAAGCCGGAAGGTTGTCTCGGATGAGTTATAAAGGTGGCGTAATAGTGCAGTTCGTTAATTTTAAAGTTAACGCTACGCCCACGCCAGTTTGGCAAATATAGGATAAATTCCGGCGAAATATAAGTAAGTTCGTACTTCGTAGGGTAGCTGGTAGAGGTAGGTAGAGGTAGAATCACGCCCAGGGCGCCTCGGATGTGGCCCCGAAGGCGCTTTACTTTCCGGAGAACTTTGTTTTCTCACCAAAATTCCGTCTAACAGCTGCAACAACAGTACGCGTGGTGCGGTAGCGCGCTCGCTCTATCTCACCGTCTCTCTTTTGCGCGCCTACCCCTGCAACTTTACCTGCACAGACCGAGTCGAAGTTCGGGGACAGAAGTGCCGCGCACAATAACAGCTACAAATATAGAATCTATACTCTATATAGGAATGAAACCCGCGTCGCGCCATTTTTTATTGTTATAAGCTTACGACCTTCGCGGAAGAAAACTGGAGGAAGTTTACTTTCGTCGTTGCGACTTGGAAAGAAATATTATACTCTTATAGAGTATACACGTATAAGAGAGAAATACGCGCCGCAACCGTGTCAGCCGGCCATCAGAAGCTAAAAAGAATAAACGTTTTTTTGTTACCGCGGTAGAGAAGAAAAGAAAGCCATAAACTTATTTGAAAAGAATTCAATAAATTATATAATTATTTGTATTACGTTTCTCTTTCTCTATATTTAAAATACGACATATTCCTCTTTTTTTCTTTAAAATAAGAAACGTAATTGTATTCGGGTGACAAATTTTAAAAAATTGTTATTTAAATTTATTTTTAGAACATTTCTTTAACATTTCTCTTCTCAATATAAAATGGAAACAATTTTTGTTTATACAGTTTAATATAACAAATCGAAATAATACTTTTTTTTATATTTTATAGTTCTGTACAGAATACAAGCAATAATAAAATTCTCGGGTATCGTTAATTAGCCAAAGCTTATTAGCAATTTTATTAAGAAATTATTGATGTACACAAATTTGCATATAATATTCTCTCTCAGATCTCAAAAGGAGTTACCTAATTGAAATTTTTCACACGGTGCCGTAAAGATTGAGAAGTGCTCATCGGGATACTCGAATGAGCCCGCAGAATATAAGCGTGCAAATAATCAAACACCAGTCTCGGGAATATGGTAATTCCACGGCGAAGTGAGAATACGTAATAGCAATTAAGATGACGGTCAAGAGAGCGAGGCAAGTGTAACCGTGTTCTTTCGGAATTATATACGTCGATACATGGAATGATTGTTTGGAGAGCTCTCGTCGCGGCGTCGAGAGGATTTACTTTTCTGACCAAATATTTGCCGCGGGGCCGCGGAGCAATTTTAACATCTCGAGACACACGCGCTCGCGAGCGCGCTGCGCTCTATGACGGGGAATTTTTTTTATTTGAAAAACCTTGTAGCGATTGTGTACTCAGGTACGGTCTATGGCGTGGCACCGGACGAACAAGCGGACGGACGGACGGACGGCCGTCCATTGTTTCTATTGTTTGTCTATGAGCTGTTCCTACTCCCGGCATCCTTAATTTTAAGGCGTGCATTTCCATACGACAAGAACTTTGTCGTTCCGGATCTACCGGCCGATACTTTCGAACGTAACTTTCCCGACACCGCGCCTCTGTTGAGTGTTGATGCCGGTGGTCCCGAGTTATTACGCAATGTGTCTTACTTGTTTATGCAAATACATTTCACTAATCTCTGTCGTATACATGTCGTCGTTATGCTCATGTATAAAGATCGCAGGCAAAGGTCTGCTTAAACGGAATAATTATTAACACTTTCGTGTAGTCCGGATGTACGCAGATGATATTTTAACATTTAAATTGTGGATGACATTTGTACTACCCAATAAATCTTAATTTTTTATAGAAAATTAATAATGTATGAATTAGAATGTGAAGAAAGTTAAAGAATTGTTGAAGCTGATAAAATTTTTTTCAATATATGTATAACGATATACCTACTTTAAGTTTCCTTGTAAATTAAAGTCAAATGTATAAATAATATTTTATGTGCCTTGATATTACACTAGAAATCAATATTATATTCATATTATTAGTATTTACAGTACAATATTCCACATAATATTATAAATATAATATCAATATCTATTATATTGATATAATATATTATTAATATGAATACAACTTATTGCAGTTCGCTATACGTATCGCTGTATTTTAAACTCTGAATCAGTGACTATTCACTGATTCAGATTTAGTTAGGATATTTATAAAAAAATTATAGATGAATATTAAAGCTAAATCGAAATTGAGTAAATCTTTTTCATATTTCAAAATAACATTATATGAGATTAATAATTCTCAAATATCGTGTGAAATAATTCTAAATATAAAAAATTGCTGGAAGAAAGTAATAAAATCATAGAAGTGTTATTTACCATGTAAGTAACAACACTTTTGTTTAATTATTTAAACACTAATGAGGAATAAAATTAACAAGTATGTAATACAATAATGATATTAATTAAAGTGACGAAAGTCAAAGCTCGTGCGGTCGAAGGAAATTGGAGAACGGTTTAAAAATGAGACGCTGACATTTGTACAAAGAGCATGGCTGAAACGCTACGAACGCTACAGTTGCAGTGTCATACGATACGACACGATGCAAATCTAAAACAACGAGCCGTATACCGATCGCTCTTCTATATCATCGTTTGAAAAGTATCCTCTGAAAACAAGCTAGTAAACGGCAATGTGAAACAGTCCATGGAAAACCGTGTTACACGTGGCGAAAAGTCACGGCACGCCATACCGCACATTCGGTATTATTTATCCCTCATTAGGCCTCCATTCGCGGCTGTTAACGGACTTAACGACAGCCGCGGCCGAGAGATGTATAGTTAATACACCACCAACAGTTCCATAAAAGTTAACAAAGAGGGTTTTGGAACGGTGGCCGAACAATCGACACAATCAGCAACATCGCCGCCGTCCCTACCGTAACGTAGAAAGAAAGTCGGCCCGCTTGCGGAAAAGTGCGAAAAGCTTTGGTTTCCGAACGCCGCAATTATCGCGGCAGGGGAGTCCTGCGGATAGTGGACACGCAGGAGGAGATATTGGCAGGACGGATCGTTGAAAGGCGTGCGCGCGTTCGGGGTAGCGAGGCCGATAAAAGAGGCCGAAAGGAGAGGCAGGAGACGTAGGTGGAAAGGATATACGCGCGGGGTAAACGGCGAGGGCGTACGAGGATCATAAATTATCGAGATGCAACAATGGGAAGAGGCATCCCGCTTATATGTATCTGCGTCGCATCGTATCCCGGCCGCGCGTACACGGCACCCCAAATATTTACACTGCCCGGTGGCAAAACTCGAAAGTAATAGATTCGAGATGACTTTTCATTTAACTAAGCACAAAAGCGGTGGGACCATACGCCCCGACAACGCTCGCGCCCACCCGCTGGCTTGTGCGGCCTGCCAGGACAATGTCCTTTCTCTTCTCTCTCTCTCTCTCTCTCTGTTCTCTCTCTCTCTCTCTCTCTCTCTCTCTCTCTCTCTCTCTCTCTCTCTCTCTCCCTCTCTCTCTCATCTCGTTCGCGGCCCTTCACGGACGATTTCCATGGACCATCCGGCGGCATCGCGAAATATCGCTTTGTGGGCCACCGTTTGTCAGCCTGACAACCGCCCGGACGGTAATTGTTATTGCGCGCTAATTTCCAGGATGTCGCGAACTTCGAGGGATAAATCCGCAGGGTGGGTTTATGCGAACGCGTGTCTATCCGCGACGCTTTGCCCAATAGTGAATCCGCCCGGCACGCTTTTTCGCCCTATTGTCGCTTAAACGTAACATTATCACAGAACTATATGGGGTAAGTGCGCCAGTGGAAATGACAGGTTACCGATAATCAAGGGTCGAAATCAGTATAATATTTCAGTATGTTCAATTTTCGATAAATTGAAATGGAGAAATATATACAACCGCGCCAATCGTCGCTAATAAATATAGTCAGTTGCGTGTTGCAACGTCGATCCCTGAATTCATCGAAATTATATCGATTTTAATGCCCGTTGGCAAGCACGAAGTTGGATTATTTTGAAATATTCCGGTAATTTATCGATTTTTATCTTGTTATTCGCACAGAGCAGACAGTAACTTTTTCAAATAAAAAGTTTTAGAAAATCGAGAGAAATACTGCCATGCACGGAATCACCTGTCGACTAAAAGCAATGCGTAAAAGCAACTATTTCGATGCGGTCGTAATAGACGGTACGACGAACGACCATCGTTTGGAAATCGGATAAATCTCATATCGTCCAGCGCAAAAAGCATCGAAGCTTTCAATTCCACCGAAGCGATTTCAAGCTAACGAATAAAAATACACGGATCGATGAATTCGTTTCTCTTTGATATCATTTAATCGTAAAAGACTTATCGACTATTTAAATGAATTTTGGTAACATGGCATGTAATATGTAATTATTACGCGCGGAAGGAATAACTTATCCTATCGTAACTTTTAATCACAGAGTTAATATGAAACAGAGAGAGGAGAGAGAGGAGAGAGAGAGAGAGAAAAGTTTGTAAAAGTTACTTCGCTGCTCCATGCAGAAACCTTTCCATCATTTGTTAATGACAAACGCCAATTAATAGTGCTAAGTACAATTTAATAAAACGTACAAATTTAAAAAGTTAAAGCAAGGAGAATATTTATTTGTCAAACACTACAAAAACTACTGCGAGCAACGTATTTATTGTGACGAAGTGTCGTTTGACACATTGCATTTAGTATTGTCAAGCCTTTGTAAATTCCCCATGCAGCAAGACGAAATAAATTTATTTATTATCAACTATCAACGAACGATAACGCATTTCATTGTTGAGTTACCGACATTGGCGAATATTATCTATCCGCAAGCATTGGATCAAAGGATGCCTGCTGCAAAGGACAATGGGTCGCGTACGATCTCTATGGAGTTAGAGTCTTCACAAAAGATACTTTATGAAACCTCCGTACAAAGGGAAACGCTAATTATTAGCGTTCACTAATTTCCCAAATGTCACGGGCTTTTGTCGTACGACGATGTGAGAAGGGAGAAGGATAGCACGCGGTATAGAGACAACTATTATATCTACGCATCTAATTACGGTTGAAAAGTGATTATTTCAACGAATAATCTATGAAAAGCTATTGATATCATACGCTTAATCAATTATATTCTTGTATCGTAATCGATATTTTTGCCATGGAAAATTGATTTAGATTCAACTAAAATAAAGTCTAACTAATTGTAAGTTAGACTCAACTATTTCAGCCGTCACATCCCTTTGTACTGCTTCATTATTTGCTTCTTTTTATAAATCGCGTAAAAACTAGGTAACATTACAAAAATATTACTTTGATAGACATACGTATATTTAAAGCGTGCTTTTAAAAAGGTACAGCGAACATAAGTAGTAGAGAATATCATTTTACGTAATAAATTGTCGCAGTAATGAAAAGAAATCATAGGCTAAATAAAATGTAATGTTATTCTCCCATAATATTTTCATGTATAAAAACTAGAATAATATTTAGCATATATACACGATGTAATAATCATATGTAAAAACATTGTTAATTTTATATAAGGCAGAGAGATTTTAGAGATTACTTATAATATTTCATAAATTTAATATAGCTCTTTCGCTACATTCGCCTTAACTCCGTTCTCTCTAAAGTTTTCCAAATGCTTCAGGACAGATTATGACTTCCTGAGAAACGATTACGACTATAACGTGCTTCATCCGCTTTGACTTAAGGACACGTTTAAGAAAAAAGATCGGGATCATGTCTTCTCCAAAGTGGCGCAGACAGCGGAACAGCTGCCCTTGACATTGAACACACTATATGTTACGCGTAACGTTTCCGGTCAATAAAAGGAGCGCAGAGGCGCGAGGGCAGCTGTAACTTTTCGAAAAACTCGTCGAACTTGCGGCCTCATGCCGTCATCGATATTTTTTCGCGCCCCGAGCACGCAGCGAGTAGAAACATCGTCGACGACACTCTGATGCTTGCCAGTTCGCGGTATTTTGTCACGACTTTTAACACAGTTGTAACCGCCGACCCGACCCGACTTCGCTATTATACATATACGTTGAGTACAATTTCTTATGATTCTTGTCAAAAACAATTGAAATACTTTTCCTTAGCAAGAGTCTCGATAATTTCTGATATTTAAGTGATTAAAAATAAAAAAGTTTGACAAATTCAGCTTTAAAAATGCTAATAAATATTATAACCTTATTTTTTTAATTATGTAAAGATTTTAATAAGTAGCTTAATTAATAGATTTAATTAATATTTAAATAGCAAAGATAATATCTATTAACATTTCGAAATTAAAAGAAACACGATATTTAAATTTTGAGAAAACATTGTTTCAGTTCTTTTAACAAAAAATATTCTAAGTATCAAAGATTATATATCTATATTATTAATAGATCATTGATTTATAATTAAATATATATAAATACACAGACGATTAATTAATGTACTGAATGTATTGCCTCATTGCACTTGGCAGATTTTACAATAATTTATTTAAAGGATTTAATGCATTGTAAAATATCTATCACATATGGATTATAGCACTTTTACAGTTTAAATAACGAAAAGTATTTTTATAAGAGTAATTCAATTAATTTTAAATAACGCCAAATGAAAAAGTAGATTATCGTAGATATTGTTATAGCATAAACAAATTGCGTTTAAATATGTGCTAGATTATATAAAAATATAAATTATGATATTGCTCCGAGTACAAAGAATAAATATGACATTTAATTTCCGAAATAATTGCAAATAATCTCGAACAAAATTATCACGTTTTATAAAATTCAAACTTAAGTATTTATTTGTTTTAAACATTTCTCCTTTTATAATCTCAAATATGTCTGATAAAGTCTACTTCCCGTTTGAAATCATATTTCACGATAATGATATTTTGTTATATCTATTACCCCGCAATTTTCATTGCAATTTTCATTGTAATTGAGGAAATAATGCAATTTCGAAAATTAATAATCGTGGGAAAATCTCGTTTAAGAAATTATTTACCTGGAAATTATGGGCAATTAAACGTAATAACATAAAATTCAATGTAATAATGGTAAACATAAAAATCAATGCTACAAAAGCTGCACTCTCATCGTTTATTCTTGTAACAAAGCCGTTGAGCGTTAATTGTTAATCGTTACGGATTACAATTTACCGAACGAGTTAATTTAATTATGATTGCATGATCAATTTATCGGCGGTTAGCCCTGTGAGACCTCGATGAAATGAACTCAACGATCATGAAACGCGAGAAACGTCGGCGACACGACGGCGCAATCAACGTGCCGGCGTCTTGGAATCTCATGATCCGTGAGAAAAAGCACTTTCCTCCTCGGACGCTTTTACGACACGTCTCAGGAAGTTTATCGCTTCATACTTTCACGGAATATCTACAAAACAGATACCAGGGTTTCTCGTACGGTCGCCGCGACATACTCAACTCGATTCGTCCAACCGACCGACTTCCCACAAGACGCGGGTAGGGGAGGAGATACCCTTGCCGCAAGGATCAAATTCCTATGGATGAAGTGTTTGCACAGGACGCCTCTACACCGGTGTGGTCCCGTTGCTAATGGCTTCGCTCGCTAGATCGAAAATATTGGCCGTAGCAAATAATGCCTCGCCTGTATCCGCTACTGGCGGTATATCGCAAGTATATAAGTACCTATCCAAAAAATCTTCGAGTGACTTCTAAGTAAAAAAAATATCAAAGTTACCACAGGCCTTGATATTAGAAATATGAAACGAAAATTTAATAATTTAATTAAATTTGATTAAATTTGATTAAATTTTTATGATACAATTATTTGTAATCACTCAATATTGTTTCTTTGTCGTTCCAAAGTTTCTTTTCTTTCTTTAAAGTTTGCTACTCTACTACTGCATTTCGTCTGAATTTGACAAATCGGTCTGGTGGTTGGTTTACGTTATAATCGTTTAAAACGATGTTAACTTTCATCCACAGACCGATTAAACTATCAAAATCATTCGTGATAACGTCTCGTTTAATTCACAATAAAAAGATTGAGAAAGGATTTGATTTACTAGAGTGAGACCTTCTCATCAGAAAGTTAATCGTCTAATTTTTTTCCTACTAATGGAAATGAAGAAAGTGAACATTTTCACAGGAACACTTCCTAAAACTGTTATCACTTCTCGGGCAAAACGAGAAAATTTAATTGGACGACTTTCTCGTGGGATTTCAAAACGATATTCGGGTCAATTATCGGTATTATCGGGATGTTCCTCGCTAATTCCATCGAGACCAAAAATTACGAATATACGATCGTGCATATCTGATCCAATGTACCTAATATAGACCCATTACCGCGGGCACAATACATGACATTCGCGTATAGACGGCGCTCTGTGGATCGTCATCATCGCCGGATATTAATGCGATAACTAATAGTAACAAGATTCAGCCCTGGCTGGTTAATTTCGTACGGCGTACACAGACACCAATATACCCCCCGTGTGTATCATGATTCCACGAAGGAGACCCTTGTATATACAGGCCGGTACGCCGCATGGCGAACTTTGATCGTCGCGTG
This sequence comes from Leptothorax acervorum, assembly GCA_035220615.1. Taxonomy (NCBI): domain Eukaryota; kingdom Metazoa; phylum Arthropoda; class Insecta; order Hymenoptera; family Formicidae; genus Leptothorax; species Leptothorax acervorum. The sequence goes on along the minus strand of JASTWQ010001260.1, from coordinate 458,080 downwards.
ACACTATGTGGCGAACCATCGATAGAGAGTCGAGGCTGGATAATCCCTTTTCAAGTACGGAGCGAAGGGTACTCCACTCCTGCAGGCAGGTCCCTCCCTCGGTCGTCGATTCATCCTCTCGACGTTCTTTCTCGCCTTAGGTCACGAGATATGCCTCCGATCGCAACGCGCCGGGCCATTTTTATTCCCGTCTCGAATTAGATGAACGTCCCGACGAATCCGCTCGCGAAAATGCAATTTTCTGGATTCTAAATCAGGCGACTCTGCTTTTTCAACAATCGAAGAAAAATGACGAAGCAATCGATAGATTTTCGGCGAGGTTAAAAATGCGTTTGGAGTCTGGGAAGTTTATTTCGTAAGCTCGCTGTCTCATGTGTTGCAGGTAAAATATGCTTTAGCGAGTTTATAATGCACTCTTTGTATTCCGTAAATTTTCATGAACGATCTATTTGATAGCGCGCTTTTGTGAGTTTTTTCGAAATGAGATAATATCTTACGCCACCTTTGTTATTTCTTATCTATAGCTGTCCGTCGTATCTCGCCCTATCTCTCGTGAAAAGTATTCTTTCGTGGAATAAACTTTTTAAACAAGAGAATTATGGCTCGTGATATTTTTAACGTGGTATAACATGTAACATGATATTTTTATGATATCACCGACGTAGCATGACGCACTCTTAACGGAGTTATATAATACAAGAATAATAGAATAGGTCCTTTGATCGGAAAAAGATGCTTTCTCGAAAAAGCTGCGCCGAACGTCACAAAACTGCCACGGGGAAGAACCGGTCGCCGTACCTACCAACCCGTGCGGCAGCCACTCGTGTGTGCACAGTGCAATGCACACTTTTGTCAGTTTCTCTCGAGTGCCCCCCGGCGAAAGGATCGGTTCTTTCTCGCGCGCGGATCGAAACGTGCGAGTCGCGGAACGAAGACGCGCTTTACATCGCCGCGCGTTACATTGTGGCTAACCGCCGTGATACGAAGAAACGGATAATCCCCTTTGTAAGGCACAGAGACTACTCTCGGGAATCCGCGGAGATGCACCTCGAGGCAGGCAGGTGCTCGTCTCCTGGGCGCACAGCGCTCTTTCCACGACCCGTTTCTCGCCTCGAGATACGAGCAGGAAGAAGGATGCTCTCCTCCCGGTCGGTGACACTGTTGACCCTCTGCCACATGGCGCTTCGCATATGGCGCACGCTATACGTACCTCCTCTCCCGCTTTATTTTTATACGCTACGTAGATGAAATTTAGTAACGAGAGAAAAGAGCCGGGTGCATCTAGCGCGCCGCACCCGACAGATTGCCGGTTGACTCGCGAGATGCACCTGCATGCACGCGATCGCGAGCCGAGTCTCGGGCGAAGCTGAGTGTTCAAATTTTCACGGGCTCGCTAACACAGGGCAGAGCATACTCTTAAGTACTCACAGTGGACTCAAGACTCCGATGTCTGGCAATGTAAACTGCCTGGGAAGCAGGCGCCACGTGCAATAATTTATTATACCACCGCGCGACATGATAATGCGATCGTAGCTCCGAAGTCGTTGCAATAATTATAAAGATTTAACGATTGTAAAATATTCTCTGTGAATCCTGGAGAAAATTGTTGTTTTGCGAATAACTATACATCTAATATCAAGAATTATTAAACCGATTTCACGTATCAAAATCGTAGCAAAATATTAAGTAATGAAAATAAATATCATACACATTTTTCGATGAAAAGTTAATTTTACATTTATGAATTCTATCAATCATATAGTCAATGCAAATATCATGTTTATGGTAATATTAATGCAATTGCATAACTATTCTTTTCAATATGTGATAGTACATCGGTGACGTGAATCGTCATCGCGACAAATTGCGTCGTGGAAGGCTTGGACCAAGACGGACGAGCGAATCATAAAAGCGATTGCGCGGAGTGTGGCGTGAAACTCCGGGTCCCTCCGCGTGGCAATAGACGTAGCCTAATCAGAAAACTGCTGGGAGAACCGGGGGGGAGGGGGGGGGGGGCGGGACGGACGGGCAAGTACCTACCCTCCACTGCTAGAATGCGGGGACATTTAAGTAGATGGAGGGTATAAGACCCCTGTCTACTCCATTTGCTTTCAGCCCGGGGGGACCTCGCCGCGCCGATATATATCCCAATATTCTCCGTAACAATGATGAATCACTGCGGAGCACCTCTTGCGCAAGAAGTTGCACACTTCCAATGCGCCCAATAAGGTCTCTCCATTCTCGGGGATACCGGGGTATACGGCGCCGCTTTAAGCGCTATATACGTTTCTGCACTTTGCGCGGTTATGCAAACCTGACGTAAGTCATGCCCGGGCGAACACGAATTCCGAACGTCGAGACGAGAGAATGCCGGACCGACTCACGGCGATCCCCTTTTGTGCCGTAATAACGCGGACGGGATGGAGGAGAGGCGAGGAGGTGCGATAGGAATCTATTCCGCGGTGTGCCAAAACGATATTCGGACGCGAGAAAGAAGTGTTTCGCGTATGCAGCGATTTAAGCGCATGAACGGATGAAACTCTGCCGAAGGGAGATGACGCCGCGCGACTCTTTTCTTGCATAAAATATATGGGACAGCTTTATTTTTATGACAACAGTTTACGGGGAATGTAATACGCGAGGTATCGCGCATCCTTCGCGATATTATATTCGCGCTTGGTGTAATATTATAAAAGAGTTTGCTTGCACTTGCATAATAGTTATCTTCTTTCGAATAAGAACAGATATACACGTTTCTTCGTTCAATCCTAGCAGGATCAATAAAGCCTGAATTTAGTACTGCCTTCGGCACTACTTTGATATAAAATTCTCGTTTACGTAATTTTATCAATTTTATAATTTTTTATTGTGCGTAAAGAAAAATAATACACAATCGATTATTACATAAGTTATTTTTTTTTAATTTGTCATATTGTGCTTTAATTTGACCCTGCTTATAGTTTTAGAACAGAATTAAGCGTTTTCAATTTCTCAGAGTAATAACAAATTACTTTCTAAAGATTTTATATATTCTTGTGCATCATTATACCTGAGTAGGCATTGAAGGAAAAAAACGACTAATTAGCTTTTAACATTAAATATCCCCGAGGCAGGACATACGTCATAATGACGAATCAGTTCAGTGCCGAGCTTGGCTGGTCTTATTAATAAATTCGCTTCCCAAGCGACGTACTATGAATCATTCGATAGGCAACTGGGGAGATTCTATTAGACTGATTGGTTTGCATCTCTCTACGGTTGAATCTATGCCGATATGTCTTTGTACCAAACCATGCGCAAAATGCAATTGCCTCTTTTGATATATTCGAGGTACTTGGGAAGATTGTACATGAAGAATCGATGGGGTGATCAAATCAATTAAGTTTCGTGCACGATCTAAATATTTCTGAATTTCTTGCATCACAACATTCATGATTATATTATAATCTTTTTCTCGAAGATTTCGAAATCTAAATTAAAAACAAAATATACTATAAGTATTACATACACACTAAATGTGTCAAAATCTTAGTTTCAAGGGCAAGAGTTAATAATTTTAATCTATCTCGGAAATTTAAGAAATTTTCACTGAGTCCATTTAACACAGTCTATTTTTTTCAATTCTTGAAACATATCGTAACGCAATTGCATAATGCTTGAATGGTTGAAAGAATGGATGAGAATCTTGTAATGGAAAACAATCGATTAGCTTGCTCTGAATTCGTGGTATTCTCCTTGGGCGAATCGTATCAGCACATGACTCAGTCAAGCACTCTGATCGCAACGACAGAAACGCGCATGCAACATTTCTCCGATTGACCTAGTTCGAAAGTCGATCGTGTTAATTCAGGAAAGATTCGTCGGCATACGATGGCGAGGAGCGTCGTGAAAGGACCCCACAGGCCTGTACAGTTTAAATCACGCGCGAGGTATCGCGATTGTTAATAATTAAGATATTTCATGCAGGTTTATTAGCTAATTTGCAGCTCTCATCGGTAATCAGTTTTTAACATGCATTATACTTGTTTGACGCTTGTTAAATGCTTTTTTTTTTCCTTATCACATCAGTTTTACGCTCCAGGCTCCTTTTAATCTCCTCTTCCCCTAGGTTTCATTAAACTGACTCTCCAAATATGGCTAATCTGCGGACTTTTTTGTACCCTCGAAGGAGTTAACAGCCGCGTAGTTGGGACCGCAACAACTTAGCTTACGTTAAAAACGTACTATGCCCCGGATAGGATTAGCGCGCCCTAATTTATTGACTCCCCGTTTCACTGGCGCGGGGAGGAGGGCTCGAACCCCCCGTGGCTCCGAGTTAACGGCGTTTTACAAGAGGGGTGACCCGTCACAGGGGAGCTGCCACGAGTCGAAAGATGCATATTGCATGCTTGTAATCAAGTCTGACAAAATATCGTGCACGCAGTGTGATCGTTCTAGTGTGAATTGTATATGAAATATTATATGTCATAATATATATGTACCTATATGTACTAGGGTCGGGAATGAAAATCATCGAGCGGAATGCACAGATCGAGAAATACCGCAGCTGTATTTAGAACTATTTTCCCTCTACGTTTTTTCTGAGAGGAGATGGATATTTCGTAATCTAGAACGAACATCGTTATATTCCAGTCGCGCCAGTTTATTGAAAATGATTGATTTATGACGTATCGAAAAACTCGGGAAAGCTCAACGTCTAGAAGCCTGATCCTTTAAGCCCGTAATACTTGAAATATTCAATGTTATAAAGGGGATATACGAATGATCACTCTGCAATTATTTCGATTGACAAGAGAATGACGCGGATAAATATTGGCAATAGAAATAATCGAATCAATTGTTTCAAACTTTACTCCTTGTATAGTTTACAGACGCGCTGATGCTAATGATAGCAATTGAAATAAAATTCGCGATTATTTTAACCCGTTTATAATTAACCCTTACTTTTTTTCGATGTATATGTTAATAAAAATGGTTATTCTTTTACTTTATATGATAATATATGTATATTAGATAACGTACCTACACTTTGGAAAAATTTTATTTTATGTATTTTCGCATTAATCTGATTTTTAACTATAGTCAGTTTAATTCATAAAATAATAAAAATGGTTTGGTTTCTTTGACACAACTGGCAACTTTATATGTATTTACGACGTTTCGACTACAAAATACGTATTCACGACGTTTCGACTACAAATTTTGTCCTTTTCAAGTGTATGAATGTGATAAAACGTGATACGTGATAAGAATATGATACTTGAATATGTATTTTAATAAAGTTGCAAGTTGTGTCAAGAAACCAAACCATTTATGTTATTTATTCACTGGCGAAGAAAAGCTCCTATACTTTGTTATAGATTTATAGAATAATCTTCCTTTTTGTAGTTCTATATTAAAAATATTATTTTCGATTAAATATTAAAAGATTAGAGATATTTTTTATAATACACAAGAAATTTAATCTAATATACTATATGATATAAAATTACGCGAAAAAAATGTTCTCGTACAATTTCTTGGAATGTAAAATTAAATTTATTATTTCGGATATATATGCGACTCTCCCCTCCCCCTCGTTTATATAATGTGTATCCGAATAATAAATAACATTATTCATTCAACGTTCAATAATCGATCTACGATATAATAAACTTATTCATTTTATTGTAAGATAATATAAACGATGCCTGATTAAGATAAGAATAAAGCGGATAAGAATAAAGAAATGTCGTGACCATTATCGTTTTGATTGGACAGTTCCTATTTATACTGTGTATTAAACTACGTGGCATGACGTGACTTACCGTACAAGGGGCGTAGAAGTTTGCATTCCGTCCAATTCTCCTCAACGAGGCAATAACGGACGTCTCGAAAATCTCCCGTCCTCTTGCCGCAGATCCCCCTAATTAAGAACACTAGCCGCATTAGAGAAGGGAATCCGGCTCGTGTCCAAGCGTCTTTCTCGCGTTCCTAGAATTAGATTTCAGGTTTTATTAGCGCCCGTATAGAGCAACAAGGAAAAGAATATCAAAATAAATGAAATTACCCTGAAAACTGAAATATAATGAAATAATTATATCTCAGTTATAAATATGAAATATTATAATATTGTCTAATATTATAAATAACGCCTGAAACGCACAAATCCCAACAACAAAAATAAAAGAAAACGACCGTTTAAGATAAAGTTGATCTCAAACTCAGTATGTAAGGTATTTTTTGGTATTCCTAAGATATCGAAAAGTGTATTTTACAAATTTTTTTGCAAATATCTTGCTTTATGGAAATGATAGAGAATATATATGTGTAATTGTTGCGATAATAATAACGAACATTCTCAATGTTGGACAGCAAGCATCACATTTTCTGAAATTATATTGCCTTTTTTGGGGGATATGCGAGCTTCCGTGATTGCGAGCATACGTAATTAATTGTTGTATGCACGTACATGCAACCATAAAAGGAAATTTCAAATTATCTCCACAGTAGGGTTAAGTGTTGCTTCGAAAAATATAAAGAAATATATACAAAATTACCATTACTTTTCGTAGCTCAACTCCACGCTATAATGTTCGAAATCACCAAGTTTACAGCAAAGTTACTAAGCAATAAATATTTCACGTGAAATATTAAGTTGAAATTGTGACAATATTTTGTAAACATATGATTCTCTCAGTCGTTCACTCATTAAACTGAAATAAACAAAAACAATGTAGCTTTAGTCAGCGTTAGTTTCTAGTGTTGCCATCCAGTAGTAGCACGATGCAACTAAAATGCGGCAAAGTAGTCGAGTAACCGATCGATAAAATAGAATTAAAGACGAACAGATGGACAATCACCGGTAACGTCACTATTAATGAGCATTATTAATTAGGTTACATTAATTAAAATACATTAAACATTTACGGAAAAATTATAAAATACAATTTTTTTTATTAAAACCAATTCGCGTAAACTAAATTAATTTATATTATTTTCATATATAAAATTGAAAGAATAATAATTCTAGAATAGGGGTTTCCAAACTCACCGACCCCGATGCGCAACAGCGGAATTATATCTGCCACGTAGCTACGTTGATTCTGTAACATACAAATATAAAATTTATTTAATTTATATTAAAACAGTGTTCACACACATCAAATTTTTCGAAACATATTTCTTACGTACATCGAACTTTTTATTCATTATTCAATTAGACGTTTATTTAAATAATTGTTTTATTGTTTATCTTCCGAAAAAGATCGCCACATGGATAAATTTGTATAAAATTTTAAATTACTTTTGTTCTTCTATTATTTGTAAATCATTGTAAAATAAAACAATTCAAGAATAAAAAGAAAAAAATTGCTTTTACACGAGATAAAAAATAATATTTACCACAATGTTGTTTCGACGACGCCCGACGCCTTTCCTATATAAGCCTCTTCCTCCTCTCAGGCTATTTTCTCGGGTTGTCATCTAAAAATTCCCTCGATGCGATGATGCGTTTTTCTGCGTCGTTGTTGTCTAAAACATTTAAATAAATGATTCAATTAAATAATTTTTACGCACATTACAAACATATCTCATTCATTATTCCTAAATCGTCATTATTTCTGAATCATTGTAAAATAAAATGAATCAAGAATAGAAAAGAAATTAGATTACTTTCACACGAAAAAAAATATTTACCACAATGTTGTTTCGACGACGCCCGACGCCTTTCCTAGACCTCCTCCTCCTCTCAGGCTGTCCTCTCCGACAGGGTTGGATTCCCTCGATGCGATAATGCGAATTTCCGCATCGTTATTTTCTGAAACATATACTGCGCAATGAATTCCATGCATCAGTAACAACAATTAATAAATGGATTATGAAATGCTCACCTTATCTGTTATACTTGGCCGCCTCCTCGGCTTCTCTTCTTTTCTCTTCTTTCTCCGTTGCTATTTTCTTCGTGGCACTCACATCTGTTTCCTAAAATAAACAAACAAAATATTGATTACAATTAAACGCGATTGTACAAGTAATAACTAGAATGCAATGCAATGATCGAGCGGTTTTGCCATACTTTTTACGATACTCTCGAAATTAATCACACACGACCCGTACTTAATCAGATTGATTCGCGTGATAGATCTTCGGCCGAACAAGACTTTTGAAATACGCGTTCAAACGGATTATCAATATTATCCGAGCGTCGAATCTATACTTCTCGCGATAGATACTGCAATAAATATTAAATGCAAAAGTAATACCATGTTATACTCACCAATTAAATAATTCGCGACGGCCACTCGTTCCGGAGCCGATTCGTCTCGACCGTCTCGTGCACTCGTGTCTGTCCACCGCGTTCTGGAAATGAAAGGGGAATGTAATTAACATGGCGAAGGCGCTTCATCTCTCGCGCGCGGTCAACTTCTCGCACCAAGCGACACCGGTACGACGCCGTGTCGCTATACGGCATACGCATCCCGATCTTAATTCGCGCTTATGAATTTTCCGAAGTTTGAGTAGGAAATTGTATATGCTCGCCTTTTATTTTGCATTCTAGATAAGGCTAGGCGTATTAATACGCGTCTTCGGCCGAACAAGTATCGCGAAATACGTATTTTTGCGGGATTAAAACCTGCCATGATGAATAGACCAATAGAGGGTGCCTGGTATCCGCGACGTTCCGTTCGCGAGCTGCGGCAACGAAAGAGTGATCGCCGTCATCTTTCCGCATGATCGCCTACCGCGCGATAGATTTTGATCGGACGCATAATATCTCGTTTTAACCGATGTACCGCGCGTCAAATCTACTATAATACGTCGCGCGCGAGTGTCAAATATACTAACAATAAGATCGAATACGAAGCTCATTGCGCTTACCGATTAAAACTTTCCATGATGAATTAGATCCATCCTACGACTGTGTATCCGCGACGTTCCTTTCGCGACGACGCGACGCGACGATGAAAGATTCGAGACTTTCGATAATTCGATCGAGAGTGACGCCGCGCTAACTTCACTGTGACGCCGCGCGACACGACGCGAGTCAGCATGGCGCCTGATTACGAAATGATTGTTCGAAAATACAAAATAATAATAATAATTATAATTCCTACCACCATCTCGCACTCCTTATATTATCTACTTCAATTCCTATATAAACAATTAAGTTGCGAAAAACAGTTTCGAGAAACGCATATAGCTATCGACTCGATCAACTAATTAACTATAAACTAACGATTAGTCGCGCGGACCAATTAATCGGCAAATTACCGTGAAATATGATAACTGTAGATTACCTACCTACAGTTACTTTTTTCGAAAGAAGTTTATTGCGATGAGTTAATTGCATTTTCGCGCTTTTTACAATTAGATACATATACCGCGTAATGCGGCAAGAAAAAAGCAGTAATGTATGTATACGCGGTCTCATAATGGATATTTGAAAAGAATAAATTAAGATACGTCAAAGAAAAGATACGAAGAGTGCCAGCAATTAAGATGGAACGATATAATTAAAAAAGCGAAGAAGCGCTAGCAAAATGTGATTTGGAGAGCAGTGCTGTCGAGTTAAATTAGATTACAGTTACCATCGTTGGTTTTCTTCCGAAAAGAACCAAAAAATTGTGAACATAGTACGAAAGAGAACCACAAAATCGTGAACAAATATATTACCTACGGGATACATAAATATACTACGTAGTTCACTGTCCACATTTTGTAGACATAGAGGCGCTTCTCTCTGTTTACGCATATCATACTTATATAGGGTACTTTCCGTTTCACGCATGATGCGCATAATGCATCATTTATCCTTGTTTAACATTCGGTGAAGAACAAGGATAAATGATGCATTATGCGTGAAACGGAAAGTACCCATAAATAGACCGGCCCCTGCCGTAAGAGCACGCGTTGGAAGATAGACGGTGCAGACATAGCCTCACTCGAAAACCTCTCTCTTTCTACTGATCGCTTGGTGGGGATAGAGAATAGCCCGACCTGCCCGGCTACTGAAGTTAGAAGCAGTTAGAAGTACTGACTATTCCCTACTAGTCCCCACACTCCCCACTAGTCTACACTTCTATCCCCACCAAGCGATCAGTAGAAAGAGAGAGGTTTTCCGGTGAGGCTATGTCTGCACCGTCTATCTTCCGACGTGTGCTCTTACGGCAGGGGCCGGTCTATCTATATAAGTCTATGACGCATATACATATATCTTTGCGTAAAGTCAGCTGATTCCAGCTGATTCCGACTCTGCTTACTGCTTCTCTCAGATCAGATGCAAGTGGAAAAAGAAAGCATGGTCAGAGACGAGTATCCGACACCGGAGGAAGTGAAAAAGGAAGGGGACATAGAGATGGTACTGCAGACCGAGGAAACTAATCCCGACGACGCCGACGAGGAGATGAACTATGCCATGGACGAGGAACACTCCGATGACATTTCCGAGTATCTCGAGGATGATGTGTATCCCGAGGCGGATGTATATATTGGTAAATAAGCGTATTCTTCACTGGATCTTTTCGAGCCAGTCTTGAAGGTTCAAAGACTGGCAACGCGCTGTACGACCATTAAGAATTTTGTTGTACATTGTTGATATGTACCTATGCATGTACAAGTAAATGCATAGATATGAACAATTTTGGAGACAAGCACTTGAATCGTTTGCAACGCCCAGTTTTCTGTCAATAGTTTGATAGGATGCTTTTTGAAGCTAAACGAAAGAGAAGAGATATGTATATGTAATACTCAACGTTAGGTATGCCTTCTGTAGTCATTACTTTAAGTGAATCAACGTCAAACTCATTGTCAGTACATTTTAACATGGAAAAAGGATTAGGACTAGGTTCCAGAAGCACAAATGTACAATTTAAAATGTATAAATTCTCCTAGTTACATACTTATTATTATAGAGACAAAATCAATTATGTTATAATAAGAAAACGTTTTAAGGAGTAACGTAAAGTAGGGTATGAGTGTAATGTATGTTGTGTGCAGGTATGAAGGCGTTAGAGGACGAGTTGGATCATCTGCAGACTGCTCTGGATCATTTGGAAAGGAAGAACGATGATATACACGCACAGCTGACCGAGTTGCTGCAATCTAATCGTGAAGCTAGAAAACAGTTTCAGGAATCGCTGCAAGTTGAAAGGCAACAATCACAGTGATGATTACTTTGTACTTAGAAAACCGTATATAATTTGTTAATTTGTTGTCCGAAGATATCCAAGTATTATTAACTCCGATCTTGTGAATAAGTTGGTTCATATATCCGTAAGAATGAAGGACATTTATATTTCGGATCGATCAGGATCGATCAAATTATATTTTGTTAGTGATGGATATAAAAACTTCGATAGCATTCCTGGTAATAAGAGAAACAAAATGGAGTTAATTTATCATATAATTCTGTATATACATATTGTATGTATAAACGTTTGGAAATATTAGTGCATTTTTATTTATGTGTTACATATATTGATGTTAATTAAATTGTAATTTTCAAAAGTTCTTGCGTTACACAATATGCGAAATACATAATTTTTTTTTACTAAACTTTAATAAATATTTTATTTGAAGAATAGCGATACACACAATATTTTTCTAATATAATGTTTCTATATATGTATTGCAATATGTATAGATCTTGAGAGTTAGTAAGAATAAACAAGAGAAAAATAGGTTTCTAACCACGAGTAAAATGATTAGAAGATATAGTAATGAAGACCTATAGTGCGATCGTCTTCGTACATAACTTAAGAATTATTCTACGAGAGTTTATATAATACGCTAAACGGGAGAGAAATAACCAAACAAACGATAAATACATATGAACAGTTTTGTAAACTTTATTTGCATATAAACAAACAGATTCGATATAACTGTCGTTGGTAGTAAAAGTATTTTTAATCTGCTAATTTCAGCTATAGTTATCCTGTACTTAATAGTAAAAAATGCTATTAATGTGTTAGATGTACCTACAAATCAGTAAACTAATATAGACAGCGTGTTTCATAGATCTACATGAAAAAATTCTGTGTTACATAATTAATTACTTAAGTAGTTTTGATGTGTGCATATCTCGATAGTCTAGCTGTCTTCTGGCTGGCCCCTAGTTATTTTTAAACAGTACCATTGTTCTTTATGTTTACAATATATACACATTAAGTGCAATCCATAGTGATTTATCACCACCAAGTGATTCGTAGTCTTCAATTTCTTCGCTTACATTTCTCTCATTCATTTTTTAAAGTTTTACAATCTGTGATATCTTAAACAGTGCCATATCACAACTATATAACATACGCATTCGATCAAATGGAAATATTCTGCACAGCAAACGACCTCTAAACATCAGTTATTTTAAGGCTCCTGATGGGTAATCATCGCTTCTATCCTTGTTTGATGACGTCAGAAGCGAGAAATGAGTGGAAATGACACGTTTTTATTCTTGCGCTTTATTTCCAAATAAAAAGATATTTGCACAAAATAACACTACAGATCACTTCAGCACAAAAATACTCCGGCTGCATCCATTTTCCTCGACAGTTATTAAACAGCCGTAAAACGAATGTAATACAAAGACTAAGCTGTCCGGCTTATGCGCCTGCATGGTTAGGCTTCGTATTACATTCATTTTACAGCTCTTTAAAACTGTCGAGGAAAAGGGATGCAGCCAGAGTATTTGTGAAGTGTGCTGAAGTGATTTCTAGTGTTATTTTGTGCAAATATCTTTTTATTCGGAAATAAAGCGCAAGAATGAAAACGTGTCATTTCCACTCATTTCTCGCTTCTGACGTAATCAAACAAGGATAGAAGCGACAACTACCCAGGAGCCTTAATTTAAATAAATAAGTGGACACATATTAAGGATTCATCATATCAGATTTGTTTGAAATGAATATATACCTTTCCAAAACGTTATCTTAAAATGTCATAATAAAGTTTAAATTTCTATTGACAGAAAATAACTTGATTGTACAATATGTGGAATTATATAACAGATTTTATGATTTCAAAATAATATGTCTGAATTTTACTTTTGTGGACATAAAATATTAAAAAGCGACCTATCTCCAAATCAAAATAAAACATAATGAAGGTACCGTAACATGTAATTAATTTTTTAATGCATACTTATGTAATTTGAGTCGTCTGTTGCAAATGCACTGAATAAATGTAAATGATAGTAAAACAGTAATTACATACATAATCAATAGATACATCAATCAGTTTATCACATACAACGTTTAAGGGGTCAAGTAACTTGGCCCCTTAAACGTACATTCTTATTGGACAGATTAACATACTGTTGTACAGAAAAACATTAAAAGATTATTAACTTATTAGTAAAGGTTCAAGAATAAGATTTCAGTGTTTAAATCAATTACATGCTAGTCTCTTATTGCGAGATATTCAATATATCCAAATTTGACTTTTTTTATACGACCAGAATGTTTTTTTGCAAATAATTTTCTTATATTAGCTGCCAGCAGTATATTATATTGTTTTATATTACATTATTATCTTATATATTATATATATAATTCTATATATAATATATATATATACATATATAACAATAATATAATCATATAATTATATATATATATATATTATATTATATTATATAATTATATATTATACCATAATTTATTCTTCACATATATCAGATATTATACGAGGGTCAGTATGAAACGACGTCTCCTAATTTTATTTGTGGAACTACTGATCCTCGTATATTTATGAGACATATACGTCAGAGTATTCTAAATTGTAAACGAAATAAGAAAATTTAAAGTTAAATTTACGGCGAAAGGTGCAAAGACATTTCAAAGGCATTTTTGCATCAAGACACAGATTAAGATTTTAACCATAAAATATGTAAAAATATTCATCTTTTTAAATATTCTCCGTTGTTCCGACATTTTAAAATATAATTATTTATATTGCGCAGAAAACACTGAAACCTTAACTTGCAGTATCACTTTTTATGTTTTTATAAACAAAGACAACTTTCTTTTACATACACACACGTTGATCAATCTAACGAACTTGTATTCTCCATATAGGATACGGAAAGATGCTACATCGTTCTATCCATTTGTTTTTTTTACAAAGTTTACATCTTTTTCAGAAAGAAAATCCTTTACAATTATCAAGTATGTGCAAAAGTTCTCGCGGTTTATTTGAGGGCGAACTTTAAATGTGTTAATCCTGTTCATTCATGCAGCATCTTTACAATAATTCTAATAATAAACAAGGTTTAAGCTATAAAATAAAGAGAAGTTTGCTATTAACATAACATTCAAAAAAGATTTTTTGCCAAATAAGTATGGAAGTTGATAAATTACATGTCAGACACTGTTTGCTTTTTAAATTTGATCTAAGACATACTGTGGCTGAAGCACATCGCAGATTATGTAATGTAGGTATATGGCAATAATGCAATAAGCAAAATAAGTTGCCAGTTCTGGTTTTCCAACGCTTTCGTGCTGGAAAGCGACAGCTTTAAAGATCAATCATCTAAAGGACAAAAAATCTTTTTTGAATTACTATTGCTACGTTAACAACAAACTTTAAATTGTTTTATAGCTTAATCCTTATTTATTATAAGAATTATTGTAAAGATGGAACTGCATGAATGGACAGTAGGATTAACACACTTAAAGTTGCTCCTCAAATAAACCGCAAGAGAACTTTTGCACATACCTAATACAAAGTAAGAACAGAAAATTTTCTATCAGAACATTAATAAAGTAAGAACAGAAGATTTCAAAATCTCACGTTTGTTAATTTGCAAAATTTTGGGTAACCAAGTATTTCATTATCGAATTCTTAGCAATATCAAGATTGCTCCATTATATTTTTGCTTGTATAATGTGTATTTTATTTCGCAACCTAAGTAACTTCTATTGTGTTGTCGCATAGAGATAATGTTCTTACTTTGAGTCTGATAGTAAATGCCGAAGAGGTTGTAACAGTGCACTTTATATCTCATTCTTCATATTATCTTTTTTTTTATAAGTAATCAAGAATCCAGAATCGTTTCCATCAAACAACTAAAAGAAAGATACATTTATATAAGTTATACCATAAATAAAAAAATATATAAGAAAATAAAAGAATATTAAATACAAAAAAAGACACAATATAATTTGTGAAGTACGCAAATATGAGTGTTTCATAACATATTACTTAATTAATTAATTAATTTTTAAAAGTTTATTTATTAAGTTTTTGATGTCAACAAAACAGCATAATATATAATGATATAGAATGTTATGGAAAGTCTTATGCTATTTGTATAAAGGTCTTGCATGAAACATATTGAATGTAAAATGGTACGGAAAGTTTAATGCTATTTGCACAAAGATCTTGTATGAAATACTTTAAGAACATTATATAACAAAACTATAAAATAGCTATCCTCATTTCGAGAATTATATCAAAATAAAGCGCATTGATAACAACAGCAAAATTTAAAAGAATGTACTTCTTATATTCTATAACCTTTCTTTCATTTAATCTTTCTATTGTACACATACACATGTAAAGTATTTATCTGTAATATATTGTAAAAATTTGTTTCTTACACAGTTATTTCAATTTTTCGTAATTCTTTGAAAACCGTAATGTATTTGTAAGCTATACAACCACAACATGCACTGTTGACGTGAAGAAGTTTGCGTATATGCATCAATGTTGGAAAATTCTAATTACTTGAATCTCTTGAAAGTATTATACTCAAATTAAATAATTATTACAATCGGTTCGTTGTAAAGATTTCTAAAACTATAGTACATAATGTAAAGTATAATTGAAGCTTAAAACATTTACGAACCATTTGTTATGGCAAAATAGAAATTTTACTAATTTCATCTCGATACGTTTATTGTTTTGATTTTATTATAATAAAATAAACGATTGTATAATTAAAATATTTACAGTTATATTACAGTTGCATTACTTTCTTATTTAATTATAAACATAGGTATTATTAATTCACATCAATAGAACATACAATGGAAGCAATATAACTTTTGTTATATTATTAAATGTTAAACAGAATTTTACTAAGATCTTGTTTTCTAATGCAAACTCAATAGATTTTATGTGCTAAGCGCCTAAAGACACTTAATATCTATATTATATACTGTGAAATCGACAGAATCTTAGTGATTATGGAATATACTGAGATTTTTATTCTTTTTAATTTTAGTTCTGCTGATTAAAGATATCGCTTGTGTTTATCCATTCAAAATAAAATCTAATAAAACCAAAGAATTGGATGCAACAGTGATCAACCTGTAAAAGAATCTCTTTGTAAGCGAACACCTTTTCGTAAAAGTAAATGTATCTTTTTATAATCTAATTAATTTTTCAAATCCAATTTATTTCTCAAATTTGAGACAATTTTAATTGTATAATATTGATCATTATGGTAAACATAGTGAATGTAATACACATTGAATTTATATGGTTAAACCTTGAAAAAAATGGCGAAAGAAAAATAGTTCTAAAAATGTATTAGAAATAAAACTCTTACCGTAATTAATAATAGTGTTTACGATTTTGCATTTTCATTATTTGTTACTAGATCATCAAGAAGTGAAACCTTCGTATTCTCTATATCTATATCTGAAGTATAAAGATTGTTCATCTGTAAATCTGATGGATTTGATAATGAAGATGCATTTGCCAAGAGCATGTCATCAAAATCTAATAGGTTGGATGAGGAATTATATGCCATAAGTTCACCACCATTGGCAGAATCTGAAACTGTGTATAATTGAAATTATTAATTACCTCTTATTTTATTTCATTAATTTTATATAATTAAAGCATTAGTTTCTTAATAACATTATAATGGAATAAACAAATATAAAAAAAAGCATCTCTTTTTCCTGTATGTATACTTATCTAATAAATTAAATATTTAGAAACATACATATAAAAAAAAGAAATATATGTTATATATAGTATATATAATTTCTGTAGAACTTTTTTGTCATATTTGCAAACTTTTTTCAAAATTTTTCCAATGAAAAATTTTTGAATTATATAATAAATTTTGTTAAGATAAAAAATCTTAAACTCTGAGTAATAAAAATCGTAAAAACTTACTTATATGATCATCATCCTCTTTCCCACAATCTGGATTCAATTCTGGGTTAATTGGTAATCCAAGCGTCATTGGATCATCTGTACTAAACAACTATAAAAAAAAAAAACCATCAATATTAAAATTTCTAATAAATGTACGTTTCTCTATGAAGAATTCTTTAATTTATTCTTGTACGGAAAAAAAATGAAGTTGCTTCAATTAAACGTCACGTCAAAGGCTGCCACAAACATAAACAGTTAATTCAATTGGATATTATTTGAACGAAAACATCAGTTGTTTTAATAATCCAAATATTTGAATCAAATAATATCCAATTGAATTAACTAGTTATGTTTATGGCAGCCCGTAACGTGACGTTTAATTGAAGTAACATTATTTTCTTTCTATGTGCGAAAATTTATCTTTCTTTCTTTTTCTAATGTAAAAAATGTTTTAACATTATATTTACCTTATTAAGTAGAGAATTAGCATCAATGCAATTTTCACTACACAACATATCACGCAAATTATCCAGACCATTCTGAAGCGTTTCCACATGATTGTTTATTTCTTCCCTGTACATAAATTATTAATAAAAAGTTTAAATATATTTATTTACTACTTAAATAAAAACATTAGATTATTCCACCATGCATTAGATATAAAACATAAGCAAAACATTCGATATAAAGTACTACTTCTGTTAGATAAAAACCTGAAAAATTATTACTTATAC
This sequence comes from Leptothorax acervorum, assembly GCA_035220615.1. Taxonomy (NCBI): domain Eukaryota; kingdom Metazoa; phylum Arthropoda; class Insecta; order Hymenoptera; family Formicidae; genus Leptothorax; species Leptothorax acervorum. Next base: position 440,258 of record JASTWQ010001260.1, on the reverse strand, counting down.
AATAAGATACAATAATAATTTAATAATTTCATAAAAGATTCACAAACAAAAAAGAGAACTGTGATATTCTTTATATTTTATCGTTTCATAAATAGATGATGAATATTGTATACAACATAAATGACTGTTCTAAAAAAAACAATCTAAAAATCAGATTATTATAAATTAACTATGTTAAAACTAGATTATTATAAAACTGTCGTAAAGTAATATAAAACAGATTTATCTATATTATAAAAAATGTTCGCATCTGATATAAAATATAAAAAATGATACCCCTCTTTTTCATTAATAATTTCCACTATAAAATTAAGTGGAAATTATTGTTAGTAAATACTTATATTACGCTTGGACAATGTTGGACTTACGTTGGTTCTTCTAACCTGTAATTAGCTTCGGTCATTCCAGAGGAATTGACACGGCTCACCGATAAATCTTTCGATGAACTCGGGCTTGCCCTATCATAGCTGTTATTCTCTGTTTGTAGAGATTTTATCATTCTATTTTCATTGCGTTGCTCATTGTTACTTGTCACTAAAACACTTCTTCCGCCACCTGTTTGATTAAGCCTCTTATTCACTTCATTAGGATTGCTGTTATCGTCTTCTGTATTCTCAATATAATTTTGAATACTACTATCATCGAGCATTTCCGGGACAATTAAGATATCATCTAGCTTCATCGACGTCTCGTCTAAAACTTCCTCCAGTTCAGCTTGAGTATCGATATCAATGTCATTGTCAACATCTTGAGATTTAATGTTTGCTGCCATTGCTGTTAGCTTAGAGCTACGTACAGACTCTATAGGTACCGGTTTAGAACCTAAAGTTACAGGCTCGTTTTTGTCGGGTATTTCAAACATAAGCACTTCTTCCCTATAAACAAATATAAATTGATACCATCATTTTTATTTTACAATGCTTACAATCAGTCTTAAATTCTCTTTATTTATATAAATTATTACATACTTAAATATATTCTTATATTTCAACAGAATAGTGAAAACATGAGAAAAATAGCATGTTTCAAGGCAACATAAAAGATAAGAAATTCATGCAATCTATTATATCAGTCAACAATAGATTATTGTAGTACAATAGCTATCAAATAAAGATAACGTCTATGGATCAATATATTATACAGAAATATACAAATGGCAAAATTTTTTTCTATTAACAAAAGAACATCATGTATTTCTCTCTCTTTTTACCTTATTTTTTTCTTTCAATACATAAAGAATAATATATTTTCCATAGATATATAAAGATTATAATTGTATCAATGCATACAGAAAATCATTCAAGAGGAAAGATCAATAGTGTAACGTGATAAATCTATTATCTATTATAGACAATTTACTTCGCATTACTGATCTGTACTTACTATAAATTATCTACCATAAAAAATTTACTGTTATCTATTATATATAACATACTAATATATCTATTAATATATTAATTACTATATATTATGTAGATATTGGTCACAATAAAGAAAAATCATATAAATACACATATGAATGTGTCTAATTTAATTTGAAATGGTTTATAAGCAATAAATGTAAAGGTGTAAGCAAATCTAATTAATATTTCGTTCAAATTATATAAATTGAGAAATAAAAATATAAAACATCTCACAAGTAGCATAGTAAAAATATATGAATATCTAGCTACAATTTCAAAGAAACAACCAAGGCTTATTAAAGATTTTGAGAAATTAATCTGCTGATCTCTGCAAAAAATAACGTAAAATTACAATACAATAAAAATGTATTTCCTCTCACATTATTAACAAACATTTCTGAATTTTTCGAACGTTTAATAGCATTTTACATTATAAAATAGAGAAATTTTAGTGTTCTCCCCTTATTATATAATAAAAAAATTTGATCATATTCCTACAATACAATCACATTAATCCGATCCATGCAAAGGAATAGCATATATTCATAGATATTCTAATATAACAAACTAACTACAGGCAAATCTTAGAACACCAACACCAAATAACAAGACAAAAATTAAGTTAACCTTGCTCTTTCTCCGTTTTCCGATGGAATCGAAAATTTGACAGGAAACGTGTTTTTCCTCCTAGTAATATTTAAGTTCGTATGAATGTAATTAGCCATTAAGTAAACATATTAGCTTAAACAAATGATAGTAACTTGGATTTTACAGAATATTTGTCTATTTTACATATAGATTTTATAGTCATAATAAATTTTATAATGCATATCACATCCCTCTGCTTGGTATTAAATACCACAAATAATTTAGTATGACTCTTTCTCTCTTTCCGCAAACAATTCTTCTCGGAAAATTTAGAGACAATTTTCTTAATAAAAATCTTAAGGCTCCTGGGTACTCGCCGCGGCCATACGAGATCGTAACGTCAGAGGCGAGAAGTGACACGCTGAGGATTTTTGCTTGCCATTTCCAAATAAAAAGATATTTGCATAAAATAACACTTTTCAAATCACTTCAGCACACTTCAAAAATACTCCGAGGTCTATCCCTTTCCCTTGACAGTTAATAAACAGCCGTAAAATAAATGTAATAAGAAGCTTAGTCATACAGGCTTATGCGTAGGCGCATGACTAGGCTTCGTATTACATTTATTTTACGGCTGTTTATTAACTGTCAAGGGAAAAGGATAGACCTCGGAGTATTTTTGAAGTGTGCTGAAGTGATCTGGTGTTATTTTAAGTAAATACTTTTTTTTTATGGCACGCAAGAACCCTCAGCGTGTCATTTCCTGCCTCTGACGTCACGATCTCACATAACCGCGGCGAGAGCCCAGGAGCCTTAATACTTATTGTTAGTAATTAAACTCAAGTAAAATTTGCAGTAAATTTTACTTTTATTTTCCGTTTACAACATAAGAATATCGGAATACTTTATGTATCCTAATATTTTTTAAGATTTCATAAAGAGTAATGTTATGTGTCTACTTTCTGCAAGTATTATGTACATTGTATATATTATAATGTTCCATTATAAGTTAATATTTGTTTTATATGTCGTATATTCTTCTAGAAATATATATATATATATTTCTAGACGAATATACTATAAAATTTATATGTATAAATACGTATATACTAAAAACGTAATAAAAAATATATAAATCAAACTTACTTTTTTTTACCCTTGCAACCATGTTTTTTCTTTGTCTCAATCTTAGGGTTCTGAACAAGATTTCTTTGAAATTGAACAGTTTCCATATCTTCATCATATGTCGGTGCTTCAATATGCTGTTCTGGACTTTGAACAGTTGGAGTTTTATTTTCTAGCATCCTAGAATAAACAATTATTAAAATATTAATATATCAAGGTATTTATATAACAAACGTAAGCATCTTATCTCCTTAGCTGTTAAGCGAAAAAATGCTTATAACACAAAAGAGTTTTAATAAAATTATAAAAAGAATACTTTCTGGAGGTCTTTTGAGTCCGCCATATTAAATCCGTCATTTTGATTTTATAATTTTGACAAATCTGAATTCAGCGACCTCAAAAACATAAAAATAGAATATCGCATTCTAATTGCTCTGGTATAAGTTTTTTTTTAATGTTGCGGATATTTCCGTCATTGACAGTCAAGGAGTTAAATATGTATCTCTAAGTTGAAATAATTCATTATACAGAAAAAATTGCAAAATTTAATGCTATTTTTAAAATAAGCACTATATGTGAAATTTATTCACTTACTCAGCAACAATGTAGTCTGAATCCACGTCAGATTCTGATGCATCAAGTTCATGAATTACTGGTCCCATAGGACATTCTTGCGGCTACGAAATAAATATTTACTATTATAGCAATTAATGCAAAAATAAACGTAAGTGATACAACAATCATAATATTACCTTTGACAATTTGCTTTGTTTATGTAAACGACCTGAGTCATTTATCATTAATGGATATCGTCTCTTAACAGATAGACCGCTTCTGGATGGTTGTACAAGAGTAACAAGAAACTGAATTAGTTTGTTAATAATATGTTGCTGTTTTATATGTTTTCGTCTCAACAGCGCTAATTCTCTCCACAATGTTGCATTTTCGAGTTTTATTTCATTTATTGTAGAATCGATGTTTTCTTGACGACCCTTCATGTTCTTTACTTCAGCTAACATCTTGCTCACTACTTCCGGTTTAATAGCAGGATGTACCGTATCTTGATTTTTGTTAGATGCAACCTAATAAAAAATAGATATAATTTCGTGATTATATATTGTAATAAAATATAGGTATTTATCATTACGTAATAAAATGTTAACGCAACGTTAAATCTTGATAATTTAGATTTGCATTTACACTTCCATTCTTTGTGAATTTATTAAAAAACTTTTTGGAAAATACCTCCAATTTTGCTTTCTTAAGGTAGTTCTATCGTTTTTCACTCTTCTTACAAATTTTTTGAAATTTTAATATGTTGTAGACGGAGTTAATATCTATCGATTACGAAAATTTCATTGACTCTACCGTTCCGTATTGAAGATATTTGTTTTAAAAGTTACAGAAATGTATATATATATAGATATACCCTTTATGTAAATTCATATTATGTATCTGCTCCTGTATGGTAAAAATGAATAAAATTTTTATGTTACACTTCTGTGACATCGAGAATTTCAATCACGGTTTTTTAACTTTTTTTAAGTTTATTTTTTTCCAATTTTTAAATAATTTATTTAAACAATATAAAGTATAAAAATGGGACAAAATTGCGATTTTACGCTTTTTCTGATCGCAATAATAACCATGTTTCTGAACCATTTCTGAGACTAGCTTTACACTGTTTAATCATGAAAACAAAATTATACTATATATAGGCAACTGAAGAACTACCTTAAAAAAATTTAAAAATAAGAAGATAAATTCTTATATATTTCAAGAATTATATACATATTATGTTTTACATTACATTATACAGAATGGGCGAAAAACATAATATACTGGGAAGAGGGTAATTTTATGGCTCAGAATATGTTGAAATAGAATTGTTTTTTCGAACAAGACCTCATTTTCGAGGAAAAGACTGAAACTTAATCGAATACGCGTGCACTCGACTGACATTGGACGTAACGAAAGACTTAAAAGGACAGAATATGTTAGAAACAATCCAGTGAATCCAGCCTAATTTAATTTACGGAACAGAACTTTGTTGTATTATGAAATACGACAAAATGGCTAACATTTTCAACAATCGCTTAATTAAACAAAACAACTGTGTAAGAAATAAAATTATTTTTCGTCTCACACAAATTCACTCGTCCATCTTAAGTGTCAACTGATTGAATTAGTCCTGATAGTAAATAACACATACAGAACGTCTGTGTGCAAAAACCAAACTAACCTAATTAACTTTCAAAATCTTTTTCTTAAAAATGATGCCTTGTTCGAAACAAATTTATTCTATCATTTCGGCTTATTTTGAGCCGCAAAGTTATCCCGATTGTACCATATTTTCCGGCCAATCCTGTATATATAGAAGTATATTAAATTTATCACTGTATTGTATACATTTGGTAATGTTTTTGTTAAGTTTTCCGGAAATAGAGATCATTAAATATAGAAAATCTTTTACATTGTATATATATCTTTAAAATCATTCTGAATCAATTTCGATCTTTAGGTTTTCAGAAGACAATAAAATTAGAATCAGATTATTATATCATAAAACATGTCTTAATATACTCACTTTTCTTTTAATATGCTCCACTAAATAAGGATGCCCTTTGCTGAAGTACTGATGTGCAAATTCTATTTCATCTTTATCACATTTTAGGCCACCCAGTTCTACAGATACCTTCTTGTGGAATCCATCTAACATGTAAAGAATATTGGTGAATATTTTACATTGTCTTTGTTATTTTGTTGCATTATCTATATTTTAAAATTGCAGAAACTTACACATATTCAACTGTCGTATGAAACTGGCCATATTATTATGTTTGTAATAATGTGGTAACAATTCTGATGTAAACTTTGATTGATTTCTAATGAAAAAACTTCGTCCATTCTGAAAAAAAATGTTAAATCACGTATCAGAATTCCTGTATCAAAGTACACATCATTCGACACAATCTCGAAATATCACATCGTAATCCAGTTTTAATTAGAGGATGTTATACATATTGTCATTTCTTTCCCCCCACCATGTATATTGTATGCTATCATATATTCGAGATTATACTAAAAGCTGCAATTCATTTGTTGCTGCTTCCAAGCTTAGATTTTTTGTCTCAATTCGTATGCTTTAAATCCCATAAGTCTGTCTAAAATAGATGTTTAAAGCTCTAAGCCCTAAGAAATTGACCAATCACAGTCGAGTATTCTCCTCACATTCGACTGTGGTTGGTCAATTTCTTAGGGCTTAAAATACCTATTGCAGACCGAGACTAAAGCCTTGTGTCCACGATGCTAGAACTGTGTCCGAGTTTCGGTTTAAGCCAATAAAACTGCTACTTTTCTGTAAGAGCTGCAAGTTGATTGGCTTAAACCGAAACTCGGACGCAGTTCTAACATCGTGGACACAAGGCTTAATGCCACATGGTATGCCATGCTTCAAAACACAATATAGTCCAAATCAACAGCTACACTCAGCAGAGAAAACTGCTTTACAACTGTGAAATTTAGGATTCTGATTGGTGTATGCTTTTAATTTTTACCGGAACTAAAAGTATACACCAATCAGATTCATGTATTTTACAATAGCTACAAAGCAGCTTTCTCTGTGGAACGCAGAGCCACGTGGTAAAGTTAAAACATGCTAAGTTCTTAATCTAATGTTTGTTTTTTTTTATCTTATATCTTAATTACATATTAATAACAATAATAAGTCTAGTGATCTTCCTAAGAAAGTTCCACTTATAAAATCCAGACTGAATCCATTGTGCCTAATTATATGTTAGATTGTATTGAGATTTTCTCCAAGAGTAAAGAAAAAGTCACAGAGATCAGCAACAGCTTTTCGATAGGAGTAATGTAATATTGAAACAATCAAACAACAATCAGCAGTATACAGGAATTAATAACAATTGCAGATTAATAGTTTAACAGAGTGGCAAGCCATATTTAAGAAAAGGGTCTTCCGTCAACTTGATCGAATTATGTTAAATTATTCAAAACCTATAAAATATAATATATAAAAGAATAAACGTTTTTTTCTCATCCCCAAAGCTTTACTCAGAGCTGTGCGTAAATCTGCATTAGTAATACAGACATTGCCGTAATTGCCAATACGAGTTAACTTGTATTTGGCAGTCAACGTGTTAAGTAAAGTGCGACAGAAATAAAATGCGACGGAAGTAAAATGCGACGCTATTAAAAGCATATTAAAAGAAGCAAAATTGCCGGTACGCAAACGCGCCGCTTCGGTAGTGCACATTGGTCGATGCGATTGTTTGTCAACGCAACTATTATCAACGAAATTGTTGTTGACGCGGTGGTTTTCGAAGCGGTGGTTATCGACGCGGTGGCTGTTAACGCGGTTATTGCCGCTCGCTCACGAGGCGCGAGCGGGACACAGAAACTGCGACACGATCGACTCGCGTTACTACGTGCTATTTTACGCGTGGTAATTCGGTCCGGACTCTCGCGAACGAACAGGCGAAACAGGTAAATAAGAGTGTACTCACGGGTGCCCACGAAATAAGGTTGTTGGTTTTCGGGTCCTCGACCATCTTCCAAAGCTTGGCAAGGAACGCTGGTACATTCGTACCCAATTCCGACGTCGCGTGCATCTCGGTATCTCGCGTCAAGCCTGATCCGTTAACTAATATCTCGTGCATCTCCGTGTTGATCGTATAGAACTATCCAACTGTCCTCTTCAGCAGCGAAAATAATAGTAATGGCTGACCGCTGACGACGAATTCTGCTGCACAAGGCACAACCGCACACACCGAGTGGAGTGGAGTGCATATGGGGAATATCTTTCTATTGGTCGCCGGAGTCCGGACAGCTGGCGTTACTCGCCGTCCTCATCACTCTCTGCGTCGCGATACGACGATTCGGACGACAAACGGGGCTTTATACGTTAAGCCCCTTGCACAATGCTAGGCAACAGGCAATAGGAACAGGGAACAGAAATCAGAAACCTTGTATTTATGCAGAATAGACGATGACACAGGCAATAGACACAGAATTTCCGTCACGTTGGAAATTCTGTGCCTATTGCCTGTTGCCAGCCAATCATATCGTTCGAATTTTTTAGGTTTGTATTAACGAATTTGAGGTTATTTCCTGTTCCTATTGCCTGTTGCCTAGCATTGTGCAAGGGCCTTCACTCGTGCGCATACAGACGACGCAAACGTGTCGCGATCAAATCTGATATTCTGATTCGCACTACCTTTCTCCTCAGAAGAGAGACACTTGTGTCGACTTGTGTGCTTGTGTCGTTTGCTGGAAAACGCACAACGCACAACGCACTTGATCTATACAATAGAGAATAGAATTCAAACGACTTGCCGGACCCGACAAACAATACGAATTAAGTTACGAACCGATCGTAGAAAGTGCCTTTGTTGTTTTTTACTGTTGACAACCGAATGCTGGCGACAACGGATCGAGTATTCGTTTCACCAAAGTCAAATCGTTACTTTTTATGTGTTGTTGAGCACGTGGTCGGCTCTTCTTTTTTTCATATATAAATTTTTTACAGAAATATTGTCGGAATATGTTATTCTCTCATAAACTCACAGAGACTTAATCTTGCGTTCTGATAATAATTTTGTCAATTTTTCGACGTTTTAATTGTCGAAATCTTTTCATACACGTACGTTACTTGAATTTCGTTGCATTATACCGACCCTTTTATTTCATCACATTATTTCATTAATTTTCATGACCGTTTTCTTTGATCACAATTTCGATTCTTTTTTCGACCAAATATGTGATAGATATTAAGTAAAAAATTATATTGAAATAAACAGTGTTTTAGGTGCTAAAAAGTATTCAAAACTTCAAATAATTGCATTTATAAACCAAATACTGTTCGTCACGTGTTCGGTGTCATTTCTGAATTCATGCTGTGATCCTGCAAAGTACGCAGTAGGAAGTAACGACGAAGAGTAAGTTTCCACCGAGGGTTCGCACCGGGTTAGAGTCGGGTTCAGAGTCAGGTTGAGGTGAGCTCTCTTGCAGTGGAAACACCAAAAACCTCATTTAGAGTTTAGACCCTACATTAAAATATTGTTGGGTAGGGTTCAGATTCGAGTTTGGTGTTTCCACCGCAAGAGCGCTCACCCCAACCTGACTCTGACCCGGTACGAACCCTCGGTGGAAACTTACTCAAATATGTGATCATTATTAGGCCCGTATCAGACTATCCTTTAAAGATTAAAGATCTCGAATTAAAGATTAAAGTTCAACCAATTAAAACGAAACGGATCAAATTTATCTGATTGATCGAATTCTAACTTTCTGTTTGTACTTAATCCTCAATAGACGTTGGAGAGAAAAGGAGAAAAAATGAAAAATGCAAGAGATTCAGATGTAAAGTAAAGAATCTAACAAGTATCTTCTATTAACCCTTAACGGTCACACTGGGTCCAGTAGACCCAAGCGTTTTTTTGACTTCGAAAACGACCCAGTAAACCAATAGAAATGGGTCTTGTGCCGCCATCTACAGGTAGTTGGGACCTTCAAGTATCGATCCCCGTCGGTGGAATATTTTTCGGCCCGTTAGTTCTCTATTGGCAGCCGTTCAAAGTGTGCGTGTCGAAATTGTTGGGTCTATTGGACCCAGTGTGACCGTTACGTAATAATTTGAGTTTTTCGAGTATTTTTTTTTTTCGTTTCTTGTTGTTCCAAAGTGAAGAGGCAAGTACACAGTTGTGTTTTTCGTTGCTTAGAATTTTTTAAAAAATTTTACTGTGTAATTATTCATGAAAAGTAGATGGCTTATAACTTGCGCTCCCGTACAATTCGCGAGGAATTGCTTGAGGAGTGCGAAGAACAGCCAATTCTTGGCGGCGATGACACTGATGGAGCCGAAGACCACGTGTCCGAGCAATATATATATTATATATATAAAATATATATGTAATATAATATAATAATATATATATATATATATTATTATATTATTATATATTATTATATATTATTATATATATATATTGTGTATCGTTCTTGCAGGTGTGCCTTGACCAAATGTAAATATATATATATATATATTTATATATATATTTTACATTTGGTCAAGGCACACCTGCAAGAACGATACACAATACCAACAATTCGCAAGGACATCAAATGCGGTATTGCGAATATCCTGCACCTCCAGGACAGGCCTGCATTTGGAGAGAACCGCCCAAAATTTGATAGGCAAAAAGATGTCAAATTTTCCCGAGAGGAACTGATAAAAAGACGGGCTCCATGTGTCCCACTTGCCTTCGACCGATGTGCGACAAGCATCGCGCATATTTATGCGTTGAATGTGCCTATGGCACCGAATAAAAAATTGTAACCTTTTTATTTATTTAAAGTATGTAATTTGCAACGTAAAAATATTTTTTTCATATTTTTAAAACCATTTTTCATAAATATATTGCTATTTTTTCCAAGAAATGTCCTTTTCATTTTTCAGCAAAAAATCGCACCTTCATACCTCAAAATAAATATACTTTTTGGAACGGCCGCATAAACTGCAATAATCAGTGAAAAGTGCATCATCTGAGGATGAAAAAACCGTTTGAAAAATTAAGATATCTTAAAAATTGAAAAAATTACATTAGTTTTTGTGAAAAATGTCACTTTTCCGACTTTTTTTTTTCAACAATTTCTTTACATATGTTAAATTAATTTTTTGCAAATCAAACCTATACAGTCTTTTTAAGGAAGACTTAAAGTACAACAGGATATTTTTTTTTTTTTTTTAAAGGTCACCTACAATTTTTTATACACGTGCAAACACGCTTGGGTCTATTGGACCCAGTGTGACCGTTACGGGATTCTAGCGAGGTGTGACCGTTAAGGGTTAATTATTTTTCATTGTCAGCGCATTGTGATAAATTTTAATGTGAAGCGGCTTTCATAACGCTGCATGCCGATAAATTCGTGTTCGGAACGCAGATAAGGTTTTGACAGCTATCTTTTTTTTTTTTTTTTTATAGTTAAATGTCCCATGTTGTTCCTCGTCAGCTGACGAAACGCTCGTCGCGCAGGTCCGTGATTCACGGATTCACGGTGCTTTAAATTCCGTTGTGTTCCAAAACTCATCGAAACGCGAGATGCCTAACCTTTCTTGCCGCGAGCGTATCGTAAGCTGCACCTCTGGTGCAGCCACTATACTTTCAGTTGCACTTTACATAAATACAATACTTAATTATCTTTTCTGCATTTCATGCGGTAATAAAAGCTCGTCGGAAAAGGATATAGGAAGGAAAATGACGAAGATACCGCAATCAAAGGATTCGTCTCTGATCGTCGAATTATTTTTTATATTCCACTCGAGCTATAATTAACCCATAAGCATTTTGTAGATGAATGACCGCGGCGTCAGGATGTATTTACGTTCAACAAAAATGTGGGCACGAAACGATCACGTCACCTCGCATTATCATCGCAGTTCGGACTTCGGACTGTACGTACAAGTGCACACTAGTAAATACACATTTCACGTCACGCGGGCGAGAGTCGTGAAGGCATCGCTTTCTAGATGGGAACGAGAAATAACGAGGAAACGTGATGCGCGTGCATCCTCTCGATGCATCCTCGAATTGATTCATACGGAACGAAATCTAGATCCCTCGGAATCAGCTGTTGAATGCCGCACGTGTTTTCTTTTATTTTGTCGAGTCAGCAAATCACTTATCATCACGTCAAGCTAGATTGAATAATGAAAGAGCGTGATTCGCGGCTTATTGGCTGAACATGGAGAAAAACGGTGTCGCGTGAAAGAAATTGGAGAAAAGGAGAAGGAAGAAGTCGGCCTTGCGAGGTTTTTTTTGATAGAAGATCGCCTCGGCAGATACGCGAGGCTCGTTACCAGAATCTTTAACGTGGGCGGAACGACGGTGAAGGGTATGATATACAGCGACATAAGTGCTTGAAACGCCTGCAATATCCCAGACTATTAATAGATGAAATACATATGTTAGAACAAAGACTACAAAACAATTTCGTAAGTAATATAAAATTAGAAGACGATTCCCGATAATGCGATATTTTTGTGAAACACACACGCTACATTCTAAACAAAATATATTTAAATGTAGATTTTTAATGTTCTTTGTGCGTTTCCCTTGATGATTATCGTTATATGTTTCCATGTCATTATTTTTCATTGAATCTTTGGTTAATAGTTTTTTAAATCTATGCTCCATATTATACAGTTATTCCTTAGTGTTTTTATCAATAAAATTACATGTTTTCTTTTTGTTATTGTATTCTTTTATTACTGGTTATGTAAATTCTAGCGTAATTTGTATTCTTGTTTATAATGAGAATATTATTTCAAATACCTATGTGTATTGTGTATACCTATATGTATACACAATACATATATACAATATCAAGTATACATATAATTACCTTAACCTTGGCTTATGGCTTTGTCTTGTTTTAATTTAATGATTATAATTTACTTACAATTAGCACAGATGTTTTTTAATTTACATAAATTGATTTATGCGGAATTAATATCTAATTGCAAGGTCAGATCACTTATTTATGTATATATATATATATATATGTAAAGTCTTCAAAATAAAAATATTATAAAAATTATTTTATTAAAATGTAAATTGTATAAAAATTATATAAAATTAAAGATATGCATATTTAAAAAAAATCGTGTTAAAAATATTTATTTGTGTGTTAGAATGAAACACTATTAGACAACATAGCTTGTTATAAAAAGTTTAAATCAAATTCTTGATAAAACAATATTTGAAAGAAACTATTGATTTATTATTTATCTTTATCTACCGACTTTTGAATAAATTTTATTAATTCAGTAAAATGTTTTAATTTTTAATTAGTTTTTATTTTTTATAATTAATGATATATTTCATAAATATTAGCTTATATTTTATAGAATTATTTATACATACCTGTTTTAATATTTGTTTCCTTTATCTCCTAAAGAACTATCTGTATTCTGAAAGCTTAATCTATCAGCAGTTTTTAATTGGTTATCTCTTATCAAAAGGCGCTATAATGTTTCCTGTTATATACATATATATAGAGAGAGAGAGATGCCAGTACATATTTCAAGTTCCGTTAGCATCAATATTAAAACCATGGGTTTTCTATTTAGTAATTGTTCTTTCTAGTAATTATAATTTAAAACGCATTTTTAAGATTATATTTTAAAACGCTTTTTTATTAAGCTGTTTATGTTGAAAGAGAAAGTTTCTATTTTTAGATATATAAATTTGATATTTTTTATTATCTATATAAGTATGTTATATCCTGATGTTTTATCATTTTTATCAAATATATTATTATTCTATTAATAACTCAATATAAATGTAGAGATTTAAATATATCTTACAATTAGTATTTTGTTAGATAGAACTATATGTGTAATACAATTTTAATATGAAAGCTTAATTACACATTTTTCTTTTTATTTACATAATAGGTTGCTGTCTTGTGTATGCTAATGCTTTGTAAAGGTATTGAGATTTGTACCTTTACAACAAATTTCCAATCCTTTAAATGTAGAAGAAGATAGTACAAAACAATTTTTTAATGGATTGTTGTAAGAAATTTTTTATTAGAAGGTAAATTATATTTAAATTTTTATTATACTGATTATCATTAGGGATATTATTGTTACAAATATAAAGTATTGTAAGTAATTTTATTAGCTAGATATTTGTTTTGAGGTACTCATGATATTTTTAAAAATAAACTACTTAATGCATTTTATAAATGTAAATATATATATATATATAATATTGAATTTTTTTTAGGCAAACTGAACTTCCTATTGACGATTTAGAGACTGAGCTTGAAAGAAAAGAACGATGGAGGAGCATCTATATAATATATTTTACTATGTTCTTGATGTCTCTTGGCTTCAGTATTATACTTACTGGAGTTTGGCCATATTTAGGCAAGGTATGTAGTATACACGAGGACATATACACACAATATATACATTGATAAAGTTACAAAAATTACGCTTATAATTATATACTTAAATATATATATATATATGTATTTTAGTTGGATCCTACTGCAGGAAAAGAATTTATGGGTTACGTAGTGGCAGCTAATCCACTTGGACAAATGTTGTTCTCACCTCTGGTGGGTTGGTGGGGCAATAAAAGAGGATCAGTAAGATTGCCACTTTTGATGACTTTAGCATTGTTTACTATCTCATCAGCAGCTTACAGTATTCTTGAAGTGATACCTGGCGATAAAAAAAATTACATGCTTGTTGCCAGATTCTTTGTTGGTGTTAGTTCTGGTAGGTTTTTTCCTATTTTTATATTATTAACATTTATATATTTAAGATATTGAATTAATTGTATGTTTCTTGTAGCTAATATTGCTGTAGCAAGATCTTATCTATCCGCAGCCACAAAATTTTCAGAACGTACACATGCAGTTTCTATGGTATCCTTAGCACAGGTAATTTTCTGTCACTGTATTTTTATATTAAAATCTGTAGATTATATGTATATATTATACATATATAGATTATCTATATTATTATTGATTGAATACATGTGATGAAGAAGCAATATATTTTGTAGGTTCTAGGTTTTGTGGTGGGCCCTGGACTGCAAGCTGCTGTAACACCTCTTGGAGACCATGGTGTAACATTTATGATGCTACCTATAAACATGTATACGACAGCTGGTTGGATTAACGTAATAATGGGGATTTTAAATTTCATCTTTTTATTACCATGGAACTTTAAGGAACATAAAATTGCCATAAAAGAAGCTATGCGTAATGAGGGCAAAGCTACAGGTATGTAATAAATTCATATTATTTCTATTATACTTATCTTTAAATTTGATATAATTTAGAGCATCAAATTAACGAAGAGTGGGGGAAAAGCGTTCTTCCGCTGGATGAAGTTAATTATACCAGCTTAACTTTATCCAGCGGAGGAATCCCTTTTCCCCCACTCTCCGTGGATGGAAAGGGAGAAGTGTCGTGGTTTCGGAGCTCAAGATTGACCAGGCCTGATTTAGAGCATTATAATAATGTGTATAGACTAATCATAATAGGTTAATTTTACTCCATTTTTGTATTAAGTCTCCTTTTATTATATTTTTCGTGATTTTATCACCTATTCTTGATCGATTTTTGTATGTTTGTAATAAAATTTATTACATTTGTAGAAAAAGAAGCATGGAAAGCTATAAAACCAGACTATTTGGCTTCATGGACTTTAATTTGTGCATTCTTCGTTTTAGTTTTTAATTTTGTTCTTCTTGAGACGTAAGTGCATTCTTTTTCTGATATTTATAAAGATGAAGTGTCAGATCACAATTCAAAATAATTAAATAAAATCAAATTTAAATCAAGATTGTAATTAAATGAGTGGAAAACAATGACAGCATTTTTTTAGCAAAGAAACTAGACTAAGAATTTGGTTTTAAAAGCTTCAATTCAACATCTGCAAAACGATGTTAAAATTAAGACCATTGACTGCAATCTCAGTTTGCCAAATAAAAAATTTTAATTGACACAAATATACTTTTTTATGTAGTCTTGGTACTTCTCTTACCATGGATCAATTTGCTTGGACTAAAAAGGAAGCACTATATTATATGGGAATACTAATGAGCGTTGGAGCTGTGATAGCCTGTGTTACATTTACTATGATTGGACCACTTTGTAAGAGGTAATTATATAATGAAGTCTCAATCTCTTCAAGACAAATAATCGATGCTTGTACAGTAAAAATATTTTATTGCTTTTATAATATTTGTAGCTGTAAATAGATAATATTTTACTTGGTATGCTATCAAATCAAATATATTTTGCAATCTTTCTTTATAGATTTGAGGAACGTAAAGTAATGTTATGGGGCGGATTCTTCTTTATGGTGATTGGACGAGTACTATGTATCCCATGGGGTCCGGATCCTCCTATAATTGCAGATTTTGGACGTAAGTATCTGCTAAATAAAAAAAAAATATCTGTGTATTTTTTACATTTAGCATAGTTTTATTTATGCATCTTATATGTATATATGATAATGTTGTAATAAGAGTGCTTTAAAATATCTTGTAGCATATGACAATATTACGGAAGATGCCAATGGTAGAGAAATCGTAGGATGCCCCATTACTCAAAAATGGTGCCTATATACACCACAAATCACAATTACTCAATTTTTTATTGGTTACGGCTTTACATCCATAGGTTATCCTTTAGGGGTTACTCTGATACAAACTATATTTAGTAAAATTCTTGGCCCGCGTCCGCAAGGCGTATGGATGGGTTTAATGACAGGTGCGGGTTGTGCGTCTCGTGTTTTAGGTCCGGTATTTGTAGGCTTAATTTATACTCGCTTAGGAACATATCATACTTTTGGTATCACTGGCGTAATGCTAATTATTTCCATGTTGTGGTTACAAGTCGTAAATAAGCGTTTGATTGCGCCAGAGCTAAAGGAAAGCAATGCAGCGCCGCCGAACAGCCAAGGAAAAGATGTCGAAATTCCATTAGTTGGATATAGAAATTCCATTTAAGAGCTGATAATACTCAAACATCTCGTGAAGCTGTATAGTTTAACGAAACATCGGATCGTAATTGTGATAACGAAAGTTGTGTGTTGGCGAAGAAAATTCATCTTTTCGTGCAATGTGCAACTGCCGCAATAAATTGTACATAAACAAATGTTATGAAGGAACAATACTAACAATGCAAATTGATCTATACATTTTTTACGAATGTATACAGATTACTATTACATTCTTTAAATGTATAGATATTTTATAGAAAGTTACTTTGCTAAATATGATTAAGAATGAAACGGATACCTTTCTCAGAGTAGTTCTAAACATATAATAATAATTGAGATAATAATTGAGAAAATGTTTCTTACATTAGTCTTTCGCTAAAAAACGCTCAAAACTTTCTGGTAATACAATTTGTTGAAATTTTATTATATTTTTTAATATAAAATATAAATTTGAATTGACCAATGTTATATTAATTATAATATGATATTAAATATTAATGCGTAAGACCTTGGATTATAAAGACGATAGACTTGCCATAAATGATGCAAAGTGAAATTCATGAGCTGTTCTTCCAGTATTTTTGTTTGAAGAGAAGTTATAACTGAAATATTGCACAGTTATTGATTTAGTGCTATTAATATTTAGGGAGTATAGTATGTGTGCATATAGATAAATACTTTTGTACAAATTGTGAGTTTGATATACATTGAACTCCAGTTCTACAAGTACTTTTATTAATTGCAAAATGTTAGAAAATTGCACAAGAAGTAAATTTTTTTAATAATCCATATTACATATATATTTTTATATACTTATTGCTCTTTTATAAATTTTAAAATTACGTTTATTGTTTTTGCTTACAGATTAAATTAATGTGTAAGAATTTGAGTAATGTACAAATTTATAATAGAATAGTATATAAGAGCGCCATTCTCTTTCCTAAACTAGGAGAGTAATATTATATACAAATGCGTTAGACCATAGCAATTACGCGATATAAAATTTAATTATGTGCTATAAGATTATCTAAGACTTGTTAATCAATTAATTTGTAAAAATTTTAAAATTTTTTTATTTTTGTTAGCGTAATAACTTTTTTCGCTCAAGATACATTTAAATGTTAGAATGTTCATTAGATTATTGTAATATTTGTGAATATTGCATACTTTATTAGTTGCTTGCCTAAATATAACGTAAATGCAACATAAATCAATGCAAGAGTGTAAAAGGGTACAGTCTGCTTTTTACTTTCGTGTAGCTTAAAGAGCAAAGACTGACCTAACTAAAATTTCATAAAATTGTTTTACATTAATTAAGAAATGAATAGTTGATATTACACAGGCATATAGATATTACTGCTAATTACCGTTTAATTTTTTATGACCATTTCAAAAGACAGTAACGTAAAAAATTGTGATAAAAATAATTCTCTCACATCCAACATTAGAAAGCCATAATTAAATCTATATCGTAATTATGGCAAATAGTTGTCGAAAAACTTAAATAAAATATAATGTATAAATTTTATAATATAATTGACATTACATTATACAAAGAAATATGAACTATATATCTATATTTTCAAAGTGCAATTAAATTATAAAATAAAGCAATGAGTCGTATTTTATAAAATGCAATATTTTGATATAATATATAGGCAACACCAAAAATTTTTGCAACATGACACTCATATGTTCATGCATCTATTTCCTGACTACTTTAACTTGAGATATGGAATTAATATTTTACAATTTCGAAAAAAATTTCTTGTTCCCATTAAAAGCAAAATATATGGATTGTCAAAAGACTGAACATTGCAGAAGCGGCAATCAATACTAATATCTGATATTTAGTGCAATGATGATTGTTTTGACCACACGACAAGTATAAAATTGAAGGACTAATATTTTTCGAGAAATAGCAAAACCGAAAAAAATTATTTCATTTACGTATATTTGTGGAGATTTTCAGTGTTGCCTACATACATATATACATATAGGCATATTTTTCTAATATTTATATATTATTAGAAAAATATTTTAAATATACTTAATTGCAAATAAAAATGTACGTGGTATTTATATTACATTTTATAACTAATATTTTGTTACTAATAAAAATAAAACAAAAATGAAATAAAACAACAAATATAAAGTTATAATAAATAATTTATATTGCCCTTCTTTATAGATGCTATTTCTTTTTTGGTTTATTTTAACAATAATAAAAACTGTTAGAATGCACTATTCAAAATTCTTCAAACTTGATACGACAAAGACAAATCAAACTGGTGTCAAATATTAAATTTTTATTTTTATTTCTCTATTGTAGTAGAAATTATTTGACTATCATTTCTTACATTTCTTCTTATATACTCGTAACATGAATACAATAAAACCTTCAACTCTAAAAAAAAGCTCTCAAAATATTGACACATTATATAAACACATAGATTCTCATAAATGCTGTGCTATCACTTATAAATGCTAATGATACGATAAGAGTGCATGGTTACTATGGATTACAAAAATGATTAATACATGTCTCTCCTTAAGATAAATTGTAGAAATGCGGATTATTCATACAAATAACCTTATAATTACAATTAATCTTTCTTCTTTGGTTTCTTAGGATTACGCGAACGCGATTTTGCTTTGCAGAGTGGGCAAATTGGTGCGTTCCTGTGAATTTGTTGATGGCACGAAAGGCAAGACTTCATAGGTGGCGGTTGTTGCCTGTAAAGCGATGAAAATATTTTTTTATTACAGAAACGATAACAAATAATGTTTTCAATTTTACATAAAGAATATAATAAGGGGACGAGATATACCAGTGGTACCTGAATGTTGGAGCGGGCGGCCCTGGGGCTGGCGGTAATGGTCTGGGCTCTGGTTTGCTCGGCCCCTGAAGTGGTTGCGGAGCTAGGAAAGGTGTAGAGCCACCTGGATGCCCAGGATGGTGTAATCCAAGCGGCGGTAACAAGTCATCACCTCGTACCTCTACTCTCCATTCCGCCTTTTGCATCGGACGTTCAAAGTAGCTATGAACAAACCGTCTACACAATAAAAGTTTAACTCAGCTCAGTCTATAATGTCACTCTCCACTTATTGGCTGATATTAGATGTGCTTCTCTTGCAGCTGACTTTCAACAGCTTCATGATAATCAAGATACTCACTCAGGCGAGATAAGATCCGACTCGGTCTCGTACAACTCTGGTAATCTTTCCAAACCCAAAAATTCCCTACGCATACGGTCAATGTCATGTTTCAATGGTTGATAATCATTGTTATGAATCAGTTTCGCAGTTTCCCTCGCCCTGTTACGCGCTTCCTCCGCTTGCTTGATCACCGATTCCATCTAATAAAGTGTAAGCTTTATTACTAACAATTCCACACACAGTTGTGAGTTGCAACATATCCCGTACAATCTATCCCAGACAGTACCATGTCCTAAATCAGGACATTAAGACGTCTTTTAGACATCATTTCGTAAGACGTCTAAAAGATATCTTAAAGACATCTTTAAGATGTCTTATGTCCCAATTTTGGACATACGTGCTGTCTAGGATCTTCTATCCTATCAGAAGCAAAATAAAAGCAATGTAAATTCACCGCATTGATGTCTGCGTGTATCTGACGCAATTCCTCTACGTGTGCCATTTTCTCCTGCATCAGTAAGTCCATTTCTTGCTTGTATTCTAATAAACATTTCTCCTCTTGCTCGGTCTGCTCCACTTCTTGCAATATCCTCTGTTTCAGCTTCTCCAATTGAAGGGTCTTCGATCTGGAGGAGTACAAAGGAAAGAAACGTCAAATAAATTTCTCGCGCAACATATGAGGGGACATATATTATGTAAGAAGATATCGCGTCCCCATACCTAATATCTTTTAAAGCCTCCAGCTTCGCGAAAATCACTGCTGTCTCGGACGCCGACATGTCGGAGGTTAATCTTTGTTACTTATTCGATTACTACGAGCCACGAACTCCGCGGAATTTCAGTAGCGTTTCTCCCTTCAACTCGCGAGTTCGACTACTGCATAATCGGTTCGGGATCAGCGCGATTAGCGCGATTAACGAGAGACAAAAAAGCGTTTCACGGGACGGGAGTTACGCGCGATCGAGCGACTCCGCGACGAAGCTTCGGCGAGGCTGCTTGACAAAGTTGACAGAGCCTTATCAAACAGCGTCGCGAGAGCACAGCGGACAGAGCGGACTCGGTTCTCGGTTCATCAATCGGTCTTTTATTCCTTTTTCATCGCCCCGCTGCCCGCTGGCCCCGCGTGAGATAGCGAACTTGAAATCTGTCCAACGAGATGAACGCGGACGCGCCACCTGGGATGCTGCGGCTCGCAATCTCCACGGGCGCGCTCCGAATGCTCCGATTTAATTTCAATAATTTTTTTTTCTCAATGATTGAAAAATCGGAATGTGTTGCTCGTCGTAAATGAAATACATGTCGAAATGCAACGCGTACAGGCGAAACGTGTGGCGTATAAAATCGTAAACAGATCGCGAACCTGAAATCTGACGCGTACAAACTACAGAACTATAGATCGAGCGCACAAAATGGGTGTTTGATACGTTTATTTGTTTATTCTTTGAGAACTTTGGGCTTTTTTGTTAAGCACACGTTCCGCACACTTCACGTTTAGAGCGATCTTTTGGACGATCTCGATCAAACTCCGATTAATTGGCGATTATAATTCAATCGACAAAATTGCAAACATCATCCGAATTTCATCCGATTAATTCATGTAGATATAATTCATCGTCCCTAATAATCTAATCTTCCTTCCACAGATTAAACAACAAGCAATTAATAATCTTAACAGACATGCCGAAATGAAATTAATCGGAGTTTAACCGACGTCGTCCTTTATGGCTCATTTTTATCAAAGCAGGGGCAAAATTCTGTACACGATACCGACAACTATCGGTGTCGTTGCGCAGCTTTTGTACAATATGAAAAACCTGCGCAACGACACTGATAGTTGTCGGTATCGTGTACAGAATTTAGGCCCAGATATAACTTCAATTTCGGTTTAACTTACTTTTCGATCATCTTTTTCTAATTTTTTTTAGAATTTCTAAAAGATGAAAAGTAAGTTAAACCGAGATTAAAGTTAATCTGCTATATTATTGATATAATATAGAAATTGACATTAGACGCGCTCGTCCCATATATTGCGCGTTCGAAATTGTCGGAGGATCGCGTGCCGCGTGTTGCGTCAGTTTAACGCGTCGTCTACAATAGCTGTAAGCGTATGTAGTAAGATGTAAGCAGTAAGCTATTGACCAACCACAATCGATTATTTTTGAATTGTAAAAATCCCATTAGTCAATAGCTGATCAATAGCTTACTGCTTACATCTTACTCCATACGCTTACGGCTATTGTAGACGATGCTTTAGAATCGAACGACCGCATTTAGCACAAACAGATACATGAATAATGCGCCATTGATCCCTATTTAACCCTGGAATAGAGCGAGTGACGTATGTCACCTAGCTTTCTTTCTCATCAATGCTCCGCTCCGATGAAATGTCCATGCATAGCGTTCTCTCGACGTCGTGTAGTATAATTTCAAACCGGGCATACCCGTCAAATAAAGGTTAATATCTCATTTTATTTTATTACTAAAAAATATAATTATCGAGTAAAATTAAAAATGTATATGCTGACATTATTCTTGATAGACAGAAAATTATACGCACGCATTCTGGCTCTAAATTAAACTCATTAAATTACCGAAAGTACGATACTTGCGCATGCTTTTCAAAAATCATCGTCAAAAAAGGCTGTAAACTCAAAATATCATAAATTTGTATGAGCCTTATTGCCTAATCGATTTGTTTGTATTATTTGCGCAATTGACATCTGCTATTTTTTCTCTTTTAGTTCCTCTCTCTCGTTTCCGCGAGTTTCCTGCTTTTTTATCTTCGTCCGACATTATCGACGACGGTGTGTAAACCTTTGCGAGATTCCAAGAGGCAAAAGTAGACGTAGATGGAGTTTCGCACGCAAAAATCGTTGGGACAATTCTCCAACGACTCCGAAATCTCCAATTTTGATTGGTCCTGCGAAATCGGTCATTGGACAGAATATCGTCACGATTCAACGACCAAAAATGCTAATGGAGCTGAAAAAAAGAGGGAACCGAAATGCGGAAGGTGCGATCGAAGCGAGCCAGCCTCGTTTACTCAAATGTCGCTCCCATCCCCCCTCGATTTTCGCGGTTTTTCGCCCAGGGCGCGACCCCCGTGGATTCTCGTTTTCAAGCAGCCCCGCGGGTCGGCGCGCGCGCCTGCGCGCCTGCGCGCAGGCACGCGCGTGCGCCGATCCGTCAGGCCCTGGAGGGGCGTAGAAAGGAGGCCATATTGTACAGTTAAATTGAAAGAACGAAAATAATTGTATCGCCGTCGCCGATCGCTCTCGCGCGCCCGCTCCGCCTACGATTCCCCTTGTCTACGTTCCCCCGTTATCGTACGCGCGAGTCGACGGCCGGATCTCTGCCCGCCATCGTTGCGTTGCGTGCATCCCGGGACGGTGCCGAGAGAAGCGAAAGAGAGAGCAGCAGAGAGCAACCCAACGGGAGCCAATCGGCGGCTCCTCTCCTCGGCCTCATCTGCCCTTTGTATATAAGCCATACGTCGTCGCAGTAGCGCGGTACCGATCCCGGGGGGTAACCGACGTCGGGGCTCGCTCAGAGGTGTTTGTTGCTTGCTGCGGTCGAGATGGGCACTCGGGACGACGAGTATGATTATTTATTTAAAGGTAAATCGCCACTTCTTTTCTTTCTCTCTCTCATACACCCTCCCTCCCACCATCTCTGTCTTCCTCTTCCTCTCGGACAGTGTGGGACAGTGTGTGACTCCGCTATCTTTTTTTTTTTTTCACGTACTCGCGGAAGATGCTCCCCGCGATCGACGGACAACGCTGCCGTTTTCCATCGCCACGGCGACGACGACGACGACGGCCGCCGTAACGTCGCCTCGTGAACGATGATACGATCGTCCGCGCAGTAGCTTGGCGAAACACGCGCGCGATGACATCAGAAACGATGACCCACCATCACGGAGGCTAATCCGTTCTCCGCGGGGGGAGAGAGAGAGAGAGAGCGTCCTGCCGCGATTCCACGAGGCGACTTCCTGGTCGACGACTCGCCGATTCCGGTCGTCTTCTGACTCCTCTCTCTCTCTCTCTCTCTCTCTCGGTCGCCCTCTCCCTCCCCCTTTCCGTCCCCTCCCGCCTCGCCTGCTTGTCTTGATCCTGCTCCTCTTTCCCTGCGCCGTGAAAAACGCCCGCGATTTGTACATTACGCATGTAATTGAGCGCGATATATATACACGTATCGAATATACGCGATGCTATATCCGCTATGTACGATTGTATGTCCGTCGCGTGCACGGGATGCATACGTGCGCGAATTCGTGCGTGTGCGTGTGACATACATGAAATTTCTTTCGGCCTTGTCATTCCGCATCATCTGCACTTTCGTAGAACAGAGAAGGGGGAAGGGAGAGGAAGAGAGAGAGAGAGAGAGAGAGCGAGAGCGAGAGCAAATTACTATAAACGCTATCGCCAGTTCTCTCTCGTCAGCTGTTGTATCCACCTTGTTCTTTGTTGATTTTTTGCGACTATTAACGTTAGGCAATTGCGTTAATCAATTGCTCGCTGAGCTGGTAGGTTTGCAGATTCCATTCGGTTATTTTATAGTCATCATTGTTTCATAGGATGCTTCCATCAATTTGGTCGATCTTGACCCCTAATTTAATAAGGGTATAGTGTAGTCATATATTTGGTCGCTGTCACTGTCCTCATCTGACTACGCAGTGTTATAGTAGGCCGATAAGTTGTGCTAATCATATTTTTCCTTTTATTCATACATCTATTTCAACAAGCGTGATTTGTACACAGAATCAATTTTATACAATTGATTTTAAAGACAGGAGTCAGATGTGTAACAAAACTTTATTCTAAATTGTTTTGTCGAAATAATTAATTAAGTTTTTATTATAAACTTGGCTTTAGAGTCTTTAGACAAATGAGAAAGTGATATATGTAAACGTGATATACTTTTGTACAAGTACATACACTATGTTTATATTTCTTACTTTGGGAAGAGCAGATGTAGAATGAGGGGGACCAATAAAATCCCTGCTATGCTTTATTTCCCATGCTTTATATCTGAATAGCAATCTATAGAAAGATTATACATGTATGCTATACATGATCATGATGTGGCACTGATTCACTGATACATGACACAACTTTTTCAGTTTTACAGATAAAGAGCCTTATGCAGTGTTCATTAAGTGATTACTTTTATTGCTATTCAATATTCACAGTTTTTATTATACAACAGTTGATAATTCTAATTATAAAATTTAAATCTTGATAGAAATTTGATCTTAGGGAATGTTTTGATGATATCATAATTATTACTTTGAAGCAGATTTAACTGTTTTATGATATACATTTACATGGGTAAGATTGAGGTTAAATACAATTGCTTGAGATGCTTTTAAAAAATAATGTATATATATATATTTTTTTTTTTGTAGTATAAAATTTGTATTTTATCTCACAGTTACACGTTCAAAAATAATATAAAATATTCCAAAATCCCTAATTCTCATTATCTATTAGGTAATAGTGATAGCAATTGTACTTATATATCTCTTAATATATTAGCTGCTCGAAGCAGTTGCAGTCAAGTTAGATGTGTGATCTGATAGTACCTGAAATGAGAGGAGGGAGACAGAAAGAGAGAAAAATACAATAACCATTACAAAATACATCTTTCTTTCAATTTCTCACTTGTTGAATGACCCTGTCAATACCAAAATTTAATCGTTACTAAGCATTTATTAATTGATTCTCCTTGTCTTTTCAGTTGTCCTCATTGGAGATTCTGGAGTAGGAAAAAGTAATCTCCTATCCCGATTTACAAGAAATGAATTCAATTTGGAGTCGAAGTCTACCATCGGAGTCGAATTTGCAACGCGCAGTATACAAGTAGATGGTAAAACCATTAAAGCCCAAATTTGGGATACAGCTGGCCAAGAACGCTATCGCGCGATTACCTCTGCGTAAGTTTAAATTTTACATATTTGTTAGCAAAAAGTTTAAAGATAATAATAGCTTATTTATCACGAATTATTTTAAGTATCTAATATCATTAAGATATATGGATTATATTATGCAACGGTGCAAGTTATATTCTTTAATATATTGCTATAAAAATATTGAGAAGCTAAAAAATAAAAAAAAGACTCAATTAAACAATAGAATATTATTAAACCCTTGATTTTTTAATAGTAAAATTTGGATTTTGCAGATATGTAGTTACTTATTATTATATTTAAATATTTATTCGCAATCAAGAGAGTAGAGAATTAAAATTTTGATGATAAAATTTGATATATTACGATCCATAATAAAAATTGACTATATATTCATATTATCGAGATTTAACTTGTCGCAACTATTTTATCTTTAATATCTACTAATAGTAAACAATTATATGTGTAATTAAACTTCTATTAAATTTTCTAAAAAATGAACATTTATAAAAATGTGACAAATAAAAGAATTAAAAAGAAACCACAAAATTAGCACATTTATCATAGATTTGATACATGACATACTTATCAATAATCTTTTTCTAATTACTAGATATTACCGCGGAGCAGTTGGTGCACTACTCGTGTATGATATTGCGAAACACCTGACGTATGAAAATGTAGAAAGATGGTTACGAGAATTACGGGACCATGCTGATCAGAATATTGTGATCATGTTAGTGGGAAATAAGTCAGACTTAAGGCATCTGCGTGCTGTTCCAACTGATGAGGCTAAAGCGTTTGCTGAGAGGAACGGCTTGTCTTTCATTGAAACATCCGCTTTAGATTCTACTAACGTTGAGACAGCGTTTCAAAACATATTAACAGGTAATAAATCCACGATACTGTTATGTATTAGATGTTAATGTATTAGAATTTATTTTATTCCCGAAACAATTATCTCATATTCTTCCACTCAAAACTTTTTTTAATCTGTCCTATAAATCGAGGCATATATGGGGTGAGGGTCAAAATCAAACTCGGTCTGCCGAGTCTATGAATCATTTGCTCTTACAGAACATTATCCAATGATGTTATATGAAATTAGCATATACTGAATTGATTATTAAATATTGGAAACCATGTTAGAACTGTAATAGCTAATATGTTTTGGTGTCTGTTTCCATGAAAACAGTTATCAATACTTTTATACAGTTATCGATATATGTTATACTATATGTTGAGTTTTTTAGTACCATAAAATATAGTATTTACTTTATTATTACATGAGATTTTTATTCTATATATTCACGAAAAATTCCATGAATATATATTAACAAATTTGTCTAACTATATAAATTTTTCATTTCGTGATAGTGCAAATTGCAATATTACAATAGAATTAAAATTGTGAATTAATATATGTATAATATTTATATCGGGATATTATTGCAATATAATACTATGAATATTTTTTCAATATCTAGTATACGTATATTATATTTTATTAAGATCATTAAAAGGCTTTGTCTCTATATCAGAGTTAAGATTATTTGTTGCATGCTAAATTAAATTAAAATTACGCGTGGTATATTTTATTGTCTTATTTATCAAGACTTTTTTTTCTTTACAGAAATATACAGAATCGTATCGCAAAAACAGATACGAGATCCACCTGAAGGTGATACAATCCGGCCACAGAATGTAGAACAAATTGAAGTCAAACCAACGATGAATGCCGAGGGAATGCGTAAGCAGTGCTGCCAGTGACTCACCTTGTTGCTTAAAATGTGTGTACACGTATATACAGTATGAATATCATGGAAGTACAGTTGGGAATAATATCTAATTTCTAATGAAAAAAATTTTCGTTTATGATGCAGTAAAAAGTTTCTGGAATGATCACTTGTATAATAGGATAGATTTAATATAAGAAAACTGTGGTTAGTTTATTATTAATGTTAACTTGATTGTAAATTGAGTTAATTTTAACATATATCAAAATTAAATATTACTAAAGACACTTCCATCACGTTTCTTTTATTCCAATAATTTGTGTTCTATATATGTATTGGTAAAACCATATTGACATATTGAGTTGTTTATTCCTGTACATATAACTATAGAGTCTCTTATACATAATCAATTTTTTACTCAAATAAAATATTTGTTATTGCCTTCAGAGGAAAAAAAATGGTGTTGCAGATTAATTTATACAGGATGTTTCAAAACAACTGTCCTTTAAAAATAAATATGTATCTCAATTCAAAATTGACATTTTCTCAATGGATGTCAAATATTTTTCGGATAACTAACGATTGAAAGTAAACGATACGTTGAAAATTAAATCTCAAAATCAAATGAATAACAAAACTAATTGAAAATTGGAATATAAAAATTGAAAAAATTCGATGAAAATTGATATTGAGCATCGATAGGCTGATTCATGTGTGGTATAATCTAGATAATCTGTGACGTCATCGTAAAGAAAGTTTACGTAAGCGTGGATGTGATTCCGAATAATTACGGAATTATGTAATATTTTGTAGGTTCTAAGAAGCGCACCTATGAATTTACAATATTAGCTATTTAAGTATCTTTGTAAGCATTTTTATTCCTATACTTTTTTCTTTATTTCGCACAAATAATAAGCATACTTTTTTATCTAAATATATAAAGAGTGCGACAAAAAAAAAACAGATTTATTATTTTATAGATATATTGCTTGTCTTTTGTTTTCCTTTAAGGTTTAAGCAGCCATATATCCATAATCCTTCAGGGGGTCAATCATGAATCTTGTCCTCTAGGGCGGAAAAGTGAAAAGTTTCTCTTTCTATTGGTGTTGAATAGAAAGAGATAGTCATATGAAACTTTTCACTTTTCACGTTCCACCTTAATACATGATTGATCCCCTGAACAATTGATTTATGTTATATATGTGAATTTTTCTACTAAAAAAGTTTCTTTAGAGATTCCGATACTATGCTATGTGAAATATTGAATATATTGTAAATTTAACTATTTATTATTATACAGATATTTTCAAAGCTTTTTGAAGTAATTTTTTGAAGATTTGATACATGCATAGTATTAATTTAATTGAGTGAATTATTTCTCATACTTCAATAGAGACTACATTAATACTCATTTATCTATAATGTTTAAAAAGATATATGAAATATATATGAAAAAGGTATGTTATAGTAATACGAGTCTTTAGTAACAGAGTTTATATATATATATATATACATACATATATGTATATTTTCTATTATTTAATTCGTTTATTTTATGCTTCTATTTAATGCCGTTTATTATAAGCAAATATATAATAAATCTATCACGAGATAATTATAATCGTCATTTACTGACTACAATTTCAAATATTTATTTTTTGTAGCTTGAGCGTCATAAAGAGTTGTGCAATTTTATTTTACAGAAGCAGTCATACGGAGGAGAAAAAAGTGGGAGTACTAGTTGGCGGTAGATATAACAGGTGCATAACAGAACGAGAGTTAAGACTATGTGCGCAAGCATGTAATCTCATATGTTAAAGGAGATTTTATCCTTACCAGTGCGAGAGAGGACATCCATCAATCCATATACGAGTATGCTGTATGCATTACATGTTCGTGGAAATGATCAAGTAAGGATAAGTGACAAAAAAAAGATTGTATGATGCTGTAAGGACGCATATATGCGCACCATTCTGTCCGCGAAAAAAAAGATCATCTTTACTCTCTCTGTTTGTCTCTCTATCTGTCACGATATAAATTATGTTATAATATAAATAAATGTTATATTACTGCTTCTTTGTAATACATATATATATATATATATATAAACGACTTCTTAACGCGTAGCGTGATTGTGAGTATGTGAACAGTTTATGATCGTATATGCAATGAAGTATCATGAATAAGTACTATCATGCACTGCATAGAAGAAAACAAATATATAGATAATGGGCTTACACGGCGAATGATGAAAAAGACGGTGGAAACAGTTAACTTGAGATAGTCTTTTCTCGTTGCTCACTCTCGGCTCTTCGTAAATAATAGTACTAGTCTGTACAAGCTTGGGCACTACATGCTTCGGGATTACTTTATTTTTACATGAATCTTAACAAACTTCTTACCGAATAAAATTATGTAAGAACAATTACAAACAAAGCTGTATAGTAGGCGTTTTTCAAAACCCTAAGAAATGTTGCTTTCTGTGTGGCTGTAATATGTATAATACGTTATCGTCTCACGAGCTTTTATTGTATCCTAAATAAAATAGAGAGTGAGTAAGGTGTTGACAAATTAAAGTGTCTATTTCTCGGTGGATTACACGAAAAATCAATGGTTTGAAAAATTTATCACTTAATAATAATCTTTAGGAAGATTATTTTAAAAAAGCAAGATAATTAATGAAAGATAATTATAGTGCATCGTGCGTGCGTTTAACCTGATTTATAGTACGCATAATTTATATTATTGCGATATATATATATATATATATATGTCGCTATATATGTATATATATATCATTGTAAGAAATGAGAAATAATGCGTTGTTTCTCGAAGCAATCTTAAAAATGGTAAGATAATCACAAGTATAACTATACCATTTGATATAGCAGGCTTATTACTTTGTTATGGACATACACACACAACATACATACAGACACAGATACACGAAACTCAGAACTAATGTGTATAAGCAATGTCAAAGTGACCATAGTTTTCTACAGATATTTTTGATTTATTCTGTATCCTTAGGCCACAAGCTACAAAACTTAGGAAAGGCAAATTATAATTTCCTTTAAACTAAGTAGAATAAATTTTATATATATATACAACTGAAAAGATATAAGATTGTTTCATCCTCAGTTGAATATACAAAGGGATATTATATCTATAACGATATAAATTATTAATAATGCCTTGTATTTCGTTATTTTATTAATAAAATATCAAACTTGCTTTTAAGACGAATGGTTATAATGAATGTATCCACAAGTGCTTATAAGTGATATGCCTCCCTATTTTTACATTCTGATAACACATTTACATGATAGAAGTAATTACTGCTCCTTATGGAATACAATCTGTTACTAGATATGAAAAAGAACTAATTGAAACAAGCATGTTTTATATATATAATGATTATTTTATGCAATATATAACATTGTAGAGTACTAATAATCGCTGAAATTATTTAATTATAGTGCATAAAATGTTCTCAATCATAAAACCATAATATATTCTCATATCTCTCGATATTTCTATATATATGTATAGATATATATACAAAATATTCGTTCTTATAATTTATAACTTATTTAAAACTTGGTATAAATTTATAGCGTTATAATTTATGTACTACAATTAGTATTATCAACGATATCGTGCATGGAAACAAACTAGATATTTTACAAAGATAATTATATTGCGCTTTATTATAAATACATAGTAGAAATTTTATTTGTATTGGGTCGTGGGAGTAACAAAAACAGGTTATTTTTAATCCTAAATTACTACTTACAAGTACAAAAAGAAGATTATGAAGATACAGGTAAAGATGCTGACTCCAGACGAATAGTATTTCTCTGAGAATTACCATGATTTTTCTGTCGCCATTCAAGCCATCGCGATAATTCTGGGCTTTGAGAGGTATCGTTAAGATCAGTCCGACCTTCTAACTGTTGATAATAAGCTTCTCGAAGCAATCGAAAGGTCTGTACATTTTTATACGGTAATTGTGTCATAGGATCCAGATACTTAGCAGGCAATCTAACAAAACAATCCAAGAAATTCGTTAATTTTTTAAAAATGCTAGATTATATTATTTATTTGTTCATAAATAGTAAAATGCAGATATGTAACTTTAATAATAACTCCAAATAATATTTTTTACCGCGTGATCGCACATA
The DNA here is from genome assembly GCA_035220615.1 of Leptothorax acervorum. NCBI lineage: Eukaryota > Metazoa > Arthropoda > Insecta > Hymenoptera > Formicidae > Leptothorax > Leptothorax acervorum. Next base: position 408,606 of record JASTWQ010001260.1, on the reverse strand, counting down.
GAGGTTTCAACGGTGGCCTTTGTTGTGTCGATTTCTTAAATACGTCTAGGTACGATTGTTCGTTTTCAAAAGTAATAAATGTCCGTTCATAAAATGTCCCGGTTTCTTCAGCATGAATATCTTTCCTTTTAGTAGGCGCTGAGGCAGCTGTGTCTGCAGATTCCTCCCTGTTGTCGTCTTTTCCATCTGTTTTTGACTCTGTTTCGCTGAAATATATTAAATAAATGGGGTTAAAATATATTAAATCCAGTATATTTTAAACGCTTATTTTGAAAGTTTATCTCTTCGTATATTTTAATATAGAAAAATATTGTTTTAATCACAAAAAAATAAATGAAATCTACCTTCCTTCTTTTGGAGAGCTGTCAGAACCTGGGTTATTAGAATTTCCTTTTTTCTCATCATCACATTCAACATTGATGATTTTTTCCTCTTCATCCACGCATGTCTCAGGTAATACCATGACTGGCATAGACAATGATTGATACCTAATAATTGGTCCAGCATGTGTCTTTCTCACAGTCCTTGTAGTCTTTTTTTCATTTTCTAGTTTCTGATACTTTTCTGCAAGCGTAGAACAATCGTAGCCATGCCTTAAAGGTACATTCTTAACGTGGCATTTTTTTATTCTTTAGGAAGGAATATGATTTTAATACATTGTTTTAAACTCATTTTTAGCTTTCCCATTTAATTTGTATTTCCCATTCTTAGTCAGAGAAAGAAAAAATGCCCAAATAAAGATATAACTTGTTTTATACATACCTAGTGATTTCGCATTAAGCTCCTCTGTTTGCAACGCTTCTTCCAGTAATTCCTCCTGAGTGGGTTTCCATATATCATGCTTTACAACTTTTATCTTCCGCCTCTGATCCTCGTTTCTCTCACGCAAGCGTTTCTGTGTAGCTGCCGACTTTGCGGCGGTAGAGCGGCGTATTGATTTTCTTTCTGCACAAAATATTACAGCGAACATGTTGGTAGGAAACATGTGATTTATGCTGAAGTATTCGTGTTACCTATGCTGTCTCTGAAAATCTTATCTTGTTTCGATTGTTTTATCTTTCTCTCTCTGGGTGTCGATTGTGCGGCAGGTTTAGGCTCCTTGTACGCTTTCGTTACTAATCTGCGTTTCTTTTTCGGTCCCTCTTGCTCGGTATCGGATACCGGCTCATCATTCTCATCAATACTAAAATCTGAATCCACTTCGTCCTCCGCTTCATCTTCTTCCCTAAAATTCAAGTACATACCTTGTGAGTTCTCGTTGCATAAATGTAATATAATGGTAGTACTACGGAGGCCACAAACATGTAATCGTGATCCTGTTCCACCTCATCGAAGCCACCGTATGTAGTTTTATAAAAATCATCTTCCTCCTCCTCGTTCAACAACCTTGCCATTTTATTGCCAGCATTCGCACGCTTTACTCTTGTCGCAGCCATCGTTATGAAACTTTCTGGCCAGCAACTAATTTGATACAACTAATACGTTATCTAATTACGTCTTACCTGGGAGAAAATAGCAAAATGTAAAAGTATTACAACACACTAGTCCTATTGTTAATAAATCATTCTTAGCCAAGCAAGGTTATATTTAGATTAGAACCTTCAGTCTTAGAATATTCAGTCCTACTTTCGAGACTTCCTCTCACCAAGTTCGCGAACAATCCAAATATTGTTTTATCATGCGTTAAAGAGTTCAAGGATAATTTGCTCATAGAATTTTCCTGTTACTTGACGCAGCTTTTACAGCTGCTTACAAACATGTCATAGAAGCCAAACTGCATTATCGCAACACGGTATACCGTGATCACTGATCAGCTGTCAGATCCGACATTTCTGCCATCTTACGATTTACGGTGAATGTAAATTCGAATGTCTCGACGCACTTTTCCGATCGCGTCGTGTGTTTGATGTGTGTGTACTGTGTGTTACTACTTACTGTGTTGCATACGGCCGTACAGATAAGATAAGCGTGCGTCACGATTGTGCGTTATAAAGATTGCGTACTTTTCGCTGTTATGCGATAAATTGTTCCTCAATTGATGCACAGTTCCACAATCAAAATTAGGTGTGTTTTATTTAAGCTGAACTTGCGCAGTTCATCTTCTTTCTTTTTCTTTCCGACGTGAAAAGAAAAAGAGGAAAGATGAACCGTGCAAGAAGTTAAGCTAAAAAGAATAGGCCTATTACCTATTATTGTAGCAAATTATAACTACGTAATAAACGTATTGCCTTATGTACAATATAAAATAAATCTGCGACGCGTGACAAGTTTCTAAAAATTTAGATTTACATGATTCTAATTCTACAATCTGGGACACACGATAAGTTTTAATTAATTAATTAATTAATTTAGATTTACTCAATTCTAATTCCACAGAAACATATTGTATTCACTTCCATTCCACCATATATGAGTAATGAAATTGTGCCTATGTATGTATGTGAATAATTTTTGATATAATATGCATCTGTATTAGCTATATGTATGTAGTTATACGTAATTTTTTTCCAATGTATGTACATATTTACATTTGATGTAATGAATGAGTGAAGCAAGTTTGAATAAAACAACTTTGCTCTGCTATTAATATGATACAACAATAATATAATACATGCTATAACATATATTAATGTCATGCTATGATATATGATAATATCTAAAATGATCAATAATATGTAATAGTCTGTTAGGACTTCTCAGATATCTATTTCTATCTCTAATGTCCTTCAGACATTTGTCTCCAGGTAGTGTCTAATCTCATTTTTGCTGTTTTGATATAGTGGGGAGAAGTGCTATCATATTTACTGAACTTTGAGCTTCAAGATTATTCAGTTGAGAAGCAAGCCAACAAATCATGGATGAAACAAGCATGGATGAATCAACCATGGAAGAAACTGTGGAACAAATTTTAGAAGACAATATATCAAAGGAGAAGTTTGCTGAAGTAAAACGCATCTTAGCAAGCCAACAAATCACGGATGAAACAAGCATGGATGAATCAACCATGGAAGAAACTGTGGATCAAATTTTAGAAGACAATATACCAAAGGAGAAGTTGGCTGAAGTAAAACGCATCTTATATGGAAATCCACTTGTGTAAGAATTTATATATTACAAAATATAATTACACAATAAATTTTCCCTCTATGTATATACAATTTATATATGAATACCTCTTTCACTTTGTCATATTAGTTAAAAGACAATTAAACTTTATGAGCAAAAATAAAAGCATTTATTTCCATTTTACTGCTTTAATTTTATAACTGTTTCGATTGCAATATTGATAGTAGCTCAATAACGTGCATCTAGTTGTCGTAATTTGTTCAGTGAACAATTATACATGTATTGAATATGTACTCAATCAAATATGTACAAGAACTATATAACGCAAAGTTCTTAATAGAATATATATATTGTATATAGTTTTGGAAAACAGAGTTAAATCTATATTATGCACTACATAAATTCTATCACTAATCGTACAAGTATAAGCGATACATTTATATACGTTATTCTTAGACCATTAGATATAAACTGGGAAGATGAATTTTTTCAAGTAAGAGGATGGCAGATGCTTAGTAAGGTTCGAGAACAGCTTCGTAGCCCACGTCTAGTTCGTGTTGGACTGATACAACACTGCACAGTAGCAGCAACAACGAATCCTGTTCAAATTCAACGAAATGAAATACATGAGAAAGTTGAACAATATATTAAGCAAGCAGCTCTATGTAAAGTTAACATTCTATGTCTCCAAGAAGCATGGAGTACGTGAAATTCATTATATATGATATACATAGTTATATATAGTATCATAATAGTTTCGTTATATATAAAGCGTGATAATCGATCTGTGCGATCATTGCAGCTATGCCGTTCGCTTTTTGTACGAGAGAAATGTATCCGTGGTGTGAGTTTGCGGAGGATGCCGAGACTGGGGTCACGACCAAGTTTTTGTCTAATTTCGCTAAGCAGTACAACATGGTAATAATTTCACCAATTTTGGAGAGAGATTCTACTGACGGCGATACAATCTGGAACACCTGCGTGGTGATCAACACCGATGGTACAGTCCTTGGTAAACATAGGAAGAATCATATTCCCCGTGTTGGGGATTTTAACGAATCCACCTACTACATGGAGGGCAACACAGGGCACCCAGTATTTAACACTTGCTTTGGACGCATCGCGATTAATATATGTTACGGGCGTCATCATCCATTGAACTGGTTAATGTTTGGCTTGAATGGAGCGGAGGTGAGTCACAGATCATAGATGTTTCTACATGTTCTACTGGCACAAATTCAGCGTACAACGCTATCTCTCATAAAATTTGAAGTTGATTTTCTTTTGCGGAAGGATTCACTTTTTCACATTTTTCCTAATTTCACAATCTAATTAATATCTTATCCGAAGTTTCTCAATCATATAATCTCCTTTATATTTTCTCAGATTGTTTTTAATCCATGCGCAACTACCGATGGATTATCGGAACATTTATGGCCAATCGAAGCAAGATGCGCCGCGATAGCAAATAGTTATTACACTTGCGCTATCAATCGCGTAGGAACCGAGCGTTTCCCGAATGAATTTACCTCTGGTGATGGAAAACCAGCGCACAATGATTTTGGACACTTTTATGGCTCTAGTTATATTACCGCCCCCGATGGCTCGCGAACTCCAAGTCTAAGTCGGCATAAAGATGGACTGCTCGTTGGAGAATTGGACCTCAATATGTGTCGACACGTGAAAGATATGTGGGGATTTAGGGTGAGTATTTCACATTTTCTGATTATTATATAGAATAATTATTACAATAATATATAAAATTATAGTGCTACTAAGTTTGTCATTACGTTAACTTGTGATTCAAGAAAGCATTTAATAATAAAAATTTGTACATTAATTTATTTGAAATGTAAATTATCTGAAATTAAAAAAAAAAAGAAACTTGAATGCCTTTTATTGAAATATAATCGGCAATGAGTAAATACCTTATCGAATATATTTCAAAAATTCTCCAAAAATATGCTATACATACATTAATATGTAAATTCTACTTTGTTTATTCTGTCTTATAAATTTTTTCAGATGACCCAAAGACTCGACATGTATGCTAAAGAACTTGCCGAATATGTTTCAAAGCAGAATGGTAAACAAGATTAAAAAAAAATAAACGTATCTACAGATGCACTTGTTTAATTTTTTTAATCTCATTTACCATTTACTGATTTTACGAAGTTTATAATTAAAGTTATATAATTAACCCTCCGCCTATCAACGTGGGTCTACAGCGTCTGAGCCAAAATAACATCTGCTCGTAAGTTTAAAACTAACAAGCCTGCCTATTTGGCTCCCCTTTCTAAAAAAAGTAGGTTTTATAAACTTTATTATATAAACTTTTATATTTTTAAGAGTAAAATTCAATTAAATAATACATTTTTCACTCCAGATTCAGCGTACCTAGCTGAGTTTTCTAGGGTTTACAAAAATTTATGTTTTACCATAACATAAATGATTTATTTATTCCACGCATCTGTTATAACAAAATTCATATACATATAATTGCATCAAAAGAAAATTACAATTTCACTATTTCACTTTGTTGTGTACAATTTGATAAGATTTGCAAAAATTTCATATAAATTATCGAACCTGTAAATTGTGTATGAAATTTACATTAGTCTAAAAACTTATTTAAAAAATAATAAATTATAATAGCATTTTATGTAATATTAATATTTAAAATCTACCCTCAGACGAGCCTTCTCTGCTTTGGTAAATTAATATAATGATTTACATTGTTATCTCCATATTCTATAAATTAAAACTTTTCATATCGTACGTAAATGTTAAAACAAATTTTGCAAATGCTTTTTTATAAAAATGTTAAATATTGGTTATTAAGAAAATATCATTAATTTAGTATTAATTTCAAATAAAGAATTAAAAATTATATAAAAAGTACCAATTATATACAATTGTTGTTTTGGTTTTATACAATAACGAAATATTATACAATGATTGATAGAAATATTTATATGCATGTAACTTCTCAGTAATATTGGTACTATTATGTTGAACATCAGTATTATCAAATCAATTAGATTTACAATATTCTGGATATATATGTCGCAGGCTTATTGCAAAATCAGCCCTTTTGCAAAAAGACTAGTCTCTTTGCGAAAGGCCGGCCTTTTGCGAAGCACTGATCGTTTCCCAATAAGACTGAAGCACTTTAGGCTTTTTGGCACACATGGGCTGGTGCTAGGCTAGGCACTTTGCAAAAAGTCTAAAATACGTTAGTCTTATTAAAGAAACGATCAAATGCTTTCGCAAAAGGCCGGCATTTCGCAAAGAGACTAGCGTTTTTGCAAAAAGGCTGATCTTGCAATAAGCCTGCGACATATATATTACAAGAAAGATTATAAGAAATGAATTTAAAAACTGTATCAATTACAGTTGTATCATTTTCTTATATATTAAATATTATCTATAATATAATAAGATATATCTTAATATTACATAATTCATAATCATCATCGTGTAACTAAGAGGCCTTATCTGTAAACGTTAACGATATCGTTACGTGCTTTGCGCAGCTTTTCTATGGTATATTATATCTGCGCAGAGCACGTATTAATGTTGTTAACGTTTACAGAATAGACCCCTAAGAAGTTTTTCTCTCAGATTACTTACATATTTTATATTCTATTATATTTACAATATTTATCCAGTAGATGTATTGTCTAATACCGCGTTATGTGTTTGTTTGCGATAATGTAAAGCATCTTGATAAGCTTTCTTTACGGCTTTCCTGTCCGTAGGTTTACGCGATTCGATCAATTTCGCTTCGTCAACTTCCTGCGATACCCCGAGTTTTTCTAATTTCTCACCTGGCAGCCATTGCCTGAAAAATATTATTAAATTGAATATTTTTACTGTTCAATAAATTATGTGTGTTTGCTTTTATAACAATAAAAATATTTTTGGAAATTTTAGAATCGGTACTTTCCTGCTTCGAGATTATTTCTTCATGCAGTTGATAATTTTATCGTATCATATATTTTATGTACTAAACTTGTGTATGCATATATAAATATATATAAAACATTTCTATGCATGTAATAGAATGTACTTCTTATTGAAACTTGAAATTCTTCTATCAAAAAAGTTGTTTTTAGTTTAAAAATTTTTGACAAATTTTTGTTAATTGGATGCAGAAATTTATTATTTAATTTTTTAACTCTCATTTTAAAAAAAACGTGCACTAAATCTATGATCAAACATCTTATGTATGTTCCTACATTAATTAATGATCATTACCATGTGCGCTTTGTGTCAAAGAAAAGCACAAGGAAAACCGGCTCTTTATAATTGTCTGCAAGCGCCAGAACATCATCAGGCGGTGCTGGAATCGGAACCCCTTTATGTATAGTGCCCCGAGGTGTACTAGGATCAATGATCAGGGCTGGATACCAAGGATATCCACGACACTTAGCCCATACGAGCTGCAAAGCTTCTAAGCCGCTACCAGTGCTCGTTTGTTTGTTTTCGTTTTCTTTTTTTGTGTCAGCAACCTCTTGTCGTTGCTGCTCCTCTTCTGGACCAGGAGTAGTGGATCTACTTGTGGGGCAACTACTACAGCTTGATGATTGGCTCTCTCCCTCACCCATATCGCTATCCGTTGCTCCACTCCTAGAAATATTAATTGTGTATGCAACTTTTTGTAGCATAAATATTTGAGCAAATTTTTGTAGCATAAATATTTTACTGTACATCATTATAAACCAGAAAAACATCATGCAGAAAATAATGTGTATTCTTGCTTCGTTTAATTACATTATAGATATTTTATACATACATAGGTTTGTTATGAACATTTATGCAGTTATTGTGTATTGTGTGAAACTATCGTGATTACATTGTATTGCCGTGATTACCTATATATTTTAAAACTATCACTTTGTTTCTTTCTATCATCCTCCGTAAGAAACATTTGGCCACTTTTAGCATTACGCGCTCTAGCTTTGCGAGTGAACAACACCGCTGTTCTTCTATTTACGCCACCTCCACCAATTTCCTTCTCATTAGACTGCGATTCCGTTTCCACGCGATTACGATTCGATCTTTCTCTCTTTCTAGATTTAGAACCGACTTGGTCCGATTCGGAGGACGGATCGAGCTCAGGATAATCTTTGCGAATCTGTTCTATTAAGACTCCACCTTGTTCTTTCATTTTCATTCCTGCTCGATAAAACATGGTATCTTTGCGATTATATGCCAGGCAATTGCTCACCATTAAATTGAAATCAGCTTCAAAAGCCGCGATGGAGTCATAATCTTGTTTTTCTAATTTTGCCTGTAATGAAAAATGTGACACATAATTATAGATTATATTTTGACCAGGTGATTAAAAAATATACTTTAATAAGTACAATATATAATTAATAAATATATAAACACGATATAAAAAATTATAATTACCTGCATAGTAGAGAGATCCATGGGATGTGACACTATTTCGAGGTAATCCGGAACTTCTTTGATATTGACTGGTTGCCCAAACACATCATTTACATCTTTCGCTTTCATAGCTTCTAGCAATATACGTAAAACACTGTCCAATGGACGCAATTGGAGCCATAAACACTTTTCTTTCCTGTAATCAATTTTTGTCAAAATTAATATTTTTCAAAGATATGTGTTTTATATGTATAAATAAATTGGCATTATAAAACTCTAAAAAATTTAAAGATCCAAATCAATTTTCTTTTAAAGTAGATCTATAGTTTCCTATTATTCTATTTCATTAAAATATTTAAAAAATATATTAATGCCGATTCTGAATAAATACGATATTTATGTCATTCAAATCTGTCGCAAGTATACTAACACTTTGAACAGTTCTTTTTTTAATTTTTCACGCTTCCGTACTAATTCACATAGCAATCGCGCACGTTCCAAATCTTGACGTAAACATTGCCAATATTTAAGCTGACGATATAATTCTTCTCGCAATTCACTATCATGCGTCGGTGAAGAGGGATGTTCTCCGAGCGGAGGTGGTCTATTAGATTGTGAATGGGAACTTTGCAATCTTCTAAGAAGTGGAACACCATTTCTGTATTGCCGCTTCAGTGTCCAATAGGCAATAAGACGTTGTATCAATTGACTTCTTTTTGGTATTCCTTCCGCCAAACTAATTAAAATAAGGTAACATGTATAAATCTAACCATTAAAATATTGTTTTTTTTATATAGATTGTGTTCAAACTATGTAAATAAAAATAATAATTTTATTACTTGGCGATTTCTCTGATCCTTTCAGGTGGTATGGTGGGAATGGAAATAACAGGCGCTGATGAACTTTTCTTGTTGGCTATTGCTCTCCTTCGTGCATCCACAGGATTCGTGGAAGGCTGATAATCGACAGGTGTGTGAGTTTCGCAATAAGCTGTTTTTTGCACCAGCATTGGTTCACCGTTAGCAGGCTGTACTGTTCTCATACGCATGCATAGGCCAGCTTGCTGAGCACAAGTCACATGGAATGCTGAGTAACAATTGCTCTTATGACACTGAATGCATGCGCCTGCTCCTTTGCGCTTACATACGGAACACGTAAGCTTCCAACGAGCTTGCGGTATACTCTCTACACTGTCGATGGGTTCCAAAAACACAGTGTTAGCGAATCTTACTTCTGGTATCCACAGAGCGCATACTACGTGAGCCCATGTCGCAGGACGGTCAGTCTGTTTGAAGGCGCCGCCTCTGTTCGGACAAAGGACACAATCTACAGCCCTGGATGGACTCTGTAGACACCTCCTACACAACCATTGACCCTCAGGTATGTACGGCACACCGTAACAATCTTGATGAACAGCAAGATTACACATATCACAAAACAGGATGGCATTACTATTCTGACATTCTCCGTCCATGCAAATGCAACAGACGGCGTCTTCATCTGCAGCAACGCCACCACCGCCGTTACTTTGTTGTTGAAAATACGACTCTTTCTCTAGTCTGTCCATCAACAGCTCAAATGTATCAGGCTCTAATGCAGGCGTTAATCCCGAAGCTAATCTTCTTTCGTTCACAATAGAAAGCCACGCAGTGTCTTCCTCATCTAAGTCATATTCTACTTCTCCTGTTAAAATAACATTTAAAATATTTTTGACATGATATAATAACAAAAATACATAAAAACCAAATGGTCATATTAACGTAAAAGTTTATCATAACATTTATAACTTAATATATATGCAAAGTATGACTATTAAAGACATGTTTAGTATATATTATCATTAATGTTGGAAAGCAAAGCAATACATTATAATAATTAAGCAATATTTTAATATTATGACACTATTTTAACATTCTAAAACTCGGAAAATATGCTTTACCATCAAGTTCTTCGCCACTGCGCTCCATGAATCTAATATAAGAATTCGGAAGTGGCTCAGCTTCTCCTAATTGATCCTCGTAGCCTTCTATTTCCTTAACTGTGGCAATGGGTAAAGAATTAAGAATGTTCTTGTCTTCCTTCTCCTTTTCCAATGATGCCGTGTTACTTTTTTGCAATTTTTCATCGGATATACTTGCATCCATGGAAATTATAGGGATTGCATCTGGGATAGCCAACTTAATTGATTTATTTCCCTCTTCTCCTATGGGTTTTACCTTTAAATATCGAGATCTATATCATATATTATCAATACAACTGATTCCTTAACAAGGTTGTTTTGATTGCACTGGTCAGCAATGAAAATATATCCTGCACCACAAAACAGTCAATTCTTTAATTTTGTGGTGCTGGCAATGAACATGTGAATAAAAATTGAATCTTAGCTCTAGTTTTCACTAATTGTAGGTAGGCAATAGTATGGGTGCACAACATGAGAAATAAGATGTAAGTGATGAGCATCGTGTTAAGTGTTTTCACCAAGATATTTCGGCAAAGCAAAAGATAACAGAAAAAGTTTTATTATGCAACTGTAAAGTTTTATTATGCAACATTTATTATTCAACTGTAGCCAGGGATATTTGAGAATTAGTCTACAAGCGATAAGCCAAGCAAAAACACTCAAGATAAGTTTTAAGCAACTTAGACTGGCAAGATCTGTTTACAAAAGAACTTAAAAAATAATTCAGTTATCTTTAATATGTTAAATATGCATTTTTTATTATTATATATGTATATAAATCTATATTTCTTAAACTAAAGCTAAAGAATGTTTTTTATTGTCATATTTGGTCCAATTTACATATAAATGGAAAAATTCAAAAATCAAATAGAATACAAGTTCTTATGTCAAAATTGTTGACCAGTGTTGTTATACAAAAATGTATACAGAAATCAAATATTCAGCAACTTATGCCCTTTCACTGTTGTAAAAATGATATATAAAGTAGAGAATATACACATGTTTTTACAATTAAAATAGTAAACTAAACAATAATTGAAATCGATTGATTTAATCCGTACAGCTTGCACTTCTGAAGTTTTATTCACTGGAATCCTTGGACTAATTATCCACATGCAACTCGAAACCTAATTTAATATTAAAGCAACACTCTTTCAATTTTTGCTATATAGCGAAGAGAAAATTGTATATTTTTTGTGAGACCCAAAAAACAAGTTAAATCAAGTGCTTATCCATACCAAAACAAAATGCGCTGCCTCTTGGATGCTGAGTGTCTCCGTGCTCGTAGGACTCGCGCTCTCGTTGAGTACACCCATTCTGCTCCTCCCTATCTTCTTATTCTTCTTGTTCGACTGCGGCGTGTTCATCCTCGTTTCAGTTTGTCGACAAACCCGCGTATTATCTGATGTCGACCCGGTCGACTGCCGTAATTCGATGAACGTGCACCGCTTCGGTTAACCTGCGCACAACATCGTGTACGGACGCCGACAACTGGATTTTGACGATCAATCGGCACGCAGAAACAGCCACCTTTTCGTCAGTAACCCACGGAGAAGATGCTGATATCGCGTATACGTACAGAAACGTGTCAGCAGTCGGGCGAAAATCGGCAGAAGAGGCGAGAATCAGTTTCCCCTCTTCGTACCTCTTTGAATGAACGATCGCAATGAAATAAGCCGGATAAAGCGGTTGCCAGAGACGCGCGGTTGCCAACTTCAGAACGACGTTCCGACTTCGCGCGCGCGGCAAACTTCGTCGAGCGCGCTGATTGGCCGTCGGACAATTTCGGTAACTCCCTGACCAATCGCCGCGAGCGCGAAGGTTGCTCGAGTCGCCCGTCTACGAGGAGGCACGCAGTCCGCGGCCGGCTCTCGAGTGGTTCGGGCGGATTCGTGGTCATTCGCCCGCGTACGGTTCCCGAGTGCTATGCTCGGACGGAGCATGAGGGGGGGGAGAGCGAAAGAGATCTAACTTTACGTCAGTCACATCAGTGATCAGCAGTATTCGTTCTCGCGTCTGCAGTTGTGGTGGTCTACTTCCGAGTCGTGGACGAGAGAGTTGGGTGTGAGGAGAGTTCTCTTCGGGGAAGGATCGTCGCCGTCACCGTCGTCGTTTACTTTCATCATCCGTCGTCGCGGTCGTTTCCCGTCGCCCCCGTCTCTCTCCTTCATATCTCCGTCTTCTCCCTCTTAATTTCCCCTCAATTCTCTATCTCTCTCTCTCTCTCTCTCCCTCTTCCTCCACCTCCTCTCGTATCGCGCGTATTGTGAAACAGTGTGAAACGCGAACAACGGCGGGCAGCGGTTTCGCGAGTCCGCGCGGTATTCATATTACGAAGCGCGAGTGGCCGAATGTACCGCTGAGAATTATGTGGAATAGTGACGCAGAATTGGGATCGGTCGCGCGTCAAGTCAGCTGACATATTGCGCCCTGCTGCACCGCAACAGCCTTCGGTAAGTGTCGCAATCCCATCAGCGCGCGCTCTCTACCCCGCGGCGCACGTCCACTATCCCGGACTCGCCTCGCCGCGGGACTATTTTCGGTCGGTCGGGATAGCCGTGAGAGACGGACGACTATTTCTCCTCCTCCTCCTCCTCCTCCATCTCCTCCTCCGCGTAGAGCGCGTATTATTCCCGAATCCCGAGCGGAGCTCCCGCGAGAGAGAGCCCCCGTTTTCCCTGCTCGCGTGGGCCCCTCGCGCGAGTTACGTGCGCACAATTAAGTATCTCCGATCGCGAGAAGAGACGACGACGACGACGACGACGAGGCCCGGGCAGCCGCGCGCCACGCCGCGCCACGCCGCGGCGGAACGGCGTTGCGGACGCGTAGGACCGTCGCGTCGACGTTGGTCGACGTGTTAAGTGGCCTGACGCGTTCCACGTTAGCGGAGAGACGGACAAAGGAACGGCGCAATTCGTGCGCGGGCTTAAGGCTAAGTGCGTATTCAAGGATGGTGGCCATGCCATCCCTCCGTCTGCCAACCCGTGCGTCCGTCCCTCGGTGCTTCTTGCATGCGTGTGCGCCGCCAGGCCTCTCTTTCTTTCTTAACCTCTCCTTCTCCCTCCCCCCCCCCCTCTTCCTCTCCCCTCCTCGCCCGCCCCTTTCGCTCTCTTTTTATATGTGAATATCTGTCTTTCTCGCTCACTCTCTCTCTCTTTCTCTCTCTCCCTCCTCCCCACTCTCCTCTCTCTTTCTCGACGTCGCGTCGCCTCTCTTTTTCACTATCGGTCCGGCACGATGGCAGCGCTCCGAATGCTCCGATCTGATTCGAATAAGTATGCGTACAGACGTCACACGAGTGCCCCTATCCGTTAGAATCCTCCGAATAGACGCTTTACGAAATGAACAAGGTATTTTCCGCGCGACCGGACGCGTCCAGGCCGCTCGCGTAGGCATATCTCACGAGATAAAAGGACCTCCCGTCACCGTCACTCTTCTAATTTACCTCGTGCGTAATTCTTATTTGTCTCTCGACCGTGCCACGCGTGGTAGGACGCACGTCGAACGCTGTCGCTGCGTCCAGAGAGAAAGAGAGGCAGAGAGAGAGAGAGAGAGAGAGCTCGTACACGCCGCGTATCTCACGGCCAATTTTCGATCAATTAATATTAAGACGCGGATGCGCTTTTCTCTCGCCGAAGAAGAAGGAAGAGAGAGAGAGAGAAAAAAAAGAGTGCCCGTCCAGTAACGGGTTCGTGACGCATACTGTACGTTTACGCGCTTACGCCATTTCTCCTTGCCTCGCGTCTCCCCCCCCCGCCCCCCCCCCCCCCCCCCCCGAGAAGTCGCCGACGCGCTTCCCTTCAGGTGTCCGTCCCTTCGGGCATTCCCTCCCCTTCCACGAATGTTTTCGTACACTCTCCGTTGTTTACAATCTTTCTCTCTGGCTCGGCGAGAGAGCCTCGGGATCGCGGAATCGCGGCCGGCCGCTCCGGCCGAGAGCCCCCGGATCGCGGGTGCCCCTTCGGTGGTCGAACGGAACTCTCTTCTCTCTCTCGCCGCGTGTGTTTCCCAGCGTAGCGCGCGCGCCGCGCGCACACGCGCACACGCGTGTGCAGCGCGCCTCTCCCGCGGCCTTATCAAGAATAATTTCTCGTATCTACACCGCGACCGCGGCACTTCCTCTCTCGTATACGCGCTTTACCTGACTCGGCCGCGCTCGGCTTTGACGCCAGCCGTTCGCGCCCACGTCATTACACGCGCTTGCTCTGTCTCTCTCTCTCTTTCTTTCTGTATGCTTTGCATAAGATGAATAACACACACACACATACTTAGACACAAAACCTTGCGCATTACATTCATATTTATACGTTACACATATATATCATCTACATATACTCAATTTTTTTTCTTTATTTTTATCTTTTTTAATTTTTCATGCATAAACATGCTAAGAACAATGTAGGTATGTAATGTCTCAACGCTTGAGAGGGCGGTGTCTTATTAGAGCTGCTTAATAAGTAAGGATATCTCATTTTCTCTCTCCTCCCTCTCTCTCTCTCTCTTTCTCTCGCTTTTTCTCTTTCCTTTCTTTCTTTCTTCCAAGCCTGGATTTTCTGAAATAAGAAATTCCCGAAAAGAATAATTCACCCGCGATACTGTAGCAACGCCGAGATTTCTAAGCTACTTAGCGAGCCAAGCTCGAGGCTTAAGAGGCTAGTTATTAATCGTCTGATACGTATACCTATCTATTGCGAACATTGCATATTTATATAAATTAAATGTATTCTTTCTTACTGCTGTTGTGTTAAAAGGTGTAAATAGTACCTATTAAAATGTTTCTTTCCTCGAGATTGAAACGTACACTTTTTTTTTATTTGCGTGTTAAAGGGTTTTCTCTCTGTGACTGTTGTATATCTATACAGTTGTACGTTGTATAACTGCAGATAGTAGAGAACTAATTTAAGAAAAGCAATGGTTATAGCTACATGGCGAGGCGCAAATCGTCGCGGAGTTATCTAACGCTGAAAATTAGAGTCGACGTCGCGTCGACGCGTCGAGTTTCAAGAATGTAGTTAGATAACAAAAGTTTTTTTTTTTTTTTTGTTTTGTTTTAAATTACATTTGAACCGAATATCTTCTTAGAAATTTAATCTCCGATTAAGCCAAGACGTTTCCCAGAAATTAAAAGCGAGGACTGAAGGACGGGGCCTCCCGCGTGGTTTCCGTTAAATCAAATTCATCGTGAAACACGTGAAATTTCCTAGGACATCCCGCCGACAACGTTGCAACATCCTGCGCGAGCCGCCTATTTTTGATACACTCGATTAGAAGGCTCGCCGGACGAGTTTGATACCTATACCTACATGCTCCTCCTTTCCTCGGTGCGTTCCTCCTTACCGCCAGACGCGTTCGCATCGTAATTTACATCGCCGTTAACGTCGATCGCGGCGTAAACTCTTTCACTGTATCTTGCAAGGTTTTTTTTATGGCCATCATAACGGGTCGTCGCGAGCGATAATGAATTCCGCCCCCCCCCCCCCCCCCTTCGTCCCGCCTCCGCCCGCAACGCGTTTTGTTTATATCTATAGATGTAGATTGATATACTCTGTGTGTGTGATCCAAGTTTATCTATCTATTGCATCTTATTTTACTACGTGCACTTTAATATATGACCATTGAATATCGGACAGAGGCTTGTCTGTTTTATACCTTTGTGCATATTTGCGCATCTCTGCCGTGTACATTCAAAATTCTCTATTTCATTTTCTCATTACAATTTGTAGGCTCTTTGACTTTATTTCTTCACGTTGATCGGCAATTAAATCTTTCATAAGCTTAATTTTTTCATAAAATTTGTGCTAAAATATGATTGTTTTATTTAAAAAAAACAGGAAAAAAATATTCTTGAGAAAAGTATTAAATGTAGACTGCATCGCTTTAATTTTTAATATCAAAATAAATTGGTAACTAAGAAATGTACCTATAATATAGACCCCATCGTTATCGCATTAATACTAAGGGATTCTTTGTTAAAAACGAATACGTGACATTCGAACGTTCGACATATCATTATGCCTCTCGGCTCTTATTGTTAGCATTTATGATGTGAGTGTGTGATGTTTGATCGCCCTGGCCCCTGTCTACATCTACGAGTGAGAATTAATATGTTGCAGTTGGCACGTTTTGCCACTTCGCCGTACTTACCTTGTCTTGTTACGTTATTTCGAAAGATTTGATGGCACATTGTTATATCTATATGTCTCCTTTTTTTTCCCTTCCTTCCTCATTCCTTATGCCCTCCTTTTTTATAAATCTTAAGTGTCGTCTGCGACAGGATAAAAGTGTATGAACGAAATAATACGAAATACACCGCTGTCGTTTTTAATCATAAAGAATGACTAAAGTAAATATGATCTTCTAATGCTGCATATTTAATGACTACTAAAGATGATTTTTATCGTTAAAAATTATTTTAATACGTAATCTATACACCCACATGTTTATATAGGATTAGAGTTAATAATTTTGTAATTTGGTCGAGCAACTATTAACGTTAAATAAAGTGTATTGATACTTCTGTTGTTTATATAACTGATTGTGAGATTTACGTAATTTTTTTTAGTTTTTTAGTTTATAGCTAAAATTATATATAAAGAGAGGTGATGTCAGCAGAATCGTTAAACTTACGCGCTGAATGTTCGATTCTCCAATTGATCTTGATTGATACATATATGCTGTAGACGCTGTAGTATATGCAGAGCATTAACAGAATTATCATAGAACTGACGGCATTGCAGCTATCAAAATAATGGCAAGATGACCAACAGTCGGTTTCAACAGTATCAGTAGTTTTAATCTTAATCAAGCTGTTTTTGTCTCTAAAATCGGAATTAGAAGACGGTACCTACGTGGAGAGAATTAAAGTAACTTGACCGCGGAGTTATTAAAAACAGCCATTAACCCTTATCGGTCACACTTCGCTAGAATCCCGTAATGGTCACACTGGGTATAATAGACCCAAGCGTGTTTGCACGTGTATAAAAAATTGTAGGTGACCTTTAAAAAAAAAAAAAAATATCCTGTTGTACTTTAAGTCTTCCTTAAAAAGACTGTATAGGTTTGATTTGCAAAAAATTAATTTAACATATGTAAAAAAATAGCCCATTTCTATTGGTTTACTGGGTCGTCTTCGAAGTCAAAAAACGCTTGGGTCTATTGGACCCAGTGTGACCGTTAAGGGTTAATAATGTTACTGTAGAAACCAATTGGCTCCGGGGAACGAAATGTGCACGGTAAACAATTTATCGATACGTATTAAGAACAACTACCCTCGTGACCTATTTCCACTATAAAGTGTGCTGTATTACGAAACGCGCATATCTGATTGTGAGACAAGCTTATTGACTGACGCTCGGCATTCTCGGCAATGGGCTTGGTGGCCCAACTTATGAAGACTCCTTTGAGGAAGAAAAATGAGACGAAAGAAATTTCAGGTAGCTTCGGTTAAACTGTAGTGATCAAACGCTAATCTATTTTACTCTGTCCTTAATTGGCCCACTTTCAGGGAGGGGAGACAAAACGGGGCGAAACAAAAATCTGCACATTTTAAAACAGCTCGATGGCATTGTAAACAATTCGCCACGCTCCGTTCGCGCGTCATTCATTCAGAAAAGTGAAAAGCCGACCTCCGAGCCTACATTTCTAAATTTCGAAAAAAAAAAAAAAAAAAAAAAGAAACGAAGAACTCCGCTGTGCGGGACCGATCTGTCCTTTCTTTTCCATCTCTTGCGGGCAGGCTCATAATTGCCTGCGGTTTACTATTTTATTTTTACATCTCGTTGCGTCTCGGCTTTTACACGCTGCGGCGTCGCTCGTCGCACGCACACGCGGCACGCGCGTGCGCGCACAATGCGCACCGCTACCGTCTGCACGCGCGACGGAGCGAGAGACTTGTCTCTCTCTCTCTCTCTTTCACTTTTCCCCTCCTTCTCTCTCTCTCTCTCTTTCTCTAGGACAATGTACTCTCCGTGCTCACGCACGCGCGCGCGTGCATGTACGTGAAAGCTGCGTCGAGGTCGTCGTGAAGTTCGACGCCTGCCACCGAGAGCAGGCGGACAGGTAGAGACGCACGGGGATGACCATTCAAAAAGAAAAAAGCATCCGCCGCTCCTCTTATTCACTTAAGTATCGGCAACGGGGATGGCTTATCGACGGGCCACGACGAATACCGTTAAACATTAACGATATCATGCGGTACCGGGCAATTAATTAGCAACGAATCTTTTTGGATCATTTTTTTAAGTTAGAGCTTACGATTTAACCTGCGAACGATCACCTGGGGTGATTTTTACAGTCAAAAAATGAAGCTCACGCCACAGTATTTTCAAAATGTGTGTGCTTCTTTCGTTTTTAAAATATCTTTTTGGTTTCTCCTTTTGGTTTTTTCAGAAAATATTGAGTAAATCTATGATAGACCAATACTAATCAATTATAGAAACAATGAAAAATGTGCAAGTAATTAATAACAATGACTTTTAATTAGGGTGAAAATTGGGTAAAATCACCCCAGGTGACCGTTTATATAAAACAATGAGATGACCGTTCCCGGGTTAAAGAGTAAATAGCGCGATTCGAGAGTATATAATAATGATTATTCATTTTCCATTTGTATCTATATATCTCATAATACTTTTATAATTTATAATATATTTATTATGTATTACATATAATTATATTTTATAATATGTTATAATATTATATATAATTATACAATATTATATTACACATTTTTTCACGCGTCGATACAGTTTCTATTGTTACTGCTCTCTTTCAATGTACTTTCTACCGATGTCAATCTTTTTAAGCATCTATGATTATCTAGCATCAACTAATTCCCTGTTAGTTCCGGTGTTTTCCCAAGGGATTTCCAAGTATGCCGATTATTAGAAATTTTTACGCGCATGTCGTCGCCGATAGCGTGGCGCGTCCTTGCTTGTCACGCATGCGAACGCGGGCGCTATGGCGCCCGTACCCGAGCCACGAAACGAATATGAATCATCATCTCCCGGTCGGCCTCGGCGTGAGTGCGCGAAAAATGCGGGACGTCGCGCCGCGCGCCGCATCGCGGATGCGCGCGCATACGTGCACGCGTTATTCCGTTCCGCCGCGCGTTTCCGCGTGCGCGTGATCCGGCGACGAGAGTGAATCTTAAATCTAGCGAATCCCCGCGAACGAATCTCGAAATCTCTCTCTCTCTCTCTCTCTCTCGCGGCACGAGTTGCGCGGGTCTCGATTCTCGAGAATAGCCGTGTCCCAGGTGTGTGTGTCATCGTTGTGGAGCCGTGATAGAAAAAAACGCTTGGGTTTCGCTTGCAATTAATACGATCCAGTTGTCCGATTATTGGCGATCCGGCAATTTCAACAGAAACACAGACGCGCGTTTTTCTATTTCATATTACAGCAGACACATCACTGACACCTTTTCGTCGAGCCGTGCTGTTGCGAATTGGACTTGATAAAAATGAGCCTCGAACGCTTTTTCCACCTTTCGTTTCGGTACGATGCCGAAGTCTATCGATACGCGTTAACGCGTTGCAATAAGAAAAAAAAAAGGGAGCTATCCTACGAGCAGAGAAAGCCGATCTGGATGAAACATGTCGATGCTTTTTTCCGTATCTGCATCCGTGATCTCGTTGCGCTCGAATTGCACCGTTCGGTTGTTAACACACGAAGAGCGCGCGTCGCTTTGACTTTGATCGACGATACGAATCCTGGGATGGGTTTCGCGAGAGAAATTAGTTCGGAAAACTCATTTTGCGCGTTAACGCTTTCTAAGGTAAATTTTCTGAATCGATCAGAGTTTTCCCGATCTCTCGGTATCGCGCATGGAGAGGTAACACCAGTTTCTGTCTAGCCGGGACATAAATAGCAGGTGCATGCTCGGCGCACACCGATCCGTTGTGTAATTGCACAGATTTGAAGACCAGTCGATCCTGTTTTCTTCGGTCGTCTATTATTGAATGGGCGCAACCGCGCGCGCACGGCGCGGAGTTAAAAATGATACCGCCGACAATATAAAGCGTCTAAACACGAACTCTCGAGCAACATTTTTAGTTTTGTGGTCGTTACCTGCTCCTGCTCTAAATTTAGTCCTTACAGGGCAAAAGGGGATACGTCAATACTTCAGTTCTCGGAGAATCACAAATTCAGAAGTGCGCAATCCTCTGCACAACCCTTTTCAAAAAATGAGAGAGAGAGAGAGAATCGAATCGTCATTTATCAAACACTCTGGGATTACATCCCCTAAAACGTAGACATTATTAAAAAAAGAAAAATAGACAACACATAAACTATAATAATGCACATAAAATAATAAAAATAGAAATAAAATAATATATAAAAGGAAAAAAATAAAAAATTCAAACAAAGTAGAACAGATCTACGCGCGCATGTAAGATATGATACAGAAATATTAAATTGTACTAGCATAATCAGCTGTAGATTTACAATGATCACGATATAAATAACTATAAAGTTAACACTTAAAAACACCAAGACAGAAAGAGAATCAAAGTTCAATAATATTCTGTTTTCCTCTTATTTCCAGACCGCTTTTTGTCGCGCGCTAATTTTATCTTCTTTGATGAGATATTTCTAATATTCTTTACGAATATCGGCTGGATATTTTTTTTTTTTTAAGAAATGTAAATTTCAACAATTAGATTGACGACGGAATCTCAAGAAGAACTTATATAATTTCAATTAACCCCTACATTTTATTGTCGCAGATGCATAAAAATGATATCTATATCTCGTTGTGCGAAAATAAAATTATTCTCGTCAAACTGTCATTTTATAATTCGTATTGAAATCGTGCCACCAAAAGTGGGTTAAGTTTTGCTAAATTCCGCGCGTGTCCATTGTCCACCGAAAAGGAAGGCGGAACCGTCTCCAAGGTTGTGGACTCGCGGCCGTGCTCCTCCGAAATCCGAGATATTCCTGTATGATAAAGGCGGTGGCGCCCGAGCCGGCGCGTGTTCGACTAAACGACTTTGCGAAGGTCGAACAATCCGTGCAACGACCACTGTAGGAAAGGTCATTTACTCCTTCGAGTAAATAAAGCTCTCGAATCTGGCATAGCTCTCGAACTTCCGCTCGACTGACGCAGCTGCGCTTTCTTTTCGGCACACGGCGTATACAGTTATTGTTGGTTGACATCAAAGGGGCATATTCTTTGTTCTCAATCTGCTCCTGATCTGATTAGATATATGCGAGCGATTCATATATACATCGAGTACGTGGAAGTACGTGGCATGATTTTAAATCGAATCGCCGAGTTTGACGAAACTGCGCTTTTCAGTGTAAATTCCAAGTCGCTCTCCTCTTCTCTCTTGGCAGAAATTTAAATTGGACGCTATCCTTCGCCGTGTCGTCCTAATTTCCCTCGTCATTGTCGCCCACACTTCGTCCTCACATCCGCGCGAAGGATCTCACTTCGTTATACGTGGATTCGATCGATACGAACTCCCGCCCTCCGCTGCTTGACGTCATCCTCTTTTTATTTTAATTTATTAAAATTGTCGCTAAGGTCGCGCACGCGTTGCACCTTTGATAAACACCGGGAGAGTAGAGTGGAGGCTTGAAGAAAAAAAATAACGCGATCGAATTTCGAGGTAAGAAGCTACGTCCGAGGAGAAAAAAAATAAGATAGGTATTCTAGCATGACCGGCATGAATGAAGAAGCGTGGCGATCGAGTCATCGCGTCATGTGAACTTTACCATGACTCTCACTTCATACATATGACTTCCCCCTCCTCTCTCTCTCTCTCTCTCTCTCTCTCTCTCTCTCTCTCTCTCTCTCTCTCTCTCTCTCTCTTTCTCTCTCTCTCTCTAACTTTTTCCTAGAGTAAATTTTTTTTTAAACCAACGCATACACGTGCTGTTTATGATATATGTTTATGAGATATTTATAATTTATGATAAAAACATGATAATATCTCCCCTCCTCTCTCTTTCTTTTTTATCTCTTTTTTCTAGAGTAAATATTTTTTTAAACTAACGTATGTTGTTCACAATGTATGACAAAGACATGATAATAACATGGCATGACAATAAGAAATCTTTTTGGTATTTAAATGATGATAATTTTGACCCTTCGCTCTCTCGATAAATCTGTGAAAATATTTTTGCGCCACGCGCATCACGCGAGGCAAAATCTTATACATGGTTTTATACTTGGGGACTTTGCGGGTTAGTTTGCGAACAAGAACCGTCCGGATAAGTAATCGGGAAATCGTGAGTGCGTCATTCGTATCTACGTCGTCGCGTGAGTCAAATGCGCGGGCATGGTAAAAGACGCTTGAGATTAGCGATCCGTTCCACAATGTAGGTAGTCAGCCGAATATGGGTAATTACATTACATGCATACACCGTGTCTTCCTTCGAGATTAGTGACTAAGCTAGTTTCGCGACAAAAGCGAAGAAAGTTGCGTGCTTTGCCTTCAGAGATTTTTATACTATTCCTTATTCATTGTTGTGCAAAGAAAGAAATATTCGAATAACAAAGATAAAATAAGAAATGTACGATAACAAAGATAATAAAAATAATGATGTACACATACAAGCGAATTTGTTCTGAATCTATAAGATATATACGTACAAGTTCAATCGATAAGAATATACCACATTTTGATTTTATTTCTCTGATGTCATGACCTAATTTGGTTTCAATGAGATATCAAATGTCGCGATATAAATTTGCTGATAGTTGCGACAAGGTTTATACTATTATTGTTATTTCATACTTTATCGACGAACTAAACATTAAAAAGTGCAAGCAAAGTTATATATGCCTAAGAAATGAATAGGTACAGAAAAAAAGAAGTGTCAAATCAAAACTTACATACTTATATACATGCAACAATCTATAATTTTCTTATAAGAATTTCAACTTTTTATTTCAAATTGTTTTTGTTAAATTATTGTATAATTGACTTCATTTAAGCAAGTTTTTTTTTGTTTAACGCATATATCTCATTTCAAGATTATATATTATAGATTGTTGCATATACGAGTATACAAGCAGTTTCCTAAGTAAGTATAAAAAATCGAAGGAAATATTCCGTGGCTTCTTTTAGGCGGAAAAAGTCCTATAAAAAAATACCCTTAAACTGCCTCGTGTTCAAAACACAGGGTATCAAAGTTGTGAAAAAAATTTCGAAAATTTGGAAAATATTTAAAGATATTTTATTCAAATTTGGTATGTGTATATTAAGAACCATTTTCTGGTATCGATAAAACATTTTTAGATCCACCAGAGGCGTGGGTATGGGTAATTTTATATTTTGGAAACGAAGCAGTTTAGGGCACATGTTTATAGGATCTTCTCTTTCTAAAATAAGCGGAATATCCCCTTCAATTTTTTATATTTACTTAGGAAACACGTTGTAGAGAAGTCTTGATTTGACACTTTTGTTCTGTGAAGTTGCACACATATTAAGACATTCGGTACGCATGCTTCCTGTCTAAATTTTCGTGCGTCATGACTCTTGATTATTCGAAAAACATATAACATTATTGTTACATTATTAATTTTTATGTATTATATTATTATATACTGTTATTAGTAAAAAATTGATCTGTTAGGCCGATATTTCATGTGTCGTACGACAAATTTTTTAAGCATGTTAATTGGCTGCAGTATAGAGAATTTCTAGAAACTCGAGAACTTCTCTATCCTGCAGTCGATTAACATGCTTAAAAAATTTGTATGAAATATCGACCTTAAACTGCGAAATATCGGTCATCGCCGTTTCTCGAATACGAACATGATGCACGAATATTTGGACGGAAAACGCGCTACGAATACGCGTGCAAATTTATGTGCTAAGGCACTTACGATCCCTCGTGCACTCTACAGTTTCAGGAAGCAGGAAGAAAAAAAAAGAAAAGATTTAATTTGTCTTTCTCGCGCCACGCGCTTTTGTTCGCCTCGGCCTTGCTGTGGCATTGCCTCTTTCCTCATTGTGACGGAGGAGTTTGCCAGCTCTGGTACTTATAACCGGTGACGATGTAGCTGTGACGTGGCTAAGAATAATGTTAAAGCCATTGTCTCGTAAATCTTAAGAATTATTTGCGTGGCGAGGATGACTACGAAGCTTTGTCGAGGAAAACTAATCTAGAGATATTCCTAAAACTCTCGATTGCGAGGAACACAAAGAAAAATTATGATAAACAAAGATAAAGGAGGAGATATCGTAGAGGATAATGTTAAAGCTATTGTTTCATAAATTTCAATAATTTTTTGGAGAGAATGACTACAAAGCTTTGTCGAGAAAAATTAATTTAGGGACACTTCTAAAACAACTCGATTGTGAAAGAATACAAAAAGAAGATAAAAATTTAGGATAAACAATGATAAAGGAGGCGACATGGCAGAGAATAATGTTAAAGCTACTGTCTCTCGGAAATCTCAACTTGCATGGAGAGGATAACTATAAAGCTCTTTGTCAAGGAAAATTGACCGAGGGATATTTCTAAAACAACTCTCGATTGCCAAGAACACAAAGAAAACGAAAAATTAGTATAAACAGGGATAAAGAAGGGGAAAAATCGCAGAGAATGCCGCGCGAGTTATTAATTAAATGTCATTTAATTTTCCATTTTTCACGGAAAAACGTCCGTTTGACGTCATATCGACGTGGTATTGCAGCTGTCAAAATTTCACGTGTCGCATCCGTGCCTACGCGTCCAGTGTTGTCGATCGAGTTCGGCGAAGAGCGCAAAAGTGGGGTTAAAGCCCGATTAAGTTGGCTCGCGGGTCGAGAGTGGAGGGAGAAATTACTTTTCGACGGATTATTGCGCAAAACAGCTCGCTCGCATCTACCATCTACCCGCGAACGCCAAGCGCTGCGCGATAATTTTGGAGCAAACATCTGTATAATATTAATGATCTTTCGCCGTTTCGCGTAAGGCTTATCGATTCTCTTGTCAATGATCTCTCTTTCGAGATATCGTTCGAATTCCATCCGAGAAGAATCAAAAGACAAACAGAGGAAAAACGGGCCCAGACAGCGCGCATGTCTAAAAGACGACGTAGACATCTTTATTCATAGTCAGTTCTTATTTCAAGACCGTCTTAAGTAATGTCTTAAGATGCTAATACGGTCATTTCACTAGACTGGCTGGATGGAGTCTTAAGACTGCCTTTGACCAGACTTAAAACGATCTTAAATATAAGATCCGACTATGAATACCGGCCTGTGATTGGTTTAAATTTTTAAAACGTCTTAAGATTGTACTTAAGACGGTCTTAAATATAAGATCCGACTATGAATACCGGCATAAGACATCTTTTAGACATACGTGTCTAAAGGACACCTTAAAGACGTCTTCGCGACGTCTCTTAGACATGCGTGCTGTCTGGGGGGGAGTTAGCTCTGTCAAAGATAAGCTTCGCTCGCCTCGTCGTCGCGGAGGAGGCGAGCAAGTCATTCGGGGATCGCGTGTTCCGGCGATATCCAGTTTACTCCGCGATGCGTTTGGCGTAGGAGATATCTCGTCCCCGTGGCGGCGCCACGAATTACGCGAGCGCGCGAGGCACGACGGGGCGAGACTGGAATTAAACGACAAGTAATCGCCGCGTTGAAACCCGTCGTCGAGTCGTCGTGCCACCTGTCCCGGCGTCCCCCCCCGGTCGCGCGCAGCGCGTAGGAGTATGTTGCATTGGAAACACCTTACGGGAAGGTTTGATCGGCGGCTCTCGTAGTGCTAGAAAGCCTCGCGCAGGGGCGTCGCGAGCGCACGGGTACCCCCTACCCTCTTTCCCTTCTTCTTCTAGCCCCCTCCCCCTCCCCCTCTTCCCCACTCCCCTTTCTTATCCACTCGTTTTCCTCGCATTATCGCCTCACTTCACTTCAGTGCCGTCCACTGGACTACCGTGGCGTTTCTTGCAAGCAGCTGCTCCGATCCCGCGGCCGCGGCGGTCCCTCCCTTTTCAGCTCTGTCCTCGCACGCATTTTGTGTGGAAAATTTTATTGTGAGACACACAAAGAGAATCGCCTGGGAGATAAAGAATTTCTCACGCGCGATTAAACACCGGACGGCGATGGCACGTCGTGTAACAATGTGTTTCTTAAGTTTGTTGAGTATTTGTTAAAGCTGGAATTTTCATGCACGACGGAAAGTTTAAAAAAATGATATCTTCTCCTATGCGCACATACGTACTTTATATTCCACTTTGCAATCGTCTATATTAAGGAATAGTGAACTTTGACAATTCTTAGTTGAAGCATTTTATTTATGAGAAAGCACGGTCATAAGTCAAGTCTCTTGAATATCCCGATTGAGCGAACACGCGATTACGCATGATCACGATAGCTAAATTTTATGCAAATGCCGCTCGGGGCTTATCAATCCAATAAAAAAATTTTCTGTTTGATTATATCTGATGCAATTAATGCTAATGTTACTCGGACTCTCGGAAGAAAACATTTACGCCTTTGGCACTTTTTTAATCGTGAAAATTTTGCGTACGGAATGCATCCAAAAGATTACCGTCCCGAGATGAATTAAATTTTTTAACACATCTCTATATTCATCTCGAGATGCAATTTTCATCCTTAGATGAAACTTACATCTTAAACTTGTGCAATAATTTTTGTATGATGAATAAAATGCAAAGTTTTCTCATTTATGAAGATTATGTAATTTATATGTATATAAAAAGTATATGTTCATGCAATTAATGCTAATGTTACTCGGACTCGCGAAAGAAAATATTTACGCCTTTGGCATTTTTTAAATTGTAAAAATTTTGCGTACGAAATGCGTTCAAAAGATTACCGTCCTGAGATAAATTAAATTTTTTAACACATCTCTATATTCATCTCGAGATGCAATTTTCATCCTTAGATGAAACTTACATCTTAAACTTGTGCAATAATTTTTGTATGATGAATAAAATGCAGTTTTCTCATTTATGAAGATTATATAATTTATATGTATATAAAAAGTATATGTTCATGCAATTAATGCTAATGTTACTCGGACTCGCGAAAGAAAACATTTACGCCTTTGGCACTTTTTTAATCGTGAAAATTTTGCGTACGGAATGCATCCAAAAGATTACCGTCCCGAGATGAATTAAATTTTTTAACACATCTCTATATTCATCTCGAGATGCAATTTTCATCCTTAGATGAAACTTACATCTTAAACTTGTGCAATAATTTTTGTATGATGAATAAAATGCAAAGTTTTCTCATTTATGAAGATTATGTAATTTATATGTATATAAAAAGTATATGGTCATGCAATTAATGCTAATGTTACTCGGACTCGCGAAAGAAAATATTTACGCCTTTGGCATTTTTTAAATTGTAAAAATTTTGCGTACGAAATGCATTCACAAGATTACCGTCCTGAGATAAATTAAATTTTTTAACATCTCTATATTCATCTCGAGATGCAATTTTCATCCTTAGATGAAACTTACATCTTAAACTTATGTAATAATTTTTGAACGATTAATAAAATGCAGTTTTCTCATTTATGAAAATTATATATTTATACATTATATTAAAAAAATATATATTTATTGTTGCATAAATACACTGAGAAAAAAAATTATTGAAAAATGCAAAATGTGTTTCATCCAACAACTAAAATATTTAGTGTAAAAAATTTAATTCATCTCGGGATATACAGGTATCAAGAATTTGAATGACGGAAATTAACGAGAACTTTCTCCCTTCCCCTTCAGATTAATTACCCTTCATTTTACCTTTTAAAGATACTAGGCGTGAATTACGCATTTCAAGCCGGAGCACTTATAATTCACCCAGTTACTCGATATCGATAGAAACTCGTCAGACATTCGAATGCTTTCAACTATACTATTTCGGTACGGTTCTATATACGCGTTCTAATAACTTTTTCCCGATCGAGACGGCTGACCTAATTCTTAACCTCCTGCGACCCCTCATAACCGATAGGGAAGAGGTATCCATTTGATTCAGATAAAGATACTCTTTATTTGAGGACTGCTTTAAGCAGTCGAGTTTTAATAATACCAAATCTTGGAAAGTAGACCGATTGCTCTTTTGGTAAACTCTCTCTCCACATTTTCGGTTAATAATTTTATTTACCCAGTAGTTGGCCATCACATTAATTATAAGAAAAAGCTGAGTCTTTAATATTTCAACAAAATCTTGTGTGACCTACAATACATGGATAATATCTCGCGACTTAAAAATTGTGGAAGTGTATGAATTAAAAAAAAAATATCGATTTTAAATTAGTCACCAATTAATCATCAATTTTATAATTAACGTCAGAACCTATATAAATAATGCATACATATATAGGTGTATAGGATTGTAGCGCTATTGTATACGTTTGAACCTTGCAAGACTAATTTGTAGAAAAAGTGTTACGCTTCCGCTCGCGCTGATTGATCTATAAACTCGCTATCTTTTCATTAACTGTGCTCAAAAGATAAATATATCTTTCTATCTCTCCGCGCTTAATTAAAATCTGATTACAATGAGGCAATTTGTGTCACATTCAAATATACTCTTGTTTCCTTCTCAATTAGAGAATAAAGCTAATAATAAAACAGATCGATGACCCAGCTAGCGATTTAAATGTCTTACTTAATCTCGTCTAAAGACAACCTTAACAAGATTCACAAAGCTGTTTATCCGTACGTGAGTAAACTAGATTGGTTTTCGAATATTTTTTTGAACGCATTTCACTGACTTTAGATCAAGTGACACAGATCCAATTTTAGGCCACATATTAAGTAATAATATTATATCTGTGGCCACACATTCTCCGTACCGTAAAATATCCTCGCTGTAAAATTCATTCCTATATAGAATCTCCTAAATAGCTCGCGCGGCCGACAACGCGGTCGGAGTTCGGAGTGTCGAAAAAGTAGACTTGTCCCGCTTCGCGGTTCGCGGCATCAATTGGATTCAATTGGAGCCAATCGCTCGCCGGGGAGCGAGCGTTCCGAAACCGCCGCGCCGCCGCGCGTGCGAGAGCGCGTCGCGATACGAAGTCGTGGGAAAAGCGGGCCCGATCAAATTTTCGCCGAAGAAGTTCTCTTGCCGAAAGGAGTTTGCGATCGGGGAGAAAGCGTTGGTATGTTACTCCCCGGGGGGCACTTGGAGTTTAGTACCAGCCGAGCGCGTGCTGACCGGTTGAGGTTGCCCGTCGGGCCCGTCCACGATCGGCGCTGATGCGCCGTCGCTGTCGTCGCCGCCGCCGCCGCCGCCGCTGCGGCAGCAGCCACCACTGCCGTGCCGTGCCGTCGCCGTCGTTCACCGCGTCTGCCGTGTGCCGTATCACGTCGCCTCGCCTCGCGCGCGCGGTGTGGTGTGGTGTGGTGTGCCGCCGCTGCCGTCGCTTACGCGTCCGCCCAAAAGCCCCAGCGCGCGCCTGGGGCCGTCCGCGATCGCCATCATGAAAACATTCGCCCGTCCCCGTCGTTATCGTTGTTTCTTCTCCGTCCTTGCGGTCGCGGGCTGAGAGCGCGGATCGGAGGGTAATATCGAGCGCGTCGGGTGTCGGGTGCCGGGATCGTCCGCACGATCCGCGCGCGCGAGCACAGCACGGGGACACGTTGTGTATCCCGCGACCGACACACACCACGGCCCCGTCCGCCGCCCGCCCGCCGCCGTTCGCCGCGCACGGAAACGCGAGGCCTGAAGGCTGCTCCGTTTCGTCCGTGATTTCGCGTGCCGCGTGAAGTGCGCCGCGAGAGGATTGTAAAACGAGTGTGAGAGAGAGAGTGAGCGAGCGGGACGGGAGAAAGAGACAGGGCGATCCTCTCTCGACAGTCCTATTGTGCGCGGGGTGTCCGCGGGGTCGCGATAAGGATACGGCCGCCGCCACTTAAATGCCTCGCACAAATTCCTACTCCATGTTGTGCATCGGTTGCGACACGGCTGCGTGTTGGAAAGTGAGTAATATGAATATACGTATCGCTATGGCGCGATTCACACACGCCTTTCCTCTATTCCACCTTCGGGCAGGCCTGGCTTGATCGCGACGGAGCGAAAAGGAAGGGAAAAAAAATGTCATCGCCAAGATGACGTAGTGAAAATTCCTAGGAATTGTTTCCCTTCTTCCTCTCGCCCTCTCGCTCGCTCCCACCGTGGTTTCTCACCTTCTCCCTCGCTCCCACCGGAGCGCTCTCGCCTCCTCTCCTCGCTCTCTGTCGCTCGCGTTTGGGCTCTCTCGCAGTTGGGGCCATCCGAGTCTCCTCTCTCTTTTTCTCTCTCTCTCTCTCTCTCTCTCCCACTATTATGTCCTTTTGTTGAAATTTCGGTTATTATCGAGTTCCTCGGCGTGTCCGCAGATCCCAAGGGCATGCCTCATTGAGAAGATATTTATGTTCTGACCTTGCACGACGCAGGAAGTAGGCTAAGTCGCCGATAGGTCCCATTTTCTTTTCTCGTCAGTTCACAGGTTCACACCGTGTTACCTGACATTTTCGAAAACTCACCCCTGCTTTTTCTTCCCTAAACACCCTGTCATGATCACCGAAGTAACGCGGCTCTTTCGGATTTTCTCGCGTTTTTAGTCTTTATACGTGTGGTCCTGGCGCGGTTCTTGTTAGTGGGATAATTGTATCGTTCGCACTTATCTCTTTGTCATCCGAAAAAGATCAGGATAATGTAATGTACCTCGTGAATTAATTCATGTAATACCACGAGCTTTGTATTTTATAAACTGCGATACCTACTCTTTGTTATCTCGCTTCGATTGTGATTTAGCTTTGTCATTCTCATTTATGATGTATTTTAACTTGTAACGTACTTTAGATTCTCCCAATGTAATACATACTGCTGTTCGTGTACTACTGTACTTATATACAAGACAATTGTTTTACATATTTAAATACAAGATATAAGATTTAAATTTGTAAGGTGATAAGGTTTTCGAGATATATACTTTTATATATACCAAATTTACACTCAATTCGTAAGCTTTGTAGTTTATAATATTAATTGGTATTTTATTTTATCCTCTGCTATTAATTGCACAATTTACTTGTGACAGGTGAGTACATGGTGACACACGGTTGCAGAGGAGCAATTGGGAAGAGAGCCGCAGCAAAGGACTACACCTAGTTATCTTACACCAAGCTGACTGCAACTTTCCACTGTTTCTCGAGGCAGTGATCGCAACTAGGATATAAAACGGGAGCCTCCTTGATTAACGAAGAGACACTGACAAAGACGAGAGTTATGGAACGAGAGTCTAATCCTATGCAAGCTCTGTGTCGCAGTGGCTGTGGATTTTATGGCTCGCCAGCCACTGACGGCCTTTGTTCCCTATGCTATAAGGAAAATCTAAAAAAGAAGCAACAACCACCAGTGTCAGCTGCCACCGTACCAACCTCACAGCCTGTCTCCAGCAACGCTGGCACGTTGCAAGGCAGTTTTGGTAGCCCAGCAGCTACAGGAACGACGGCCCAACCTACCATTCCTACTATACCTCAGTCAACGTCAGATCTGCCCAGTCCCAAAGAAGTGAGTATTATCATTTGCCCTAAAAGCTATTCTGCACAAACGTAACGCCTTTGTTCTTTCAATTAATTTGCAGAAAATAGCGCTTATAAGCAGTCCTGATCCCACAAGGTCGTATACATCAAATTGTTTTTAGTCTATAAAACATATACTTTGAAAACGGCAAGAGGAAAGAATATTAGAATATTGCTCAAATAGACTTTGCGAAACATTAAAATGCAACATATATTTATTGCTTCTTTTGCCTTGTTTTAATAAAAATTTCTTTACTTATAGAAATACGCCGACTGTAGACAAGAAATTATATAATTACATTAATTACCTATACTCTACAAAAATAGATTATCTTTCTTTCAGAAAGAAAATGATGCAACGCATCTAATTATATTGAAACCTTTATTCCTGACATTGATTATGATAAAAACTCATTAAACATCTGCACAGGTCCTATGTGTTATTTATAACTTTTTAAAATAATATAGACAAATTTATATTTAATTGATGATCAATTAATACTTATAAGGATTTATATGTTTGTAATATAATAATGCAAATCTCCATTAAATTTGAAATAGCATATAACAGAAACTTAAGAAATGTAAAAGATATAAAGGAAATTTAAGAGATAATTATAATAATAAATAATTATTTTTATTGTTCTTACAGTATGTGTTATACTTTTGTCAATCAGGTAAACAGGGAAGATCAGGAAAATGAAGTAGGTGTAAGCAGTGCAGTAGCTGAAGGTTCATCTGCGAGTAGTGGCGATGTAGACGACTCCTTTGATGGCAAAGAGACTGATAAAGAATCTAAGAAGAAGAAAAATCGTTGTGCTGTATGTCGCAAAAAAGTTGGTTTGACCGGTAAGTGTGCCAATGTAATGTAATTAGTAATGTGGCGAATTAGAGTTGCTCTGACAATGATGAACTTTCAGGATTTGAGTGCCGTTGTGGAGGACTATTTTGCGCCGTGCATCGATACAGTGACAAGCACGATTGCAAATTCAATTACAAAGAAATGGGCGCTCAAGAAATTCGGCGCAACAATCCAGTTGTTGTTGGTGAAAAAGTGCAAAAAATTTGAACTATTTAGTGTGTAGTCGTTGGGAAAATGGTTATTATAACTATATAAACAAACAGAATATAAAGAAAAACACGCAGAAAACGAGATAAATTATCTGGCAGCTGATTCGCACGTCGAGGGGTGAAACGAGCGAGCGTGTAAGACCGTGTGCGAGCGAGAGAATGAATGTGTATGCGCGCAAGAACGACAGTAAAATTGTTTTGTAACTGAATGCCGAGGAAGGGTAGAAAGAGAAAAATGAAGAAGAAAAGAAACGAATATCAGACAGAACAAATAAACGAAAGATTGCAAATTAGAATGTGTGCGCGTGAGTGAATGATTCGTAATTGGATGCCAGTGCCATGTAAGTTTCAGATTGTCATCTAGTGAGAGAATTTTAATTGAGAATATACCTGGTTACTAACTGCTGCCAGCTTACTACTATTATTACCTATTATTATCTTCATGATTATTACGGTTTACGATTATTATATATTATGTTTATTAATTTACTTAAATGGAAAATTTTTGCGAATATGAAGCTCGTTTTACGTAAAGCAAGAACTCTTGGTGCGGTCAGTCGATCCAGGACATCTTAGGAGTTTTGGTTTGTTCGAGAAATTTTATACATTACTGTTTCGTTTATATATCAAAAATTAAAAAATAGGGAATGTTGCTTAGGTAATGGCTGACGTTGATGGGTGATCACAATCTTAGGTTAATAATTAGTCTAATAATTATTAAGTATATTAGTCTATTGATTCATAAATAATGCAATGAAGTATAAGTAGTACTGTGTGTTTATGTCCAATTTCACGTGAATATAACCAGCAATTATTACTCATTAAATATGTTTCAACCTATATTGCAAATAATTATTTACACTACGGCCGCCAATCTGGGATTTGTAAATTAAACCCCTCTTTAACGTACTCTTCGATTTCTCTTAGAACATAAATGAATTGTTAACGGTTGAAGTCGATTAGTTTACTCGTTTCCTTTATTTTTGCTTGTTTTGCGAGTTTCGTAGGGTAGCTGCGCGAGGTATTCCGGTGCTGCACAGCAGCGCATAATGTAAGAGTAAATGAATTAATAAAATGTCTAGAGAGGCCGGGCATTATATGAACGACGAAAGAGAAGAGAACTATTAAAGTTTGTAAAGTGTGAACGTATACTAAAAACCGTGCGCGAAGGATATTACACTGATAAATTTTATAATCCACGTACATACTTCTATTTTTCTTCTCCGCGCTCAAAACTCGTGCCGAACTTTTATTTGTTCTTTCTCGCTCGTAAACACCTATACATGTTTGTAAAGTTATAGCATACGCGAAAGGGGTGCTATAGCTGTTCAGCTTTGTTGTATTCCTGTAAAACAAGATGAGTGAAGACGATGAAACTGCGCAAATTATGTCTCACGTATAGGTCAATTCTTTAAGAGCTTTCTGAGTGGGTTTGGAAAAGAATATTAAAAGAATTACATATACTGTGACTTCCCGATTTCGCGTAAAACAAAGCAACAATGTTTCCTACCTTTCTTTTTCTTTATGTTATCCCGAGACAAAGCGCTTAATCTAAATTGTGCTGCCGTGCTTTTATTTCTCATTTTGTAATTAGTGGACTTGTATAAAAATGAATATTATTCGCCTAAAAATTTACTTTTGCGTCGCCTCGAAAAAAATATGTACATCAAATATCTTATTATTTTCGATAAATATATAAAGCGTTCTGTTAAATGTGTAATCGTAAGGTCTATCAAACTTTTTATGTGTCTTTTCTTTCTTCAGGCTTGAATAAGCAAATATGCCGCATTAGTTATCCCGTATTAGTTACCAAATATACTTTCACGTGTCGTCGCCGAAAGTACTCCAGCCGCGAATGATTTTTCTCTTCGAACACACGAGCAGCGAATCGCAGCTGAATTTCCAGGAAAAATTTTTTGCGACTTAACGATACCTAGAAATTAAGGCATTCGAAAAGGAAATCTTTCGGAAATAATTATCGATAATTCGGGCACGATTCTCCGCGATCTTTACGGGACGACTTATATATATGCGCCGACTTCACATAGACAATATATACATATATACATATATATATATACTTTTATCTTGTATCAAGATATATTATTGTTATCGATGAATCTGTTCTTTTTTCCTTTTTGGCGCACCTTTTTAAGAACGCTGATGAGAGAAATCAGAATCGTGTATAGAAGAATACGCACACCACACACACACACACGCAGACAAATTACATTCACACAGATACATATACACACAACACATAGACACCGATTATCAGTAATATCGACGGAATGGTTGCCTTCAGGCCTTCATCCTATTTTAGGCATAGCATATTTTTCTAACGTGTATCGCAATATCGGAATAATCTTGCCTAGCGAGAGCGATCGAATGACAGGAAGAGAAAAAGAGGGAGAGAGTGATTGAAGGAATGCGTATGTAGAGAAAATAGAGATGCCTGGGAGAGTGAGGCAGAGGAATGCGTGCAGGAACATAAATGATTTATAGGAGACGAGAGATTGAGAGAGAGAGAAAGAGGAGATAAACAAAAAGAAGATTTTATCAGCGACGATCGTACTCGGCTGACTATATAAGGACGTAACACGATGCTTGTAATTATTACGATTGATATTAGTACGTTTAAGCTATTAAAAAAGTAACATCAACTTTAATATATTATATGATTACAATTACCATCCTTTGAAATGCTTTAGACATTTAGGTTTCACGTACGTAAAGGAAGTTAGTGTACTCCCTACCTACGCTTTCCTCTCTTTACCTTTTTATCCCTCCTATTCCTCGCTCTCTCGTCCTCTTTCCTTCCGGCCCTACACGGACCCTTTTGAAAGTTCTCGAAACCTTTATAATTATAGCGGACTATATTTATGTATATTTAAAAACAAAATATATATAAATGCATCGCCCCTAATGAAAGTCGGAAATCGTTTTTTGTGTGTTCTCGACTACTTTATATAGGAGCTCTTCAACTAGCACCTCATCGAATTATGTAGCTGAATTATGTGTAGCTGTACACTGTACAAAGAAAAAAAAAAGAGAGAAGAGAGAGAGAGATATATGAGGAAACATCTCCCGGAGTTTGAACGAGGTGCGACCTTATTTTCTCTGTAATGAAAATTTTTGCTGCAATAAACGGTTTATCTTTTACCACGCTGGATATACCCGATGACATCTCGACCGAAATTCGTGCTTTTACACTGTACGACAGTGCTTTAAAAAATAATTAACAGCAAACATAAACCGCATCGAACGCATGTTTTTCGAAGCGATACATCATTCTCGTACATAATAATAGTCCTGATTTCAATTTGCGACTCACAATTAAAAAGTTGCCATTAATTGTAATATTTATATCTTATATACCGAAAAATATAACGCAATTAAGATAATACATAAAAGAATAGAAATATTTCGAAAATAAATAATTTTGTGCAAACAATCGGAAAGAGAAAACGGCGGATCATCAAAAAGGAAGAAAGCAAAGGAGAAAGGATTTTCTACTATATACATCGATAAAAATTCTAGGGGAACGGGGAATTAGATAGGATCGATTTGCGACACAATTAAAAAGTTGCCATTGTACCTAATATTTATATCTACCGAAAAATATATAACGCAATTAAGATAATACATAAAAGAATAGAAATATTTCTGAAATAAATAATTTTACAAATAATCGGAAAAAGAATACGGCGGATCATCAAAAAGGAAGAAAGTAGAGGAGAAAGGATTTTCTACATCGATAAAAATTCTGGGGGACGGGGAAGTTAGATAGGAACATAGGAAGCAGGAATTCTTTATCTGTTTTTGGTTAGATCTCGCTCTACGTGCGAAATCGCGTAAAACCGAGACTCTCATCAACTCGACTCATAAATGCCTCTTCGATCGTACTTATAACCATTGTGTGAAAATCAACACCCGCGGTGAACGAAAAAAATTGAAAGTAAAGTGTATAATAGGCATTATATGGTAATTATAATGATTACATGGGAACAGCGGGCAATAAATTGATTCTAATGAAGATATGCAGATGTTTTTTGTTTTTTACTCATAAAATTCATTGCATGAAGCACTTCCTTCGTCAAAAACCAAAGTGCTTCAGCAAATTAACATTTTACATAACGATGAAACATATAACATAAACATATAACATTTTTGAGGCATCCAGCGCCATTTTACTTTGTGCGAGGTTCAGCGTCGCGATTGAATCGCAATTATCGTGTCTCTGTCATGTAAATTTGTCCAGAAGAAACGACAAATAAAAAAAGTAAATAAAAAGTAATAACAGCGTAATTTGATCCAGATAAAGAGCGGTTAATGAGACATTTATGTAGAAATTAATCTATTTGAAAAATCCAAAAAACGAAA
Organism: Leptothorax acervorum; assembly: GCA_035220615.1. Classification (NCBI taxonomy): domain Eukaryota; kingdom Metazoa; phylum Arthropoda; class Insecta; order Hymenoptera; family Formicidae; genus Leptothorax; species Leptothorax acervorum. The sequence continues at coordinate 371,233 of JASTWQ010001260.1, read as the reverse complement.
ACGCCGAAATTGGACATCAATTCTTTTCGATACATCGATCGATATATTCATCATCAACACTCGCAGCACTCGCTTATTATTCATAACCTTCACAGTGATCACACACAGTACACACTGTTGTGGTGTTGTTGCGACGTTTTGCGAGAACGGTTTTCAAGCAACAAGGTGAAAAAGTACGGTTATCGAAGTATATTCTTAACGAACTCGTGACGGACAAAGATTTTCAAACGATACTTAGCCGCAATGTCGATCGGAGTTCCCATTAAAGTGCTTCACGAGGCCGAGGGCCATGTCATAACCTGCGAGACGAATACCGGCGAGGTGTATCGTGGTAAACTGATAGAGGCGGAGGATAATATGAATTGTCAGATGCAGAATATCACAGTGACGCAGCGGGACGGACGGGTCAGTCAGCTGGAGAACGTGTACATCCGCGGCTCGAAAATCAGGTTTCTTATATTACCGGATATGCTGAAGAATGCACCCATGTTCAAACGACCTGGCGGCAAGGGATCGGGCACAGCAGGCAGAGGGAAGTCCGCTATATTGCGAGCCCAAGGTTTGTGCGTCATAATATTGTGGATCGTTGTTCCTGTAAATGTCGTTCGAATTAGAAGAAGTTATATTCTGAAGGACACGGATAAGATATTCGTAAAAGAAAGCGAGAAAAGATGACTTAGGTTGGGTGAAAATTACATTAATCGTTGACATTGATGAATTACATTTTGAATAATTAAAAGAGGAAGTAATTATATCCACTCGTCTAATTGGAAAATGATATTAGGGATGGGATCAAGTTCAATAAGCACTTAAAAATTCGAATAAAATCCAATAATCAAGCTTTATTTTCTAGGATTCAAGTAATATTTAAAAAAAAGAAATATTTCATACATTATACTTGTGAAATAATCAATCCTGACTAGTTAATTTCGAATTTCAGAATGAATACTTGCAGGATTTGAAACGTGCTTATAAGTAGTTTCAGTTTCTATCTAACAATAAGTTCTAAAGAATCTTTTACAAGAAGTATCCAAACACTATGAGAATGAAGTTGTTGGTTTAAAGAATGTATAAAGATTTTAAGTAACTTATTCTAATATTCTATATTTTTAGTCATTTTTTATAATATTTAACTTCAACGATTAATAATCTAATACATGTTAATTTCCAAAAATAACATTAAAGTAATTGTCGCTTCATGCAAACGTTTTGATTCAAACGTAAAATTTCTGGTAAAGTATTTATTAAAAGTTCGAAGTGTTTGAACACCTTTGATCCAAATATCTCACAATTGAGTTTGAGTCAACTTGGAAGTAATACTCATGTTTTTCGAGGTAATCATAGAGAGTTTGAAACTACGCCAACAGATTCAAACCTACTTTTAAGATACTTGATCCCATCGTTAATAGTTACAGATTTTTTTGTGATATAAGATATTTAATAATAAAATAAATATTTTCTGTAGGTTTAAATCCTTTTTAAGACAAGATTCGCATATGTTGCACTTATATATATATATTTGACAATTCCAATATAATAAAATGCTTTCAGCTCGTGGTAGAGGAAGAGGACAAAATCAAAGAGGCAAGGGCACTGGTTCGGCACCTTGGCTGAATCAACAGGGTCAACCAGGTGGATCTCAAGGTGGAAGAGGCAGAGGATAAATTATGTGATAATAAACAATATATTTTGATTATTTAACTACAAGTGTAATTCTATTCCCATATTTTTGTATCATTTCGAAGCAATATATTTCTGCGTACATTCAAAATTGTGATTTACATTTCTGATACACATGTGTGATTGATAATAAATCAGCTATTGCAATACAAACTTCCCCTATTAAGAAATTACTTCTTTCTTTTAAAGCTAAATTGGAATCAAATAATGCTAGTTCATTATCTGCCTTAACATGACTGATAAAGTAGATAGATCTTTAAGTTCACCGTCGATTTTATAATGTAAAAATTTAACTTGTATGTTATTGAAATATGGCTTTCCAAAATTGTTTCCATCCATCTTTATTTTATTTATACTTTTCTTAGAGAGGATACTTTCAACTTTTCAATCAAACTTTTATAAAATTGAGATTAGAGGATCAAGATCGAATATAACTCCTATCGACTCCGAGTTGATTATTTTTACACAGAAACATGTATTACTCCAAGTTTAACTTATATCCGTTTTGAAAGATTATTTTAAATTATTTCCTCATTCTTATTCAGGCTTTTTTTTATACATAGGCGACATAGAGTCCCTAGAGTCCCGACATAGAATAAAATAGTTTTAGTTCGGTGAATGCCAAATATATTTATTAACTTATTAATAATAATAATAAAAATAAAATCTCTAAAAATTTCCTCCATTACAATTTCCATCTAGCGGCAACTTTAGTAATTAATTTTTAATAGCCAAGTTGTTCTTCTGTATACACGTGTTTTTCTGACATAACCTCAAGGGTTTGACAACCTATCGCGGTGAACGCGGCTGCAATAATGTTTAAACAATCTCAGCCGCAATTACTTAACGTAAATAGGAAACCTAGTCAGCCGAAGAGACGAAGAAAGATCACGCTTGTTTTCGACGAGGAAAAGCGACGGTAATTATCTCAGGAAGTCATATACCCTCCTTATACGTAGTTAACACATTAATTTATATTCACACAAGAGTATAGAGATTTTTTAGGAGGATTTCGTAAGAGAAAGCTAGAGCGAAAAAGGAAGGCTCAGGAGCAGTTGCAGCAACAACTGAAGGAAGAACGAAAGAAAATTAAACAAGAAGTGAGTCATGCTTTTATTTGAAGATTTCAAGAACGTTTATCGAAGAATTAGAGAAAGCATGATGGTATATTTCTTTCTTTTCAGGCGCGAGAACGTCTTAAGAAATCATTATCGCATCAAGTTGTCCCAGAGCTAGAAGAATTGTTATCGAAACAAGAATATGATCTCGAAGGTCATACAGTTAGTATTTTAGAGTTGAACGTCGCGGATCTCGCAGAAGGAAGCAAGTGGATAGGTGAGAACAAAATTGCAGAAGAAGAAGAGCAAGATGACAAAAGTGATCAGTGTAACGATGACGATGACGACGAGATTGTGGGAATGTCGTTACAAAAGAAACGTAAGAATCAATTGCAGCAAAACTCTAAACAAAAATCCGATAGCCAACAGATAAAATCTGCAAAGGAACTGAAACAAGAAGTTAAGAAAGCAGCGCTGAAACGAATTAAGAAAAGTAAAGCGTTTCAACAAAAGCAGAGACTGGAACAGCAAAAAAACAAGAAGCAAAGTAGGCAAAAGTTGTATAAAGCCCAGAAGCTAGCGCACAAACATGGCAAGAGGACTAAAAAGAAATCCGGACGTTAGAATATTTGACAAAAATTTATGCATAAACTCTAAATAAATATATTTTGTAATTTTATGAGTATTGTGTACATATATAAACGTGTGTTTATTACTTCTTTGTCTTTCCACCATTTTTTGAGGCATATGGACAGATATTTTTGTTGAGACATTCCGAACACTTGGGAAATCGAGGTAAACAGGTTTCTTGACCGAATCCCACGAGAAGATGATTTACTTCGCTCCACAAAGGTTTAGGAAGCCAATCTTCCAGGTCAGTTCTCGTTTCCTCCGGCGTTTTGGTTGGCTTCCTCACCCATTTCAATCTGTTGCAAATCCTGTGAACGTGGGTATCCACGCCGATGCCGGACACTTCTCCCCATGCAACTCGCATGCATAAGTGAGCCATTTTAGGGCCTACCCCTGGTAACTCGCACAATTCTTTTACTGTTTTTGGTATGTCACCACCATATTTATCTAGGAGGATTGTTGATGTCCTTTTTATATACTCTACCTTCTTCTATAAAAGAAAAAGAAAATTACATATATCTTTGATATATAAAATTAATTTTAAATCTAAAATGATTTAAACGTACACAATCACATATTACTTAACGAGTTGACAAATTATTATGGTCATGAATTAAAACTAGTAAAAGGAAAACAAAAGCTTATGATATAATGGATAAATTAATTCGTATTTATTTACAGAATTATTCTACTCATATGCTAAGAAATTAAAAGTTAAATTCCAAAAATGTTTTATAAATGAATAAGCACTGCATCTTTACTTTCCAAAATCCAACTGGATGTATAAGTTTTCCTAGAACGTCATTGGGAGTAGCTGCTATTATATCTGGCCTACAACCGTAAGTATTCAGACGCTGCATAGCAGCGTGTGTGACCTGATCCTTTGTTTGACTGCTCAGCATCAGAGCTACTAACGATTGATATCTAGACACCATAGGGCTAGCGTTAGGGTCTGAACACTTGTGGCAACCCATCGTGTCAACCGGAGCTGTCTCGTGCTTTCTCATCTCTTTAATGTTTTCAAGGATAGTCTCCCAGTTCGGTGGCATCCACTGTTTTTCATCCTTGACGTTCTCTGGGTCCGTTGATTGCTCCACATTCTCGTTCTTTACCTCACGTTCTTCGACTTTAACGTCTGCTATGTCTGTCGACAGCTCCGCATCTTCGCTCTTCACCACAACTGGAGTAACGTTGGTTTCTTTGACGTTCGTTTCATCATCCGTAGCTTCATGCTCGATCTTGATCGGCGTATGTTTCTTCACGCCGGTCCTCGCCGATCTCTTCTCGCCGGGGAAGTAGGGCGACGTTTTCTCCGAGGAGTCCGCGTTGACGAGGGTTTTGCCCGAACGTAAAGTTCTCGACGCCGCGAGACCAGCCAGCTTCAACCGTTTGCTCATCTTATCATGTGATACACGTTACGGTGCTGTCGAATTAATTTCTACGAGAAGTAACGAGAAGAACGTTCGTACCACCTGCGCCATTCGAAATTGGCATACTCATTCCCGCTCGCGTTGGTCAGTCAAGGTTAGAATGAGGATAATTGTTTGTTCCTTGCAGCTCAGCTTTCTGCACCATTCTGCACTGGAAATGAGATAGATACGTAATTAGATATTGGAGAGAAAAAGAAAGAAGATTGAAAGAGTTCAAAGTCTTCTATTACAAGAAACAGATTTTGGATGAAGCGATAAAAGTAGTGCCATAAACAACAAAAAAGTTTTTTCCATTTATATTAATTTGCAAGCTTTCAGAATTAATTGCTGAAATAAAGATACATACCGTTTATTGCTGCATTAAAATCATTGCGTTTATTCACGACCAAATCGAAAGCAAATCGATCCATCACGAAATTGATATTGCTGGATTTGATATATTGCACTCTGTGTATACGACCGTGGATTGTGCTGTATGGGGCTGGATTCGTCTGAAGTTGGCACTGTTGGCAGCATTCGCCAAGCGAAACGTCAATATAACCTAACAAAAAAGCCGAACTGATCTAACATCGACCCCGAGGTTTGGAATACGTGACATTTAATGCTTATTCATTATTTCGAAGAAACACGATAAATTTGTAACATAAATGATTGTAGCGAGGAGCGTCACGACTCTTGAAATGCATACGTCCACTAATTTTACTCTACGCGGTGGTGACGCAGCGTTTGCCAACAGGCAGCGATTGCTGTTCGATCAGCTCTCTGTCGCGGAAAGCAAATGCAATAAACATGACACATCTGAGACAGACGAGACGGAGATGGTCGTCGAACGCGAGAAGAGGCCAGCCCCGAGCGACGACCGGAGGCAGAAGAGAGAGACGAAGAGATTTCGCGGCAAGGAGAGTATCTTCAAGCGTCCCGAGGGTCCGGCGCCACGCGCGAATTTCCGAAATATTCCAGACTATCACAGAAACCCGCACAAGTGGGTCAGGTATAGCCTGGACGACGTGTCCAGCGAGGACATGACAGAGCGCAGCAACACGCTGGCTGCTATGTCATTCCTGAGGGAATTGAAGGCGCGCAGGAGCGAAGAGGAGATTGACGAAGAGGATGAGGAGATGGATGTCGACCCCTGCGATTCAGGTGCACGAGATTCCACGGAGACGCGATTCAAGTCTAAGAGACGTACGCCGTCGTCGCAGATCACGTTTAGAAAGCCGCAGACGAAAGAGACGGTGGACGATACCGCAGCAATTGCAGAATCAGACGAGAAACCTGTATTCAGGAGCAGTAAGATCATCCTGCCGGAATACGTGATCGGGCAGAAGCCAAAGAGGACACGTAAACAGAATCGGCCGGTGATTAAGGTCGACCGCTCGAAAGAACTTAGATTGGACCACTTGCAAGAGCCAGACGATGAGGAAGATGACTGAGACGAATGTACAGTGTATAAAATTATTATTCTACACAAATAAGAGAGATTAATTATGGATCTTCGGATCTTCCTTTGATAGGAAATTCATAAGCGTTCATAAATTTTGTAGGCCATGTATAAATACGTTAAAGGTGCATATTACTTTCGTATTTATACAATATCTAGTACAAACAAGATTACATACTACATATCGCAAGTAAAGGGAAGTTCCTCAATGTGAGATATATGTATAATTATTGTAATTAATCATATTATATAACTATTTTAAATTTTAAGATATCTAAGTACTTGATTAATTTTGTCTGCATTCTGTATAATATAAAAAAGGGAAATAGATGTATATTTGTTAACACATCAATATTGCTCTATACAATATTTTATATTATTTCATTCTTATTGCAAGTAAAAGATCGGATAGCTTCTCTTTAATGAGCGACGATGCCTTCTATGTTATACATATTTCATTTTAAGTGCAGAAGGTGCAGCAGGTGCACTTGCTTCAAACACCGAAAACAGCTGCAAACAAACGGAGGCAACGGAGCCCATTGCAACTCCGAGTGCACGTCGTGTGGCGTTAGATTAGGTTAGGTGCGCTCGCTCGCTCCGCGAGACCGTTCGCCGGCGGGAAGAGATTCGAGAGAGACTAGCGGAGATTGTGTCACCCGGAGCGACCGTCTGAGCTGCGTCGAGACCTCGGTAAGTGCCGCTCGCGTGTACGACGACGTAACCGGCACCCGGGACGGCGGAGCGCGCTTTCGCGGGCGGGGTGGGGGTGGTACATAACCTATACGCTACGCGTACACCTGCCGTTTCGATTTTCAAAATGGCGTGCCGAGTGTGAGAGGCAAGGCGAGGACTCGCCGCGCCTCTCGTCGTCGTCGTCGCGACATCCGGTGTTATCCTGCCGTCAGGTCGCGAGCACGTGTGTACAGTACGGTGCCGCTCTTGCGCGAAGTTGCCCCCCTTCGTGAAGACCGTTATGCCATCGCACGCGCGCAGGACGTAGGGAAAGTCTTCTCTTCTACGTTTTATTTTTCTTTTCTTCTTTTTTCCCTACCCTTCTGTCTTTTCGTTTTCGTTCCTTGATGGAGATCCCGACAGAGATCTCGATGGAAATCTTCCTGACGGCGTTCTCCGTGATATTCAGTCTATTAATAGTGTTCCTCCTTGTTGTGATAGGTAAGCACTCGTATCAGGGCGCTGGTGCCCTAGTCACGACGTCCTTACGTAATTACGTCATCGGGGGAAAAATAGAAACACGCGGATTTCGGCAACACGAGTTTCTTGTTTTGTGCGCTAAGCGCAGATTCCGTGCTGGTACTGTAAATGCGATCGTGCACCTAGACACCTAACTGCGTTATAGTATTTTCTAATTTTCTAAATTTAGTGCAAAACACTCATACATAGAGCTCAAGTTATTTTATAGGTATTGTTATCGCAGTGATAAGCATATATTTTTTGTATTATGTCATGTTTTTATATCGTTTCATTGAGTGGTGATAAAGAGCTTGCTATAGTATATTTAAAGCACTAAATTATAGAATGTTATACATATATATGAGATTTATAATTTAAGTTAAAAATTTGAAGTATATTTATATCATTAAAATATTTAAATTGCTTACTTTATCAAGATAGAGTAAACAAGAGATAAGCGTTTTATGTGTAAATATATTTCAAAACCTTAGCCTGAATTATATAAAACTTACTGAATATAATTATAAAAATCATGTTTTATTGCATGTTTTATTTTGTTTTGTTTTTGTATATACTATTACATACCATATATATATATAATATTCATGCAATGATTTGTTTCAACAGGTTGGTACTTAGTCTGGACGTTCTTCCTATCACGATTCCGCTTCGTCAGAGAATTAACTGGGAATGGAATGAGTGAATCGTCGTCAGTCAACGATTTAAAGAACGGTCGCGCACGCATAAAGAAAGTTCGCCGTGATTAATTTTGGACAATATATTGGAGCTACTGTCTAATATACCATAATACGAATGCAACAATTGTATAAAGCAAAATTAAACTTGGATATCACGTGGATAGAATATATCCAACCAAAATGTCTGTAAACATACGTTGTGCGACTACAGAAGACCTGCTGAATATACAGCATTGCAATCTGCAGTGCTTACCTGAGAATTACCAAATGAAATATTATCTGTACCATGCTCTCTCGTGGCCACAGCTGAGTTACGTAGCAGAGGACGAGAAAGGAAGAATAGTGGGATATGTGCTTGCCAAGATGGAGGAGGACTGCGAGGACAATCCCCACGGACATATTACCAGTCTGGCTGTAAAGCGTTCTCATAGAAGGCTAGGCATAGCGCAAAAGTTGATGAACCAGGCCTCTCGGGCGATGGTGGAGTGCTTCGGAGCGAAATACGTTTCATTGCATGTGCGCAGAAGTAATCGTGCAGCTCTCAACTTATACACGAGCAGCTTGCAGTTCGAGGTATCGGAGGTAGAGCCAAAATATTATGCAGATGGCGAAGATGCTTATGCTATGAAGCGCGATCTCACCAGCTTCCATCATGAGAAGGCTCTTAGAGATAGAGCGCACAAGGAGGGCAATGTTCATACACATCTAGGTAGATGCTGCGGCGATCACTCTTAGTCCATTCATCAATGCTGCTGCTGACGAAACAAGATTGATTCTTAAGTCACTTATTCGATGATGCAAATCTGAGAATAAACCCGCTGCATGTCTTTTGCCAAGAAATAACGAGATGACGTCTGAGACTATGTGTCTGGGGCTAATTAAAATTATGAATACTTTGTTATTTCTTGCATGGGGCAAGAGCGAGCGTCTACTTATCAAAGTTTGACCTGGTACATTAGTAAAAATATTTTATATGCGACTGGAGGATACTTGTTAAAGTTTGCACGATGGAGTAATATTGGACTTTGGGACTGTTGTATTTTTCAGTTCACACAATGCGCAATGTAATTAAAACTTATAAATTGACTTATAAATATGTAAGAAATAAAGGATTCTGGAAAGGGCAGTCTACTTGATCTTGACTTTTTTTTCATCATAACTTTATTGAATGACTGAAACTGTAATTCATACGTAACGCGCCACTATGCAAAATTAATTGTTCAGGGCGTTGTCAAGCGTGTTGTTAAAAAGTATGGTAGAAAAAAATATTTTACAGCACTGAAATGGGCTCAATTTATACAGTTCCTACTTACACTTTAAAGTCGAATCTATGAATATTTGTCTCGATAGATATTTTCTTCTTCAAATACTTTGTCTTTCAGTGTATTTTGGCTTAAAAATTATTTTTGACATTGCACGATATTCAAATAAGTTTACTCCACTAATGCATCTCGGATGTACTATTATGTTTTTGTATACATACTCCATTTCTGTAATAGGAATAATTATATTATGTATATATATATATATATAATATGTATAAATATATCTATGTACAAATAAGATGTTCTTAAGGTAACATAATTATTTAGTTTGTAACGCATCTCGACTTTGCAAACAGCACAAAGGAGCTTCAATGATAAAACGCAGGAATTGTCCTTGCGCGATTATACCGAAAACATGATTAAAGCGTCATTATGATAAACCAATTTTCGATGTGTGGTCAATGTGTTCCTTTAAGGAATCATCACGCGCGCTACATCGAGAGTTTTCGTTTCTAATTTCTTTTCATCTAATCTTGTAATAGCTGCTCTCGGATATGTAGCTCGTAAGTTTATAGTAATACCGTTACGTATACATTTACGAGTGACCGCGAGGATGATACACAACTATCGCGAAAAGATCATCCAGGTACAATGTATAATGCCTGGTCTACAATCAGTCGTATGTCGGAGTCGGATGTCGGAATGTAACCGATGGATCAATGAGAGAATTTCTTTTTTGCAAACGAATTTTCCTCATTGGACCATCGGCTAAGTTCCGATATCCGATTCCGACATATGACTGATTGTAGAACTGGTCTAAAAGGGAAATCAGGGAAATGATGAGCTGATGTTCGCGTGGATAGCGACGTTCACCAGCGTTTTACAAAAAGGAGTAACCATTCCACTTAATGCTACAACACGACATATCTGAATACGATGATTCAACGCGGATGATAAGCACCTATCGATTCGACTATCATATAAATTTCTAAATATACAATTCTACCTATCTATATATGTATAAGTGCCTGCCATATGCATTCTAATTACAAAAACACTTCGTCAATAAATTATAATACAAGTCTCGTAAACGAGGGTCGTGTATAAACGCTTCTCCATGCGCGATATGCTTGGGTACAGTCTCTAGAAAAAAAAAATGTAAGATAAATGTAAGTCGCCTTCAAAGTAGTTTCGTCTCTGTTACACACAACAGTAAATCACATTAGTTAATCTAAATAAAATAAAAAAATCGAAAGAGAGATAAACTCTCATGAAATAAAGGGAATTCTAATAGATGCTCGTTAAAGCTGCAACAAAAACAGCCGGTCACATCTTAATACATGGCTAATAACATGCGTAATTCACAGTTACAATTATATCTTGTTAATGTAAACGAGGCGCGGCGAAACTCCAATAGATAAAGTTGGGTGCTGAGCGAGTGCTATAGTCGGCGAGTTATTTTTAAGTACACTTTCGCACGTGGAGAATGCCGTTAGAACAAGTGCGCCGCAAATTAGCGGATGAATCGTATACATACTTTTGGCCTCGACAGGCGTGAGCTCGAAGATAGCTGTGATCTCGGATCTTAACGTGAAGTTCGGTTTAGTCTTAGTCCTTAAGATTCATTTTGATGTACAAAAAAATAGTTTTGATGATTGTATAATTAAAAAGTAATTCTATGACTGATCTATATAAATAGAAATGCAAAAGATAATCCAGGAGATAAAATGAAAATTCTGAATGCGATATTTTTCAAACATTTGCGTTGTCGGTGTCAGTCTGCCACAGGATCTGTTCGATCTAATAAAAACATTCGCTCGTTCGCTCTATAAAAAAGGCGTTATTGGTCTCGTTGTGCAAAAAGATTCGCAAGTACGCGTAGTTGCCGTGGAAATTTTTGTGCGTTAACAGTTTACAAATTCGATCCGTCGCTGATTGCGGTTCACGGTGTGCGCTCGTGACTAATTCACCGTTATGGAAGAGCCTGGTAAAAAGGCCTGGGCGCCCGAAAAAGTCGTAACCCGGCGGTAAAAGCTTCGTATAAAATTTGTTTAAAATTGTCTTCCAAAAAAACTGTCCGCGACAAATAATAATTTAGCCTTCGCGGGGTATCCCAAAAAGGTACTTCCCGCAGGAGTCTGCGTTAAATTTTCTTGGTGTCAATTTTCCGACATATGATCGAGTTACAAAAACAGAAACGCGGTTGTTCCTCAATTCGACATTGGTATTCATATCGGTCTTTTGCTTTCAAGTAAAAGCAGCGGTGATTCTTCACTACAGGAAAACACTTTAAACCTGTCATTAAAATTGCTAATCACCGATTTCAGCAATATCACTTAACTGTAATCGCAAATTGAGTTGTTCCAATTTTATTTTAATTCCTTCAAAAGAACGAGAAATCCGCGAAATTAGAATTACAGTTAACTGATGTCGATGAAAAACCGGTTATAAAAGAGAGATATGAATACATGTTGTTTAGTCACGTGTGTATGTTCTACTGTGTATACATACATCTATAAAACTACTAAACATGTTTAGCTGCATAAGTCATCGACGTATATTCGAAATAGACTTTGCGACATGGCAAGATAATCAGTGCTTACCAGGTCGCAAATTCGTGAAAGCCATTTCGGAAATGCTTTACTCGTGCCAGAAAGCTATTGGCCTTGTTATACTTCATTTCACAGGTCTACCTGAACGTCTAATTGAACGGCTACATATATTTCCTATGAAAGATTACAATGCTTATATTCTCGAGTACACTACAAAGACACTCGTCCCAGGGCTGTGGTTTTCTTCGTTTCTTACAATCTATATACCGGAGCTTTGGCAGTAGCAGGTTCCTATTTTAGGCCACGGATTTTCTTTATAATGAAATGGGATAATAGCTGCACGGGACGCACTAAAATGTGCGGATATTCGAACATGTTTTCATCTTCGTGAAGCGTACACGGATCATGTTTGATTATTTCGCCATTTAATATCGAATGTACTGTCAGGATAAGCAAAACTCTTGCGCTAGTACTTGCTCTTTCCGAAAAAAAATAAGAGGCGCATTTAGTACTATTGTATTTTTATTCTAAGTGGCTGAGCCATCAATGATACGCATCTTCCACAGATAACGCTTGAAGGATCACATTCATGAGAAATTCCTGAGATATTTTTGATCCACTTTCATATAAGAAAGAATATTCTTTTTTTTTTTCGTCAACGCATTGAAGATTCTTAGCGACGTTCGTTTAAAACTTCGACAAAAAAAGAAAAAACGCGGAGAACAGATTTAGCATGATCCCTCGAGCATTATCTTCAAATCATTAACGCGATTGGCATCAAGCTTCAATCGCGGGGATAAATCTAGAAATGCGTTTGAATCTTCTACAGTCTCGAAGTTTCTCCGTTAAGGAGGAAAAATCTATCGAAGACTGCATCTCAGTTGAAGGAACTTGTGGTTTCGCGATCGCGTCATGATGAAGATTTTCCTCAGGGCTGTTGAGCGGCGTGTATCATGGCGACCTTGAGATCCTTGGCCAGGTGTGAGACGTCGACGACGCTGTCGACCATCTCCTGGACCGCGGTAACGCTCGGGAAAAACTGCGCGGCCTGCTTCGTCTTCTGCACCGTTTGTGCGAGCGCCTCGTTCAGGGCGTTTGCACATTGTAGCACGCGCGTTCGCACGTCGTTGCGCGTCACGTTCCGGTGCACCATGTCGCCGATATGCACTAGCCGATGCGCACTTAGCACGACGAATTTGCCGTGAGCTAGGAAAACCTGTAAATAATTCCATAGCATGTTTCAAACAGATCCTTCTTGCAATTTATCTCGATAATGAATAAAAAAGTTAAAAACTATTTAAAGAATGAATGATTTGAATAAAAATAAATGATTATTTAAACATGACAGATATTCCTTTGTTAAATTTTTATTAATTTAATTTTATTACCGAAAGTTCGTGAAAATCACTAAGGCAATGCTTGAACAAATTATGAAGTTATACTATTTTCATTTTATTTTATTTTATACATTTTTATACGTACCTGAGACAGTTATACATAGATTTTACTATTCTGTTTATCATATCTTTGATATATTCCAAGGTTCAAGCATTATTTTCTAACTCTGTCGTTTTGTTCTCTACATTTTATACGATATATACTTTACTAACTACTTATCTTGAACCGTGATGCCGGTTGCGTGCAATGCACTTGCGAAGGAAAAGAGGTCATCGTGAAAGAATAATGGAAACATGCAGTTGACGTGCGCTAACTTAAGGCACCCTGTCACACAAAAGCACCGCCGATATCTACGGTTCTATCATTCTTATCGAAACTGTTGACCCATATGCACATGTACTTAAAGGTGTCTCGTAATATGAAGAAGTGCAATGCTCAAACCAAACGTGAAAAAATGGAAGAAATTTTTTATTGAATTTCTGGAATTATTGCAATAGATCTAATCAACTTTTGTTGAGAGAAGACAATAAAGCGTCGTTTTAGCCAATATTATTGATCAACAAATGTCTCTCAATGCATCAACTTGTACAAAATAATTTATAGCATTATGACGAGTGCCTTCGAAGAGAAGAATGCGATTACAGAAAATTAAAATTTCAATTTTTATCGAGACGAGAATGACACCGTTTGTTACTTTGGCCAACAATCAACGTAGCTCGATGTCTACATGTCTCACGTGAAAGAGCACGACGGGTGATACCAGTATTACAAGAATTGTTACAATTCAACTCGCCTTGGGTGGTTGATTATGCTCCACCGTTTGCAGAAAGGCGTCGATGGCGTGAGTCAGGTGTGCGCAGTGCGTGATGACCTGGGCGACATAGAAGGCCAACAATTGCTTGTCGTTGGGATCCATGGGCGTCGGTGTCGTGGGTGGCATTTGAATCGCGGCATTGTCCGCCTCGGACACCAGCAGATCGTAATTGCTGCGCAGCTCCTGCGGCAGCGTAGCTCGCAGTTCCTCTCGCTGCTTCACTACGACCTCTCGCGAGTCGAGATTTACGTAGTCATAATCCTCCCCGGCGCCGCTATTGTTGCTGCTGCCCGTGGAGATGATCGACGCCCGCTTAAAGAGCAACGTGGAATTTCCCTGCACACACAGAGTTCCTTTATCAGCAACAAAGGCTCATCCTTCAAATGTCATCAGCTTCATTCACATAATGCGATATTCCAAGAGAAAAACAGAAATAAAAAGAATTTAAAATAATTAATAACTAATTTCTCGAGTTCTTTAATTTCAAAATAAAAAATTAGATTTATAAGTATCAAATTTCTCCTCTTTTTTTTCTATTTTCCGTCCATTTTAATTCTTACAAGAAAAATCGAAAATTAGAAAACTGGATTCCTTACTTATTGTTAGATTTAAGATTTTCTGTTTTTATTCTCGGAATATAATTACACAGCAAAATGATATCGATTAAAAATATAAATAAATAGATAAAATGATAGAAATTTTAACACCAATTCTTTTATTATTAATTCGTCAGCTTGATCTAAATTAATGCACCCTCTTTCTTTTCAGGGACACATTGAGATGATCGGAAGTCATTATTCTCGTAACGAATACATTAAACCTTACGACTGCAAAAGATACTTACTTGAATGAAACTAGCGACCTGACGAACGTCTTCCGTGAGCGCTCGAGCGCACGCGATCAGCTGATCAAGGGGATCTGACTGTACAGGTAGTAATAGCGAGGACGGGGGTCCGTTAGTAGGTGTCGGTGTATCACCACCGCCACGACAGAGCTTACTCGCGTCCCATTCCATCGTGTCCAGTTCGGTAGCGGCTTCCTGTACGAGCTTGTCAGAATCACGAAGCGCCTTAACTAGCGGCCGTAATTTCGTGGCCAGGCCCTTATCTGGCGCTTTGCCCGCATTGCCCAGCGTACCTGCGCGCAGAACACAAATGGTTATCAAACTTCTGCAGCAATGTTATTCAATGTTCTATTGTTTATTGGGAGATAGAATGAATTATTGTGAATTAAAAAGTCGCACAAGTCGAATTAAAAATATATTATGTTTACTTTGGAGTGTTAAGACGATCTATAATTCGTATCAGAATTCGGAATAGAATTTTATTTATAATTTTATATCATATAATACAAAAAAACAGGAAAAATCAAAATATATAAAATTACTTATATAAAATTACTTATATAAAATTATAAATAGAATTCTTTCCTGAAATTTCTAAAGTAGACTTTAATATACCTGCCTACTTATCTTTATTAGCGACTCTTCGATTTACGATATAATATATTAATATAGTGAATGAGTATTCTCTCGTATGTTTTTGTAATAAAACTTTCTTCTACGAAGATTTAAGTCTTGAATACTTTGTAACGTAAAAAATGAAAATTATTTATTTAAAGAAAATTTATAGAATGATAAGAAAATGATTATATTTTATTTCGAACTGAAATATATAACTTCCATAAAGATAACTTCCACGATAGCTTCAACAGCGTTCACTAAAGATATTAAATCAAACTTTATTTCTTCACCTTCCGCGAATTCAACTAGATCGTGAAGAGACGTTCTGAGCCTGAGAGCAGCCAGCCTCAGGTCCATAAGGGTGGCGTCCAACCGCTGCGACGTTCTCCAACCGGGACTCACGAAGCTCAGTAGCCTCGTTATCGCGGCGGATGCCTCGCCCTGCAACCTGTGCAGACCCTCCAGGGCGGAGTCTAGCTCCAGCGGAAGCTCCTTGCTGACTGGTACATCGTAAATCTGTTGCGAGGGTGGCGGTGGTGTCGGGGTCTTCGGTATGGGGGTGTTATGTCGGGACGGCAACGAGGACGCTGGAAGACGCGGTCGGGGCACATCGTAATCCGGAGCGGCCAAACTCGATCTGGAATCCGGGAATCGTTATGCGCGCGGCGAAAACGAGAAGCAAAATCTTGGATTGGAAACTTTTTGAATTTATTGCTGATGGCATTGCCAAAATTCCCAAGCGCGGTGGGGGGGGATCGCAATCTTGGAATCTTGGATCCCTGAGGCATCTCAGACGCATCTCGCAATACCCTTTAAATCATCCTTTGCAGGGTGACTCTTGAAACTCCATTCAGCCCCTGATTTATTTTCACGCGAGAAACTTCTCGGACGCATAAAGTTTCGAGATTCTCGGGATCTCATGAATCCCAAGGAGCGTATACACATACGGTGAAGTTGCCGTAACGCCGTCGAGCGTAGCGTACGTCCGGGGAATTTCCCCGAGTCCGAATAACCGCGACGCATCGCGGAAATGGGAGGCGGGTGTACCTGTTCGAACCGCTGAGGGAGCCGTCGTTGGTGAGGCTGGAGGCCGAGCTGCTGGGCGTGAGGGGCTGCAAGGGTCGCGGCACGTCGTAACAATCCAGCGGCGTAATGCCGGAGCCGCCGGAGCAATTTGAGTTGGGCGTGCAGGAGGTCGGCGGCCTTGGGGTATCGTAGCACGACGGAGCCGGGCTCGGGCTGCTCGCCGGCGAGGGGATCACCGGAATCGCGCGTGGCGGTACGTCGTAACACTCGTTCTCGTTGCCGCCCCCGTTGTCGACGGAACTCCGCGCGTTGTTGCTCGTATATCGTCCTGCGCAAGGTGGAAGTTAACGATACTTGAGGGAATCCTCGGATCAGCTTCTGATGTAGGTACTCAACTTGCACAGTTGACTTTTCTAAACGAAGCTAATGCGAAATGTTTCGCCACGTGGGATTTTTAAAAGACCTCATAGACACTTCTTGTTAATGAATACAAAGTTTATATTTGTCTAGTAATAATAAATTATGCTAATAAAGAATACTTAATGTTTAATTACAGTTATACTTGTTTAATTAGAGTTATAAATAATTAATGTTTAATTTATCGAAATAAAATCTACAAGAGCCTTTATAAAAAACGTATATTTTATAAGTTATAACCATGTATTCCTGTGGTGTATTTTTCTTTCTTAAAACTTATTATATTCTGCAAAAGAATAAAATGTTCTTTAGAAGCTAGAATAATAAAAAAGTTGATTCAATTTTGATAATCTAAATCTAGCAAGGTATAACATAAATGGATTAATATATTTAAAACTGCTAAAAGCTCATAAATTAATTCCAAAACTGAAATTTGTCTGAAATCTCACCGTAATTTTGATTAAAAAATTAGTGGCTATTAATCACTTTGAAAACTATCAATACGGCGGACGCGAAGTTAATCAATATCTCAGTTACTGAATAAGCTTTAGTAGACGGCTTTATCACGACCGCCATTCGGTTATAGCCGGAATGTTTAGTTTGTGAATAATACGTACCCGTATTGTGCGAATGCTCATTGTTCGTCGAGTTGAGGGGTGAATCGTGTCTGGAGGGTGGCGCGGGACTTCCCCGACTTGCTGGGAGATCGTACAGGTAGACGTCCCCACACTTCTGCGGCGTCACAACCTGCGTATAATCAAAAACAGCAGAGCAATTAATTATATCCAGATTAATTATCCGAGTCCTGTGTTTTGTGTTCCCACCACCTAGACACCTGCGCCCGTTCGCAGTTGGGAATTTTTCGTCGTGGTTCGCACATCGCTCTATTCGCAACAGTTAACTGCTTTAGGTAACTTTAATCGAAGTATAACTCGAAGTTAAATTATTACATCTATTCAAATAATTCTTCATTTCTTTAAATTAAGTGGCTATATGTAGATATGTAAAATTAATATATCGTTGATTAATACAACAGTTATTAACAGTTGTACCATTAAACATGTCAGTTAAGTTATTTTATTAAAAATTCAATAAATTAAATTGCTACTTTTATTTTATATCTAAAAAAAATACATTATATCCCTATTTACGACTTCAAATCCTGTTTTCTCTAAATTTATAATAAGATACGATTCTTTACTTCTAAGGAGTACATATATGTATACATATGTGTAAAATACAATATGTATGCATACAACAAATTAAAGAAATTAATAATAATAAGATTATAAAAGAATAGATATCTATTGCTATTGCCTATTCTTTAATGGTTTCCTTCAAAATAACAAATGTATGCGTACACATCGTTTCACGTTTATAAATTTTTAGAGAATATTCTCTCCGTGTATAGTTTTTGGCATCACACAACGCTGTACGATAAAGAAAGCGCTTTAAATACATTTTTAAGACCACGTACTCTTTTTTAAACCATGGTTTCAATTATGTATCCACATTTTCGTTTAATTAAGCATTGCAATGTCATATGCGCCAGACGCAAATGTTACCGTGACAGCGTCAACGTTTCCCAGAACTTTTTCGATAATCAACTTAAAAAAAAAAGAGTGATAATACCAGCGGCTGATTCGATAGACGCCACAAGAGCTAAATCTACGTGAACCGCGCTTGTGACGAAACTCGTAACGAAGTTATTTGCGCGAACGCCAATCAGCTCTGTTACTCTTTCCACTGTGCGCGATGCGACCTCGAGGATCTCGTTTGAGTGCAGCCCGCCGCAGCCGCGGATTAATTCTACGAGATCGCTAATTGAGTTTCCTACGAGGAGCGAAGAGGACTCGGGGAAAAAAGGGGAATTTCCATTCCCTATCGGCGAAATCGCCAAAGCGCTGTGGAAAACACACCGTAAGGTGCATTCACGATTTATTCTGCACGAGATATCGTATGAAATGTTTTTCATAACAGACAATTCGGTGAACGATACGATATTTCTTATAAAAAATTATAAGATTGAAGATTCTTACCATGTTTAAATTTAATCACTACTTTATTCTTTTTTTTTTTTAATTTTTATTAAAGACCTACTTTTTTTAATTAAAATTTTATTGCAATAAAGTGCATTTGGAAAATAAGCTTTTTTGATCTAACATTTTTGAAGTCTGTTAAAATAGCTCGTCGAAAATGATGTATTTCAGCAACTTCGTATCACAAATTAAACGTCCAACCACCAGGTGGATGTAACGGCGACGCAAGAGCTTGCAACATTTCGAGCGTTGAACCGTCGCGTCGGGAAAATGTAATTCCGCTGATAAAACGTGAAAGCGTGGAAGTCGATGCGACGGGTAAATACGGGGGAAAAAGGGGATGAAACATTCCCCAGGAGAGCGTAATCTCGGAGGCTCATCGGCCGCTGCTTTGCAATAATAGAAGCCCTGCAACTCTTGCGTTACGCTTAAGCGTGCTACGCTTTTATTACTATTCTTTTCTTTTTTTCGCTGCACGTCTCGGTACACGGACAATAGCAATTGAGAACTTTCCCTCTCGTAGGTATTAGATAGAGTACCGATGACTTTTTTTATTTCCATAAAAAACAGAGATTAATAAACACGTATTTGTGTACTATACATAAAAAAATTGAGATTAAAAGATAAAAAATTCTTTAAATATATTATACACACAAGTATACATATAAATTTTAATTTTAAATACATTAATATGTGGTATTCAAAATATCGAATGTATAATAACTCTGCAAGAAATGATGGGTAAGCTCTTTCCTTAAAAGCTACTGTACAATCTTCTTGTTTTTGCCGGAGTTTTTTAAGATAATCTCAGCCACATTCCTAAAGTAAGATATAGAAGATCAAAGTATGATCTGTAACATGATACGTACAGAGGGAAGCTAGAGATATATTGCAACGCGAGAGAGAAACGTAAAAGAAACGTCGGACACGCCCTGCGCATAAAACGGAGCAGCCTCGACTACGATATATCGTCGTAAAGCTCGCGCGACCGACAGCAATTCGCAATTCACCGTCGACGGCCAGTTTCGCGTTACCGAAGTGGAACAACCGCGGGATCTTCTACTTACGGCCGAAAGTTCTCGATCGGCGAAACTTATCGCGTATTCAGGATGACGAGAGGAGTTGCGCGCATGCAAGATGGGCTCCCTCTCAATGCGCCCTGTCCACGGAAACGCCGAGGATACGACGCGAATCTGGGTCAGTTCTTATCGGGCAGGCGGCAAGAACCCATCCACCGAATAACACGATACCAACAACCACGATTCCGAATCAACTCCCCCCCCCCCCCCCTCCGACAAATCATTTCGACCCCATTTGCTTCGCCGATCGGGCGCGCTTGCAAGAAACCCGAGATGATTTGTTTCAATGCTATCGAAGTTCTTGGCCGCGAAGGCGAGATTGCATATAAAATAAATGTGGAATGATGTAACTGCGTAAAACTGTAAAAACGATACGGTGATTAATTCTTGTTATATGTCATGAATATCATGCGTGCATAAGAAATTATTTTCCTCTTACTGATTATGCGAAAGATCGTGCTGTCATTTTATCTTCGTTCACGATCAGACTTTACGAGAATAGTTATGACGTACGTTTATAAAATCTCTCTGTATTTCTTCCAAAGTGGACATTGCTTAAAACGATAACTTCTGATTAATTAAATTGTTCCATGCCTTCACTTTGGAAATTTTGGAATTATTCCAAGTTGAGCGGAAATCCGTTGTAAAAGCTTTTACACCAAGTAGGTACGAGAGAATAGTAAGATTAAAGAAACAAAGTTCTGAGCTTCAATTCAAAATTTCAGAGTTCAGGCATATAAGAGATAGTCCAATGGAAACCCCTCTTTCGAAAGAACAGCTCTCTGCACTAATTGTCCGCTCTGCGAACTCGAGTTCCTTCTTGCGAGTGCACACTCTCGTCGTGAAAAAGTGGCCGTTACCCGGAACCGGGAAATGTGCTAATTATGCCATAACTCACCCTTGATTATAGCTCGCCTCCTATGCGACAAAGTTGAGATTACCCGTCACGATTTACGAGCGAAGATGAAGACTACAGAGAGCGGTCGTTTAAATGAGACAAATTGATAAAGTCCAAAATAATGAAAAAATATAATCGGTTTATCCTTTCAGATCTCCAATCAAGAAAAGGCCCCAAATGTTTAAAATGAGTTGTTTCTACATATCTGTAGCTATTTATAGCTATAAACTTGTAGAGAACTCGTAAAGCATTCAAGGCATCTATAATTAATCTATTTCTTTTTAGATCTATAGCTTCTATTATTTTAGAAGATATAGATTTGAAAAGAATAAAATTAATTATATGTGATCCCAAAATATTTTCAGGAGACCGAATAAGCCGGTCGTTGATTATGGACGAAATAATTAGTAGCAATGATTTATACTCATGTCATTCTTGTTTTAAATCCTATGTAATAATCTTTTTTTCGTAATACTTCTCTACGAAATCTTAAACAACTTCAAATCCTAGTTAAACCATAATATAAAGAATCAGGAGAAATCAACCTCAGAAACATATAAAAATTGAAAAGATACAATAACTTCTTTCTACAAGATGTTATGATATCACTATAAAATATAAGTACAAATATAAAAAGACTTTTAAATTTATTTTACATAAAAGAACTCTTTTAAAGTGATGTACAATTTAATAAAACCTGAAAACTGCAGAAACTGTTTTTAAGAATGAGTATAAAGTTAAGAATGAATTCTTAAGTTTATACTTTCAGTACCTACGTTTTTATATCTTACTTTGCATTTTTACACAGAAATTGGCTATATCTCTATACACGTAATTCATAGTAGGTTAATCAAAATTTCCTCATGTAAAATGAAGAATAAAATAATAGATTGTGTCGTCGAAAGAATAGAGCGGTCGTCGAACCGCCCGCCGTCTGTTTCCTCGTGAATTAAAGCTACTCGCGAGTACGTTATCGCGTGTTCTTTGTTATTATGAATCGAATAGTACTATCGTAGTGGCGTGTAGTACTAGAGGGGGTGCTGGCGCGGGGGAGGATGCTGGAAGGTTGAGAGCGCTCGTGTGCAACGCAGGGGGCACTGGAACCAGCGGGATGGGGTAGCGATGGAGAACAGTCCGGGGAGGGGGTCGTACACCCTCGGTCGATACCGGGCGTCGCGGCGCTAACTGTGAAAGGCGTATTACGCTACGAGGGTGCACAAGAGAAAGCAAGGGAGAGAAGAAGAGGGAGAATGAGAGACAGTGACGAATTCAGAATTCTGGAGACCCTAAGCAGAAGGGTACCTATGTACCATTAGGTACTTATGTTCCCCCATGTAGTTTAAATAATTTACGAGAGCAATTTTCGTCGTATTACGGAAAATAAATATTTTAGGAAATAATTTCTCAGTTTATCTCGGTTTATCTTTACTGATTTAAAATAAATGGAGGTTTATAAGTTTTCGGGCACGTCTTTCAGCTTATTGACAAACCTGTGACAGGAGGAAGTTAATAATTTTTTAAGCACATTTTTTTCCACATTTAATTTTGAAAATGCAGATTACATTTTGTAACATATAAATGATCTCTTCTATGAATATAATTATCAAATTAATACCATCAAATTTGAAATAGATTGCTATTCAAAATGCAATATATGTATGTATAATTATAAAAATTGATAGATATTAATTACTCGATTATAGCTTCATTAATTATAGATCCGCTCCTGACAGGGGAAAAGAGAATGGGAGAAAGGGAGAAATAGAAGGGAAAGGAAGGAGAAAGAGAAGGCTGGGGGAGATAGAAAGACGGTTTCCATGGAAACGCGAAAGGAGGCTCTCCACCTTCTGCGGAAGCAGGACTCTCGGCTTGTCTCAGGCCGCGATAAGAATTTTTAGGCACAACCAAAGGAGTGACTTACGCATTTCATGTCGCAAAAGGTGTCGCCGTAAATGTCCGCGAAAAAAATTCCCGATATATTTCGATCACATTGCGATACATTTCCGAAGTCAGATTTGAAAGAACGTGACGTGGGAAAAAATTTCAATTTATTTATTTACATACACGGAGAAAATTTTATATTAAGTTTTACTATGGTGCCGCACAAACTGCATCAAGGAGCACAAGTTTAAATGCTATAGTCTTATAGTAAAATTGCTATGGCCATAGCATTTAATGCTATAATTATAGCGTTAAATGCTATGGCCATAGCAATTTTACTATAAGACTATAGCATTTAAACTTGTGCTCCTTGATGGTCCGCAGTTGTTGCGGCACCATAGTAAAACTTAATATAAAATTTTCTCCGTGTAGTCATTTGAAGTAATGCAAAAATACAAAATCTTCTCGTTTATTTCCTACGAGATAATCTCCATCCTGAATTTTTCACGCGAGGTCCTCGGAAATTTCTCGTAAAATATGTTATCGCATTGTATCATCAGATACCCCTTTGTGAGGCCCCACGTTTCGTGCAAACACCTAAACGTACGTGCGAACACGCGCTTCACATAAATCCTGTTCCTGGCGCATCACTGACATCGCATCACGATGAATTTCGGCAACGACCGTATTTACATTAGTTAAGCTCACGTGCAGCTGCCAGTCGCACAGCGATCGCGCACACTTCCGAGACGTGAACGCCGTTGCAGTTGTAATCGCGTTAGACCGCCGTTTATGAAGTTCTCGCATGAAACTCACGAAACTTCGGATGCATCTTCGTCCGGAGACGCGCGCAGAATAATAAAATATGAAAGGAAGACGGCCGTCTAGACGCGTGAAAGCGGAGGTTGTAAAACGTACAGTCGGCTTCGCCAACCATTATTAGTCGAACTTTAATCGTAGTTTCAATGAACCTTTATCGCTATCTGGCCGTGAACTTCTTTATTATAAAATATATTGTAAAATTAAAAACTGAATTCTGGATGGGTATTAAAATCTTATTTTTTGTTTGTGCTATTAAATGATTATCTTTTGATAAGAAAAGAAAAAGTGAAAAATAGTAGGTACTACTAGAGATGTGATCAGCTAGTAATCTACCTACCTACAATCGATTTTATAGCATAGATTGAGTCACGCTATCTCGAGAAAAAATACGTTTCTCTCCACTTATGCAGTATGATGATGCGGAAATGCAAAATTTCAATTCTATGAATTATCTCTTTCTAGATCGCTCAAATGCATCATGTTGAGATTAATATCGCCGTTTATCGACGCAGCTCGTTGATTCTGCGCGAAACTGCCAATAAAAATATCAATAACCCTATCCGATTAATCGGATGAGCGCGATGAACGTTCGAGAGAGATAGATAATAAATCGCGCACGATAATAGGATCTTTTACGGTTAGCGTGTGTGTGTGTGTGTGTGCGCCGGTTTATTACGCGAGATAACATCACTCATTGTCCCTTTAATAAACGGCCGGGATGGTCGCTCGACGACCAAGAAGAAGCGGCTACCGTTGCGGCTCCTGACGAGTCGCGGCTTCTGCTTCGATCGCCCGGAGTCACTCGAAAGCATCCTGGAAGCGAGTGATTTACGCTAGTTAATCCACGACGGGCGTACCGCGCGATGAAATTGGATTTCTCGTTTCATCTCGCGCATAAATTCGCAATATGATTCTACGCCGCGGCGTCGAGGCCGCGAGGCCGAGTTTGTTTCGAATCTAGATTACTTTGAGGTACTCTGGTACTCTTATCGCGACGGGCGATCTGCGTGTCGCATAGCGAACAAGAAAAGGATATAGCAGAAATTAGAGATAAAAGATAGCCGTATTAGTGGTTAGAAACAAAGTATAGTAATATATCAAAGAGATGATGTGTATGTGCGCGATTCTCTTCTTTACAAGAAATGTAAATGTAAAAAAATATATTTTTTATTTTTTTAAATAAAAATATGAATATAAGTTCTCCTTATCTTATTGTTAGATCCCTTTTACAGAATCCCTTTACATTATCGTGGCGTGAATAATCGCTGTGTCGAGTGGGACACAATAAAGTCGCTGTCGGCCTCGGCGCCGAGGACCTCCTAATGACTCGTGTAAATAGGCTTTTCCTGGTAAACGGAAGGTGGGATCACGCGAGAAGCGACATGCAACGACGATCTCTCGAGCGGCCCCCGGTCACGTGTCGACGGAAACGAACTCGCCTGTGGGTGAGAGGGAAATTAAGATCAGGCAGGGAAATTGTGCGGCGAGCGGAAATCTGACCGGTGGCCGGGGGAAAGGGGGATTGTTTGCAGTCCGCCGAGGGGAAACCCTTTCCTTCGCAAAGCTGGAAATGAATGGCGAGAACCATCAGGTCGTCGCGAGTGAAACGACGAGAGCTGACGCGTGACTTCGACGCGTTTTCACGGAAGCTGTTGCGATACAAGAGAAAAAATGTTTCTTCAACGACACAGAAAAGAGTCTTCTTGAAGGCAGATCTTTTTAATCTAACGAGTGTGCTTGCGGTGTTCAGCTCTTCTATAAATTTCTGTATTAATGGATTGAATTAATCAATTGAATTCAGTATGTACACTGCAAATATAAGGATGAAATTTAAATCAATATCTTGAGTTAAATAACATTTTGTTATTTTGAACTACCACATGTGTCGAAATTTATTATTTTAATACAAAACAGTACTATTTTAACTCCATTGGTTTAAGTTAACGACATATTAAGTAGGAGGACTGACGAATTATAGGCCGGAATGGTTAAAAATGACTCAAATTGAGTATAATTTAACACTACAAATTTAACAATGTGTATATCTGTCATATTATCTAATAGTTTTAGTAACTATCAAATAAAAAACGTATAAATATACAGAATCCTGATTAATTAAAACATTGAAAATAGAGCGCTCCAATCAAGCGATGGCCCATTTACGCGAAGTTCCGGTTACGTTCTCGATCGGTTTTCGTCCTTCAAAATTCTTGTCTCAAATAAACGGCTGTCCTAATTAATCAATGACCCAAGTAAACGATATTCACTATTTATCTCTATCAGCAACGCACAAACCTTTTGCTTTTTTAAACAATAGAACTACTATCGAGCGGAATAGCTTGTCATTAGTGATAAAGTTAATGAGAAAGAACAAATTAGGCGTGTCACGATGTGATAAAGAGCTGAGGCGTGACTTCAACGCGTTTCCCGTGGCAGTCATTACGAAAGAGGGCGAGAAGTATCGTTCGAAAGTCAAGTCTTTGAGTCTAACGAGCGGGCCCGTGGTGTTTCTTTTCAAGAACTTTTTCTCGGAAAAATTTGGAGAGAGGAAACTTCTTTAAATATAGTTCTTTTTAGGATCGGACAACTTATCCACACGTGATCGTTTTCAGAAATACGGGATGAAAAAGTTAACCGGAGCGAGCAACTCTTGCTGCCTCATAAGCGCAATGAAGGGGTAACAGTGCAGACTTCGACGCGATTTCCTGGAAGACATTACGAAATAGAGCGCATTTTCCTGAAGTCGGGTCTTTAACTGGGTCTAACGCGGTATTTCTCTTCAAGAATATTTTCTCTAGAATTCTTTCTCGAGCAGAAATAAGATATAATTTTCATCTTTATTTCTTTTCAGTTTAAAAGACCAATAATGTATATAGTTTTGCATAAAAAGATAATATTTTAATTTAACAATCTTGTTAAAGCGGAACAGTTTAGATTACTCGAGCTCTTTATAGATAAAATGATCAACAGTGATCGAGATCAGCGTTAAGTCGCCTTAGAAATCGGAGTAATAAACGAAAACGGCCTTAATTCACGGCGGATGCTGTAAAAACTGATGAAAAAAAAAATGATACTAGACCGGTCTGCGATCAGAAATTCGCAAGCGCCAAGAACGAGTGGATAATCCCACGCGAGTTTCACAGTTCATTGATAACGGCCGTTAAAGACAGGCTCACAGCCCACGTTCAGGCAACTCCCGTCTCAGCGAAGTATATCTTCCTCGGTATCCGTCGAGCAGGCCTGTCTACTGTACTCGCTATCCTGCCACCTCCTCCTCTTATCTCGTCCATGCCATTTTCAGCCGGTGCAACAGCGGTGCGGTTTGTCTACTTGCCAATGGCGGCTTCGAGAAGTATTCGCGCCCCGGGCGGAGATCATTCTGTTCCCTCGCGCTATATCGTTATCGCGCCACCATTTGCGCTCTCACAAAGCGAAAGGTATGAGAGGAACGTCCTGGAGGCAGGCAGCTGCTGCAGGACGAACACCGCGTCCGGTGCGCCTCGCGCAGAATTATCCTTGCGATGCAAAAGTAAAGTATTCGCGCCCTTTCAAGCCCCTTTAATTACGGCCCGTACTTTAATAAGGCAAAAGCTGGAAAGCTAACGTCGCGAATTCAAAGAAATTTGATTTTATTCCATTCGTTTCACATGCTTGATCGATATTGTTCTCCCTCTCTGTATTTCAATAAATTGTATATCGACGATTTTATCTAAAATTTATTATAAAAACGACTTTTTTTAAATACTTTTGATGCTCGCGAAATATTTGACTGGAATTCATCGTAAGAGGACAGAATTTCCAAATCGCGCCTGCATTCGCCCCGCCCACGCGGAAATACGAGCGAGTTGCACTTGTCGCGCATTGAGCTCGCAGATTCGTATTTCATACGTCACTGGCTGTTACAGACCGAGGCAGTCAAACGTGTCACGATCTGGTTATTCTAGTTAACATCAACGGCTCACGAAGCTCCTTTCGCCTACGTTCCACGCGCTTGTGTTTCTCCACTCGTGTATATGTATCTGCGAATTTAAGTACTCGCAACAGCCAGAATATAGTTAGATACCACGAAATATCTCGTTTTCATAAACAATTAGCAATGCAAATTTCTCGATGTAAATTAAACATACCTAGTTGTGTGGGAGTTAAACTACCAATGTATCGAGAAATAGTATTCGTCTTTCTCCGAAGCATAAAAAATGCTTTGATAAAATATAATGAAGAATGCAATATATAAAAATTTAATTTAATTTAATAAATATAGATATAGATATATGTAATTATGTATATTTCTTTTAATAAAAAAATATCAAATCCATTCTGTATTTTTTAAAAGCAAATTCTACATGGAATCTTAATAAAACGCACTTTAATAAATTTATCACATGTGTCAAAAATTTATTTAAAAATTCAGATATTTTGAATTAAAAGAATTATAGATATATATTTGGAACTATAATACGTATTCGGAAATAAAAGATAGGTATATCCGAAAGTTTCAGGAGGACAGAATTAACATATTTTACATATGTTTTATCACTGATTTATAGTTGTTTCGTGTAACGACTGGGATAGCCGCGGTCAGGAGAGAAGTACTCGGTCTCGCAGATTTCTAACACGTAAAAACGTGCACCACGAGCTATTCTCGGAAGTTGAGAGTAGTCGGCGAAAGACGGAAGAGGAGTGCGAGGGTAACGCGACCGAGGAAGAGAACTCGTGGATGTACACAGACGCAGGATGAAACGCGTCCGCTCTTCTTTGAGCCTAACCGCCCTAGACATTCCACCGAGATGACTCCATGGGACCCCACTGCGTGCATGCGCGCGCGGGTGTTCTCCCAAGCTCCCATACACATTCGCGTTGCAAAAGAGACGGTGAGAGGAGGAGAGAAACAGAGGAGTAGCGACGCCAGAAAGTGGACATTGTCCGGAATCGGCGGACATATAAGGGCAGTCGCAGACCTTCGCGTCTGAAAAGGTAGCCCCTTGTAGGGCATTCAGCAGAATGGGCTTCTTGTAAATCGCTTTGGGACGCGACGCGACGGTATGCTACTGTTGCAACGGATGGGACGGGTGGATGGGAAGGTGGAGATTGGGGTGGTCTTGAAGAGGGTGGTAATACCTGCCGCATCCGTGAGACGCTCGCAAAGACCCATCGCGTATCGATTGTTTTCGATCGAGCCGAGAAATTTACATTTCTGGAGTTATTCGATTGTAAATATGCCGGAATATGCAATGTTCTTTTTGTGATTATTGATGTTTGCTTAAAATGCATTATTTGATACATTTATGTTGAAAGTGGACAAGTTGTTAGCCCAAGTTTGCTGTGACACAATACGATTTATACGCTATTTACGTGAAATCTTACATATCGAGCAGATTTGTGCATTAACTTTTTGCTTTTATATTTTAACTTTATATAAAATTCACAAATTACGCGATATCTTGTTGTCATTAAAAGAAAAGGAGAAAAATTGCAAAAGAGAAAAGGAAAGAATAAAAAGCAGAAGAATGCTGGAATCTATAAGTAAATCCATTCATGAACAACCAAACTTAAATCTCTCGTATCACCTGCAAATATTCGCGTTTCAGTGCAGTCACCCATGTGACGTAGCCGTCCTAGCCGATGCAGGAAAGCACATTCGCGTTACGTTGACCCTGCGACGACGGGATGACGACAGCGTTGTATTTCTATCGTAGAAACACACATGCGTGCACGGTGCACCACGACGAGACGACAACGGAGATGTGTCCGGATGTTCGTCCGTGAAGATCGCGCGGAGCAAAAAGTCCTGGCAGACCAGCCAGGAAACAAGAAGAGCTCGAGAAACTGCCAGCGCCGACAGGGAGTCGACCGTCTTCGACGCGCTCTAGTACCCCGAAATACATTGCGCGAAAGACCAGACCAAGTCTCGAGACATCCAGAGATGGTTCGAGACGAACGTATTGGGAAATTCGAATAATAATAATTTCGCAACTAGTGAATACATTAATTTACAGTAAAGTTATGTAGCTAAAAATTAAATAAATATAAAGAAGTTAAATCGAAATTAGATTAAAAAAGAAATTAAGTTGAAGAAATTGATTTAAAATTTTGCATAAATACATACAGAATACTTATACAGATTATACTTATACAGTTTTGTTATATTATACAGTTTATTATATTATACTTATACGGAATATTATACAGAATAATCAGTAAAATGAAATAATCTGTCACACAACCAAAAAATTAACTTAAAGAATGAGAGATAAAATAATTTCCAAATTCTCGATTTTTAGTAATTTTTAAAAAATTGTTTACATTTTATGGTATAATAGAATTGATAGAATTACTATAACGCAATTTAAATAAGGGATTAAAATCAGGATTTTTTTTTCTCATGTACGTTCATATTATACCAATTACGGAGAAATTGGTGAAATTTTTCTGTATATACAAAGGTAATTAGTTTCGCTCTGACGCTATATAGTGGACAAACTCAACGCCCTAATCGACCGTGCTGATATTCATTTAATCGAATTGATGTCAGTGGCAGATGTTAAACCGCGACAGAGCCAGATACGCAGCGATGACGGCTATCCAGAAGAGCCGAACGAACCAAGTGGCAGTCAGCTGATTTTGACAGATCCCGTTTCAGCGAATGTGGGGGCGAATGTAAAAGGTCGGCCCCCACGATCACAGCACAATGAACTGTCGCCTGAGCGTCATTGTCAATTCCGCGGCATACAGGGTCTCCCAATCCCAATCCCAATCCTCCAAACCAGCGAACCGATGTAATTGTTCGGGCAGAAAAATCAGGAAGGTAGCACGAATATTTGTGGTTTTGTTAGCTCTCCGACGCGCTGATAAAGAATTGACTATTGCATCCGCGAAAAATCAAAGCGTGATACATATTGTGTGAAAAATGAAGAGAGCTTACACAAACAGCTATGCGAGAGGGATAATTTAGATATCGATTTGTATTCTTCATGGACGAACAAGCGATTTCGTTTCAAAGAAATTCTGTCATTCAATAGAATTTATACGCGTTGTTCGAAACAAGATTACCTTTCCAATAATCAAGAAAGAGAGAGAGAGAGTTTTCAGTTATTTGAAAGAAATATATTTCCAATCTAATAAGCGACTACCTTATTTGTAACTTCGATTGTTTTATTATTTGTTGTACGGTTACACTTTCAAGCCGTGAAAAATAAGCAGTAGAAAGATTGATCCTCATCATTCGATTCGTAAATTCTTGCGTGTCTAATTCATAGGTACATTTATGATAATTTAAAACTAATTGGAAAGATTGTCAATAAAATAGCGAATTGTTGTTAATAAATACAATTAGTGTTAAATACATCAAGATTCTCCTCAAAGAAACGATAAATTTATGGACCGATCAGATATCTCGCGTTTGGGAAACCCTGTCCATAGTTACGTTTACAAATGATCGATCGGTGGGGAGTCTCTATTGCTCTCGTATGCCTTTTCAGATCGCGGATATATTAATTCGAGAAGCCAGCTGTCAGGCCAATGAAATACCATTCAAATACGAGGCATGGAAAAATGATTGTTGTAGGACGTAATCATGTGTTCGTGCAAATCCTTTAAAATTCTCTTTACGGGTGTGAAAAACTCGCATTTAAATATAAAGTTAGAATTATAAAATTTGTTAACAATTGTTCGCGACTTCCTGCAGAAGACATATTTAATAGATGTGCATTACGTTTCGGTATTTACGATATATACGAAATTTTAACTTCAACTCTTCTCTGTACCTTTGATAATTAAATCACTTTTGCAATTATTCGTACATCTTTTATGTATGTTACAAGATTTATATAATTCTAGTTTAACTTAAGTTTAATAATAATAAATATTGATTTGCAAACGAAGACTATAACAATAGTCAGTAATACGAAACGTCATTCGCAGCAACGTTAGAATCTACATCCGCTTGCGATTTAAGAATGGAAATAGGCGTGCGAAGTGCAATGTCTATATACATGTAAGTTCATACATATATAGGTTTAAAATATGTGTGATTTGAGAATAGTTTCAAATAACTCACCCTGTTGGGCTGTACGTGCCAGCTACGCCTTTTCCCGTGTCTCTGTATGCCATCCTCTGCAATGGTTAGGTCGGCCCTACTGCCGACCAAACAACCCCCCGTATCATATTGGCCAACCAGAAGCCTCAATCGATTTCCTGGACAGATGCCCTAGGGCAAAAAAAAATACAACGTAACAACAGCTCGACTCCGACGCTTCGCACGAATAAATTTTTAATCTCGCATATTCTGTCAGTATATACTGAACGAAATTCAATGCACTTTCTACCTTATAGCTAAGAATCCCTTAATAGTACAAAAGATATATAAATAATTTTATTCTTGTTATACTTCCGGTATTTTTGTCCAATTATATATATTAAACAAATGTATGCGTTCTTTTTATTTCGTACTTAACAAAGAGATTTTTAATTAATTGTGAGTTAAAAGTTAGAGTTCCTTTATTCGTGGACCTTTTAAACGCCAGAAAAATAAATTCTGATTTATTATTATTATTTATATTCTGTTATATTTTTATTTATCGTTTTTAATTTTTATATCCGCCTACTCTTCTTCTTTAAAAAGGCGCGGTAGCTTTTCGGCCCACTCGCATGCATCGGGTAGGACCCTTGAGCGAGAGAAAGCCCCAATTAGGCGTCTGTGAATGCGTCGCGAGTTTGTGTAATTTCGTGAGATCGAGACGAAAATAAACGTTACATCCTCCGTTGCGCCGCGCCTTGAGGAACGAGCGTTGCCACCGAGTGATGCATGCCGCGTAACTCATTCGTTTATCTCGAGTACCACGAAGTTGTAACTCGTAAATCTTAAGAGGTATGCATTTTCGACGGAATGGCACTAATGTTGCCAACACGTTAAGACCTCCGGATTTAGTAATACTTATTTGAGACTCCTCAGACTTCCTACAAATTTTTCAGCAGAAAAAAAAACGCGAGGGAATATGCGAGAAATATAGAGAGAGTCTCTGCGAGTTTAATATATATTTTTTTTTTTATTTAGCAGATCAGCAATTCGTAATTTTGCAAAGCGAATTTCCGTCAATCCTTTCATAAATTGAGCATTATTGGTCTTTACGATATTTTCATCAAATGCAATCAAAGCAGAAGCGTTGATATAAGTGATATTGATAGAATCAAGTTTAATTCTGATTAAGCTTTCACGATCGAGTGGCGAATTTCTCGCTAAAAAACGATAAGAATCCGACTCCAATTCACCAATAGGTCGTGGAAATATCCGTTGTAGACCCACAAACCGCTGGTTCGACCGATACTTCTAGCAATAGTCTATTCCGACGACGTCAGAAGTTCTCAGTTTCCAATAAAGATCAGAAGACCGTATCATTCAATCATCCTCCACCCACGTCACATTGCCTTTACTCTCAATTACCGCCGCACACACATATCGAAACGGATCGCATATCTGTCGGTGATAACGACGACGAGCCGAGTGTTTCGGCAAACGAAAATCATTTCAGGAAAAGTGGTTCGATCAGATCGACGTGTGCAGCGAAGGGATTGCTCGAGAATCCGATTCGAGGCTATGTCGAACACGGAGATGACGGAGATCACTTCGTGAAATTTTCAAAACAATAACTGCAATACGAAAGAATCAATTAGCCAACTTGAAAATTAAATTAATTATTATATGAAGTATTTACATTTACCATTTTTAAATAGTTTCATTCAAAGACAATTGTTTTCTTTGTGTTTTGTTTATCGCGAATCGTTGAGAAACTTTACGTGTGTCTAGATGAGTTTTCTTTCTTTTTTCAAGAGTACTCAGTTAGTAATGCAAAACTGTTTACGATGGCTGGATATCGCAGACATCTGAGACTGCTGCTATATCGAAGGTAATTGCAATGCACGATCGTTAGTCCCATTTCCGCGATAATAACGTTGCCTCGTCATACCTCGCGAACCTCCGGGGCCGCTCTGGTGCATCGGCTCTTATGCATTATACAGATGCAGTGCATAAGCAGTCTCGTGCACGCGAGGCACTTGTTGTACGTATAGAAGCCGACGACAGCTTTGTTACTGCTAGAGATAAATTCGCTTTTTGAATGGAGCCGTCGAGAATGAGGTATAAAATTAAGGGAACGAAACATTAAGAGCTTAAGATAACGATATGGAAGATGTTGTGGAAGATGTGCACAACGGAATATATGTTATTCAAAATAAATAGATGTGTAATAAGTAATAATATAATAAAAATAAATTTCATAAAAAATCACAGATTTTTAATTTAAAAATATATGCTGAACCTCTATGACTTTCCATTCAACAAGCGAGAAATCACACAAGCGAGATAGAAATCAAAGCGGAATGAAGCAATTATTAAATTGGCACAGACAGAGAAATAGTACATTGGACTTTTATTACTTAACACAATTGTATATTTTGGGTTAATAACAAATTCTCTGGCGTATTTTACACGTTTGCATTGAATTACGACAGCTTCATCGACAAAACATCATCACTTTGATTACATGTAATTTGGGGGAAACTTTTGTTTCTTGTTCTCTCGTTTCCACCCTTCCACCCTTCTAATTAAGCGAGCGTATTGGCGATTCTTAATAATTCTTGGTAATCACGTCTATGCGCAGTCATGTCTGGCATCAGCCCGAAGGCGGAAATCACGAGGCTAGATCATCGCAGTCGAGCGTCCTATTTTCGCGATAATAACGCCTCTCTCGGGAGAGAAAGAGAGCGAAAGGCAGTCTCGTTCTGGATCTGGTCTTATACTCTTATGCCTTATGCATTATAGAGACGCGCATAGATAATACGAGGTACGTATGTGAAAGTACTCGACGCGTGCTCTTCGTTAATACGATGGATAAACTCCATTAGAACGTAATAGAACGTGGAGAGACGCGGCTAATGGGAGACGCAAGCGGAATTCCGAAACACGAGAGGAAGTCTCTCATGTATTACATGTTCGTCTAATATGCGTTTTCGATTAGCGGGAAATGTAATTGGATTTTATAATCGGATAGAATTACGATATTTACAAACGAGTCGTGAGATATGGAGATAAGGTAAAACCGACGAGATGATCATCTTTAGACAGATAAAATTGATTACTTTATTGTAACCTACAGATAAATTTATTCGAGATATAGAAGCTCACGGAATTTATATAGGAATTTCCTACGCAGTACGATGTTATTTCATAAGGATCTCGAGCTTCGGAGAGTTCTATTTGCGAAAAATCCGCAGATATAAAGTTTACATTTTTTAAAATAACTATACCTGTCGACCTCGAAGAGCGCACAACCACCATCCCTCAAGACCAGCAGTGTTCTGCTCCAGCACGGTGAGGACGTCGCCTTTTCTAAAAGCCAGCTCGTCCGGTGCCTCGGCGATATTGTCGTACAAAGCCCGCGCCTTCACACATTTCTGCTGCAACGCAAAAAAAAAAAAACAAAGAAAAATACAGTGAGCATAAAAAGTACAGAAATACAATAATAGAAGTTGATGATAGAAAGGAAGCCGTCGAATAAAATAAAATGAGATTTATAGTGTCCGGGGAGGGGGGCGATATTAGTCTCTTATTATTAGCGATTGTCAATAAATCAATATTTCTAATATCATTGGTGTATCGTCTGTGCAAAACCGCGCGTGCGACAAGCTTCACCGAGAGAGATCGATTCCCTCGCCAACGTCTACTCAGCGTTCGCGACAAACGAATTCCGCTCGTGGGCACCCCGCGTGTCTCTGACTCGACACTTTCGACGGCGGCGGATGTGCGATACCGTATTGCGGGCAGATGGCACGTCGTCGTCGTATCGGTGCCGCAGAAGCAATTGGTTTCATTCGAAAAGTCAACGAGCCGGTGGTTTCCACACGCGCGCCAATTGGGCACGCAATACTTATTGTTAGCAGCAGCAGCAGCAGCCTCGGCTCACACAGTGCGCCCTTTGGCCAATTTAAATCCATAAAATCCTAGCACCACATCCCACCCCTCCGCTCTCGTCCATCTGTCGCGTCTATTTCGAGAGAACGGACGGCGATCGTCTGTCCCGTTGTTCCGCCCGCCGAGAAGAGACGTAACGATCACTTAAACGGCGATCCCGTCCCCAAAGTGCAGGGCGCGATAGATGCGTTTTACGAGGAAGCTGCGGAGAGATCTGCTCGTCGTCTGTCCTCCCTCTCAAGCGAGCTCGGAGCTCAATTGAAGCGCCTCGGACGACGCTGTCGACCGTGTTCTCTCTCTCCCCCCCCCCCCCTCTCTCTCTCTCTCTCTTTCTCTCATCTTTGAGCTTTTTTTCTCGTCCACTCGCTCCGTCGTTGGCAAACGGTGATGTCATACGCGATCTTCGGCAAAGTTCCGGCGCGGGCGACGTCCGTGTCGCCACGGAATTAACGCGTCGCTACGATCATTAGCGCGGGTGCTCCTATTAAATGTAATTGCCTGCACTTCCATGAAGACCGTGCGGAAAATCGAGCTCTCGCGGTGGCGATAATTCGTTCTAACGCGATGCATTTAAGCGAAAGGGAGATATGCTCGTGTTCGGGGGGAGAAATTTTATGGGAAAGGAAGTTGTATATGTAATTGACTAGATATAGCAATAAAAGAGAGAAATATTTAGAGGAGAGAAAGTTGATAAAAGTTTGATATAATAACAATGATTGAAACAAAGATAGAATTTAACTTTCTTGAATAAGCTAAAATAAAACTTTGTTCGCTGATAATAAATAGGTCAAATAATTCATTCATAAGTTCATTCTTATTCCGTTTTTATTAATGGTCTTGCTTTGATAACCATATTCGTACCAGAACAAGACAGGAATAATTAACCGGGAATTAACGGGAAAATGTGCTCGCGCGGACAAGTACACTTCAAATAATATAAATGTTAATGAAGTTGAATTATAACTGCTTTTCCGAACGAGCGCGAAAGTAACTTTTTTGCGATCTGTTATAATTCTGCTGGGTTAATAATACGTCAGTTGCATTATGAAATTCCATTTTGTGCATGACATGTATATTCCGTCCTATTCTCGTTCCCTTTTTCTCTCGTAGCTAGCTCATATGAAATCGCTACCGTTTCAAATATATTTCAACGAGCGTGATAAAGGCGTTTTACTCCTACATTACCACCGCACAATGAATAGTATCTCACCGCATTGCAAAACGTAAGTCTACATGTACATAACTCCATATGTACAATCTAGCAAATATACAAAATATAGCAGTGCTGTAAATAGAAACTCAATTTTCTATGCAAAGTGTCTCTTAATGAGTCCTAAATTAAATATCATTCAATACTAATAAAAGATTGCAGTTTCAAATACTTGAAGATGCGTACCACGTCGTCATTAAATGAATAAAAGTTCAAAGAAGAATTTAAAAATTTATTAAAATAAATTCCTAAAATTTTCCTGAAATAAATAAGTTCACTTTCTCTTTCTAAAGAATAATTCATAAAATTTAAGGTGTTTAATTTTTATCTGGGTATTTTAACAAATTCTTTCTTCAGCTTATCTTTCAAAAATAATTTTTCTTATATAAGATAACAGTTATGCTAGTCCATATCTTCCGTTCCAATCGGAGGGATAAGCTTACCCTGTTTACCTTATCCGCGTATCTATCAGTACTTGTGAAGTCCACCTCTATCTCTCATCTATCTCTCTATTTGTATTGATATTTCAAGTTCATTGTATGTGGACCGTACCTATATATCGATCCTATTTTTTTGGAACCATCAACTTGTACGCTGTGAACGCGATGGAAAGCCCGTCAAGAATGCAGTTCGTGAAAGGACTCGTTGCCATAAAAGGACGCTCGTCTGTGCCGAACATTAAAGCCAGACGCGCAGGTACATGCACTTACGACCTTTGCACTGACAAGTTTCTCCAGGCACAGTTGCGCCGAAGCGCTCGAAGATTGAGGTAGTCTACATCAAATTTTATGGAACAACATGTGTTTTTATAAACAACTAAAGAATATCTAATTTGTTTTAAATTAACAACATTAATGACATAGATATACTGGTTTTAATTGTAGAAGACAGATTATATTGTATATACAATAGTATAAAATATATATAAATAAAATGCATTTTATAAAGAAGAGAGAAAGTACTTCATATATCTTAATAGAATTTTCTATTACCTAAAAAACAATTTAAAAAATGTGTAATGTTTTTTTTATTCAGTATACTTTATTATAGAGAGAGAGTTTATTGTAATGAAATATTTTTCACTTTATAGAATTTTATCTCAAATTTTTGTGTAAAGTAAATAAAGTCATAAAATTTATAACCAGAATTCTCACGAAATTTGGCAAAGAAAAGAACGACTTTAATTTTACCTTTGACATCGCTTTGACATACAATTATACTTTATTGGTGTAAAATATTGTAATAAAACGTGTTAACAATTAATCGAATTTTAAACTCGCTGATACTGCACATTTAAAATTTCATTTTAACAGTGCAGACTAAAATCAAAAGCGACGAGCTGCGTACAAAATGCCGGTCGAAAAGGGTGGCCCGTGCTACCGGAGGCTGTATTTACGCAGCCCTCCTGTTGTTCGGAGTAAAAAAGAGCATCTGCGTTTGTTATTGTTGAATCAAGAAAAAGAGCATCCAAAACGAAGTCAAATAGTTATTTACGTTTGCACGTAATAAAGTTTCAAATGCGTCGCGGGAAATGCAATTAATTGTTTTCGTTACGCATTCTTTCTCTGAGACTTTCATTTAACCGATCGAAACCTGAGGCTAAAAGTGATCGCTCAATGATTCACGCACGACTAACTCGATTCATCAAGCCGTTTTATCGAGGAAGAGGCACGCTTCGCCGTTTGCGTTAGCTCCTTTGCATAATCCCATCGATAGGAATAATCACATCTATTCGATTGGAAGGGACCGAGCTGACAGGATCGAAATTGGATCGAATTACGATCGATGCTACACGCAAACGTACATTTATCACTGAAAGAACTTTAACTTACCATTGAAAGACACTAAATTAGCGTTGTATATAAAATACACTAATTTAAATTACAAAACAAGTTATAAAAGTGTACAAATTAAAAAAATTCATAAATTTACAAATTTTCAAGTAACATTAAAACACATTTTGCATTCTTTGATTTAAGATATTATATATACTGCTTTATTTGAATGATTATATAGAAAGTATAAAAATTATGCCAAGAGCGGAAGAGCATTAATCAGACAGCACATCGAATTTTTCGATACAGTTTTTAATAACCATCCATTTTGAAATTTAAATTAGAAAAGGGTATTTACTAGCCCACATCTCCCTGCATACGTACGCGATCCGAACACGTGCATCGTAGGTAAGTAGCCCTATACAAATACCATGTCCAACGGAGCATGTTTTGCGGAGGGTTAAAATCGCTTTTGTAGACACGTGCCGTTTCAGGAGGAGATGAAGTATCGTTCCGGTTACGTGGCTCCGGTTTTTTTACTACCGGCATTACTGTTATTGTAAGTTCGCCAACAATGAGTTAATGTGTTCGCTGACTGCACAGAAATAGGTACTTCCAACGTTATTACAATTAATTGCTGTCTTGTAAACACATATAATAAAATGTTAGACGCTACTCTAACGAGAAATATTTATAACGCTATTTTTGGAATTACTTATCGGAGTAACACGCTGGAATTATTTCTGATGTTATCGTTCCTGGGAAATTAACCTCTTTAAATTTTTAGTTTAATATTCGAGAATTGTCTAATTCTTATATTTTTGTGTCTCATTCTTATATATTATTAGTATAGACCATACAAGTTTCACAAATTTTCACAACTTATCGTACTATATTTGTCGTAGTGCTCTGTATAAAATTTGGAAGATAAATGTACATATTTATACGTAACTAGAATTAAAACCATGAATATCATATAAAACGCAGGTCAGTATTTTTGCATCGGAGTGTACGAGAGTTCTGTAAGTCTGTAATCCAATTACAAGTAGCTTATAAGCGGTGGCACGTACTATGAAGGGTCTATATATAAGTGTTACTCGCGTGTAATGCTCGGGTTAACGTTTCGTCGAAGTGCGCGTAGCGCGAATAATACGATTTAGTTAATCATGTGTAAATGAAACATGGGGAAGCACGCCTGTGTCAACGCCGATTTTTTGAGCTCGAGTGATATCTAGTTACACGAACATCGGAGCAATCTTTATAGAAGTTTCACAGAAAAAAAAATATTCTTGATTTTAAAATATCTTTAGTTTTAACGTGGAAATCTTGAAATAAGATTATATTGCGTTAAACGAAGAAAATTAGCGTTAAACGAAGAATTATATAGTTGAACCAAGAAAAAAAAAGTTGAAATAACACGTTGAAATTTTTATAAGAAGATTATAGTGATCTTGCGTATATATGAAACAATATAATCTTCTTATAAGAATTTTAACGTGTTATTTCAACTTTATTTTTCTTGGTTTAACTATATATAATTCTTCGTTTAACGCTAATTTTCTTCGTTTAACGCAATATAATCTTATTTCAAGATTTCCACGTTAAAACTAAAGATATTTTAAAATCAAGAATACTTTTCTTTTCTATGTCGAGATAGAAAACAATGTAATCGATTTCAGAGCTTTTCTGTTGATCGTCCTAATACGTCAAGATATCAAAACGGGTCCAAGTAAACATGTTCTCGAAAAAGTTTCTCTTTCGAAATTGCATTTGTCATTCTAGTCGAATCAAAGCTCTGCAGAAGCTGTGTTGCCTACTGTCTTGTAGGCTTATTTTTGACGTTTATTTAATCGAATATATCAAACATGAAATAACATAAGACGGACAATCTTTGAGACAAAGTGGAAATAATTAGAAAAGAGACGTCCGGTATAAATCCGAGTATAAATATCAAATCTTGTCTGGTCGCGCATCGCAGAAAAGTTTTATTTCTGTCAAGTCCACAGGGAAAGGCGAAAAAGCTTTTCGGTCGAAACATCATCGCGAGTAATTACGAGGCAATCCATGCGTGAATGAAGAACGAGCGAGTCGGCGTAGTTTTCGGACCCCCGGAAAATGAAAGGCTACACGTGGGGCGGTTATATTAAACCGACGGCGGGCGGTCTTTCTCTTAGGGTTCCCTCACCGACGGAAACGATTGATTAATGAGGAACGTGCGTGCGCCGTGTACGACGCGACAATTACGCCACGCCAGACGCACTCGTCGCCCACGCACGCACGCACGCACGCACGGACGCACGCACGCATGATCGCCCGCGTCTCGATGTCAATGGGCGTGCGTGTGCACGCGAAGGCGCCGTGTCGCATAGCGTTGGTGTGAAAATAGCGGTGGCGATTTGCACAGCGGGGGGCGTCAACCCGTTCGTGCATGCATTTGGATGACTCGCGTGCACGGACCGCGAAAAGCGGAGTCGCGCTAAAAAGGTTCTCGCGACGCTATTTATGTATAGACTTTGTGAGATCTTGATGATATACCAATACAGTGTTTTTGTTATAGTGATTTAGCACGATACAATACAGCGTAATGCAAGATAAATCAGCACTACAAAAACTCGTATATTGGAGATAATACTTACTATATATTTATATTTTTTATTAAAATATTTAACACTAGGTAAAAATTACAAAAATCTTAAAATTGATATTTTCGTTGGAAGATATCGGCTAGTTGATCAGATGATTTGTAAACGAAAGGGACGCTGTTGATCCAGGATACATCCTGTTACGAGGATCACGCGGAGAATTAAATCGCTTTGAATTGAGGGAGGGCGATCTTTCGGGTGAGGTCTCACTGCTTCGGATTAGTTTCGCATTGTGCCTCGGCGTCGCGATAACAAGAATCTCGGAATAATTCAAGCGGATGGAGAGGCACCCTGTCACAACGCGGTACCTTCTGCTCGCGACAGGAGGTGGTCCTCGTGATTACGCCGGCGGCGGCGTGAAGGAGGACCGATGACGGCACACACGATCCCCGGAAATTTCGACACGGGACTGGACGGAGGCTACGGGATGCATTTGCATAATTCAATTCCCGCCTGGCGGCGGGCGCGACGGAAGCTCGAATTGATCTTATCCTGAGCCGCCCGGCCGAGCGTGTTCGTCAAAAGCACGCTTCCCTTCCGCTCGTTACCTTCGTTTAAATCTAACGCTTACAGAAAACTCACGGTAAATTTATCGGTGAGTAATCCGGTTAGGACACATTCTTAAATAATTCAATATTTAATTTTTGCTTTATATACATCATTCAAATTTGGTAATACTTAATGAAAGAAAAGAACGAGACGAGAGATCAGCGACTAGTCGCTATCTCCAGAAAAAAAACACTACCTCAAAATTCATAGCTTTATAATAATTACGAATTTTAATAATATATCTTCAATGTTGAAGAGGATATATTAGTATCATTTTACACAGAAGTAGGAAATAACATCGGGATTGTTTTGTATACATAATTATTCACACTGGTGTAGCTATTCCGCATTTGCTAGTCTAATTATATGATAAATCGATGGGTTACCGCAGCTGTGA
Organism: Leptothorax acervorum; assembly: GCA_035220615.1. Taxonomy (NCBI): domain Eukaryota; kingdom Metazoa; phylum Arthropoda; class Insecta; order Hymenoptera; family Formicidae; genus Leptothorax; species Leptothorax acervorum. The sequence continues at coordinate 328,914 of JASTWQ010001260.1, read as the reverse complement.
CTAATAGGCAAACCGCTGATCAAAATGGAATCGATGGATCATCCATGAGCATAGTTATGTCTGATTGATAGGTTGATCAAGAAATTATATAACAAGTCGGATACATATAGTTTCCATTAGTAATGTGCAGTAATACACTATGAAATTATTAATAATAAAGTTATGAATCGTGCCTCTCTATTTTTATAAGAGCTACACTTAAAAGACATCAAGTCAATAGAATTATTATAATAACGTTAACAAATATATATGTTTTACTTTAATCCAATAAATATTTTAAAAAATATTTTACGAGAAAATCGTGCTATTCTATAGTAGAAAAATCTGTCTTCCACATTTTATGTAACAAAAAGATTTCTAAAGATTGTTTAAGGCAATTTTATTACGTGAAATGCTCGGTGAAATGTAACTTCAAACAAAATTGATCGTATTATAGTGTTTCTCGCGCTGGAACATAATTGTATGATACGATTTCTGGAATGATTCCTCGATGAAAAACGCTATTAAAAATTGTTCAAGGCAACTTTATTACGTGAAATGTAATTTCAAACCAAATTGTGTTTCTCACAATGGAATATTGTGTGATATGATTTCTGGAATGATTCCCGGTTGAAAAACGTTATAGGAGTAACAAAATATTTAAATAAAAATATACATATACTCCTTCACGTGTTGTAAAATAATGATAAATTTTTATGACTATCGTAAATGTCCCGAAGACGTTGTACAAGTGCGAACTAGCGCGAGAATGGGCGAAACGGTCACGCGATGATCTGATGAAAGCAATAAAATCAAGCGAGCACAATGGGACGAACAGATTGTTTGATTGGTGGACGAATCGCCAATGAACGATCTTGACAAGCGACTCGTTGCTAGCCGTTCGTTCAACCGACGTTGCACAAAGATTACGTGCAAGAACACTTAAAACGTAACGCGCTTCCTAAGTCATAAAAAGTAAATAAACTACCGAGAAGCAATATTGCTCTGTGGTATACGAAGCCGATGTGGTTACTCGATTCAACTCTCTATGGAACCGTACCCTGAGGCATGTGGGAAAAATGAATCGCTTTATATTGTATGGCTGTCGAATGTATGCGCTTTCAAGAAATGGAAGAAGCATTATATAAGTTTAGAACGCAGAGATAAGAAAGTATTACCCGACTGAGTACAGAATTAAGTACTATATTAATAATATATGTATACAAAATTAAATTATTTATTTTACAATTCAACAAAAAAAAAAGGTACGTGTCTAATTGTGTATGATCGACGTCGTTCACGGATTTCCTGAAATATTTTTTATCGGCGCGTGGTTGCATACTACGTGAGAGGAAGAAAAAAAAACGGTACTCTAGGTATTCCTATAAGAATAAGATTGGCTTGTGCTTTTTTATCGAGTGTATCTCCGTTCGTCGTTCAGGTGAACCAAGTGTGCGTGATTATGAGTAACCCGAGAACACATCGCGCGCGATTGCAAGGATATCAAGTAGAAGGAGAGATAAACCAGGCAGCAGATGATAAGCCACGTTTCTCTTTGTGCACAGATTCCTGGAGCGTTTTTAGTTGAAGCAAAAATATTTCTAACAATAATTTCAATTGCAATTTCAATGAAATTCTTAAATATCTTCAAAATAGCTAATGTAGAATCTGAAGGCAGAATTTTCGGACGGTTAATTGTCACATCCGTAATCACAAATTTGAAAATTATGATCTGAAAATTCAGTTTCTATCTAATTCTCAAGAATCGTTTTTGTATATAGATTCAATAACAGCGTACGCGTCTTTCGCAGAGAGTTAATTAAAATGTCGGGAAACTAAAATGTTTCGGTTAGAAGAGAATTAAAATATCTTCGGGCTTAAGCAGTGTGAAAACAGATAATAAAACTTTATTTTATTTTAAATTTTAATAAACTTGATTTCAATAAAATTTTAATTTAAAGATTAGTTAGGAAGTTCAAAGTTAAATATTAAGTTGCGCTGGAGAAGGTATTCAAATCCTCGCTAAGATAAATTTAACTCCAAATCGCTCGGAAAATTTGCAGATAGAAAGATACGGGGAATTCGAAACATCGACTTTTATACATTGGCTCCAAAATTATAAGGGAGAAACGTTATCTCGTGCGAGAGATATGGGAGGTGCCAACAGGCACCGACATCTGATCTTCGGGCTATATTTATTTGGAGTATCTTGCCGCGAGAGAGACAAAGTCTTCTTTGTGAGAGGGGCAAGCTAAAAACTGACGGTCTTGTAATCATTCTTCCGCAATGTCGTGCAAATAGACTCTTTGTTCCTGTTCGGTGACAAAAAACTACAAAAAGACGTACGTGGAACTTTTATGTTAAATACGTTACGAGAATAAAAATTATATCGAGTAAAATGCAAATGTCCTAAAAGATCCTGATCTTGATTTTATTGAGAAAATTTCTTTAAAAACAATCAACTAAAAACAATTTTCAAGACTGATTAAAATCATAAGCATATTGCATTGAAATATAAAATGAAAAGACGTTTCTATGTAAAAGTAACTGTACTTGTTTTTATTTAAAAGATATGAGAGGAAATTTATCTGCAATTTAAGAAAGAGACACGATTCGCAGAACGTCTTTAATAGACTCGATTGAAGAGCGGCTAAAACTAAACAGGAGATACGGACTTACTTGGAAGCCGCCGGTTACGCAATAGAAGCACATGTTCTTAATTAACAATTCATTGACCATGACTAACACGTCATTTTATGAGAGATCTAAGATTGGCGGAGTTACACAAAACGATGACAAGCGACTACTAACTCGTTATGACTGATGTTTTAGGCGGAAGTCGGCCGGTCGGAAGCGGCAATTAATTTCATCTCGGACGCTTCGTATAAGTTTTCTTCATCTTTTCTTCTAGCAATCCTGCTCCACTCCGCTCACGATGTATTGACATCTTCGGTGACTCATCGTCAACGCTGCTAATTTTACCAGCGTAAATTTAATCGGCGTACGTGACTATGACCGTAATCTCATCAATATGTATGTTTCGTCCCCAAATATTCCAATTATATTTAATTATTCCAATTATATTTAATAATCTAACACTTATAATATCATTAAACAGAACAAGTTGTAGATTATAACGTCAATAAGCCGATAAAACTATAATTTATCTGTCACCTGCGAAATAAATACATTGCGAATTGTATAAGTATTATTATCACGCTGCAATTCGCAAATTTTCCGGATTATCGCGCGTTACAAAATAAACGGCAACTTCTGTGGAGTATTAGCATCGATAATCCGCTAAATGCTATTATAGGTACTTCGAACTCTCAAGATAGATTCTACAGTCTCGAGATTCGCTTGGAGATGCAATTACCGACTCGTGTAAAGTTTGAAGATACAGTCGAGAGAGAGACTTCGGACTCGACGGGCGCCACTTTTCGTCGATAATGAAAGAGCGGGCCGTGTCCGCCAATAATTGCAGCCGCTGCGAAAGCGTTTAACGAGACTACGACTGCGCCATGATCGATACAGCCATATAGACGGGGCGTCACGCATAAATCGTCGTATAATCTAAATTTATGACGTGGACGAGAGAGGGCCGTGTCTTGCAGTCTTGAATGACTCGTCGCGATTTCTTGGCAGCGACGAGTGTACAATCATCGAGATGACAAAGCTCAAAATTGTTAGTATAATCATTTGGCATTTAAATTACGTGTCGTTCTAATTTATCGGCAAATTGAATAGTTATTGTTCGATTTACGACCTAAAGGATGCCTTAAATGTATCCTCTCTCCTTCTGAAAATTTTTGTTCAAAATAAAGCAAAAGGAAAGAATGAGAGTGTCGTGATGTGCTTTAAATTCAACGTGACTTTTGATAAATTATGACGAAGTAATAGTGCAACGAATCTCTTTGTAATTCTTTCCCACCCACGAAGGAGATAATTCTAAATAGACGATTAGAACTGTTTCCGAAGAAGGGAAATTTGCATAGAACAATGCTGTTAGCGATTTCCCATATCATGATGCAAACGAGCGTTAAGAATCACGCCACGTATGCAATGGACGTGATTAGGTACTCCAGCCTCCAATTCGTTCGACGGCCACTGATACCTCATAAATATGCATAGATGCACCTCACACGTGCATCCTGCGAGGAGGCGGGACGGTAAAGGAACAGGACGCGCCCGATGCCGAAAACGTGAAGGCCTTCAGGACGAATGGATAATCAGGAGCCCTTTCGCTTTATCCGCGCTCGCTTGTTCCCCCTACTCGCGTGGCAATAAAAGACCGAGATCCTTACTCTAAAGTGTCCCTGTTCGTGCCCACTTTTTAAACAAGGGTGCACGGAACGCGAGGGTGAAACGCGCTCTCGTTGCGTTCGAGAGACTGAAATATTTAGCAGTGTCGTTAATGCTCGTTTTGTTTCATGTAAATTGTCATCTTGATACTTGATTTGCGTACGAAGTGGCGCTGTGCCAGTTCCGGGTAAATTAACTCTTTACTCACGATATTATCGCTATGTGTATGCGTGTGTCTATTATTCTACTACATCCTGCGTAGAAAAGATAAGAATATTGTTAGATTATCATTAATTGACAGAGACTTTAACTTAAAATTACATCAATGTTTATCAATATAACAGAGAATTAAGAGAAGATATGCATAACTAATTATTGATGACCATCACGTATAGGAAGTGAATTTAATAATGTGCAGGTATTTATATAAAAAATAATTAAATTGTACAATAATAAATATCAAAAGAGAATAAACAATTGGACGAATTAATAATTAGATAGGTAGGTATCTACAATTATTTTACTTATTCAAAACCTATATATTAATATCTCTGATTTTTGAAAAATCTATTTTTTATTCACTCTAAGTACCTACAATGGTATCTTATGAGAATAATGGCGATAAATTCAATACTTCGAAAAATGCATCTTCCCGAAAGCTGCGCTTTCTTCCCAAGAAAATCTTTCGTCATGATTGAATTACAAATCGGCAGGAATACATCTTGGCGTGTAAATATTCATGGGCAGATAAGTCTCTTGAGAGATATCTCGCGATGAGCGATGAAATTTCATTACGATATATCGACAGGTACATTAAGACGATCCTGACGCGGATATCCCAGACGTCCATAACGAAAGAAAACGAACATTGAGTCGTGACTGTGTATCTTACAGTTTTATGGTAGCTGCGTTCAAGGGTCTTCCACACAAAAATAGAGAGCGTGAGAAATTATTAGAAAGATAGAAATTATTACTCAAATATGTATATAAATTTTTAATTAAATTTCTTACATTGTCGTTGATTTCGTGAGATTTAAATGATAATTGTGAGAAATCAAGTTGTGTTCGCAAATCTCGGTTTCCAACTTATGTAATTTCTTGTGATAAATACAAATTTTTTATCGACGATCGCGACGTAAATACGCCTAAAGTCGTTGCCGATCGTTCGCGAGCACACGCACACGGGATCGATAAAACTTGCTTTCTCACGTAACGTACGCTGAAATTGCCGATCATTAAGAGCATCCGGTCTCTGAAACGCCCGGCTACGAGTTTACGAGACCAGTTTCTGCACCCAAATCAATTTGCAAGGGCCGCGTGGAGTGTCGTCGGTCCTTTTGCTCGTTCCTATCGCGATTAAGAAGGGATGCTGCGCGTCCACAACGGATGCGCGCATACACTCGTCTTGCACATACATATACCGCGACAATAATAGTGATTATAAATTTTTTGAAAAGCTAAATAGCAACGCCAATTATACTTAATGCTTGGAATACGAACGTATTTACAACAAATATATGATTTAATAGTTACACAGAAAGTAGTTGCGAAAAAGATTAAAATGCCTAAAGTTTCATTTAAATTCATAAAATAACTTGATATATGTACGAGTATATGCGCCAGTAATTATACAATGCAGAAGGCAAGGCATAATAAATCTCGTGTATATCTGTTGCAAATTACGTCACTGATTACAGTTTGCGCGACTCGTTCAAATGATTTCAAACTAGGAATTAAACACTCGCAAGTTTAATTCTCTTTTCATCTTATTTTAGTGGAGCTACGTGAATTTATCCATCTCTATTCATTTAATTTCGTGTAACACATGTCGCCATCAATGTTCTACCCGTCTACCGTCATGTTTCCGACTATCAGATTTCTCACAGTTGCGGAGATATGAAATCATGAATGACAACTGACCCTAGAGACTAAAGGCTGAGCATCACAGTGAGTGGCAGGACGTAACATTTGGTTCGCACGTGGTAAGAGCGGATAATATCAACTAACTATCGACTGTTGTATTAAATTTTTCGCGCGACACTGTCAATTTTCATACGAATCTTGTGCATTAATTCTACCGATTTTGCTTTAGCTCAATTTGTAGGATCAAGATCTTAAAAAATATCAAGGATATTAAATAGCAATAGGACATTTTAAAATTCTGCATTACTGCAAAAAGATCGTGCATGATATGATATGTTTAAAATTTTCACAAAAGAAGATTTTATAGAAGATCAGAATTGTAATAATAGCAATATTGCGAGAAAGATGCAATCGGTTCTGGAAATGAGAAAGGTTATTAGAGTTGTTAAAATAAAGTTAACATTAAGATTCCGCTTTATAAATAAATAATTGACATCTAGCAGATTTTTTTATATTCCCATCTGTCTTTAGCCACTTTCCATTTTTTTTATTCGTCTACCCTTATCCTTCCAGAACGAAGTGAATAAGTGCCTAGAAATATCTGACCTGATATATTTTTGAGATTGTGCTCTACAGAAAACTTGCAGTGTCCTGTAAGCAGTTGTTTCAAGGGCCTCTCAAGAGCTCCGACGACCACCCACGTGTGCCTTGTGTTACACATGCATTGTCGTCTCCTCGTGTGGATTTTGCACGGCTTGACTCGCGCGCCGACAAAAGAAAAGAAATACAAATCCTTGAAAATATCAAGGACAATATGTTTTGTAAGCATATTTAAGGGTTTGACTTGGCTAAACTGGTGTTAAAATCCTCAGAAAAAGAGCTCGCTTTCATCCACGGTCGTATACACGACTGTGCTTTCATCTGAAGCAAGTGAATAAAGTAAACAAAGTACAATATGTTACATAATCCCCAATCCCATAGAATTATTCAATTACTGTTTTAAAACTCCTTTAAATTACCGATTAAAAATTTATATATTAAGTATATTCTATTTTATGGAGCAATGTCCATTGAAGTTTACACTATATTATCTACTTGATCTTGCAAAACCCTATATCATTATCTTTTTTCGTAAAATAAATTCGACCTTTTCTAAAAATTCTGCGCAATAGTTTGTCCCTCGTTTTTGTACGTCAAATTTAGATTTTCACATGCATCAGTGCCTCCTCATTTTACAAGAATGGCGTGCCGTTAATAACAGTATCTGTTTATGAAATGGGTACGTAATCCAATACAGGGATGAAATAATTTTTTTTTTTCCCCCGATAGGAGTACATCGTTTCGCGACGGCGAATATTCGCGTTCTCCCGTCACATTTTCATTCCATCACGTATAATCAAATGCATTTCGTTGAACGATCGACGACATTCGCAAATAACCGAGTAGGAAATGGAAATCCCACGCGGACGCATACCATATACCGGATGCATATTCCGCGTTACCTTTTGTTTGTGCGCGAGCACCCAGTCCACCCTCAAATTATCGATGGCGCTCGGCATTCATTCGCATAAAGATCGCGGGAGTCGTTAAAATGCATGGGAATCCTGTACGAATGCGCCGGTATAATACGCGGGTACGACATATGCATGCATGGCATTATTTTAACCCTTCGCACACTCTTTGAATACCGAGTGAGTGTACGACCTCGAGCGATTTTTGTAAGTGTACTTTTTGCGACTGCATCCATGCAACGCCAAAAAAAAAAGATATTTTTCGATTCTCCGACGGAGAATTATTTTATACAAACATCTGCATATCTAAATAATATAATAATCATAATTTTTTTTACAAATATAAACAGTCAACGAAAACAATAGCCTTCGCAAGAGCATACGTTTCAACTTCTGGCTCTTTTTCACGGTTGAACCGATTGCACCGATCACTGTAAGGACACTCCAACGTCGTAATCTAAAGGTCCATCGGCGATACACGAGCGAACAAGAGATCCGGCGATATTTCGCAGAGACGCTCAAATGTCGCCGAAGCCGTCGATCGAGAGGCGTCGTGTGTAAAATCAAGATAGATGTTCCATTAAAATCGCGCTGCCACGGCGGACAGATCTGACGCTGCCTATCGGCTGTCATGTCCCCCGAAGGAGCATATAGGGATTGCATTCATAAAAATCATTGCAGTGGTCTCGCCGTGGTCCTCATATGGCGATGACGCGCCATTGCGGTATCGATTCCGTGCCGTTTCCGTCGGCTTTTTATCTCATTTGAGATCTCTCTCTCTCTCTCTCTCTCTCTCTCTCTCTCTCTCTCTCTCTCTCTCTCTCTCTCTCTCTCTCTCTCGTTCTCTCCTCTCAGGGTGAGAGGAGTTTTTATTCTGTTTCTGCCCGCCCGCATTCCTTCAGTAACTCAATACGGTGCTAAACGACTTGTATCAACTTTGTCTTACGTTCTCAATCTCTCGATATCGATACTGTACTGTAACGAGAAATAATAGGAAACTCGATAATAAATATCTGCAGTATCGTTAAAAATCCATAATAGGTATCCAGGGTAATCTAGAACTATTGCAATCAGTTACAGTTGTAATAGTTGTGTGTGGTATGCCTTTCAGAATTAAATATTTTAAAGACCCTCATTGAAACTACAAAGATCCAAATGTTAAACTATAAAAAATAAGATACATAAAACCGTAAAAGCTGATGTTATGTCGCAATAAATATGTCGAAAATCTATGCATATTTTTGTATAAAGAAATGTCTGCATTAACATATGTAACATATTAATTATATTCTTGAAGCATTAATATCATAAGAAAATTTCACTTAATTGCTCACGCGATGAGAGAAACCAGCACGGTTTAAGCGTACCTTTTTTACGCGCGTTTTGGAACGGGAACGCGGCGGAGAAGCGGTGGAGAATCTTGAGAGTCCTCAAGTGATGCGCGTATACCTTTTACGGGCAGTTTCCGCACCGTGATTCGTTACTTTAAGAATGTCCGCGCATCTTACCCGCACGAAGAAGTTTCGAGATAGCAACAAACGAGTGGTCTGTTCAGAATTCCGGAAGTTTCCCGGGCGTGGAGAGTCCCGGTCCTTGTCTTGAGGTCAATGAGGACCGGGACTCATTGATAACCGAGCTAATGCACTTCAATGCCTGGACGTCTTCGGTTTCAAAGTGCGAGGCCTGTTTCTGCCGCCGTTATTTCTTTCAAGTCTCCGGGAAACCTCTCGCCGAGGGAACAAATGCGCCATACAAACACAACCACTAGGAATTTGAATGACTCACTTGCAGGAACATCATTCATCCGAACAGACGTATTACAGGCTCATTCATAATTTTTCGTATGCCAGCGGTTGAGAAACGCGAGCAGGTTCGAACAGGAATGAGACGTTAAGACATGGAAGCGCGTTAGATCGATAATACCTAATAATTAATCCGCAGACACTTGTTTTCGGTTACTTTGATTCTCACATTGGAGCGCCAAGTTACCTTTGCTCACGTGTACACAGTTAATTACGTTATCCAAATAAATTTTTTTATTTTATTTTCAAGAATTAATTATCGTAATTTGAAGAAAAAAATATATAAAATTTTAAATAAATAATAAACTTTCAGAATATCTCTCTCATAAAGATTATATCTCGTATGCAAATAAGAAGTTTGCCTTGAAATATTACAGCAATGACTAAATAAGTAATATAAAATGTAATCTTCGTAAAAACTTCATTAATAATATTTTAGCCCCTTGCATTATTATTCTCAGTGTTCAGATCACGAAACTGTGTCGTAATAAATGAAGAATTTTTAATCTGTAGTAAAGTAAAATTGTGTATTTGCGCTATATTTCTACGTCAGTACGTGTAAGCAGAAATTTTTAAGGATTTATTTGTCGTTGAAATATTCCTGGATACCGAGCTTGATAAAAGCATGGCATTAAAGTGCACTTTGCTATATTAAATGAAAAAAAAAAGACAACGATTAACGGTGAAAGGTCTCAGGAGAACATCAAGCTGATGATCTCCCTCTTTCATAAGGATCTCCATCTCTCATGAAGCCGAATATAATTTGCATTACGCGGATAAATAACCAAGCACTCATTAAATGATTACGTCAGGCCGCAAGCTAACCCAAATTAAACAAGCCACAGGCATTCCACGAGCAGATATTCACTATACGATTTAGCTCCGATAGAATTTCCGGTTAATCTAACTCTCGCGCTTCCGGCAAGAAGATCGACGAATCGTGAAATCGAAAGGTATCGACAGATAATTCGATAGAATTTCCTCGCAGGCGAGAGTAACGAGAGCCCGAAATTCTTCCACGAACATATTACACGCCACGATTTTTTATTCTTTAATTTTTATGGCGCGGCATACATATTTTGAAATTATTCGAAAGTCGTAAGAGAGAAAGACCCATCTTTTAAATTAAATTCTATTCCAAATTTAATTACCTGACAATTTTTTCCATTAATCATCAACCAATGACAAATAAAAATTCAGAAAACATACTGAAAAATTTTGATGGCACAATAGGTATATCGATTCATGCACATCATTAAATTACACGCAATAATTATGTATTAATTAATTAAAATATAAATTTATGAATAAATTAAGTAATAAAGTAATGAATAAAATAAAATAATAGTTTTTTTCGAAGCTGACAATTGAAATTGAATTTGTTAGCGGATATGTAATGTGTACGTTGTGCAGAATGTATGTACCTAAATGTCCATATTATAAACAGTAACACTGAAACTCTTACAAAGCAAATATGTGATATCGTGGTCCGATTAATTTTAATTTAAATGCCATTGCCATGCATAATAATAATTCGCATGACGGTAAAATTCGTGATGCAGAATGATGGAAAACGGATCATTATTCATTTACCGGTGCACACATTTATCAGTGTAATGGATAAAATTTAATTGACCGGAACTATAAGCGATTTCGATGCGGTATTCCGACATTTGAATTTACGAACGCGACAGAATATCGCGAAAATTTCTCTCTACACAGAGAGATCAGTGTTCCAGAAATCGGAGTAAGGCAAAAACACTATCAGTTACGTCGAAATTCTGAAAATGGAGTATCAATTTTTTACACAAAAAAATATATTTTTCGGTGTAAATATCTTGCGGAACACTGAACGAGCATTCGTGGAGCATTGCTATACCGTTGATCGAAGAATGCCGCTTGGAGAAGATTAACGACGCCGCGTTTCGATCATATGTTTTTTCCACGCGATATTCGCGAGTAGTAAATAACAGATCTAGAATCCAGGTTAGCATTCACGAGAAGCAGCGTAGAGTACATTGGTCATACGCGCGGCAATAAATACTTTCGAGACGGCGAGGAGAGAAAGAGATTGCAGCTGGTAAGCGTCCAACTGTTGAGCCCGACCGTATATGTGTAAGTCGGCGAAAGACTTTTGAGATTTTACGGCCAGTAATATACATACGTACAATGTATGTAATATACATACGTACATACATTGTATATGCTGCGGGAACTTGTTGGTCGACGACTGCTACCAACAAAATAATTATTTCTCGTGGCCGCCGTATATTAACTACTGAAATTTCATTTTATTACGAACTGTCATTTCTCGATGATTCATAAGTAATTGATAATAATATGAAGTGTTATGAAATTATGCCCCATTAATCATATCTTGCTATATAATTTGTTGATATAATTATAATTATGAATGTATCCCCATCTTAGAAAAGTTGTTTTTAGTTATAGAAAATATATTTTTAGTATACCTATATAATACAAAATAGAATAGAACGTATTAATGAAATTAATTGTATAATAATAAGAGAGAGAGAAAGAAAGAGTGGGGGAAATTTAAAATATAGAAAGTTTTATTACTTCTTGTTTTATCCTGAATAAATTGTATCACTTTCTGCGAGTTGTAGAAAGTGATTCTAATACTGGAGCTTCAATATCCAACTTCTAAAAATACTGCAGAAGAGTAAAACTACGACTCATAGAGTAGGTACTGAAACATTTGTACCATGTACGTTTCTATTGTGCAACATAAAAACGCAATATACGTGTGCTATACAGTCGTGAAAACTATCGACTGTACTGCGGGCAAGAGTTTGCTGAAGTTCCACGCGGATAATCCTCGTTCTTTCGCGCGCATCCATTCCCCTCATTAATATTCCAATCATACGCGCGCGCGCCGCATTCACGCTTGATATCGATCAGATTCTTTTCTGCCGGCGACGCACACCGTGGCCTCGAATATCAAACGAACGAAACGACGCACCATCGATAACCAGGCGAGGGAAGCTCCTAGGCGTCGAGAAACTTGCGCCGTCCCGTCGACGAGAAGATATTAACCCACGGCTACGGTTATGGTTACTCACTTCGATAAGATCAATTTAATCGGTAAAGCGAACGACCGCGGCGTACAATACAAAAAGAAAATATCGATTTTCATCTTCTCGCGTGACCGGAAATTTCGCGCGCGCCAATCTCCGGTAAGGGCCGATTTCCAGCGTGAATCTCGAACATTGTCCATCCTATGTCATGCGTCAGATATTAAATAGCTGTTCATTTAAAGTCGCTCATGTGACACGCGCAGCCAGCGCATATCAGTAGTGTTCAAATTAAACTAAATAACAAAACGCGCATTTAGATTACTTTCCGAATTTGCGTCATGGGCAACGATAAAAAATTAATTTGATTGGAATTTGGTACAATATCATTTTTAACTGTCAATAATTTTTACTCTTTTCATAACAGAATTAATAGACGTAACTGCGCTTTTACACTTTAACTCGCAAATGCGTCACGTGTATTACTCACGGTGAAAAGATAGCTTGAATGATCCTACGCACCGCACCTCCACGTAGGGGCGTAAACACGTAATAATTCTTTAACGTCAGGACAGCTGGCAGTTACGGCATTTATCGAGATAGCACTATGAAGAAAGAGGGAGAGAGAGTCAGATAATAAAAGTGCCGGCAACGTTTACGTCTTACATCCTAAATTGTTGTCGCACCGATACCATTGATTATTCGAACTTGGCGAAACAATTGAGGCATTAAACAATAAATCTCCATAAAACCGATAATAGATTATTTCAATCGTTAGATATTAAATTTAAAAAATATCACGGTTGCAAAGACGATAAATATTAAACAGATTAAAGTACAATCAAGAGACAAATAATAGGTAGGTGCTCCGAAACAAATTTAAAGTCAGTTTCAAACTTCTATAGAGAAATCATTGGCTGCGTTCAGCAGAAGCTTTGCAACTGTTGTAAAATTCGTGAATTCATTGGTGTATGCTCAATCTTCGGCCAAAATTAAAAGCATACACCAATCAGATATACAAATTTAACAACAGTTGTAAAGCAGCTTTCTCTGCTGAACACAGCCATTATTTACGTTTGGTAGTAATTAAAACGCGAATTAATTTGGAACGCTCTCTAAAGGTATCTTCGACGCTAAATTGCTAAAACCTGCTAGCTATCATGCTTCCAAATAATCAATATCGCCGCGCAGTCTACTCTACGATAACTGTCAAAACCAAGGAAGACATCAGAGAAAATATTGCGTCCACGAATACCGTCGGCCGTATCTCGCTGTGCCGTATAATATAAATCGACCCTCGCGCGCGAGTTACGACCGACCATCCTGCCTGGGTGAGCAGCCTGAGTCAACAGTAACCGTAAGGGTGTGTACACGTGGTCCCCGGGGTTAATCTACTCCCCCTTCGTCCGTCTGCCTCTCATAGCTGATTTCCGCGAGAAATTATTCTCGCTCGTTTCGTCGCGTCGGCGTCGCCCGGTCGGTCGGTCGGCACGGGAAACCGACTGGCGTTCGAGAAAGTCAATAAGTAAATACATGTTTCAACTTGTATTCTTCTCTGTATGAGAATTTAAAATAAACTCTGATCAGTTTGCTTCTCATAAATTTAAATGGTATAATAATACTTAACTACAAGATAAATAAAGCTATTCTCCAGAAGATGTCAGAAACGTAGATTACAAAACAGCACAGGTGCATCGCCTGTGTTAATAAGAACGACAAATTGCCCTCGTGGCAAGTTGTCGGAGATCTTCCTTTGGCGTCTCTTTCGCATCCTTCTCCTACCGTGGAAGGAAAGAGAAGATTTCAATTTCTCATCCTTTTATGTTCGTCGACCATTCGATACGCTATCCAAACGGGTCAGGCAACCGGCCAGAATGGCAACATTCGTTGCCGCTTTCCGAGGCAATCCGCAAAGGTACTCGGCCGAAATTACGTCCTGCGGAAAGCCTTCCCACGATTCTTATGTCCGACTTTCTCAGGACATTTAAAGGATTGCTCCAGACGCTTTTAAAACTCCAATCTCTGCCGTTAAACGGTTCTCGAGGACGTTAAAGAATTTTCTACAATTATCACACCCTACTGCTTTTTATAGGATCAGAACTGATAATCAAGATTTCGAATTGCGCTGACTTCAAAATCCACAAATGTCCAGAAAAAAGAAAGAAACCTAATGTTTAGCTTCTTTATTTTTTACTTATAGCTTTTTTGTATAGCTTATACTAAAAGAAATTTTTTAAGACAAAAAATGCTTTTTTCTCAGTAAATCAAAAATTCATTGCATTAAAAAAATTGTATAAATAATAAACATGTAGATAATGTTGCAATTTGAAAAATTTTTAGATCAAAGGTATGGTCAACTTAATTCTGATTTCAGAGTTTTTTAGAGTTGACGCATTTTGGAATTTAGATTTTCAATTTGCATCGAACGAGTAATGACAATAACAAAAAATCAAAGAAACAAGAAGAAAACGCAAAGATTCTTCATAAAATGAGTAAAATATATCGAATGTATATCGAAATGGGTGGAAACATTTATCAGACTAGGTATACGACACGATTGATCTTGGGACACGCACATTAACGATAAGATTAGATAATTTCAGAAGCGACATTTATCCAGGCGATCGATATTACGATATCGTGGCCAAAATATAAAGTCTATGTACTAAACGCATCTTGTACTAAATATAGTTAGATTGACAGTACAATATCGATAAATAATATTTAAAGCTACAATAATGCGCATTTTATTTAATTATAACTGTGTAGAAAATATAGAATTTAATTAAATATAGAATTTGATTAAAATGTGACAAATAAAATATCTAATTAAATATAATAATTGCAAAAATAAAATTTATATGGATAATATCATAAAATGTTATACAATTCGATTTGATTTGATATTATATGCATTAAAATTGCTCAATTCTTAGATTTATTTTGATCAAATTTTGATCATGAAAAATTCACTTTAAATTTATGAGAAAAAATAAATCTGTGTAACCAGACAGAAACGTGGTAATCTCGGTACACAGTTGCACCGAGGAAACATGAGATCTCACAAAACGTAATTTGCATGTAGAAAAATTGTTCGCAAGAAGAGATACACGACGCGTGCGTGTGGCAATAAACTGGTTTCCACGACAAACCTCGAGACGGCGACTTCAAAGTATAACTAGGCGAGTGAAATGGAAGCGCGAGAAGAAGAAAAGCGCCGTGGAAAGAGGAAGGAAGGAAGGAGCAGAGCGTGAACGTGCCTGGCACGAACATTCCGCTTGGAAATCCTATACGCGCAGAATGCAGTTGTAACAACGATGACTTAAAGCACCTCGGAGTAAGCATAGAAACGAGGCGAGTGGATTAACTTGACCGCCGCGTGAGGAATGATGTAATAAAATTACTTGACAAGAGGGGAAGGGTACCTGCTAATAAAAGGAGAACTGAACTATGCTCAATTAAGTATTCAAATTGCGATAGCTATTATCCTGTCACTGTGATATCAAGAATAAATAATGTTAATAAAGCGACTTTCATCCAAGAATTATTCTTCGTATGAATTAATTAATTAAATTATTATATGCATATAAACACGTTTAAAGTTAAAATGTCAAACGTGCAATTAATTTTCAATATTAATTACTTGAACCAATAGAATATTAACATTAAGTATTTTTGTAATTTACCAGTTAAATTACCTTGATAAAAAGTATAAATTAATATTGAAGAGGGAGATTAAATAAAATTATCATAAACGAGTCATTTTGTTATCAATAGCTATCAATTATATTCTAGTTAAAATTCAAAGCTTTCGCGTATGCCATTTATATGTATATGCTTCAGGTAACGTAAAATATGCCAACAACTGCCAACAACTGCTAATAATCCGCCGAGGGCTTGTTATTGCTCAACTTAGATTATGCTAATCAGAGATTTGCAGCGATGCTGTAGCAGATGTCAAGACTCGACGAGAACAAGCGGGCAATTAAACCAGACGCGAGTACCCTCGGATCTCCGTACGCCTCAGTTCGCCTCTCTTACGAGATTTTAAACCGGAGGGTGTTACAACCCTCCGCCGTCGCGCAGCGTGATCGCCCCTGTCTACGAAAGATTAGATTCTACCTAGAGGGTGGAAGCCCGGAATCTGCTGCAATGTCGCTCGTTGATGGAATTCACGTCAGCTCGTTCCGCCTTCGCGTCAAATATTGTTTTCTTACTTTCTTTTCCTCTCTCCCGGGGGTGCAGAAATATCGGCAAATTAAATTTTACAATCGTTTCATTGCGCAAAACTTTCCTAGACTCGCTTTACACATAGGAAATCGCACAACGTCCCTTTATACCAGTCCGATATTGAATTTCAATAATATTACGTCATTCTCGAAAGAACTGAAGCGGTTCAACGATATCGAATATATAAATTAAAGAATGAATTGCTTTGCTAAGCTGGACTCTTTTATTATTTCTGTTATCAGTATGTTTGATCGTAATAATTAGGGAAGCGGAATAAATAGAGATTGGAGCGAATCGAAACTTACACGGACCCTTTACATCCCTTCCAGAATGTCGCACACGATGGTTATGACATGATGGTTGCAGTGACTCATACGGAAAGTGGATCTCTCATATCCATTTCGTTCCGACCGAAACGAACCGTTTCATTGCGAGAGAAGACAATGATTATTGGATTTCTATGAAGAGCCTTGATTTAATGCGGGTTACGGAACACGAGCTAGCACTTCCTGATTCGACTCGCGAAGGCCGAATTAGTTTCACCCACATCTGACGAATGTTTCGTCATTTGACCCACGACCTATCGCCGTTATGGCGTTACAGCCGTGGGACGATGACTCGTCATGGGATCCATCATGTTATAGCCGAATTATCTCTAGTTTGATTAATTGATCTTCAGATCCGAACTCTCTCTTACACTCAAACTGGTTCGATTTACGCGCCCAGCTAAATAACGAAATTTTGAGGAATACGTGTAAAATATTTCAATTATTCAAATACGGATTGTTTCTTATTATATGCACACATTGTATTAATTTTATTAATTTATACATATTATTAATTTATAAGCTTATTAATTTATAGATACATATACTTTTCTCTTTATTAGTTTTATATCTTGAAAGTTTTATATTTTATTTTTTACTAGTATTAACGTTACTTTTTATTCACTAAATTATTTTTATATATTTTAGATTTCACATTAAAGGCATGCAGAAATATTTCGCGATGCACTATAGATAAAGAAACGAATCATGTCTCGAAAGTAAATTTGAATTATTGGAATAAAAACGATAATCGATACTTCCACAAAATGCGACCGAGATAAATTACGCCATTTATTTTTCCATAATTTATTCCTACCTATTATTCTCTTTAAGAAGGATAAAGAGGATGAAAAAGGTAGAAGCAGGTCCTTTAGCGTCCATTTTGAACAATCGCGTCGGCGCTGCTGGTGGTCTAGACCGGTTCAAATAAATACGGATTCCGGACAGTTTTTCCCCGAGAAAAAACCGAACAAAACGTTTATAAAGGTCGCAGGAAATTGTGAGAAGAGTTAGATTACTTCCTAACTTCCTGAGAGGTTTATTGACCATGGTCACCATTACATAACTTCGCGGTAACACCAGTATGTGTGAAAATCTGACCTCATTCCTAGAAAATAATAACTTTAATTAAAGCCTCCTCCGGACTATTTTAACATACAATTAGATATGCATAAAATGCTAATGTGGAAAACATTATTCTAAACGGTGCTCCAATAAATTATCGAAAAGAGAATCTATAATTTGTTACATTTCCCTAAAACCGTTTTTAAAAAGAAAACGATGTAATACTAATTTAAACTTTAAAGTGGATACGAAATAATTTGCAACACAACTCAATCGCTGATATAGACCGAAGTTTTGCTAAATCAAGACGAAACGAGAGTTTTCAACTCGAATAGAAAATTTATTTTTCATTCATTTGTGCTACGAGATTGTGCAATAAATTGAATCGATTCTCGTTCTTCATATCGCGCTGTTGCATCGTATAATAATAATCCGAGATGTATTCACGTTGTAAACGTTTTATTTATATGCAGTATTAATAATTCCCAATAAATTTTGCTGTGGTAAGGGAGATTCTGCAAAAGAAAATAAAACGAACAGAGATACGATGATCGCAGAGCGCGAAGGCAGCAGAGTAAAGAAAACGAAAAAGCAGCACCGCCCGCGGCAGGTAAACCGCGCACCTGCTCTATATAACGCAAGATGCGTCAAACTCGACAATAAAGTCTCTTTGAATGGGCAGAGAAAAAAAAGTTCGTGGACGAAAGAGGCCGTGTCGAATAATCTGCCGGGTTTCTCGCGCATCACGATCTTCTACACGATGATTCAAGAAGAATCTGCCGAAAGATCGGCAATGTATTGCCGCAGATGACGTTGAGCAAAAAGAAATTATAAAAACGCAGCTAAAAGTTGAAAGAATCGTATAATTCTGATTGTTATTAAATATTCATACCTATAGATCAGTAAAATTCAAGAAAGATACTTTTACGTAATTAAAACGGATGTGAAAAAAGTACAGTAATTAAGTAAAAAGTAAGTATAAACTATAAAATAAACCTTAAGTATTTTTATGTAGGTATCAATTCAAGTTTCAAGATTTTTAACATAAAATATATACTAATTTTTAATTTCATAATTTCTCATTTTCCAACAAAATTCTAAAATATTCTTCCGGCAATTAATAAAAAACACTGAAAAACGGAAGTGCATAATATCCGCGTATTTATTACAAGATTTTTTGCATTGTCCTGCGGTGAACGTTCGTCGCGATATAATTTACATCGTAAACCTCGCGCGACACGCAACGGCACACGTCCGTATAATTCCATCGCTTCGTTCCCTCGCGAAACCCGTCAGCGTTTTTTCAGACCGCGAGCACTATCCGCCTGGCGAAATATAATTAATTGTGAGCCGCGTTTATCGCGTGCTGATGAGCTAACGAGAATCGTGTACCGAAGTACGGTGCGAAATCAAGACGTATCGCGAATTCCAATCGAAGGCGGGTCGAAGAAAACGGAGCCGTGAACAACGCAATATTTAAGACGTATAGTGCAATCAGATTCCACGCGAATACGGTTCTTCCTCTCGAAGAACTCTCACGAAAGCCGCCGATGAGCCCTGCATCGGCCGATAGCTCAGAAATGCCTTGAAAAGGTAGCATGTCGAGCCAAGAGGCGTGGATGCTCGCGTGTGTGAAATATCCTGAAGACCGTGGGAATCGTTACAGATTATCCTCCATATATGTATCGCCGTGTCCTGAATGTAGGTGGATCAATAACCCGACAGATTGTAATCCTTGTACCGATATACAGCTCGACAGACACGTCCATAAGCGAACACATTGTACACGTAACAACTTGAATAAATCTATAAGTCCACGCAATATCGTAGGAATATATATTTTAACGAAGGAATATATATATTAAAAGCTAATAGCGTAAAGAATGGTGTAAATATATTTTTTACATCAATAGAAAAACAATCTTACTTCGAAAGATGCCTCTGTAAAACACATAATTACTTTAATCCTTACTTTAAAAGTATTCTATATTTGTTTAAAGAATATTCCCTAAACAAATGTATAACCGTGAAAGGCGGCGTACATGAACGCATTGGAAATCCTGTGTGATTTATTATAAGGGACACGAGTCCCGCAAGAAACCATCGTCGTTACGCAATCTATTGTCTATCTTCATCGGGGACAGTTAGCGACAGTCGTGAATAGAGCGGACAGTGTAGCCTGACAACTTGTTGCTAACGAAACGTGTCCAACGAGACAGTAAGAACAACCGATCGATTGTCAAGATTTCTCACGGAAACTAGCGCGGTGAGATTTTCCAGTCAAGGTTCTTGATAAATCTCCCACCGGAAACTAGACGATTACGTTCCACACGCCATATTTTCTCGAGTATTCGTGCGATTAAAAACGTACTTGATAAATATTGCGTGTACTTGTATTGAAATCGCTAAGGTTAAAGGCATATGTGTGTGTGTGTGTGTGTGTGTGTGAATTTCAGCGAATCGAAGTACAGCGATTTGATTCAATAGGATCTCTCCGATGTTATAAGATATCGATCTGTCATGACAATCTGCGGTAGCTATCTTTCGATTAAAACTCCGCTATCAACTGCACAAGTGTCGATATTGGTTTTAAAAGACCTGTAGGTGTCTTTGAAACGCGATCAAAAGGACTTACGATGACATAAATATATCGTCCGTGAGCCGTGAGCTTTTTTTACACGAGATAATATGATATAATGATATATGAGATAATTGAATACCGCGATTATTATTATAATTTACTCGCGTGGACACGAAAATAGTCGATATCGCAATCGCTTTTTCCAAGCTGTCCGCGTTTGTAAATTTACGGGAATATATGTCGAGCTTTTTCTTCTCAGGAGCATGCGGATATTTCCGACTGTTGTTGATACTCTTAATATTTAACAAGCTGCACGGGCGCGGAAAGTCAGAAAAGGCGGCTTTAGAGCATATCTACGTCGCTGATATGCCTCGAGACCGATCGATCGCAGCCTTCTCTCTACCCTCGACCTGGAGGGTCTTTGCCACTTTGGTCAATGTCACGACAGGGTGAAAATCCGCTCACGCTTTTTTGCCAAAATGACGGAAAGAGTGAATACATATCATGCGATAATACCGGTATTATCAGATTTATCATGTTTCTCTGCTTGTCACACAGTCAGTACACAAGAGATACATGTAATTCGTTTAGCCATAAAAAGATATACTGTCTAGAAATAAATAAATGTTTTGTTATAAAAATTTCAAAAAACAAATATATAACACCTATTCATATATTTGTATAAATAAAAAGCAAATCATACATTAAAGTGATCCTATTATTTGATAATGTCCTTAATCCATTTCATTAATTCCTACGTATTTTTATAATTCAGTTCTTAAATTATTTGTTTTTTACCTTATAAACAATTTGTTTTTCAATGTGTGATTTTTTTACAATATTCCGGAGTCGCTCTAAATAAAACGTTTCTATATGAAAAGTGATGGAACCCATCATTGAATGTACAGTCCGATTTGTACCGGTTTGCTTCTGTTTCACGATCGCGAGCTCTGCGTACCGATTGACGAACGTATATTTACGCCCCACTCAGTGACCACAAAAAGTGAGGAGATCGGCGAACCCGCCTCGTTCTTCGTCTTGACTTCAGAATCGACGCACTCACCTTTCTCCAATGAACGGCAGGTAACTACGAGTGCAGCTAACGGTAAATTAAATCGCATTAAAATACGCGGAGAAGCGGGTGGTGGAAGCTTTTAACCGGCGGGGCACGGGGCATTCCTGCCCCTAATTACGCCACTGTCGACCGCGAAATCTCATTAAACCACCGGCCGATGGTTTCTCGAGAAGAAACCACCGATGAGCTTTTCGGGTCCTAAGCCACTCTACATCATTCTCTCCTTCTTCTTTTTATCATAATAATCGTTGTGCGGCCTTAAGGAAGGCAGAGCCTTTTAATATGCATAAAGCCCGAAATTATTGTGTTAAAGTCGAAACATTGATACGATATTATTAAGTGGGCTCAGAAATTTTGTAAAAACTATATTAACCGCCTGATGAACGGACAAGCGGATATTATATCATATAGTGGCGAAGTAATTCAATTATTTAAAAAAAAAAAATGTTAAAAATGTCGTTTAATTGGTCTTATTAAAATCTACCTTTTATATCTAGAATAAACATTTTAAAATTACGGAACGGTAAATTATAACTATACTAACATTTTCCTTGTATATTACTCTATTATTTTTGTACATATTAATTTTTTATCTTAACTTTTTGGTTCAATATGTAATACTAGCTTTTTTCGTATGTGATATTATTAGTCTTTTCGATTCTGCTAGCCATGAGAATCAGGTTTTTCCAGCCATCAAGTTTTTCCAATATATTTTAATTCTGTAGAATCTGATTGCAATACAGGCGTAAATAAAGTATTTCACGTGCTCCGAAGAAGGTGTCAAGTTATTTCTCTGCAAGCATCGCGTTATTCAAAGAAGAACAATAAACACGGAACAAAGAACAAGGTAATGAAATCTTGCCGCTGCACGTTCGCCGTGGTAAGCGAGCAGTTATAACTAGTTACACAACCTTTTCTCATGTAAGTGCGCCGGCCGTCGTTGATACTCTAATCGCGTCAGATTATTTAGAGTTAATATACGACTCTGAGAGTCTTGCCTCACGCGGTTAGGCAACCGTTGATCCAATTAGAGTGAAAAATCGCCAATTAATCCAGGATACGCCGCGGAGAGTGATTTTTCGCGATGGCGCCAGCTACTTTGTGCGACACGATATAATTACCATGGCGACGATTTAGATAGCGCGCTCTGATTTATTAATCCGAAAGACTCCCGCGCGCTTAAGCGTTTAATCAATTAAATCTCTTGAACATGTACGACCTAAGTCGCAAATCTAATTACAACGCTCGACTGATGTGAGTTACGCTTCGGCACGCTACAAAATCGTTCCTATCTTCATTTGCATAACTAAACTTTACGATCGATTTATATTTGCCAACGTGTGAAATGATCGGAATGATCATTCGAATGTTTCAGCAACATTAATTTTCTCCAAACGTGGCTATATCTACCCGCTTCGAGTGGCTATATCTACCCGCTTCGGATCCGGAAGGTTCTATATCGTTCGAGAACATTAAGCATGTGATTAGATGTCAAAAATAGCGTGTTAAGGACATGTCGAGCAACCGTCGAAGCGCGAGACGAGTCAGTCGATCGCCGGTCGCCGAAACGACAATTACACAAGACCATTGTATACATATACGAATAAAAGCTATAATATATTATCGTAGTCGCGCGAGTTACGTTTTCCGTCCTGTCTCGCGAATCCTAATAATTAACACCACACGCGTAATATATTTTTTTCTGTGTAAAAAAATAAGACATATTGCATTTTTCCTCTTTTAATAAAGTTAGAGTTGACCTACTCTTATAACACTTTTTCTCTTTTTCTCCTCTCTATTACCATAAAAGCATAATGGTTTATAAAAGATAAAAGGCGAAGGGAATGATCAAAGGGCTTCGGCTTCTCGATTACGAAGCAAATATGTTCGGGATTTCTAATGTGCATCGGATTTGTTCATTAAAATTTCCGATGTTTAATTTCAGAGCGGGACGATTTCGCTCCGCCTTAATATCCACGGTACTACCCGTATGTCGATCAATCGATCGATCATTATCACGAGTCATAGATGAACGTACCTATTACGATGCCCCTACGGCAGCTATAATCAAGCGATCGTTTTCGTTATTAGGAAGCGCATAGTCGACTAGATTGCGAGTACTTAATCTTTCGAAAAATCTTGTCAAGCGTAACGCATCCCGTTTAAACTGGTTTTAAGTTGTAAAAAAATGTATTATATGCGCAACAGATACATTCAAAAGCTAAATCTAGATCTATTTGAGTTTCCGCACTAGATAATTTCATCTATCGACAATAAAGGATACATAAATATGTCGAGAATAACCGCAAAATACGATACTAGCCTTCATATTTTACGATCATTACGAAACCGTCTGCGTAATTACATATTTGATCACGTTTTAATTACTGGCAAAAAATATACAATGGATCTTTCACCAGGATATTCTTATTGTATTTAATTAAATTCAGGAACATTTAATTTACATGTGTAAATTTTTGGATATTATGATCATTTTTGAAAATAATAGTCCAATCTTCAAATATATTTCTAATGTAATATATAGATATATTTTATAATTTTTTCTCTACAAAACATTTAATGAATTTTTACAATGATGAAACAACCCGTATTTGCAAAAAAAAACGGAGTAAAATCTCTCGGGGCAAGAACGCTTTTTTAATACCTGTCTTATTTTGAAAGTTCACATAGTCGGTGATATTGGATAGTGTACCCGATGGTGTACCTGGAACTTTGACGATAGCGTCAACGCGTAACGTGATCATCAACACGAAACACCGTACGTGGAAAGTATCAAATCCGCAATCATTATATTCTCCATTCTCCGCTTCTCTAACCATGCAAACAATCCTAGAATTTTTCTCACGTGTCTCGAGTGCTTTGAAATGTCACCTCGCATTCCGCTTCTCACGAATATATATATAGATATATAATAATTGCTTATATAATTTTCTTTTATTAGAAAACTTTTCGGAGGAAAAAAGTAATATAATATAATTGCCTAGATTTTATTTCTCCTTTCGAAGAAAGAAGATAAAGGACATGCTATAATATCTAGAGATTGTATATTCAATGTTACACAATAATATATATATATATTATATCATAAATTATATCATAATAATATTATTGCTATCACAAATATTTTTCATGCAAGATTCTCAATCAAATAAAGATTGCGCGATCTTTATTCGCATCTGATATGAAATTCTTATAAATAGCAATATCTTTAAGCTGGAGCTTGCAGCTCCATTTTCCGACTGTATTAAAGGATTTCACGTATCACATTGTTAGCTTGTTTCTCTCTGCTATTTGCAACATTGCATGAAAACTAGGTATTCGCGGATTCCCCGCACGTTTCAGTCGGAAAAGGTTTAATTCCGGCGGTGCGTTCCTGACGCGTTTAATCTTGCAACAATGCATTATTCGCTGTGAGGTCGACTTTCGCATAGCAGCTTCTGTGAAGACTGTGTGGCATCGATGTCGTTTGCATAAAGCGGTATTTGCATAGAAACACGCATGACGGAGTCGCGCGATTATGAGAATGCCAACGGTGAAGCGTAACGCTATCACCGCGATGCGCTGATACCGCGTTAAGCGTTAACTTAATCGTTTCTGCAAATATCATCCTTAATCTTCAACATGGGAGTGGTCGCGCGGGACTAATCTCACCTCGCCAGTGTTCATAAGTCTAGCCACTTTATGAGGTAAACCATCGTTAAATGGAAGAACTTGACTAGTCGCAGAAATAGCTCGCACACTCGCGTCGTCGATTATGTCGATGGGGTCCAAAGGGGCAAAGCAACAATTATTTTATATAGTTTGCAAGTAAACGTATAAGCGTTGTTAGAATCGAGAGAATGTTGAAACCGTTAAATCTCCGATATTTCTTTCAGCGTGTCGATCTATGAAATTAAATGCGCGAAAGAATAATCTATCGATGAAAAAAACCGCGGCATTGACGGAATCGAAAAATCGAACGATGACTCAACAGGATAATTATTACGACCGACGCGGACGTTCCGCGTGATTGCAATCGCGCACGGGGCACCGTTGAGGTGTTGCCTTGTTTAACATTGGCTTTCGAAACACAATCGATAAGGCCCGCCTCAAGAATTCTCTCGCGGAGTACGTCACGCACCTTCCACGAATGATAAACCTGAGCGGTGAACGGTCTCGGGAGAGGAGGCACGCCGCTACGACGAAATCGTACGTGGACAAACAGACGCGGTGAAACCGCGTGCTGTGCCTTTCTTCTCGAGTCATCGGGAATACGCGGAAAAGTCAATGCCACTCGCGCGAACGTGCGCGAGAAACCGGCCCGGTCGTCCCGCGCGAGAAACTCACTCGAAAACTCTGATTAAAATTTAATTTACCGATGCTTTCGTCTCTTAAAAAATAGAAGACCATATTAAAACAAAATCCACTGTTCCCTCATTTCTATTAATAAATTCCTCTCATTTAAAAGTTTTCAGATTTAGGACATAACTTTTTGCATCGCCGATAATCAGAGTAGTTTCTTGAATGCTAAATAAATTGCAAAAACGGCCAATATACGAGCAATAATAAGGTCTTCGATTTAAAATTAAAAGCGTTTACTAAAATATTATATAAAATATAGATATTGGCCGTTTTTCAATTTATTTAGCATTTGCTTCAAACGAGCGAAATTAATTCTTATTAGATTCTTGAAATCAATAAGATTAATTATTTTTATGACAAAAGACGAGTTTTTTTTTTACACAGGAAGCTCATTAAAAGAGTGATCGTAAATTCTCAGAAATAAATTTTATACTTGTTTGCCATTCAGCTTCGCGTGATACTCGTACGTTATTACGTCATGTGGTTGTTACGCTTTAATTTCTGACCTAGCAAAACTCGGTCTGGGACAACCGATCGGCGTTTCGAAATCAACATGCTTTATCAATATGTGAAAAATTGTATGCCGCAATTGTTGCGCGGCAGTTATGGGGCAATTTCGGCGCACCTGATTCGGCCGCGTTCAATGGCAAATTTCAACCGCGCGGCTATTACTCAAAATATAAATTATCGCCCAAATCAATTTCATGTAAAATCTTTCATGCAATAATCTTTCTCTTCCACTTTCTCGTCCTGAAAAATTCAATGTCCGGGAGAGAAACCCGTATTATAAAAAGACATTTGCGCGGCACATATCTCGGAAGATCATTCTCTATATATATAAGAATAGACTCGGCAGAGATGATCAGTGAATCTCTACCGCGAAGGAATATTTCGCGTCGCCTTTAAACAATTTATCGACGAGGGATTATCGATTTATGATCCACCTGTTGGAGCCCGATAAGCCACCTGAAAATTACATGCTTCTCATCTTTTCAACACAACTGCAGACTTAATCGGAAATAGAAATCTCATATAATATAAATCCTAAAAGAAAAAAAAGAAACACTTTCATATGGAAGTTTTCATATGGAATTAATGTACCATTCATATGGAATTAAGGTACACATTTTCTAATTTAATCCTTCGCTCCAACGTGCTCGTCCTGAAAAATTCAATGTCAGGGAGAGAAACCCGTATTATGGAAAGGCATTTTTTCTTTAACCCTGCTCTCCACTTGATCGATTATATCACGTGTAAAGGGGACGGCATAAAGGAAGATAAACCACTCGAGCCACTTTACATGATAAAATGTCAATGTTGTCAATGTCGTTTCGTCCGCCGCGGGCAGACCTTCGCGAAACCTTCCGGTTATTATCGATCACGACGTCTACCTCTCGTTACATATTCCCTTTTCATCAATCGAAGTGACATGTAAGCTGTCATACGCATTGTTTGGCAACTCGAGTTTCTTCGCAAGCATTTTTGCGGAAGAAATACTCAAAATGCTTTCAACACGAAGAGTATAGTTATTCGTCTCGCCCACGCCCACACGGACACGTGTATCGTCATCGATTCCTGATAATTCAAGGATTTTAACCTGTAGAAGGCCGGCATTTTTGCATTGAAATCTTAGATTTTTTTTAACGTACATAAAATTTATGCATATATGCAACCAACATGTTCCGAAAAGTTTCCAAGTTTTTTCCTGGCCCCTTTATAGGGGCCACTCCGGCCCTCTAAAGGTTAATAAGATGAAGGCAAATGTAATTTTCAAAAAGCTTATCAGCTCGTTATATATTAATTGTAAAGAAATTTATTTCAATCTCTTATAGCTAAAAGATCTGTTTTTACCCTAAAACACGAGAATATGCGTATACTATTAAATTCATAGTATCAAATTCTACTCAATTAGAGTCATTTTTAACCATTTCATAGGTTGCCACTGCTCCTACTCAATACATCGTTAATTTAACTAAATCAATACAGTTAATATAATACTTTTTTTGTGTTAAAATAATAAATTTCGACACACATGTTAGTTAAAAATAACAAAATGTTATTTAACTGAAGGTACTGGTTTAATTTCATCCTTTAGCATTTTTAACAGTATATGTAAGATCAAAATATATTAAACTAGAAATAGCGAAGAAATAGCTTCGACCAAGTTTGAATTTCCCAGTGCTTCTCATCAGATATTTCTCTTCTTTACAAAGTTTTATACAATACTGCAAACTTGTATAATTACATAATCAAGATAAAAGTTCTAAGAGAATTCGTTTTAAAGAAAACAATTTTTTGCTTAGATACCGCAGCATCTCTTGAAACGCATCACAACACATATTAATATCGTTGGCTGAAAACCATTCTAGAGTTAAAGTCACGAGACCGCGCGAAACTTCCTCGCGCGGCGAGAATGAGGTAAACGGACAAAGTTTTAATTAAAATTTCCGCGAAACAGCCAAAATAGAGATGTTATATCTGCTGTATCTGACAATTCAAACGCTTTCAGATTTATGTTTCATGCAAATATCATTTGCCATACATCGAATATTATTTCTTCGCCACGATCTGGCCTGCGCCTGCGATCCAGAACGATCTTAAGACGATCGCTTCGTCCGGATGCCGCCGAGCCGCGACAGGATACCAAGGCTACTTAATCAATTTCTGCCGCGCGGAACGCCCGCCTGTATAACGGAGCTTTAAACGCTTCGCCGTATATATGCGGGCCCCGGATTAATCGCGCGCGACTGTGGCGAAACGGAAACCGACCGCGTGAAATAATTTAGCCGCGAAAAATCGGCTGAATTCGGGCAGCTTATACTCCCACGCGATTTACCTACCGTTAGAATGTCTCTTTTTCCCGATCCCCCTTGCGAAACGCAACGCGAAATAAACTTCGGAGTAACTGGAAAATCGATCCGGGCATTGGAACCGGTTCACTTCCGGCGAGTTCGGTTCTCGTTATCGTAAACACGAAAAACAAATTACGGGCTATTTTCTGCTCCGAGATCACCCCTTTAACGCTTAATTGCGCAATTTTTCGTAGCATTCTGATATTCTTTTAAATAAATAATGACCTCCTGGACCTTTTCATTCAGAAGGGAAAGAATTAAATTAAATTAATTAAAGAATGAAATTTAAACCAATACCTTGAATTAAATATTTCGTTATTTTTAACTACCATGTGTGTTGAAATTTATTATTTTAACACAAAACAGTATTATTTTAACTCCATTGGTTTAAAACTGAACAGTTTAAAAGTAACTTTTAACTCTGCCAGTGAATGATTAACATAAGCAGTAAAGACCAAGGTAAAGACTTTTTATTCGACTTAACTGGCTATTATTATAATCGTCATGACAATACGATGTAGTTAAAAATAACAAAATGTTATTTAACTCATGGAGTACTGGTTTAAATTTTATCCTTCAATATTTATAAGCAGTAAAGACCAAGGTAAAGACTTTTTATTCGACTTAACTGGCTATTATTATAATCGTCATGACAATACGATGTAGTTAAAAATAACAAAATGTTATTTAACTCATGGGGCACTGGTTTAAATTTTATCCTTCAATATTTAACAGTGCATAAGGGAGAGAGTATACGGAGCATCGAAAAGCCGCTTTGCATAAAGCTGCGCACTTAAGGGTAAATATTACCCCGCATTGTTCAGGACCTTTTATTACTAACACAGGGAAAAGGATGGAACATAGCGGGGTGCATGAGTTTCAATGAGATGAAATAATAATTTCCAGTGCAAGTGACCTTCACCATAAAAGATTAACGAGATACGTATGGCGCTCCGGTCGAGAGGCGAACTTTCCTCCGAATCGTCCGAATTTTCGAAATGCCGAGGGACGTGCTCCATGACGCCGTCAAATCAAAGAGACGCACCTCTCCACCGGAGACGCGCTCGGTCGCGAAAATAACTCGTAGGTAATTCGCGCGAAAATCGTCGCGAGCGAGCACGAACGAACCTTTCGGCGTTGACCGGAGGTCACCGTCACCGGCCTCGCGGAGATTTGAACCCAACGAAATTCTACCGGCTCCAATCGGCGGGACCGGCAGCCTCCGGCCGAAACGCATCGCCACCGCCGACCGCCACACCGCACCGCCGCGCCGGTCGCCGCTTACCTGGTTCAGCGTAGTCGGGATGATGTCAGGTGTCTGCGGCAGCATCGTGGCCGGGCGTTCTTGCGTGCCTTGCGAGTTCCTCGAATCAGAGCGGTCTACCGGCACGCGTGGCCGGTGACATAATAGAGATCGGCGACACGGAAAGCCGGGGGACCGCGGAAAGAAAACACCTTGACGAGTAGTACACACTGTGGAGATCGATCACGAGCCGCACTCCGACCGTCCTCCTCTCACTCACTCTCTCTCTCTCTCTCTCCCTATCTCGCTTTCGCCGCCCTTTCTCTCTGGCCGTTCGTTGAGTTTTCGCCACTGTACCGATAGTATACCGATACCGAATTCACTCGCGGCACTCGCCGAAACACGCGGCCGTTTACGCCGACGCTTGGGGACAACGTGCGCGTCGCGATAGCGGTCGGAGATCCCGTGAATTCTTTTCCGGTGATAGCGTAGAGAAGCGTTGGAGAGATAGCGAGACGCGAAATGTATACTCACACCTCGAGAGTGTGCGCGGGACTGACGGTTCCGGGCGGTGTAGCTGCGCGACCGAGCGCCGCCGAGTGACGCCGAGCGCCGCCGAACGCCGGCGGGGACGGCCGAGCGGCTCTCATCCCCCTCGCGTATACGCGTATCGCGTACGCGCCAACCGCCCGCCAACGCGGCGTTTCGGAAACGTTTCTTTCTCTCTCTTCCTTTTCGGCATATTTAGTATATTTACTTGAAGCTGTTTAAAGGGCAAATGCGCGGCGTACAAAATTGCATAGAAGTCATCTTGAATAATCTAACACGAATTATAAACTGTCTAAAGTGGGCTTGAGGCAGATTGAAAAAGTCATCCAAAGTACACAGGAAAAAAAAAAGAAGTGTTAAATCAACACTTATATGCTCGTATATACGCAAGAATATATAATCTTCTTATAAGAATTTCAACTTTTTATTTTAACATTTTTTTCTTGGTTGAACTATATAAAACTTCGTTTAACTATATAAATTTACTTCATTCAAGCAAGTAAATCTTATTTCAAGATTAGATATTCTTGCGTATATACAAGCATATAAGTGTTGATTTGACACTTCTTCTTTTTTCTGTGTACGCGCGATATACATAGAAAAAAGAGAATATTCTTGATTTGAAAATATCCTTGGTTTTAACGTGAAAATCTTGAAATGAGATTATATTGCGTTAAACGAAAAAAACTTGCTTGAAGCTAAAGTTATTTTATATCGTTAATCCAAGAAAAAAGTAAAAAGTTGAAATTCTTATAAGAATTATAGATTATTGTGCATAGGTATACGAAACAATATAGAATAGTTAATTTGAGTATATAGACACTTCTTTTATTCTGTGGATTTTTACATCAATTTTAAAAATTCTTAGTCTTATGTTTATTTCTAATGTATGTATAACTTTAATCTCGGTTCAATTTACTTTTTGCCTTTTTTAAGGTAGTAAGTCAAACCGAAATAATCTACATTGGTAGAAATACTAGAAATGGACATTAATGAGCAACGAACTATCGATAGAGATAAGTAACGATACAGCGGGATGCTGTCGCAATGATTGATGCGATTTTCAGCAACAAAACATGCCTTGAACGAAATATGTTTTGAATATTTTTCGTGTCCAATATATTTTCCGAAAGCCTCGCGCTTCAAACCGCGACCTTTTTATTCGCAAACCGTAGAAAAGAATTGAGAACTAACGAAAAATATTAATTCTAATCACGTTCCTCATAGTATTCATCAATTTTATATGTACGATTATTTCCCAACGTTATCTCGTTACCAGTACATGCCATAAGTGTATCGTAATTCTAATCAAATAGTTTTGTGTTTACATAATTTACTTTCTTTCTTTTAAATAAGAAACTCTCAAAAGAAAATAATAAAGGATTAAACAACTTCCCTAAAAAATTAGAAATTTGCGCAATTCTAGTCTTATTTTTTAGAAGAAAATTCTATTGAAAATTTATAACAAGTAAAAATCAGTTTCTCACGTTTGGTTTTGCGATTATAGGTACTACATAAGTATGCAATAACGAATGAAGAAAACAGAAATTCCACGCGTTTTCTTCGCAAATTGACTCACGCGACGCTCTCGTTTGTATTCATCGCGTAACGGTTTCCACGCAGGTAATGGTCGTATCTAAAGCTGCCTGGCAAATGACAAATTCCTTTCTCTCCCGATCCTGCGTCCACCGAGATAAAACTGTATTTCTAACTGTGTTTAATACATGCAATATTCTTGGATTTATCCACCATCTTGCCCACATTTTTCAGTCAGCTGTTTGCATTGTGTTGCTTTTGTTTCCGAAATTCCTGATCGAGTGTTTTTGAATCAAACATGCCAGCTATTTTTGATCAACATGTGAGCGAGAATGTTTTTTCAAGCGTCTACTACAAGTTCACAACAATGTCCATACGTGTTCATTGACATGAGTAAAAATAAGTGGCTGAAATTCTTGAAAACTGCTCTGTTTTCTTTTCTGTGTTAATAAGCCTTTCCCTAAAGGTTTTTTAAATTTTCTCTCTTTAAAAATTTACGGACGTGGTGTATAACATTTTATTTATAATATAGATTAAAAGCATTAATACATATATGTATATGTATTATCTGGCTTTTTAAACTACAAAGAAAGAAAAGAGAAAAGTAGAACGTTTTTTTTTTTAATTTACATATGGATATGTAGGAAGGCGAGAGTGCAAAGATGGAAATAAAGACGGGAGCGCCAGGAAAAAGTGAAACAAAAGGACGCGGTTAAAAATAGTGGACCGGTTACGTCAACCGGTCCCTCCAAGGACCATGGCCATGGCCCATTATAATATTCTCTTTTCCACGCCGTCTCCACAGAATGTCTCGAAATGCCAGAAACTAAGGCGGGAATGACGATAATGTATCTCGCACCATCGCGCTGGGCATTTATATCCGTCGAACAATCGGAAAAATTTATGAGAACATCGGACGACAGATCGTTGCGCGTATTGTCACTTCTATAAATTCTCACGCGGGATATCGCATGCGTGAGAATTTGCATATTGAATTTTAAATACGATTTAAATTCTGCAATTACCGATAACCATTAAGAGTATTAAATAGCAGGATTAATTTAAACGTTTGCGAAAAAATGTTTTTCGTATGCAAAATGTATGCCGTGGTGCCTGCAGGGAATACATTGTAAAATTAAAGTAAATGTCTGTTACATTACAGTGTCACGCGTAAATTACTACGTTAAATTAATTATATTAAAAATTCAAAATTGTTTACTTTGAGAGCGATAATTTATGCATTAAATGTATAAAATATTTGCTTATATGAGTTACATTATATTATTATTAAATTATGTTATCATTAAATAGCGTTAGCCGTTGTAACATTATGCAATACTAATATTTCAATGTAATATTTCAATATAAATATTTTCAGTATAAATATTTTCAATATGAATATTAAATAAAACATTGTATAACAAATAGCACAGCATGCAGCATATCGTTGAATGATAGTAATATTAGCAAACAGCATATTAAGTTTACTAAAAGTAAGAAGGCAAATTTTTGATAAAGGCGTTAAAAATTGACTAACAACGGAATTTCCACACGTCACACCTGTTTAAAGTAGCGATAAGTAAACTGACTACATCACAGGAGATATGAGTCACAGTGAATGAATCCCCATTAATGCCAATGCCAGATGACGTCTTCGGGATGTTCCTTACCGGAATGAGTCGCTGCTTTCCACCGACGACGAAATGTACGAATTCAGTGACGCAATATAAGACCGCAATATAAATACCGATGCCATATTAGTCACCTCTCTCTCAGCATGGCTTCGTTGACATTCCACATTTATTGGAAATTGTTAAAATTCATTGATCGTTCAAAATTAAAGCTAAACGTGAATAACGTTGATTCATAAAACGTCGTCTATTGAGTCAATGTTTACGTTAACATTTATTGCGACTTTGCAATAAACAGCTTTATAATACAAATTCCGATCCAATGGAAACGCGTTTTTCTCTTTAGAGTGTATTCTCTTTTTACTCTCTTATCTGATAAGAATATTTGTATCTGAAAGGTAGCACACCTAATAATCTCTTAGCGATATGCCTCTTCGTAGCAACGCATATAGTTACGAGGTACTTATACGCTTATCAATCTCGGTATATTATTATATATGCAAGCTAGACCAGAGAAATTTTATATGCATATATATATTCTATCTAAAGATAACTATGTCTGTAATAAAAATTTTAGATATATGCAAATACCTCAATAAACTATTTTTACTGCATGATACAGTATTATTTTTATCTCGAGCAATTTCCATACTTTGCGCTATATATTATTCATTTGTATTTATATGTATCTACATATATACGTACATACATGTAAATTTCTTATTTTTAGATTGTTTCATCTTTTATTTTATTTATTTCTCTCTCGTTTTATGGAACAATTTACCGAATTTCAGGTAAAATTTTTATTTCGAAAATCCACGGAGGGTTGCCCTTTATCGACCTAAGTAACTCACATGCATAATCCAATGGCTCAAAAATTAAAATCGCGGGCCACTTTCCTCGCGCGCAACTTTCTATGACCCACATCCTGCGTTCTCTGCCAACGAGATCGCCTTTATTCACAACGTCGAACGCTCAACTTCCGGAATAATTCACAGTCGACTTCCACAGATGAGTGATTCTAAATCGATCTGTCATTTGCATATCCATTCGTCGTAGTGATTGCGAATTACAGCCAACGGGTAAATCGTAAGATCGATTTCGTTGCTGTGCAGCTAGCAGTTTCGCTGTTATTGAAAAGAAACAAATGGAAAGAAATGTTTCTAAGAAAATAAAGACAAATGTTTCGCTATCTATGCATTGTTCTTAAAAATGCTACATGATGTAATAATGGATTTTAGTTACACGTGCGAGCAATATAGCTACAAAAATAAATAGAAAGAAATAAATTCTTACAAATGACTCGTAAGAATCATGCTACACCAGCAGGCTTCTGGCAATTCGGATCAAATAAATAAACGAATAAATATTCAGGGAGCGATGGCGTCGTGAGAGATCCTGAAGTGCATCCATAAAACATGGTCGTTCCCAGCGGAGGAAGACAGAAGACGAAGGAGAGGCCCAGCGAGGGTAAAGAAACCGAGGATCTTCCTGCCGCATGTTTTTCCGCAGAAGGGAAACTCTTAGACGGCGAGGGATCGTTTTCACGAAGGGCGCGAGGACGGGTTTGGTAGCGTGTGAAGAAAAAGAAAGCAAACGTGGGTCTTTGAAAAACGATGCGTCGCGCGGATGAGCTTCGCTTTGCCGCGGAGCTGAAATGACCTCGGTCAATGTCGGAGGTCGTTGCCCGACGTCGCGGTCGAGGCGAGTATCGCTTTTCCTTACGTAAACGCAATTAGAAGTCGCCGCGTCGCGACGTGAAAATTCATGTCCCGGCATCTTCGCAAGTTTTCGAGTTATAATTCTATAGTTTGTTCTAGCAAAATGAGAATCGATATTAAATCAAAATTTAATTCAGTGTCAAATTCATCAGTCAATTGTCTCTTAGATTTACGTACAGTTTAGTATAATTTAAAATCTAATAAGATAAAATCATAATAATTACTCTATTTCTCTAAATATTCTAAAGATACAAGTATTTATTGTACATATCGTGCTTATGAAATAAATTGAAAAGATTTTCAAATATCATGTATAAATAATCTGTATAAAATTATAAGAATCAGAAAATTAAATGTACCTATACTTCTAATTTATGAAAGTACATGACTCTTCAGTGTATTACAAAGTGTATCTGTTGACATGACTCATTCTGTTGGAATGTATAAGTATGCGATGCTAAAGAGCGCTTGCAACTCCATCGTCGGACTAACAAAGTGTCCAAATATTGACATAACACATTGCGTACAAAGCGCTGTTTCATCGAGACCGACGACTTACTCATTATCTCAGTGCATAAAGTAACTCGAAATAATAAAAGAACGATCCACGTTAATAAATATCTTTGGAATCAAGTTTTTTCGATTATTTCTCGAAAGAGAAAGCGGAAATGGGAAGCTTTTACTTTAAAATATTTTACTTCTAACGGGTAAATTGGCTTTCACGTTATTTGCATCGTGCTCTCGGACGTTTTATCCGATATCATCAATTTGTCGACAAAAATATACCCCAGAAAGGAAGTTCAACGACATCGTTTCATTTTCTCGTGTCTGTGTCTCATTTTTTTTTTCCCCTCAATCCTTGCAGTCCGCGCTTCGCTTCCCCATTAATTTGCGCCACGTTTCTTTCGTGTAATTGAGCTGCATACCGAGTTACAAGTGCTTTTAGGCACGAGTGCCCCTCCGCATTTTTGAGTGGATCAATCTCTTTTTGTCCGGCCAACGGTGAATGGACCAGTCAATGCAATGCCCCGCGGCTGCACAGCCTCGGCGAGCATCGCCGTCGGCGTAACGAAGCATCGATTTCCGAAATTAACGTCGAGACGAGCACGTATAGGATTAATTTAAATGCGGGCCGACATTCCCAAATGTGTGGATACAATTTCGCGATTTACCTGATATTCGTAATCCTCCCAGGGGAAATTAACTCCCGAACGATCTATCGCGATCAATTGGAAAGCAGAAAATCAATCTATTAGACGCGGAAAAATTTTATTTGCTAAAAAAATCATTAATTTGTTAACATTACGTTAACATTAACGTTAGGGTTAAATAATTTGCGTAAATTCATCATAGAATCGCGTGTCCGCCATATTATAACCCAATATACCGCATATATGCAAGTCCATTGTACACACAGAATCCGTGCGTCAGCGCTTTCGATTGAAATTATCTGTCGCAGAGTGACGAACGATCGCGTCGGGGTCGATCCTTCATCTCGTCCGGACGCCTCCACATCCTAGCCAGACAATTCGCGTAGGGAAGTTCTACGCCGCGTGAATGATCGGCACCGATGAGGACAGATCCCCGAGCGCTTCCTCGCCTTCGCGACTGAGTGCAGTCTGCCTTGCGAATTCGCGAGCTAGACGAGCCAGGAATTGCGATGCCAGATGAATCCACTGGAGCATCAATTATCCTCATCCCGCAGTCCTCGACTGCACTTATGTACCGCGGGGGGAGGGGGGGGGGGGAAATGAAATATTTCCAATTATGCAAATGCGAGCCGAAGGAGGAATCGACGATCCACTTCGCCCGTAAAACGAGTCTACCGTCTGTCAGGACGGAACGGAAACTTCTATCAAAAGGAGAGACGTTTCGGTTGTTTTTTTTCACATTGCTAACAATTACGACGATCTGTCAAGATGCTATTAATAAAAATTACGCTCGTGTAAGACTTCCCGTATAAACCGCAGAAGTTTCATCGGACCTTGTACTCGCGTCACAAAGCGATTTATCACTCATGGCATTACCTTTAATGCGAAAGATGTAGCAGATAATTACTGGCGTTAACATAGGGAAAAAGAGACTCGATAATTAAACACATGTTCTTCTTGTTCCATACATTATTGCGTGCATTTGCACTTTTTTTCCTATCAAACTTTATTAAGAATGATTGCCATATCTCTTCTCGCTCTTAGAATTACTGCATAGCAAATGAAAAAATAAATATTATGCGGAGCTGACAGCCTGTATAATTGGAATATTACGATAGCTGAGGGTTAAGCTGAGCGTTAGCTACTTCGAGATATCCTTCAAGAAGACGGGAAATGGAATTGCACACCGTGGGCTAATTCAGTTCAGGCTCGGTGCGCGCAGCAAAGCATTCTGTTATACGCATACACCTGCGTACGGGAGATGTCAATTATCACTCGGCGCTCCACGACGCTCGAGTTAAATTCGATTTGCTCGATCGTTAATTAGAAAATTGCGTTCAATTAAGATTTATTATCCCATCCGCCAATCCGTACGTTCGCGTGCAAAATCGCAGCGCGCCTCTCCTTCTTCTCGTCTTCCTCTCGCTCCCGTGCTGCTTAAAATAGCCGGAGAATTTTCACGGGCTGTATCCACACTCGCGTTCGCGTCGTCGCGAACTTGTGTACTTCGTACAAAGAACATCCTGCGGGAATTACGAGGGATATAAAGCGAGTTTAAATTTAAACCTTGACGCCCTGTAACGTTTTGTTTTGCTCGAGTTCACGCGACGCAGTTGCGAACTCGATTGGACCTTCCGAAAGTATATAAACATCTATGAAGAAGTGTTCTGTGAGAAAGAAGCTCGTGATTCTAAACTGCCACCGCTTTTACATCTTCATTGTGAGAGATGTGCATTATTTAAAATAGATGCATTTAAAATGGAAATATAAAATGTAAAATGTATTTTGTATTTTGCATTTAAAAAACGTTTTTTGTAATCCCATGTGTAAATGTTTATGTAATTTAATTTTTGTATTTACGATTATATTAAAAGAAATAAGAATTTAAGTATAAGAAATAATAGTAGAAAATATAAATAATAAACAATAATTATAAGTGAAACACGACCGTTTATATATGATCAATTAGAGAGGAAAATGCCATTTACGGTCCGGATTGGATAAATAAAAAGAAATATGAGTTTAAATATAAATAAATATAAAAATATTTTTAAAAAAATGGGTTTGGACATCCATATTGCACATCTCTGTATCATTGTTCAATTTAAAAATAATCAACTTAAAAGTTCTTGAGAGTCTTATAAAACTGAATATTTTGTGACTCGTGAATTCTGATTCTGCTCTATCTTATGTATTATTAAGAGTCAGAATTCTAATTGCGACTTGTAAGATAAGTCTAACAATAAGTTCAGACTGTTTAGAGGGTGCTTTAAAAATATATATTATTTTTGCAAGTATATTATCCGGGATAGCGCGAACGCAGTCCCGACTACCAAAAATTATACGTCCGAGATATCCACATTAGGGATATTCGCAAGGGTCAGCCCTAACCGTAGTGCAATGGAAGAGCCTCGCCCTGGAGGAACCGCCTTCATGATCACGGTAACCTCTACGCCAGGTAAGTATGCTTCTCGCCGTCGTTCGAGTCCTCTTATAGGCTTCGATGTTGAATTTTAAATACGAGAGAAACTTGAAGGTGCTGCGCGACCTAGCGTGAGCTATTCGAACTAGTATAGCTGGTCTCGCTCAGCGCAGCTTCGGAGGGGATAGTCCAACGGAGTAACACGTGAATGATAACATGTCTTGCAGGGGTTTTTAGAGAATTGATCAAAGGGAGCATTAAAAGGGGTTAAACCGTATAAATAAACTGTAAAAATATTGTGTATGATTTATATATAATATAAATGTATAAAAAAATATAAAATATATATACATTTATATATACATATATTATATATACATTTTACTACAATATTATTATATAAATATTATATAAAAAATATTATTATATAAATAAATTTATATAATAATATTGCAATAATATATATTGCATTTTTCGTTCTGCAGCAAGAGAAAGAAAAAGCCCGAGGAAGAGACGATGATGTGGGCTGGAGAGCTTTGAAAGGGCGAGAATAGCGTTCACGCGATCCGGAATGGACGCAGCGTGCCGAAGGAAGAAATCTTCTCGGTATTCCGACCGGTGAATAAATCGCCGATGGCAAGGCCGCGGACTAACGGCCGCCAGTCTGGCGTCGATACTGCCGGTTGCAACGCGCGGGCGAGGATGCGTTCGATACGCATCGCGAGCGTAACCGCGAACTTCCCTGCAAAACCGAGCGGTGCGCCTCGTCATTCCTTCGGAAGGTTAAAACTATTCGTGTAGTTGGATTTAAAAATGAAATTAATTAAAAAGGCGCGAAAGCTCTCAACTACCAATTATTATTACCAGATTGGTTAATGCAATTATGATAAGAAATTTTCGTCGTTACAAGAAACAGACGCATGTAAAATTATGGAGACATGAAAAAAAGCGTTTGATATACATTTTTTAT
Source organism: Leptothorax acervorum (assembly GCA_035220615.1). NCBI lineage: Eukaryota > Metazoa > Arthropoda > Insecta > Hymenoptera > Formicidae > Leptothorax > Leptothorax acervorum. Next base: position 288,708 of record JASTWQ010001260.1, on the reverse strand, counting down.
TCGTTTTTTTTTTACATCTTTAGTTGAAGTTAGGCGCAAAGATGTGATCGAAAATGTGCACCTCTGTGCCATGCATTGATGCATGCAGGTTAAAATTTAATTTGATATGAAAATCGAACAAGAGTTTCTCTCGATTATGATTAAAGAAAGCTGTAAAGTGTGTGTAACATTCGCGGAAATTAAAATAAAGAGGCTGTCATATTCGATCAATTTTTCCTAATACGAAAAGATAAAAAATGCTTGAGAAGTATGCAGTATCGCACTGGTAATTACATATTTCATAAATTGATATTGATCATGATATCATAATTATATCTATATAGCTATACAATCTTACTTATCTTAGCATTCTCGAAAATCACAGCAGATTATCGATTAAAAAACATGCGAGTTTTAGTCGGATGAATCGGAAATGCCGAGACAATGCCGCAATCCAAAGTGCATTGGAAGCAAAAAGAGTCTGACGTAAGGAACTATTTAAGTTATTAATAAGAAACAACGTTATACAAGAAACTATACTAACTATAAAATTGCTTAATTATGTAACATTACGTTCAAAATTTCCAATTTTATTTTGTCGTACATGTGTATATATTTATCTCTTTTTAAAAAATTAGAATATAAATATAAAACAAGCTTTAGTTTTTTCGTTTTATCCTGCTCTCTATCGAATATGAATCTTTTATTTTTATAACATTTGAGAAACATTTTGGAATAAACATTTGAGAAAAAGTTAAGATGCAACCTACTATATTTTTATAAAATAAAATATTTTATAAAATATTTATATTTTATAAAATATAGTAGGTTGCATCTTAACTTTTTCTCAAATGTTTATTCCAAAATGTTTCTCAAATTAAATATTTTATAAAATAAAAGATTCATATTTTATTTTATAAAATAAAATATTTTATAAAATAAAATATGAATCTTTTATTTTTAGTCTTCTCTATATTCTTAGTAGGTTGCATCTTAACTTTTTCTCAAATGTTTATTGCATTATCACTCGCAAAAATTCTTGTATATAGATATAAAATGTGTAATATGTGAATGTAACTGTTCGCCGTGTATTGAGCTCGGGTCCGTGGGTTCGGTAAACCCAAATGACTGTGCGGATCAGTCATCCCTGCGGGAACACATCTCTCCCGTAAGCTTGTCAAGAATCGCAGCATCTCGCGAGGATCCTCCAGTCAGTTCGTGAAAAGCCGACAGTCGCAATCGAATTCTTTAGGAAATGCCGCGTCACCGCACCGGGCAGGATCTTCATGAAATGCCGCGTTTTACGATAAGACTGCGGCCGTGTACACAGTTTAACTTCGCGCGTACCTGGAAAGTATTTTCTTTACCGTCGATAGCAGTCACAAATACAAGAACAAAGAGAAAGACCCGAGACCGTCATCAACGTCACGTCGAAGTTCTTCGGACAATTCTACCGCGTCGCGAAATAAAAGGAAGCAGAAAAAACGTACAAAGACGAAGTCAAGGCGTTCCACAGATGGCTCGAAAAATTCGAGAACGTCGTTTAACGAGTCGAGGAATTGCAAGAAGTATCAAATAATTCACGCCTTACATCAACGAAATATTTTTCAGAGAAAATAAATTAATTATAAATTATGTAACAAGATTCTGCAGAGTAAATTATGAAATTTTAGCTAGCAGCATGTTCTCCATTTGATAAATATATTTGGTGGATAAATATCGATACAAAAAATGTAGATCAAAAATCGTATCAGAAAAACTACTTATATTCTTAATTAATTTAAAATTATTTTCAGCGAGAATTGCCAGGCGTCGCGGTCAACCTCTGAAAGTTCGACGTTGACATACTCGTCACGAAAGTTGCGGTGAGACACAGGATGATAAATTTAATAATCAATGACATTGCAAAAGTGACATTCTTCCTTTATAATTTCAACCTTGCTTTCCACCGCGTAAGCTGGGAATCTTGTCTTTCGTGTCAGCTTACTGACTCAACCAGATTCCTTTCTAGACTAAAATAACAGCACACGACATTAGATGCCGAGTATCCTGGTACATTTAGTATACCTGCTATGTATTAATATCTGATACCGTTAAGCAGTATTTAATATTGAGGATAATAAAAATGCAAGAGTAGCAAAACGAAATATGCGAATATTTTCAAAAATGTCAGCATGCAGAAAAGGATTATTCTAAGCTCAGCGAATGCATGCATCGCTCATACTCTGCATAAAGGAGTCAAACTAAAGAATTGAACGCGTCTACGTTGTCAATAAGTCAAAATACGACGCTTCATCGCATTTATTTGAATTGTGTGCAGCACGACGAGCACATCAGGATCGAACACGTTCGGACGAGTTTCCGGCGGTTCCCGGGATTGGAGGAAGCAAATATGTACCTGTCACGAAGGTGACGGGAAAACGCGTTAAAAAAAGATTCCTCAGGCTCGGCGTGCCGGAGGATTCGCATTGTTCACCCGTGAATTTTTGGCAGAGCGTCGCGGTACCCGGGACGGAAATTCGCACGGACACGCAAATCCGGGGAGCACGCCTGTGGAGAGGAGCAAGAGGCGGAGGAAAAGATCGCGTCGCCGACGTAAAAAGGCTTCGAAAAGAGAAAGCGATCGACCGAGGCACGACTGCTTCACGACGCTTTGCGCCTGTGTGCGAGGTCGCAGCTCGGATGAGCTAAGAGCTTGCAAATGCACGTCGTCTCACGAGAATCCTTCGCATCGCGAATACTCTGTTGAAGTTAATCTACAATAATAATAACACTATAATAACCGCGTTATATTAATTCAAAATGAATGTTAATTGTCGAGCAGCGCTTTGTCGCACATTTGATAATTATTCTTTATTTCAATAAATCAAGCTCTTTTCTTTTTTAATTAAAGCTAAAAAATTAAAGAAGTAAATTTTATTGTGTCGGGAAATATATTATTAAACAAAGCGTTCAATATGTAAATAGTAATAAAGATATAATTAATTGGACACGCAAGATTATCAAGATGCAATAATGTCACGTTGCTGCGAATCATTGACTTTTTACAGAACGGACGAGAAGAGAAAAAGTCGAAACGAGTGACACGCAGAAACGCATTAAAGAATGATACACAAGTGGATGGATGTACTGCAGGCCCATCGACCAGCAGCGAGAGGAAACCTGCGCTCAAACATTCGCGCGAATTATCGCCAGCAAAACCAAAGTTAGCACATTCATATTTCTTATATAAGAGATAGCGTTTTTTTTTAACGACTTCTACTTGATTATCGAAATTTGTAGTGAAGAACGGAGCGTAATTATCAGATGGTCAAATACTGCTCGCAGAGGAATTGGCAGATTTAGTGCTCGCGTAATTAGATTGGTCACAAGACAATAGTAATTTAGTACTTTTTGATGGATTGATATTCTAAATATAAGTTTAGAACGCTCTAAAATGTTTGTTATCTATATTTTTACGCTTTCCAAGCAATGTTGTACAAGATCATCTAAACTTTATTCGTCTAACATGCAAGTTCTACAACGCGAGTCTATAACTTTAATATTAAATATTATTAGAAATATGAATATTTCTGTAGAATAATTTTAAAAAAATATAAATAACATGTTTAATTGAAATGGATTGTAAAAACAGCTTCACTATTATCCATCTTGTTGTTTTCCTGTTTCCATATTGTAATGTTGCCATTTTTTATATACATATATACTATACATATATGCATAAAATAAAGTATTTAAAAGGAAGAGAAAAATTATATATACAATAATTTTTCTTGTATTATTTTCGGGTTCTATATTGCTTGGACTGGTTGCAAGTTTTGATATTTAAAAAATATCAACCGATTTAATGTTTTGAAAATATCAAATACCATTTCTCTTTTCGACGATTTATTCAGTAATATTACTAAAGAATTCACAAATGTAAAGCAGTCCTTGTGTGGAGTTACACTAAAATGTATCTCAAATTCGGTATATAGAGGAACCTGAGCTGAATCGAGGATTATTAACTGGATATTGAGTATACTTATGTATGTATTATGTTGATATTGCTAATACATTACATGAAAGTAACAATTGTCTGTATTTTATGTGTTGTACTATCTTATTATAGTAACAATTCAAGACATACATGATGATATACAAAATTCGCCGCGACTGCTCTCTCTTCAACATGATAATCTATTACGAGAGATGTCCATTTATAAATATAATATTCCACATACAGTGCCAGAGGCAGTGGTCATGAATGAGGTCAATTAATGTCATTATGTTACCATTTTGTTATATTACCCTAAAACACATATTCTTTCGTACTCACTCGTAACTTTCGACTAATCGTTATTATTAGATTCTGCGTATATTCATACTACACATGCAAACGTATCGCGTCTCATTGAAATGAAATAAAAAAATATTTTGTAGACATGTTCTATATGGGCACAATCTTTCTGAGAAGCGTCAAAAGCTTCAAACAATCTGCTTCGATGCGAAGTTCTGTGCGATCATCAGGCCGAGACAAAGGCTCGCTGAGAGTAACTTAAGCTATTATATTATTAATTTACATTACGTATGCGTGAGAAATGAGTTTCAAAACACTGGAATGACCGGTCCCTCTTCAAAGAAACCGTCGATCGCTAGCGTAGTCAGCACATTATCGAGTCGAACGATGCAACGCTCCTTTCGCGTATTACTCAAAATGTAGCGCGAAACTCGAATAAATTAGGCTAAACGTGTGCAAAAAGCGCTTGAGTTTGGCAAGTCGGCGAGTAAATATCTTCTACCGCAATATTATTATCTCGGCGTCCCCCATCTCGAAGGAAGAGACGCGTATAAACGAGGAAATGCGAATTCACCGTGTACTACGTCTGCTAGAATTCCGTAACTGTTTCTCGATTTCAAATTGCCGTAGATCCGCTCTTTGCAGAAAGTCTTGCCGCTCTAGATATCCGTCCTTGCCTTTGTTATGAGTATTGATTTCTTCCTCAATGTTCTCTTGTTTCTTGAAGTTGTCCCAATCTAATTTAGATTTTTCTAACGTACTAATTTTGGCCTTTTTTCCGATCTGTCCCAGAACCGAAGAGATGCCGCCTAACCCGACGCGTCTAATGCCGCCTCGACCGCGTTCTCGACCGCGTTCTTTGGGCGAGGCGGGAGATGTGGATTCCGGTGGCTTCGCGGCGGAATTTTCGGCCGCGGAAAGCGATAATCTGGCTTCCGCGGAATCAACCGATACTTCCTTCTCGACCTTTACTTCTTCACCAGCAAATTCAAAAACCTTGGTTATCTTAACCTTTTCTTGGACTTTTGGCTTTTGAATTGGTGGCGATCTCTCGTTCGACTTATTGATTGAATTGATTGAATTCTCTGGCTTTGATTTCGCAACAGCTGTAAAAAAAATATGTAAGTATATTACACGTTTGAATCTCTTTAGATATTAGCTTGTTCTAGATGAGATAATCACTTCTATCGACTGTTTTCTAATGTAATAGCATTAAGCCCAAAAATATCTTTAAATCATATTATAAACATTACATATATAAATATAGAAATTATATTATAACATTGTAGATATATCATATTGTACTTTGTTCTTTAATATAAACGACTTCTCAAGTATTGCTTCATACTATTTAGTGAAAATTTAATTTTAAAAAATACTCGTTATGTATTATGTAACTATATAATAAGCGATATTTATTCCATGCTCAGCTACATTAATATTTTGAACAGGCTTTACCTGTATCCTTCATGAAATCAGCCCAAAGAGAGTCTGCTCTCTTTTTTTCTTCTTCCTCAGTGAGCTCTTTTTTCTCTTTACATTCTTCTTCCTCTTTACTTCCTTCTTCCGACACTTTTGACTTGTCTAAAGTCCTACGCTTTGCCTTTTTATTCTTTCGACCCTTAGACCTCTTTGTACCTCTCTTCCGTCCAGTATCTCTTTTGTTCTCATCATTTTCATCCTCTGGACCACTCTCAATTTCACCTTCGGACTCTACTTCGGACACTGGATCACTGTCAGCGCCATCAGGAACATAATCTTCGTCATCTTCGTCTGAATCAGAAGGCAACTGATGTTCTTCTGACATGTTCGAATTAGATTAGTATAGAAGATACCTGGGGAAAAAGATGATAAAAGTATTTACATATTCATTATAATTCAACATACAATTTTTGTTATAAGAAAAAAATTTTATAAATCAGATTTTCTTACAAAATTTACACACGTCATTGTTTCTATATTTCTTTGTTACAATTAATAATAATATATTTTACAAAATAATGTATAATATTAATATGCAAGATTTATTTTATGTCTTTTTATTTCATAATTCTAAAATTATTCTAGAATCACTAGATGCCATAAATAGTAATTAGTGTTCAATTAATAATTAAAACTTAAGCATTTTACATTAGTTTAGTCATTATTAAACTATATTATTTCGTAAATAAAAACTATTAACTTTAATACTTTAATACTGATATTCCTTTGTTCAATAAGTGCTCGAACAAAGCTCCGAGTAGAAATTTCACAAATTAAAAATTCTACCGAATTTTACCACGCTTCTTCCTGTCAATCCTGTCTCGTTAACGTTGCGAAACTTAACCTCTTTAATCAAACTGAACAGGTCGATTCCCAGCGTAACTGAACGTGATATCTAATGCGATTTCGTGACTCACGTTCTTTTGAACGGCGTGTCGTCGGTGCCAAAAATTCCGCGAGCGGACGTCGGTTCGCCTTCCGGAAATGTCGTTACATCGAGACGCGACGGCGGATCCGGCGTTTTGGTCGCCGCGTTCATGAATCGTCGTCGGCCGGGCGCGGGCCTGAATCGATCCCGCGCGTACACGCACCAGGCGTGGAGCACCGGCCTGGTCGAAAAATCCGTGAGAAACACCTCGGGTCGGGGATAACACCTCGGATAGGGGTACCTCGCGAGACACTTGACCCGACTCGACTCCGTAGTCCGTAGTGTCCGTAGACCGTAGTCCGTTGCTCCGTTCGACTCGCGCAAATATGCGCCTAGCCCGTATCGCATCGCACGTCGCACTATTCGGCACAACCAGTGTCATCTTACAGCAGATCGGAGAAATACGGCGTAAAGTTTGGGCGATTCGCGTCGATCGTGCGAATTGAATCTGGCGAGTTTCTTCTAATCGCGATTAGAATTTTATATTTTTCATTTAATAGAGATTTCTTGTCGGTTTCTTTTTGGCTCAATATTTTTAGATGTTTTCTAATGAAGTGAAAGAATCATAGAGCCGTAGAGAGAGAAGTTGTCAAGTGTGCAGTTAATAAATTTTAAGAAACTACTTTTGTTCCTTTAAAATTCAATTTGAACTATCTGTGCAGATTCGCATCAAACATCAATTAAATATAAAATTCGAATTATAATTTTAATAAGGATAAAATTAAATTAAAGATAAAATTCGAATTATAATTTTATATGCTGTGTATTTTGATACATATGCATATATATGTATCAAAATACACAGCATATAAAATTATAATTCGAATTTTATCTCTGTCCTGGGATCTTTCTCATTTCATCCCTTCTTTGGCAAGAATACTCCCGGTGGTTTGCCATTGCCTTCCGAGAGGTGGCAACCGAACAAAAACCGACTGTATTTTTGGTCGGATTTGAACTCGGTTCGTCCGTTCGTCGGGCTCACTAGCCCAGCGCGCATCTCTTTGCGCTACGATCGCCACAAAATGTAAAATATTTTTAATGATTAATATAGCATGAATAAATAAGTGTATTTATTTTTGTGAGTAATATGTATTTTTGACGTGAGTAACCGCTCCTTTATCCAAGAAACTACAAAAGAAACCTTAAAATGTGATTCGCATCTCAAACATCAGGATAAAATTCGAATTATAATTTTATATGCTGTGTATTTTGATACATATGCATATAATATGCATATATATTCGAATTTTATCCTGATGTTTGATGCGAATCACATTTTAAGGTTTCTTTTGTAGTTTCTTGGATAAAGGAGCGGTTACTCACGTCAAAAATACATATTACTCACAAAAATAAATACACTTATTTATTCATGCTATATTAATCATTAAAAATATTTTACATTTTGTGGCGATCGTATAGCGCAAAGGGATGCGCGCTGGGCTAGTGAGCCCGACGAACGGACGAACCGAGTTCAAATCCGACCAAAAATATAGTCGGTTTTTGTTCGATCGCCACCTCTCGAAAGGCAATGGCAAACCACCATGGGAGTATATTCTTGCCAAAGAAGGGATGAAATGAGAAAGATCCCAGGACAGAGCATATATCATATATGCTGTGCTTGCCAGAGTGTGACAACCTTTAAAGGAACCTTATCAATATCTTAAATTATTATCTTAAATATTATTAGTGCACATTGTTAGAATTGCGAGGAGCAGATTTTGAGCATCTTCGATTCATAAATCGAAACTGGCCAAGGTTCTGGATAGGTGGAAGGTTGGATTAGGTAGTGAGGAGGGAAATGAATGGTAACCCGTTTCGGGAATCCATATGTAAAAATAGAAAAAAGGAATTCCACTAGATTTACAAGATTCAATGAAAACATTTATCATTAGAGTTTTCATCATTTCTTGCAGATGGAATTGAATTTCATCTGATTTCCAAGAAATGATTAAAACTCTAATAATAAATGCTTTCATTAAATCTTGAATTATATGATTTACAAGATTTAATGAAAACATTTATCATTAGAATTTTAATCATTTCATGATGGAATTTAATTCCATCTGATTTTCAAGAGATGATGAAAACTCTAATCATAAATGTTTTGATTAAATCTTGTAAATCTAGTGAAATTCCTTTTTTTTATTTTTACATATGGATTCCCGAAACGGGTTAACATTCATTTCCCTCCTCACTACCTAATCCAACCTTCAAGCAACCTATCCAGAACCCCGGCCAGTTTCCCGCACGAAAGTTTCGAACACGAGTTTTCCTCCTTCCCGTGTGGGGGTGGAGGCTAGCAGTTTGGAGCGGTAAAACTCGTGGGGCTCGATTCTTGAACTCATTCGCAAGAGAAACGTATGCGCAAATTCTGCTTTTACAGAAAAGTTGCAAGCTGATTGGCTCTCGTATGGCTTTTAGCCAATCAACTTGCAACTTTTCTGTAAGAGCAGAATTGCGCATACGTTTCTCTTGCGAATGAATTCGAGAATCGAGCCCCTGATGTGGTCCGGTGAACCCGGTTCTCGAGGATACGAGTCTAACGCTTTACCACTAGACCACACTGCCGCCCTATAAGAATTCCCTTTTTTTATAAACCTATTTTTTATATAATTAGATATTAATTTTTTTGATAAAATTTCAATAAATTCTTTGCGTGATATTTTTCGCCTTTGTTTAGTGAATACAAAAGAAAACTATTGCAAAACCGCCTTGATCTAATAGCATAAAAGAATCTCATCTGCCAACGATTACAATTTCTTGCAGTAGGTACTATATTTAAATATACATTTTATGTATATGTATATTTAAAACATACACATAAAATATACAACATATATTTTATGTGTATGTATATCTATATTTAAATATTAAAAATATATATTTTATATATTATGTACTTTATTCATTGTTCTCAAATATTTCTCGTATTGTGTGATATATAAAATTATAAGTAAAAGACTCTTTTGAATTCTAATGCAAATTATAGACCGTCTAAAGTAAGTTTAAAACAATTAGCTTTATTTAACTCATTTACGTGTATATTTAACTTTTATTTAATTTATTGATTGAAATATATGTTGAATTATAATAAATATGTAAATACTTATTTTATCATCTTTTTTCCACAGGTATCTTCTATACTAACCTAATTTAAACATGTCAGAAGAACATCAGTTGCCTTCTGATACGGATGAAGATGACGAAGAAGATTATGTTCCTGATGGCGTTGACAGTGACCCAGTATTCGAAGTGTAGAGTCCGAAGGCGAAATTGAGAGTGGCCCAGAGGATGAAAATGATGAGAACAAAAGAGATAGGCTGGACGGAAGAGAGGTACAAAGAGGTCTAAGGGTCGACAGAGTAAAAGACAAAACTAGCACTTTATGTGTACCCAGGAGAAAAAATTTTTCAAATATAATTATAAATAAAATATATCCATATTTGTTTTCTTTTTCTCATAGTATAATCTCCGTTCTCAGAAAAAAAATAAAAATTAAAAAATAATTTAAAAAGGAATATTTTCGCTTTATTGTTTTACAAAAAACGATGCGTTATTTTTTAAATTATTTTTCAATTATTCTTATTATTTTTCTTATATACACGAACAGAGATTATATAAAAGAAAGAAAACATATATCATATATTATGGACATATTTTATATATAATTATTGTATATAAAAAATTTTTTCCGGGTATACAACTCATGAATTAAATTACAATAAATACATGGCATATTTTTAGAATAAATAGGTAATATACATTTAATTAAATATTTCTAATTAACGTTTACTTTACTCTCATACTGTTTTCGACTATATTCTGTTTACATTTCAAACGCAATTATTAACTCACTATTCTCGACGATGGAAGATGTAATAATGTTACTATATGATCACAAAATGATCTTTTATATTTTCATTAAAAAGAATCGGTACTACATCTATCAAAGAGAATATATAATATAAGATATTAAATTTGTCCACAATATTTTTTGCTCGTACTAGGTGTTAAGTACCCCGCTCTTATTCACGATTTGTTACAAATCTCTTAAATGGTGACACGTTATAGTGAGAAAAAGGTCGGAGAGTGTCGAATTGCCAGACATCTTTCACGAATTTGTCGAGCAATAATTTAGCGCCTTCTTCAGTATCCTAAGTAGGATCAGTATAGGGGCCACCGCAAACCTCATATTACAGGATCCATTTCGAATCCTAATTTCGACGAAACGGATGACTGCCGGTTGACGGGGATTTGCGATGGATTATGGATCAGCCGACCCTTCCTCTCGAAGCGAAAGTCTGAATAGATGAGGGCAGAGAGGAATGAGCGTATGTGTGCCAAGGAAATATATAGTCATAGAGCATAATTCGAAGTCATTGTTATATATTAATTCAATATTAAGCAGCGATCAACGCGCGAATTAAATTCCATCGCAATTTCCTGTGAGTAGGCGAGAAGCTAATATAATCCGATACGCCAACAATCGCAACTATGTAAGCTCGAGCAGATGGTTAAATAATAACTATGTGTATCTCAATCTAGCGTTACATATAGTCTCTAAGATCGAGAGAATATGAGATTATACACATACCTATATACATATAACATATGCAGAATTTAATACAATTAAATACAGAGTATCACACATTATAGTTATGTGAGAATATCTGAAGAGCAGTTCATATTCCGGCATTCTCTCTTTGTTAAATCGAGTACGAAATACTTATAAGAAATCATTTATCTTAAAGAACGTACAATGGTGATTACGATAAGAAATTAAGTTCTTCCATATCTGGTAAAATATCAACACACACACACATTATCCTATCTATAATATTACTCGCCAAATATATATAATCTTCGAAAAAATATTTAAGGATATCTTTAAAGTCATCTAAATCACAATCGGAACGTATGATTCTATTTAAAAGCGACTAATATAACATTAAAGAAGTACAATGATGATTACGATAAGAAATTAAGTTCTTCCATATCTGGTAAAATGTCAACATTATCCTATCTATAATATTACTCACTAATATTAATAAATATATATAATCTTCTCGAAAAAATATTAGGATATCTTTAATGTCACCTAAATCACAATCGGTAGGGATGTATGATTCTATTTAAAAGCGACTTGTATAATATCTATAGAGATTAAAAAAAAACAGGTAATATATTTTTATATTATTTCACAGCAGTTATATAGAAATCAAAGCCAATCAATAGATCGAATGGACGATCGTCACTAATGTGAAAGTCAAAAATTCACGTGATAAAAAGTCAGTTTCAGAATCAGAAGTAGAAAGTAGCGTTTAATGCGGGATATTAATACAGATTTTGGTTTCTTCCCCCTTACATTTCCATCGAGACAGAGAAAGAGAGAAAGAGGGGAAAAGAAGAAAACCAGGAAGGATGTGCCAGGTGGCTACGAATGCCACGACGTTCCCGCGGATTGGATCGAGCAGCATCTCGGAAAACGAGATGAGGCGAATGAGACTAGCGACTGATGTTCGAAAGCTCCGCCTGGTTTTCGGGACGTCCCAAATCTCCGCGTCCCTCCAACAAACACATCTTCTGTCTGTCTCATTCTCTTCTCATTCGCGTTGCTCCTCCCGGTTAATCTTTCAGCTTCTACTCCGAGAACATTGACTAACAATTAGTTACACGCCGCAGACGCGATCTGCTGTGACCTGCCGGTGGACACTCGCGTGATCGCGAATAAAGAAAGGAATAATCGATCACAGGTATCGAGCAAGTTGCATTATTAATTGTGCCGTTCGGACGCAAGTGACAACGACGATGATCAATGATCTAAATTTAGCTATTAAAAAAGAAAGAGAGAAAATAGTTTTTACACTATTCCTTACGTGCAAAGTTGTATCGCGTAATTTTGTACCTTGGTCTTCGGTCTATATCTTGATGTAATTGAATTAATAATCATAGATTAAAAAATTAAACGGCGATTTGTAGCAGCTTGTTATTTCGGACTTTGTCACTTGTGTTCCGTTATGCCTGAAGTTCTGTGTAATTATAAATACCTATCTTTAATTGTTGCGGATGTGTGTTAAGAAAATAAACTGAAGTCTCGTGCTTTTAAAAATCTTTGGATTGTGTATGTGCAAAGTGCAAATTTGAACAATTATTAAAATATTATTATTAAGGATGTTCGGGCGATACAGGTATATTTTCCCTGTCAAAAGTTAAATTGCTTATGTACAATCAATTTCTAAAGTTAAATCATTTTGTGAATTTGACAACATTGCGTGGCATTTTCGATAGTGTGCGTGTATCTCATAGTCTCCTCATCTGTAATTAAGCGCATTTAAGTACATATTGAGCGTATGTTAGTATGTATTGAGCGTACTTTTTGGCTAACCTAACAAAACCGAGAAATTTTTTGGAAACATTATTAAATAAAAAAAAACGAGTCTCCTAATGAAGCTAAAAATTGGTGTGGATAATTATATAGTCTTATTCGTTCTGCTTGCAAAATTTCATATTTTTTTCATCCATTTTCACTGAGATATAATAATTTTTCCTTATTTGCCCTTAGACTACGTGTGATTTTATTATTTAATTTCTCAACAACAAGCTTCCTAAACAGCCTGAAACTTTGACAGAATTTTTTTTATAATGAAATCTACAGATTTATTTTGGATTTAAAGAGTTTTCATTATTTTAGTCGTAATGCCCGAACATCCTTAAGATTATTATTCCTAAAAATAATAATTTGCATTTTTATCCTAACTCAATGTTTTAAAAAATATTTCTAAATAATAATTTTTTTCTCTTAATCAAGAGACACGGTAGTGTCTCGCGCCAAGTACGCGCGGAGCGAGACAGCCGTGGCTCTATATATGCGACGCGACAAGTTGCGAGTACCCGAGATTTTGATATCGTATAACACTAAACACGGAATATCAGTTCGCAATTTAGTTTCCCGAGTAGATTCAGATTCTGCGATATAAAACGCGCAAAATATTAAAGAGAAATTATATAAGTTAGCTTTCAGAAAAGCTAAATAAAATTGTAAATAACAATTTTTTTTATTTTGGTTGTGTAAAAATAAAATAACGCGAAGAGAGAGAAAGCTTCGCGTTCGATAATTACATTCGCTTCGCTTACGTGATAATTAAATTTTAAGAACTTATTGTGTTGATGCGCGATTTTTAGTAAATTAATCGTTTTAATTATTAATTGCTTTTACAATCACTATTTCTCAATGGACAATCAATCATGTGCTGTAAAATACGTGTATGCCTTGCTGTAGTAGTTTAATTATATTCGCTTTGCCTGTGTGAGATCCTGTTTTTCAAATTTTTCCAATATGAAAGAGAAAGAATAACAACTTTGATACTCTTTATTTAGCGGATAATTATTTTTTTTGGTCATATATAAATTCTGTTTTTCAGAGGAATAAAATAGAAGTTTCTAATATGACAAAGAAAACTACGCTCTCTCTCTCTCTTTATCTAATTAAATAAACAATTCTTTTAAAAATCTCTTTTACTGTGATAACTATCTATCCCTCAATTTTCGAAAGCATCGTGTAATTTCGAATAACTAATTAACAATAGCTAATTGATGTAACAGGATGCCTCGAAAACGGCGCGCCTCGACATCGTCGTTAGAGGAATATCCTTCTGACGAGAAATATATGAAGGACGACATGGACAGTCGCGCTCCACGAAACGCGGCAAATGCCCGGGAGCGTGCGCGAATGAGAATATTAAGCAAAGCGTTTTGCCGATTAAAGACAACATTGCCTTGGATTCCAGCTGATAGTAAATTGAGCAAACTGGATACGTTACGTTTGGCCGCAACATACATCGCTCATCTGCGAGCAGTGCTTCGAGATGACGGTGAAGCTCATCCTGAAACTACGAAATCCTTGTCGCTGGCCTTAGTGAGTGTCTATCCTTATTAAAATTAAAACTAATCAAAGTTTGAGCAAGCTTTCCTTCTTTTCTTTTTAGGAAATTATTTCAACCTTAAATAACGTTAATAAGAACAATCGTTGCATATTAATATCACTGAGAAAAAAATTGTTTCGTCCAACTAAATATTTAGTCCAATACGTTCAACTAAACATATTACTATAATGATGAAACAAAATATTGTTTCCATAATTTGTTTCAGTAAACAAATTATGAGGTTTGGAAACAATATTTTGTTTCACTATAGTAATATGTTTAGTTGAATGTATCGGACTAAATATTTAGTTAGATAAAACAATTTTTTTTTCTTAGTGTAACGAAAAATTTTATAGTAATCAGGCAAAAATGTTTATTAATAAGCAATTTCTTCATCAATCAGAGAGTTATTAGTATAGGAAATATAGATAAATTTAACGAAAAGAGATCTATAATTGTCCAGTATCTTTCAAAATTTTTCCGTAAAGTCTTAATTGAATTAATTATCTTATAATATGTAATTTAAAAATATTCCACAAAATGTAGAATAAAAACAGGATTTTTTTATTTATCTAGCTGATTTTAACGGAGATCCAAGTGAGTTATTTCCGACCTATTTCTCGCTCTTACAATCAGACTTTCGACTTGATAACGATTCCGTAAAATAACACAGAGACCAGGTGGATCCACTCGGAGTCGCGAGCGCCGTCTTCGCAGTCATCCACTCTGTTTATGTCTGTCCAGGTGGATCGAATCACTCCAAAACCCACCACCCACCCTTTGCCGCCATTAATTCTAAGTTAGTTCCGTTGTTTGAAGAAGCATGCCGTTTTCCGCTGCGAAATAGTTGGTCTCTCGTCACCGTTCTCTCGCGAAGATCAAAGAATGTTCTATCTGTAAAAATACTTCTATACGAATTCGAATAAATTCAAGCTGAGCTGAAAAAACATGAGATCTCATGATAGTACATAAATAAATGTCTAATTTATAATATTAATATATCGATGCTTGTAATTGTAAATCGGTATTTTACGGCGACATCGAATTTTAATAATACTCGAGACGGTCATAGTGCAAGTCGCAATCTAATCCATTTAAATTCGATTCAGTAATGCGGTAAGAATAATTTTAATTACAGTCATGGCCATTCGCTATTCAAAGCAACAACGCAGCCACGCTTATGAACAACAGTTGCAACGTGTCCTCCTCGACGTCTTCGAGCTGTAATCAGTATCGAGGCCAGCAAGCGACTCATGAGATCCAAAACTTCCATCATTCAGGTCATCAGGGCGCGTCCGCGCGCCATAATCAGGAGCAACAGTTCTCTTATTACTAACAAAAAAATTCTGACAATCCGATCAGAGCTTAACTGACAGCGAGCGATATCTACGAAGAGCGACCACCAGCTGGGTTACACGACGACGACGGTGTTGTCGTGTATTCACGCCTTATTTATTCCAGAGTGCCTTACTCTAGTATTTATTGATTTAATCTTAATGTATAATTATGACTGCATCCCCATTTTTGTGCGACAAGGAAATAGTATTCGTGTCTCGGTTGTATGCATTTTTCGCATATCAAAGAAATGTAATCTATTTTGCATATTTTTGAACGACTTAATGAAATAAAATTATACAAGTAAAATAGACACAATTATTTTGCTTTATTTTATAAAGAGGAGAAAAAATATTGAGAATTCAATAATCTAACATTGTCGAGTTATTTTGGTCCAACATCTTTCGTGAAAAAATATTATACATCTCTTCGTGAATTAAGAAACTGTTTCCTTGTCTCATGTACTCACTTACCGCAATGTCACATAATATTGTAATCATAATTGATACCAAAGCATGTTAACTAGTCCAATAAAAATGTTTCTAAGATTTTCAAGAACTCCTTTTGTATCTATTATTTAGTGCGATATTTTCCATAAACAGATTATTCATTCGAAAAGAGATTGTTTCCTTGTCTCACGCACTTACTTTCTGCAATATCACGTAATATTGTAATCATAATTGATACCAAAGCATGTTAACTAGTCCAACATAAATGTTTCTAAGATTTTCAAGAACTCTCTTTGTATTATTTAATGCAATATTATACTAATTTAGATCGTTAGCAATATACAGAGTGTAGCAAAATTGTAACGACAAACTTTATCATTATAGGAATGTTAATCTCGAAAGTAGAAATTGTAATCCTTCAGTTTAGATTATTTTAAAAAGAACATTTTGAGAATAAGAACCAATGTGATGCTTCATTTCTAAGATACAGCATTAAAAGGCGATGATTGAGCACCTGTTGATAGGCAACCATGCAGCTATTAATGATCTATCGCTTGCGAAGCAACAATCGATAAAAATAACGTATATATAGATATATGTATAATAGGCAAATAATACATTCCCTTAATATCTCTATAATATATTGGTAAAATTTTGTTATTTTCTATATATTAAATTGTTAGCAGAGAATATTTCAATGCAACGTATTTAGAAAATTAATAATAATTATTAAAATATAGAAGGTTAGCAACAAAGAATTCCTTTAACATTTCTATTAAAAATATTTTTGCAATTTAATTTCAATTATTTTGTGTTATTTTATGTTGCGCGTGTGTAAGTATATGACTTTGTAAAAAAATACGATCGACATCTCTCTCTTCTTGAGAAACGCCGAGCGGTATCCGGAACAGCAGAGAGGAAGTCCGCGGTAAGGTAAGAAGGATAAAAGAAGTTCAAGTTAAATAAACAGAGCGAAGGGCCTTTTGTGTAAACCCAATACTAAAATAATATATCCCACACGGCGACAAATCGACCGGCACTAAACGTATCGCTTAACGTCTCTCTACAACAACATACACGGACTTCGGAAATTTATAAACGAGAGATGATGGTCCTCTCTCGCCGTTTTCCGACTACCCTTAAAAATCTCCATCGCACTATTTTCGGCCACCATATGTCCGAGGCATACAGAGGCATACCGAAGGCCGCTGCCTGCAACGGCAAAAGTGATCGAAGAAGATCAGCTCGGATTAAATTAAATTGTTAAGTTTATTATCGAAAATTTAAATTAAAAAAGACTTAAAGAGCTTGAGACTTCAAAAATGTCTAGTATCAATTAAGAGGAATATATGAAAGCTGCTTAATCAATGTAGTTCAAAAAATTAGATAGAAACAAAATTCCGTGTTGGAATTTCGATTATAATATGCATTAGATGAATTACTTGCATTCTTGCATGGATTCATAATATTCATATAATTTTTGCGGGTATATTGATTCCTATATATCGTCATTCTATATAAAAAACGTGATGAGATGTTTCAAATCCAAGATATTTTATTTCGATATATTTCTGACATAAAAGATGAAATATATGTTTTTGCAGAAATAAGTATGCGGATGTTGCATTTCTTGCATAATTCTATGCGAAAAAGTACAAACAAGAATCCGCATTACTAAAACCGAGGGTCACTTCTACCGTTCAATCTTTCAAACTACGTTGATTAAATCATCTTTAGCGATTATTGTACGATTATTGTTACTCTAAAAATGCTGGATTTTTTCTACCGCTTCGTATAAGTGCAAAGACAGAAATTCTATCGATGAAAAGGTTATTCGTGATATAAAATATCGTGAAAATAATCTCGCGCGGCGAATAACCACTCTTCCGGTGGTTGTTCATCAAAACAGCTATAGGGGAAGACGTCGGAGTAGACGTTTCGAAAGGTAATTAAGCGACGACGAGAGGCAGCTTCGAGAACGCGACTGATTCCGGGCGTCGGGATTTCGAGGCATTGATTTTGAGCCGCGGGATTTCCGGGAAATCGAGGTCGTTTCGCGCCTCTTGCCGATCGCAACATTGCGCACGTGTACTACATGTGATAATGATGCTGATGTGACGCCGATCTCGCCGCGAGGCGTCGCGCGGCAGTTTTCGTGAGTTTCGAGACGCACGCACGCAGCCATCGCGTGCGCGGCGCACGGCAGATCGGATTTAGTACCGAGCGCAACGGAGCGGAGCGAAGCGAAGCGGAGCGGAACCGAGCCGAGCCGAGTCGAGCAAAGCGGAGCGGGAGCGGGAGTTTTCAGTGTCGGAGTGTCCGCGGCCCTGACGCGAGACGTCGATCGATTCACGCTGTGTCGTTTTGTACGTGATATACGCCGCGCGGATTTCATGATGTAGCCGCCAGCGGTGATCCTGGATTCTGGATTAGACAGGAAAGGTAGACGCAGCTGACAGTCGCGGATCGTGCGCCTCGCGGTAATCCACGGTAATCCGTCCAATCGAACGCGGTCGACGCGCGAAGGACGATCGTCCTTCTTCTCCCGCAAGGAAGGAGAGAGCTTCTCGCTTCCGTCTCTCGTCGGCCATCCTGTGTACACAATTGTGCATTCCCGTTTCCCCGACGTCGTCGTCGCGCGCGTGCCACGGAGGCCACACACGCTCCACGCTCCGCTCCGGAACGGAGCGCGTGGAGCCCTCGCGGGGCCAGCTGTCGAAGCAGCGCGAATCATCGGCGCGGCGTCAAGATGGCGTGTGCTACGGGCACAGCTGTTGTTTACCCACAAACCTGTGTGGAGCGAGCCACTGGCTGCTGCTGCTGAGAGAGGCAGAGGAGCAGAGAGGAGCGCTAAGCGCGTGGCCGAGACGCGACGCCTGGCCTGGCTCCCCGTAGTCGGGACTGGTCGCGGGGGAGACGATGGGAGATACTCGACGAGTGAGCGGGTCGGAGTAAACGGGGTAACTCGCGTGCGAGCTACGTGACGGCGACGTGACGGGAACGTGACAGCGACGACAACGACGACAACGACGACAACGACGACGACGGCGGCGGTGGCGGTGGCGGTGGCGGTGGAGGCGGCGACGGAGGCGACGGAGGCGACGGCGTTGGTGACAGTGCTGGTGGCGGCAGCGACGACGACGGCGGCGGCAGTGGTGGTGGAGTTTGTTGTGGTTGTGGTGGTGGTCGTGCTGTTGCTGTTGCTGGTGGTGGTGGTGGTGGTGCGTCGAGAAAAAAGCGGGACGCGCGAAAACGGACTCGATGGAAGAGGGTAGCGGAACCCGCGGCGGCAGAGGTCACCGAGTCAGCGCGAGAAACTAACCTAGTTGCGTTCCGCCATCGCACGGCACGAGGACGGCGACGGCGACGGCGACGGCGAGGTGGCGCGATCTCGGGAGGGTGCCTCGATACCGAGGGAGAGGAGCGGCGAAGTTGCCTCGCGCCTTCGGCGATAAGTGCGTTATCCTCCTTAGGAGCACGGCTCCCCTCCTCCATTTTCCCGCCACCCCTCCCCCCTTTGTCTAGCTGCCTGTTCGTCCTGAGGCCACGCTGCGTTACGTAAAGGAGCACGACCGGCCGCGAGGTCGACGTCGTCGCGCCGAATCCCGTTTGTCTTTTCCCGAGCTGCATTTTGTCGTCCACGTGCGTCACCGTTTCGCGCGTGCACTTAATTCTGTTCGATTCCTCGCGGTTTCGAGGTTATAGACCTGCTGACTCGCACGACTGTCTCGGCCAGACTCCGGTTGACAAAGGCTGCTGTTACCTATTTCTTTAAATTATGATGAATTGACGAACGTGTATCTCGGCCCTTTGCAAGGTCTTTAAGCTTCCTTTTCTTTCTCTTTGTTATTTTCACGACTCGATGACAGCCCGTAAATCATTTATTTGTACTCGCTTATTCATCCTTGTTACCCAATTAAGATATTTTGCTGTATTTTTTTATCTCTTGACAGCTCATTGTCTAATCCTGCAACCTGTTCGTGATTTATCATTCTTGTACGATTGTGGCGGTGTGTCAAGAAAAAAAAGCCTTGAGATAATTCCATTGTCTGTACTTATCGTAAAATGTTCGAGCAAAACTTACTTCTGTAAATTTTTCTCTTTATGATTTCTATGTTGATAATTTTTTTTATGTTTTACCTCTTATTCCTCATATATTAATTTTATTTGTTCATCGAACACGTGTTATCAGAGATTGCGGCAAGAAATTGTGATATGTGTGTTCCACAGGCATCACCATGAACGCCAGGACGCAGCTGTTCGAACTGAGCATGGAGGGACGTCAGGTGGACGAGGCGGTGGCGAGTATATTCCACAGCGTGCTATTCCATCGGAGCCTCGGCAAATTCAAGTACAAACAGGAAGGCAGCTACTCGGTGGGCACCGTGGGATACCAGGACGTGGACTGCGACTTCATTGATTTCACTTACGTTTGTTGCTCGTCGGTGCACCTCGATCAGACGCTGAAGCGCGAGATATCGGGCTTCTCGGAGGCGTTGCGCTCCACCGACAGCCCGGGCTCCGGTCAGATATCCCTAGAGTTCTTCCAGAGGAAAAAGAGCCGCTGGCCGTTTCAGCCGGAGTGCATACCGTGGGAAGTGTGGACCGTGCGTCTTGAACTTATCAAATTGGCCACCGAGCACGAACGGCAGATATGTCGGGAGAAGGTGGGTGATCTGCTGACCGACAAGATCCTCTATATCACCGAGGTCATGAATCGGCACGACTACATACCGAAAGTGCCGAGCCAGGCCGAGCTGGATCTGATCTTCGACACCTCGTATCCGGACATACAGCCGTATCTCTTCAAATTGTCCTTCACGACCTCCAGTCCGTCGACCACCACGATGGGCAACACCATGAAGAAACTGATAAGAGAGACGCTATCCATTTAGTCGTTATAATGTATAGTGTATAAACTTTTCACGTTAGTGCATTCGTATAGCTTGTTTAGAGTCATCAGAACGCAAATCTCACTTTCCTCTTTTTTTTTTTTTTTTTACCATCCACGAGGCACAAGTTTCTGCATTGCAACAAGCGATTTTCAGATTTTCGTATCCATAGTGATTTTAACCTGCCATCATAGGCGTTATTATGAGTTTCGGAAAAGATAAATTTGCGTTATAAAGGAAGCAGAATGGTCCCGAGTCTTCGACCACTTCGTTCCCGGCGGAAACTACCAAAAGTACTCGGAGTACTTTGCCTACGTGGTAGACTCTGTCGGGTTTTGTAAACTCCGTAACAGTAGTGTCTCTTATAACGAAAATAATTCCTCGTGTATATCGCAGGGACTTCCGCTGCTCTATGTCTCTAACGTCTCTACATAGTACAAATGAACACGACACTGTGACACTTGCTTCTTTTGTACTTTACTATGAACGTCCGTCGCATAATTTTAGCAGGATCACGTTAGTCACGCGTTTTATACAATATTTTACCTCTTAACTCTCACTTAAATCTCCACAGGTGACCGCTGTGGCAGAACGACATTATGTTCCTCTCTCGCTTCTCATCCTTTTCAAATGCTGTGTATATCGTAGAGTAAACTCGATCGAGCGTAATTTCCTTTAGTAGATAAAGAATCTTCGCGCGTCAGACGGAGAAGATAACTTGATTTAGAGTAAGAATACAGAGATTTCGGATCTCTAGTTGAGAAGCAGGATGTCTCCAGGTTCTTTAATGTCCAGTAGAGTCTTTGAGAATACTGAATCTTAAAGGTATTTGTAACTTACTTACTCCTTGATAAACTCCTCCGACTACACGACGGCTGTATTCGGCGCTACTATACACTCTGTTTTTCAGTCACTAACATTGAAAGTATACATAGTTATCCTAAACTCTTTGGCGATCACAGAACGCTTGGATTATTCCGCATATGTACATATATACATATGCGGATATATCAGATATATATGGAGGGGTTAAAGCCACAGTGGTGTAAGTCAATTTTTTTATCACTTTTTTTTCTTTATCTTTCAACATATCTACATGTGTAGACTGCATCTATGAACTCAACTCGATAGGTTAAAAAAAGTGACTTACACCACTATATGGCTTTAACCCCTCCATATATATATATATATATATAACGCGTTGCATTACACACGGCGTGTATACACGCGCTTTTGCATACAAAGCCGCTATTATTTTCATCGTAAATTTAACGCTGAACATCCGATCGTGTCCAATACTGGATTTAGTGGTACGGACAATGCGTAGCGGCCGAGTCATATTTAGCGTTAAATGTGCGGAAGAGCAGAGTGTTTATTATAATTACGGTGTGTATGCATGGAAGCGATTGTTATTTATTTTCACGAGTGATGATGCGTAACGCTAGGCGTTATGTGTATGCAGATTAGCAAATACAATTATTTCTATATCGTTCTCTTATTTCGTTGATCTTAAGTTACAACAATCAAATTGTAAAATAAGTTAAAATAATCATTAAGCCAACGCGACGCCCGCAACATCGAAGCGCACCGGGTGATACGAAAGAACCGCACGAAAAAAATCGCCGTCACATTACGCGATTACATTTTCCCCCAGACGTTTCGTGCCTTCGTATCGAATTTTTGATAGAGAAATTGTGTGCATAGGAGACTAACATACCAGATGATAGTGTCACTATTATTTATTGAGCTCGAAGCATCTCATTCATCTCGTAAAAGTGGAATAGTCTCTCTCTCTCGCGCGCGCGCGTGCAGAAGACAAATCTGTGATCCTTCTCGGATTCGAGGCGGTTTTGTTCTATTCCCTCATAAAGCGACGAATGTGTGTGCCGTTAACGTCGTGTCGTTTTAGGATTTTAAAGCTGACGGAAGGCGTAAACGGCGGATGTTCGGAACGACTCGGTCGGCGGCGACCCGCGCGCGATCATACTTATTATATTATACAATGTAAATAGTGTCTGAGGAATATTGCCGTAAATCAAATCACGTCGTGCCGAGAGGGTCACCGCGCGTTCCCGAGATCCGCTCCTTGGCCTTACCTAATGACCAATCAATAAAAAATATCACGACGCATTAGTAGCGCACATATACCTTACGAATTAACCGTAGACGAGAAGCGTAATGTTAATTTAACGATTAATCATATATCGTCCCTACAGCTTTTTCTTTCTCCGCCGATGTTCTCCAGGTAATTTAAATATATGCAATTGCGACTTAGCTGAATGTTCCGTGTACTCGAGCGTACGTCGATTGGGTGTATCCTACTGGAGTGAGTCTTTTCTTTTCTCCTGTATCGACTAAAGAAAGGAAAAAAAAGGAAGGAAATTACGGTGATCGTCGACAGTCCGCCGCTCTCTCTGCGATTCCGTGTAGAAAATCGACCGCAGTCTCTTTCCCTCGCACTATCTGGCTTTTACTTTTTACAATATTATATGACGTGAACGATATATTGTAAATGGTGAAAAGGAGTCGCGGTGTGGGAGCCGCGATACGACGTTATGACAAAGAGAGGCGCACATACGTGCGCATATATGTGTATATATAAATATGACATATTATATAGAAAAGAGCACAAAGAGAGGGAGAGAAAGAAGGAACGAAAGAGCGAGCGATTGGCTACGTGTGCATGTGTAATTAGAGTTCTGCGAGTTTGTCAAATTGCCACATGCTGTTATAAATAAATAAAATTATAAATAATATATATATATATAAATAGCAGAATAGATAAAACCGAGACCTGTATATTATAAGCAGCGAGACAAAATGTGACAAAATGTGTAGTGTATAGCGAGGAAGATGAAATATCTGCAAGTTTTAATTTATCATGATGAGTACGCTGACGATAAATGATTAATTATTAATAAATTACTGTATTTTATAATACCACTTTTTTCATGGAAACACCTATGCCTCCCGTTTATCCACAAAGCATTTAATCTCATTTCTATCACGCAACGAGATTTCACAGTATAATTTTATATATATTCCGAAAATATCGAGATATCCATGCTTTATGTTTTTAGAAGCAGTAAATATAATTGCATCTTTTTCTATCATCACGTATTAATTAAAAAACACGTAGACTATTACGTTATATTATATTCATTATTATACCGCAAAGAGTTATGAGAAAAGTTGTAACAAGAATATAATTATTATACATATTGCGATATTTCGTAATTATATTATATATTCAAGTTTCTTAAATATCTTAATTATGCTTGTAATATCTTTGTTTATTGACATTACTTTGAGTATTCATTTACCAATCCTAAAAATATCTTCTTTATCGCCGTTATCTTCTTCAGGAGGAATAAAAAAAAGCAAAAAATATACATATATACATAAAAACAAACCGCTTCCGTTAAAAAATATATCTTATCTCGGATTGATTATCGACTCAAAAGTCCAAATAATTCAGATTTACGATAAAGTGCATAACTTTTTTTTATTTATTTTTTAAAAATAGAAGCCTAAGGCGCAGTTTATCGCTCCGTCGCGTGCTGCGCTCTAACGGGTGACCTACAAGTTTTCGGCCGGCGCTCGCTCGGCATCGCAACGCGCGTAACGTAAAATTAGCCGCGGATTCCCGGATATCAATCGGATCGCGGTTGTATACGAAATACGAGGCGTACGACTCTCGTCGACTTCTTATTCCCGACATTCCGTTCCGGCGTTCTTCGTACGCGTGAAATCCCACATTTCCCTGTCCCCTCGAACGAACTGAAATAGTTGGCATATCTCGCGGCGGAAGTCCATTCGCGAACGAGCATATATAACCGAGTTGAAGAATTTTTCCGCAATAAGATGCAAACGGGAGAACTTTTCCCTTTCCTTCCCCGCTCGCGCCGCGAATTCGTCGCTCTTTATCCTCTCCTCGCCTCTTCCCCTCCACCCCGAAACTGAATCACGCCAGCGGACCTCCGCGTGAAGAATATGTTCATTTCGACTTTATTAGATTCTGGAGAACACTCCCGGACTCGCGGGAATCTCAAGTATTTTTGGCCGACGCCTTGACATAGCTCTCGACGCCACGTGGCACAAAGCGGATCGCGATAAATCGCGAAACATAGCGATTCTATGAATGAGTATTTTATTTCTGGCTCACCTGGCCGCGGCTTACTGAAACTATAACGTGCAAGTCGAGGATGGTGACAGGAAAGCGAAAAGAAAGATGCATTTAAAGCTAGCTTTTACGTTATTTTGTAGAACGCTTGAATTAGTGTTAATTATAGAGTGCATTAGGTATGCCGAGTCTTTGGTTTTGTTTCGTTTTTCCAATCGTCATTCCGAGAAATAAAAAGAAGATTTATTAAAGTAAATTACCGGCCAAAGGACGAGCAAGAAGTGAATTTAGGTGTTAATTATCAATTTAATTTATTCAATCGGGAAGAACAAAATTAAGAAATGTACAAAAACCAAAAACAAAAGCGGTTTTTGTACATTTCTTAATTTTGTTCTTTCTTTGAATAAATTGGTAATTAACATCTAAATTCACTTCTTACGCGTCCTTTGGTCGATGATTTACTTTATAGCTTTAGCTTATAGCGAGCGGGGAGATCAACTTTATTTAATTTAGAAGATTTATTTATATACGCGATAAGTGGCAATAAATATAAACCCTAGTTAATATTAGCAACATGTTGGTTGAATATTTGTTGTATTAAGCCAATATTTCTCAATGCAAATCTAATATTTCGGTTATTAATAAAATGCAAGTGCACTGCCAATAGCTAAAAAAGAGATAGACCAATATTGGACCAATATTGAGAAATTATAGTCTATACCTAACATAAAAATTGGACATATATTGTTAACCAATATTGTTGCAATAAAGCTGTGTTACTATAGGGAAAGCGGGTAGTTCTATGTGGAGATCCTTATAACATCCTTATAATTACTTCTGTTGTTTTATATATCTCTCCCTGGGCTATTCAGATTACATTGCAGCTTTAAGATTCGCTTTTATACTAACAAATTGTCATACAGAAACGAAAGGATAATCCTCTTTGTCTGAAACGGAATGGCAAATCTGGCTTTCGCCCAAGTAAAAGTCATTTATATAAGGTAAATACTTTATACTTGAGTAAAATTACCAGTCATTCGAAAGCTCTTTTTAAAAATAAAAGAAGCTTCCGAATACAAAATATTATTCAAAGGAACGCTACTCAAACGCGACACGCGCACCGTTTTCTCGCTCGCGAAGGAGATGCAGGCCTAAAATATTACGCGAAGGAAGGAAATGAACGCCGGCGCGGCGGGGCGCTCTCAAATTTGCGACGTACATTCACCGTTCGGCGACGTTTAAAGTTAAGCATCGACACCGATCGGACCCCACCCCCGCCCGTCGCGGTCGTAAATATATTTCCGCGTGTACATACAGGTAGGCGCATCGCGATCATACGCGATCATATCACGCGTGCGCGCGAAGCCGCCCTCGGTCTCCCTCGAAGCCGATTTTCTCGCGTCTCAGTCGCCGGCAGGACAGGGAGGCAACGCGCGTACGCAGCTCGGCGTCGCGACGCCCCGGCCCCGGGTGGTGGATCGTCTGCGCTGGTCAGCGCTGGTATTCGAGATGAGAGCATCGAGCGCGCACGACAGATCGTCTCGCGATCGCGGACCCAGCATCATCGACGAGAGTCGTCGCGCGGCTGAACGACACGCGTCGAGTACTCCACGAGGGAGATCGAGCGTGGTAGAGATACACATGTGCTCCTTAGACACGTGCACAACGTGCCGCGACCTTCCACGCGCGTTTTCACGAGAAGAGAAGATGAGCGATAGATAAATGGAATGATAACGAAGTCGCGGACTTCACGAGAGGAGGCTTCACTTCTTCGGACAGTCTCGATTGTGGACGATGATCGAGCGTACGCGCGTACAACGGACCCGCCGCGTGTCGCCGTGAAAGAAACCGGAGGTTTCTCATCTCGATCTCGCACGAGGAGAAAAGCGACCAAACGTATATCGTGTGATTCTTCGGTCGCGGATGAAACTGCGATGAATTGCAAAAGACTCAAAAGAGGAACAACCGTGTAGACGAAATCCGCTCTCGTGCGCGTTTGTGAGTACTGAGTGTACGTGTGAGATTGGTTTTTATATATTTTCGCGTGCGTGTATCCGCGTTTCTTCGCCTCGTGGGTCCCTCGAGGATGCGCGAGCCCCCCAGTAGTCACGCCGTCGCGTCGGCCTAAATCTCTCGCGTAATCGCGCCGCGCCCGCGCGAGAAATCCGCGCGGCCTCGCGACGCGTCCGTAGACTCTAAGAACTTCGTTCCGCGTCAACGGCGAAACTTGGCGGATCATCATCATCGTTCTCATCGCGCGACGGCAGAAATTGTCTCAACTTCGTCCGCTCTCGACCCCGCGGACTCTTCAACAGGTGGCCGAAATCGATCTCGCACGTGTACAGGCGTACGTGATCACTTTCTTCGGCTTTTTTTTTTTTATTGCTGTTATAATCTTCTCTAAACTTCTAGTCTAGATTGTAGATGTAAAAGTTGGAAATATTGAAAAGAGAGAAGGCTCCCTTTTGAACAGATTTGCCCAAACACTTTCGGAGTATTATTATTATTTGTTTTTTTTTACAATAACATGGCAGTTATTTGCAAGGATATTAAGAATATTTGATTGTCGTTTTGGATTAGTTAAGTACTTAAAAAGTAAAAGTTTATATTATCATACATAATAAAGTTGCGATTAAATTATTAAGTTATAGAGAGTTATAGTAACGAAAAATTCTAAAACTGACAAATCAGCAAGAAATTATTTGATTGTTAACAAAATTGGAGATACTTTTATGAATAGAAATGCAAAATTATGGTGTATAAATTAAACTATTAAAGGAACCTTAAGTATATATTTATTATACTTACTTATTACTATATATTTATTTTATTTAAGAATTTTAAGTGTATATTTAATTCTGCCTTTAAAAAATTATCCATCGTTCTTATTTATCGAAGATATAATAATAAAATAGAGCAATTATAATGAATTTATTAGCTCACGCTATATTAACCGCTCGGCAATTCGTGTTTAAAATGGACATTTTAACAAATGTTCCCCATTCTCTAAGCCTCTCCTAATTGTTTCTCGATACTCTATTGGCTAGTTCACAACGAATTCATTAATATCTACCATGGCCGTTAAAACCGGTCCATCAACGAGCCGTGTAGCACGTAAACGCGCTTCCATTAATCTCCGATTAATACGCATAGCACATCCAACGAGTGGAAAACTGTTTCCGCCCTGTGTAATTTACGATCCTCCAGCCGCGCGTAAATAAATCCGTGCGCGTTAGAGCGGCTGTTAAAAAAACGTCAGTGAAATCGTCGTGTCGCCTTTCTGACAAAATTGTTACTCAACAAGAGAAAAAAGAAAAAAGGAAAAAGGAAGACAAAAAGAAAGAAAAAGAGAACGCAGAGCTTTATCGTCGGAATACACGCGTCCCTATTTCCGATTCTTAATGACGAAACAATCTTGAGGAGTGCCAAGCTTTTTAAATAGTTCCTCTGCCTCTCTCTCTCTCTCTCTCTTTCTCCTCACTTCTCACTTTCAAGACTCGTGGAAGCGCGACGTGGCCGGTATTGTCGACCGCTCGAAACTTTCCGAAACGCTTGTTTGACGGCGACGACGACACTGCCAAAGTTTGCTGAGGGTTTTGCCCACGCCGGCCAGGTCATAATCGGTACTCCTAATTGCTCTCCCATGTCTTGTTTCAGCGAGAGGAACGACCGTCGCGTTTCCCGGGGGTTCGAAAGTTTCGTCGCGGAACATGTTAATTGCCTGACTGTCATCGCCATTCGCTCACCGAGTACATAAACGCCGAACGAACCGAACGAAATTGACGTTTCTATTAATATTGACAAGCATATAATATTCTATGACGTAATTCTAAATAATCAAAAAAAGCTCTTGATATAAATGACGATTGGATGTTAATTTCTACGTTGTAAATCGTCGCGAGGAACAGCGTAAAGATTACACTACAATTCGAGAATAAGAGTGAAATGCGCAACGACGCTTCCGGCGAGCTTTTTAACAGTATCCCCGCTCGTCTATCCGTACAAAACCTCCTTTCTTAATTAAACATTTACTCACTGCCACCTAGCAAAATTAATGAACAAGGAAACTGGCGTTGCCTATAAACTCATCGTCATTTATTTAACGGCACTCGCCACTTTCTGTTTCAATGTGACTTCTGCTTGGAAGATGGGTTCATTGTGAGAAGAAAAAAGAGAGATACTTTTATCGATGTTCGATTAGAGAAAATGTGAAATGGACTTTAAGATTCGACGATCGCGATAATATTCGCTATATAAAGAAGGAACTGAATATTCGATGTGGGATAACGATCAATAAAAGCGTGGCGCTCTTCATTAATCTGTCCTTAAACTGTCAGAGAATCAATCTTAAATTAAATCGCGCTTAAAGGATTATCACGGCGGAAGTCGAGCGAGAGTTGCAACGCTTGCATACGCGCCAAGCGTAATCGATGCCCCTCAAACAGTTGGCCCTGCGAGGATACCGCGGCGCGAAACTCAAGCTATAATCTGCTTATCTGGGGCTATAACTCGCTTATCTATCACAACTTCCAGCGCCTGAGCGTTCGCCACGCCGGATAACAGCAGCGCTGTTGACGCTAATGGGCGAGGAGCTTCGTGAGAAATTAATTCACGGCTCGTGGATCGACAACGTCGGCGCGTGTATACTCCGCTCCGATTTACTTCCGGACAACTCCCGACTCGCCGAGTCGCATTACCGGACCGACCTTCCGTTTCGCAGTCGTGGGAGATGATGAAATGAACCGTCAGCGATTCCATCCGCGTCAGCGTACCGTTGACGCATGATCGATTCGACGAGGTAGCGGACGAAGAGGGAGAGAAGAAGGAAGAGGAGAAGGAGGAGAGAGAGGAAGAGGAGGCAGAGCAAGAGGAAGAGGTAAAGGGGGCATCGCCGGTCGCGAGTAACTGACCCGCGCTCTTCAAGATGCGCCATGGATAACGACACAACGCAAATAACGTCGGCGTCGACGATCGCCCACCTCGCCATGCAGAACCTGTCGGCGCGCAACTCGAGCTACCTTACGGAGGACATAACGTCGAATCTGATGGTCCAGATAGTATTCAGCGTGTTCTACATCGTTATCTTCGTGCTCGGCATATTCGGTAACGTGCTGGTGGTCTTCGTCGTCGGGCGGAACCGGCAGATGCATACCGTCACAAATCTCTTCATCGCAAATCTCGCTCTCAGCGACGTGCTGCTGTGCGTGCTGGCCGTGCCCTTCACCCCCTTGTACACTTTC
Source organism: Leptothorax acervorum (assembly GCA_035220615.1). NCBI lineage: Eukaryota > Metazoa > Arthropoda > Insecta > Hymenoptera > Formicidae > Leptothorax > Leptothorax acervorum. The sequence goes on along the minus strand of JASTWQ010001260.1, from coordinate 258,079 downwards.
ATGAATGGCTGGGTCTTCGGTAAGACGCTCTGCCATCTGGTGCCCTACGCCCAGGGGGTCAGCGTGTACATCAGCACGCTCACGCTGACGAGCATAGCCGTCGACCGGTTCCTGGTGATTCTCTATCCGTTCCATCCGCGCATGATGATCAAGATGTGCCTGGCGATCATCGTGGGTATTTGGATGATCGCGTTATTGGTCACCTTGCCGTACGGGCTTTACATGCAGCAGCTGGAGGGAAAGTCTAATATGTCCTACTGCGAGGAGAATTGGCCGAGCGAGCCATTTCGCAAGGTCTTCAGCTCGCTCACTTCGATACTGCAGTTCGTCGTGCCGTTTTTCGTAATCGCCTTCTGCTACGTATGCGTGTCGATCAAGCTGAACGATCGGGCGCGCGCCAAACCCGGCAGCAAGACCAGCAAGCGCGAGGAAGCGGATCGCGAGAGGAAGCGCCGGACCAACCGGATGCTGATCGCCATGGTCGCCATATTCGGCGTGTCTTGGTTGCCGCTCAACATCGTCAACGTCGTTGACGACTTTTACTCGTACGCCAACAGCTGGTCCTACTACAGGTTCTGCTTCTTCATGTCGCACTGCATCGCCATGAGCAGTACCTGCTACAATCCTTTCCTTTACGCCTGGCTCAACGACAACTTCCGCAAGGAATTCAAGCAGGTATGTACACATCACGAGAGCCAAGGCCAAGCTGACCTTTCGAAACCACCTTTCGAATAATCTGTCCATTTCATTGTCTTTCATTCATCCGCGAGGTATACAGCAAGCAGATCATTTTTATTACGATTGGAGAGCAGACGCGTATAATACTTTACATAAAATCATTCGCGAAACCATTCAGCTACAGAAATGGTGCGTTAAAAATTTAATCTCTCGAAGTTCTCGAAGCAAGCGAGTTCTCGAACACGAATTCGCAAATTGTTCTCGGGGCTTTTTAAATTTCTATTTAAGCAAGAGAGCTAGGCGCAATACTTCTATGAAAAAAGCAATAGGTATTAAAGATTATTGTAAAAGCATTGTTCGAAGAGTTTTTTTAAATTTCTAGACAAGAAAGCTAGGCAATATTTTTATGAAAAAAAGTAATGTTACAGATTATTGCATTACAACGTTCGTTTTGGTATATACTTTACATCCTTTGCACAATATATCTTTCTTAGTATGCGTAATATTACATCGCGATACGTCTAATGCATTTAGAACTAATTACGTGCAATTTCTAAGGTGGATCGTGCAAGGATGCACTTTAAGTAATTGGGACAGAACTGCATGTTTACATCGAAACTGTTGCATCGAAGGAGCGACAATTTGATGTGTTATATGTTCTCAATTGCAATACGCTCGGGGAGAAACCAGCAATTTGAATTCTATCGCGCGCCGAAATTAATTTGCAGCGGAGCTATTTCTTCCCTCGACCGCGTCTGCATGTTCGCGAAATGATGAAACGTGTTTCGGACATCAACGTGCGTCAGGAAGATAGTCGCGCATAAACGCGATACGAAGCGTGTATCAACGTGTTTTGCCAGCTGCCTGTTCAGGCCTACTGAGAATGCAACTTGCATTCTGAATAGCAGTATTCAATCGATTCTCTTAAAGATGCCGGTATATTGGCGGCTTCGATTCATGGGCGCATTTGCCAAGGTAAAAATGGTAAAAGGATGACTCGCGCTCTTTATTGTTCTCGCGAATAGACTTTACCTTTGCTATTTGCAAATTCATAGAACGGAAAAAGATTTACGGGTAATAAGAATGCTTTATACTTGGCGGTATATTTTCTCGTCTCCTGATGTTCTATTGGGAAATATGTGTCGGATTTTACGTCGCGATTCGTTTCTGTTATTTTTCTTCCATACATTTTCATTGTATTGCTTTTCTCTCTTTTCATTTATTTTTCTCTATATATATTTATTTTGTCATGGAAATAGAAACGCGAGCAGAATAATATCACTTGATGTGATCTATTGTTTTCTGTTGTAACGTTAGGACATCTTTGTATAAACTCTCGATAATTTAGAGGAATTAACATTAAAGAATTTGATTTTGCGACGTAATTCCACCTATGGAAAATGCTTCGATGGGCGCGTTCAGCAGACACCAACTATTGTACAACTGTTGAGTTCGTCTTATTAACACTGCGTTGATTGGTTGGTTCTAAAAGTAGGAGCCAATCACGTTCGACTGCTACTGAGCGGCTGTGTTTCCTGAACGCGCCCAATATTAATGAAAGTTGATGAATCTCGCGCGCGAGAGTCACGAGCATTTTCTACGCGCTCGTCAAGTTTGATTAATTTTTCTCGACCTGCATTGAATTAATTTTTAATTATCCACATCTGCTACGACTTGATTACGCCCTTTCATCAATTTCCAACCTTAGGTTCCGCAATAATAAAATATGCTTGACGATTGTCCCATAACGACTCGGAGCGCTCTCATAAACTGCAATTACGGAATCGATTAATAATTTCTTCTGCGTTTAAAATTAATTTAAACGCGTCTTACGTTGAGGAATATAGCTGATAAATGAGAATACGTGAAGTCAAATATCGCTCGATTGAGCATGAATATGTCGGGAAAATGAGGTCAGCGTGTTAAGCTAATGAATATTGATAATCGGAAAACTGATGAGCTAACTTTTAAAAGATATTATTTTAATTACTTGTAAATATATAATTTGCCTGGTTAAATATGACGAGTATGTACATTAAGTCGTTAATCGAAATAGTGGCGTAAATTAGTTAAGATTCAATTTGGCGTAAGTCAGTAATAACAAATTATTTAGAAAATTGCGATAGATCTATTAACCTTTCGACTCCCATGTTGATTTCCGAGACAAAGCTCCCAAGTGGGGCGAATGGCTCGTTCCGAGTAAATATGTTATATTTTCTTGAAAATTGTATATATTATGCATTTATATATATTTTCTTCAAATAAAGACTTATATAACTTAAGAATAAAATAGAAAAATTCACAAAAATTATAAAAATTTTCTGGCAGAATTATTTTAAAATGTCATTTATGAGGCGAATGGCTCGCCCCGCTTGGGAATCGAAAGGTTAAATGCTGAAATCTCATACTATCGATCTCATACACTATCAAAACCATCGCTAGAAATTATTGAATGAAAAAAATCGCGCCATTATTTTTACAGGTCCTACCGTGTTATTCAAGAAGCTCCAACAACAGCACTCCGAGGACCAAGGAGAGCTGCAGAGGCGACAAGATATGTAACGGTAATAATACCATGCAAGAGACTCTGCTGCCCAGTAACACGAAAGCGCAGAATCCCGAGGGATGCGAGATGATCATTTTGGAGCAGACGACGAACACTTCGAAGGAGCTGGATCAACCCTCGAGCTCCTCGAAGGATTTCAACGACGCGGCTCTGTGAGGGAAAACGCGAAAGGTACGCAAATACATTTCGTTACGTAAAGCTGTTAGATACGTTAGACGAAGTAAACATCAACTACCAAAATGGAGATGCCGCGGCAGGAAAGCAATTCTATCGCTCACTGTCAAGCCAGTGACAGTGTATTCTTGCGACCCGGATATCGACCAACTTTGTTCCTCGCTCAAATTTCGTTCCATTCTCTATAATAGAACCGCGTTCAAATTCATAAATAAAAATCACTTTCGCCTTGCACAGCGATAATAAAAGTTATCTTTTTACAAATATACGCAATTTGAAGCAAAAGCGAATATGCATGGAAATGTATTATTTGAACATATTACATTTTAATCAGATATTAAAATCAGAGGAGAAAAAAAAAAATTGTTTAAACAGATATTTTAAAGAATTTTCAAGATTTACAGAATAAAACAAAGTTTATCATTGCGACTATAAGAAGATCAAGAAAATCTACTTATAACGTTAGTTTCCATCGAAAGATAAAACGCCTTCCTCTAAACAGCTTCATCTTTCAAAGACAATTTAATTTGGCTTCTTAGTACGAGAGAACTCATTAACATTTCGTAAATCCGTCGAATTCAATAAGAGTGGAAGTTTACTTTGCAGATATTCGTCTCATTATTCTCGTATTAAGAACGGCACAATTTTATCGGACAATTATTGTCTAATGGAATTCTGCCAATAAAAAGTTCATCATTCTTTTGCAATCGCCTTGTGTTTAAGAGACGTATCTGTGAATCTCTTTAGCAAAAACTTCAATAATATCCAGACAGGCTTCATTATGAAGTTTCGAGCTACGTCTCCCTCGGCTTTGCTGTCCTATTCGATAATGGGAATTTGTTGGGGGACTTGGGGCATATCGAACGGCTCGAGTTGCAGCGTCGCGTCGACGTGAATCGACAGGAAAGTTGTACGTCCCATGAAACCTACATTCTTTATACGCGTTTGGCTTATGAAGAACCATCTGGTTCAACGATAATATCGATCGTCATCTGATGTGACAATTCCATTTTTTCTTACACACAAAACATCGGCTATCGCGTCGTTATTTATAGCTTATCGGAAAATATTTAACATAAAATTATTTTATGAGATTTTTAATTTAAAATTTAGTCGCCAAGGTAATATCAAAAGAGAGTATAGATTGGTAGGAAAAATGACAGCCCCTCGAATCTGAGGCAAGATCTAATTAGAGTTGCTCAAAGGCTGGCACTGTAGAATTGTAGATACATCCTGGCAAACGTATTCTTTCGGCTGAATTACATGATTTCTGTATGTGCTTTCCTCATACATATATTCTCTTTTGATACGGATATTGCGAGTAGGGTATCATATGAATGCGTCTAATCTCGGGGTCGTGTAATTACAGCTTTTAATACATATCAGTACCCTTGTATTCGCTGTATAACAGGACACACTATATAATCACCTTAGACAGTCTAATCAGTCTGATAGCTGCTTGATCGTTAAGATACGTTCGTGCATAGCGATCGATCGATCTGTTTAATATACAAGAGGATAATCAACGATTGTAGGCGTATTCTAATTGACATAATCTCTCTGGTCTTACAATATTCATGTTCAGTTTATGCGGTTATTGTTATATCGTTATGTAATCTCTCAAATTTAGTTCATCACATCTCTAGATGAAAATTGCAGAAAGATGTTGCTGTATTGTCTTTATAAATCGACTCGTAAAATTACGTTTATCGTTATTTTACTATAGACCTTGTTTCAATATTACATTGCAGTAATCATAAACCCACTTGTGGATATATCACTATTTTACTATAGACCTTGAAACAAGACCACAAGTGAGTTTATGATTACTGCAAGAGACTATCAATTTCCTGGTAAAAGATTAACATTATTCGTATCGTGAGAGATTAATAACTTTCATAATGAGAAAAAGTCTTAATTTCTTAATTAGAAAAAGAATGTATTACGTAGGATTTAAAACAAATTGTTAAAATATTTTTCAAAATATTCCGCGATTAATTTGTATTTATTCCTTCGATATATAACACGATTATGAGCACGAAGTTGTAGGATTCAAAGGCAACGAATCTATACAAAGATTTAAAAATGGATTTAAACTTCAACTTTATTCTTAAAACGCAAATGATAACGTATAGAAATTTAATTTGCAATTTCAAAGTTTACATAATTTTGTGTCAGTTTAAGTCAAAATAAAATCCGTTATAGATAACGTATATATTTTTCGAATCCGTTAATTAGATTGCTAAATTATATCGTCTATCACGTGTCTTTTTGAGTACGATTATTATTATATTTGTACGATTGATTCATTTTTCCCGATAAACGTCAATTCTCGCAGATGGACGTTATCTTCCGTATTTTTTTATTCCACCTACGATATTTACAGAATGCAACCAAAATCGAGCATAACTCGATACACCTACAGGACAAGCTATATCGCAGAGACGCAGCGTCATATGATGGAATATTACGTAAGTCGTAAGCCATTTCGCGTCATCATATGCGCTATAAAAGGACGATTCAATATCGCCGTTCGGGGGCTTTACCCGTTCGAAGTTTAACTTGCACTCGGCTTTTAAACAGGAACGAGCCCAGCCGTGCGTGGGTGAGCTATCGGAAGTGCTTCGAGATTTAATATATGGAAAGTCTCTCGACAAGATCCGATGCCACCTTCGCTCTCGCGAAACTTTCGACTCGTGACGCGTCATTTCCGGCTGTGCGGAGGCCGTTCGCGGAGTTACCGAACTTCTCTCCTCTTTTACGGTCGAAGAATCGCGCCTGGCATGTATTGTTACGTTGACGCTAAAATATCTCGCGATGCGAGGCTCTCTGCGAAACTTTTTATTCGCTTCTACCTCCCCGTTGTATTTCCCTAGCGGCAGACCGGCGATCGGCGAGGAGATATAAAGCATGTTTGTATATTGCAATCAAAGGCCTGATATAACGCAGACTGTGCAAGCACTGAAAATATAAGAATCTCAGGATTTCACTTTTCGAAATGTCTTATCAGGAAAAGAAACATTTTGATATAGCGCACTTATTTCTTACGTTATTTAGAATAACTAAAGTAAAACAAAGAGGAAATACACCGCTTTTACATGTGTGAAAATTAATTCATTTTTCAAATATCTATATCGCAAAATATCTATATCACAATTTCTATAATTTCGAGGCATATTTAAGCTCTATTTGCGTCGGAATTCAGGGGATAAAATTTTACTTATAATATCATATAATACCATGTACTAGTATTTATACGTATATTTCGATATGTGTGCGCATTAATTTCGATTCCTCTCAAACGTTTCTCGTATTGTAGTCGCGCATTAAATTATAAATAGAATTCTGTCACGATGATTTACAAATCGTCTAAAGTGGACTTTACACAAGCGTGGAATATTTACTCGCAGGGGTAATCAATCGATCTTGTTCTAATCGAAGTTTCCTACTTACACAATCAGTATACCCACAGACTCGTATAAACAGACGAGGGATATCTATAGCAATTTTCTCTCGACGCATCTCCTATTTCGTTTCGATTCGCGCGAATTGCGGCGAGGCGGAGAATGAAACGGTAACTCTTCGTGTGGCGGTAGTTACGTAAGTCGATCTATCTGTTTGGGGGCAAGCGTGCTTTACCGCCGCATCAGCGGAAAGTGCGCAAAAAGGCGAGCTGCACGACTGTGACTAAATGTTGGTAGCGGAATTCTCTACAATTTGCAGTGTGTCAACTAGCAAAAAATTTCTTCGCCGCCGAGAAAGCATCGGCTCCGGCATTCCGTGAGAATCTTTCGTATTTCGCGCTGTATACTTTCCCGACCGTAGCCAGATCGGAGATGGAAATCGCGCACGAGCATTCGAACGGCTCTCCTCACTCTCGTGGATCTCGTAAAGTTGTAAAAGCTCGGGATTCCTTTCTTCACTATGTCCGCTATATACGCGCGCACGCGCGCGTATGTGTGTGTGTGTGTGCGCACTATGTTAGCCAGTTGGCATTTGTCGTTCCGCCCACAGAATCCCATAAAGTACACGTACGAGGGAAATGGAAAAAGCTACGGAGATGAACGTTCTTGCCAGTTCTTGCAAACGAAATCAAAGCATCTCACCGAAGGATACAGGAAAATCAAGTTTCTTAGCACGAGATGGCCCGGGTTCAAAGAGCGAAATTTTATTTCTTCGACGGCAAACGGGAAATGGTATCAGAACGAATATTACACTCGAAAAAGTAGCGACGGAAAACTCGTGCGCAAAAGTCGCGCGTGATATAAAGAGAGTATAGCGAGGTGTAAAAAATATTTCTGATTAATATTTGCAGTTTCAAATATTCATTTACATATTTTCTCATACACTGTGGACGCGAAAACCTAGATAGCCATTTATAATAACTTTTCTTTTACGCGAATATAATTCTTGAAAATTCTTTAAAATATCTAATAGTTTAAAAATCCTTCTTTCTCCTTCTAATTTTAATATCTGATTAACAGGTAATATCTCCAAATAATACATTTCCACGCATATTAATTCGCTTTTGCATTAAAAATCTATTTGTGTATATAATAACTTTTCTTTTACGCGAATATATACAATCAAATTTTATTTCATAAACGTCATGTGAATATCATTTTACATTTTGTAAATCAGTTGTCGATAAAAATTACGTTATTGCGTTAACGAACTAACGATTTCTCCCTCCCAATAAGCATGGCTCCCGTGCACAATTGTGGATGCGGGTTTAATTATCAGCGAAAAAACCGAAAGCTCTAGCAATACGTATTCGCCAAAACTCGGTTTTCCTCTTGCTAAAAAGAGCCGGTAATGAAACCAATTTCCTGAAACGCATCGAACGGGTGAAGCGTGTGAATTGCGCGACCGATCCGTTTCTCTACCGTTAAAATACAGCTCGTTCGAGCTGTCAACGTCGATCAATTGCCAAATCAATGTAACAACAAATGTTGTATCGATGCGGTTTCGCCCACGATGGAACTCATCATAATCTTGCTAATTAGAACGCTTAACCAAAATCGCTGATTACGTGGGCGCAAACGCACTATAACTTGCGGATTACATCGCGTAATAGGGAAAATTAAAGCACTCTTGTTTGCAATTCAACATCCGTGTCTTGCGGTGGAAAAGCACAAGTTTTTACAGTAACAATAACAGAATCCGATACAGCTAAATTGCTGAAGGGATTATAATTAACTAAACTACAGAATCGTGGATTAATGAACGTCGATTTTAAAAGCCTATTACAATGTACAATATAGCTTAAAGACATTTGCGATATATGTAAATAATTAAACATATATCAAATGTCGATGCATAATATAAGACAAAATTATTAGCGAATTTAATAAGATTATTAAATCTTAATAAAAAATAAGATTATTATTAACATTAGATATAAGATTTTTTATTAACATTTAATAAGATTATTAAATGTTAATAAAAAAAGAATAACATGTCTATATTAGATTATTTATTTGCTCATATTTTCAAAAGTTAGAAGAGTCGAACGCTTGTTATGATATCTTGTGATGTATTTCCCCATATTAATGTTTCTCTCGAGATTTTTATTTCATTATTAGATAATTAATATGAATTGATATATTACCATCAATTCAACATTAAATGTTATCAACGACTGCCTTTCGATTTACCGGCGTAAGTTTATTGCATTTTAACAATAATCGCGCGCTCGTTACCCGATTGAACTCTTACTGCGCTATAATACACATCATTATACAAACGCAGACCGGGAATATGCTGTTACCACGATAATGGTTCTGTATTAGTCATTTCCGCAACGTTATTATGCCGAACACGTCAATCCGAATTAAAAGCAACCATTTCTCGTACCTCGGAAAGGGCATAGCATCCGTTCTCTCTCGCTGGCTTGTCCGCTTAATTTTTATCCCGTAATCGCATCGGAGCATCAAAATTGTCCACCCGATGCGGCTGCTAAATTCAACACGAATAATCACTGACATTTTCGCTAACACGAGCAAACACTTCATTTGCGATATTTGCAAATGTTTTGTAGCAACGTTTTGCAAACGTTTCGTATTCCGCGGAAAATAGTATTCATTTGACATTTAATTCTAAATAGGATAAAATATATTTGATTTCTAATAGCAAATAATAGTGCAAAATAATCAATTTCTATATGTAATTATTAAGTTTATATTTGCCGTGCAAATAGTATTCAAGTAACAAAACAATGCATAAGTGTCGCGCGTAGAACTTGAATTTTAATTATTTCATAAACGTAATATAAGTTTTCTATACATGTAAGAATTTTGCAAATATATGTGTAAAAGGAATGTATATACTTATATTATAGTTTAACGCTATTTTAGAATTAAAAATTTCTGCTTATTTTCGTAAAAAAAAGTAAAACAACTTGCTTCAGAATTTCTATACTTTTGTTCTTTAGAATAGTAATGAATAACGATTTTTCCAAGCATTCACCTAGATTGATTTTGCGCTTCCAATTTCGTTCAACTTTTTGTAAAAAGACGAATCTAGAGACAATCAAGTAGTCGCGTTTCACGAAAAGCAGACGTGATTGATCGGTCGGTGATTTTTAAAACGACGTTCCATTCGTTATTCGACGTTTCATTCGGGACAAAATCTACAAAAAACTGTCCCGACAAATTTTAAATCAACGTGATGTTCTCCGTGTTCTGCTCTCTTTCTATCGACCATTTATATCTATTGCAAACGAATCAAAATGTAGCTGAAAAATTAATTTGACAAACACAGCGTGGATATGTGGTTGAATGAACGCGAGAGAACAGAGCTAAAAATAACAGTGAAACGAAACAATTTCGAAGAACGATAGCAAACATCTAAAAAGAGATAGGGCGAAAAAAAACGTAATTACATTAGGTAATAGATTGACAATAAAAATAGCGCGAGTCTGCTCGATCTCTTACCAGATTCGTTAAATTTTATGTGACCGATCCAAATTCTAATTTATCGAAATGTATTATATTTTATATATACGAATGCGTGTCTTTCTCAAGATGGTATACTTCGCAAATGCCATCGGCATTAAGGAAATTGTGGACGATAAATAGATAAATTATGCTTACATTGCTTACATAGGATGGTGCCAAGTTTACGCATGTTGGTTCCGCATACGCGGTCGTTCGGCGCTTCGCTAAACGGAGAATAAGGGGGATAACTCTTCTCACTAATTCATTCCTATTATTCGAACGTGTGCGTGTGCGTGCGTGTGTTTGTATGTGTTTTGCACAATAGAATAGGAAAAGCTTTTCCCGCGGTATATGAGGATGGCTGCTGGTTTATTTTACTTCTCGTTGTTTTCCTAGCCATTCTTTCTCTTATAGGCACATTTTCGCTGTCTCATTGACTTCCTGTTTCACCACGAAATAGTATTTTCTTCACGCGCTCGTCCCTTTTTTACGATCCCTTATAAAAATACATCACAATTAGGAAGTAGTGAATCATCGCGTAGCTACAAATTAATTTCGCGCAAAATTTGTTTTTTATTTATTACTTTTATTTGTTATTTTGCATGAAAAACACTCAAAAAATTTATTTCTAATCTCTATATGGGTAATATAGATATATTATTTCAATAAAGTGATATTTACAGTACATTTATTCTAAAGATATACAGTTACATACAAAATTGATGAAAAATGTTATAAATTCCCATGAAATTGTTTTATACTATAAGAAAGACTAAAGGAAATATATAAGTAAATGTAAAAGAATAAACTTTTATTACATTTATATTATCAAAAAAATGCAAAACATCTTTTTATATACATAGATAATGCATATCTAAATAATTTCTGGATATTTTTAAAACTCGATCAATTTTGTGATTCGTTGAATGATTAATCATCTTCAAATTTGCTAATTTAATAATTACTGCGAAATTGTCGCATACTTCTCGGTTAAAGCTTGATAAATGTTTAAAATATCCTTTTCAGTTTCTTTTCAATATCGATCATGACGATCATTGTTTTGTACTATGTAAGCAATGTATAGTGTATGTTTTATTATTTTATTTGTCATATGTGCGTGTGTGATGTATATTATGCATTATATCCATGTATGTTTCATATACGCATGTTGGTAATAGAATATAAAATTACAGTTGAGTGTACAATTAGTCACGTCGCAAATGCTCTGCAACGTTTGCTTCAAGCATAAGTTTAATATATTCATTCCCTCTCAACTATTTCGAACACACGTGTTTTTCGCGACTTACGCTTGAAAACCGGCAGACGAAACTCGAGCATCATTACACCAGCTGTAATTTCACTTTAACTGGCGCATTGTGCTGAACGAGAGGCAATTCGTGCTTTTCCCTTTATGCGAAACGAGGTGCCATGATTTAGCGAATGAAGAAACGTGTAGTTTGCTGCAGCGAGACACACGCAAAAAAACACGATGGAAAAAGTTACAGTGATTTTATAATTTTATTCTTAGATTATTACTTATGCAATTTATTATACGAGTAAACTTTCTCGTTTATCTCTTATTGCTTCAGTAAAATCCTTAAGTAGAAAATATGCTTAAGAGTGGAATATGCTTAAAACTTTACTTGATATCGATTTTAGCAAATTTGTTATGAAAATTTTTACACTGCCTATTTTTAGAGGAAGTTTAATTGATCGAATTACAGATTTAACGCGGTTTATTCGCGTTTCAGAAGTCTTCGATGACATGTAAATTCATGCTTTGCAACCACTGGAAATGATGGATCGCAGTTCCTTTTGATAATTAATGTTTCTTAATTATACCATTTTCTTAGGATTGCATTATTTGTCATTAGCAAGAAATAATATTGTTGTCTCTTAGAAAAGAAAATAATACAGGTCAAAGGACACGGTTCTGCATGAAATAATATTTAAATCGTTTGAATTTGTGCTTGATGATTACACTTTTATTAATACTGCTCGTTAAAATAAAAATAATCTCTTAGTCGCGAAATAAAATTTTCCTAATGAAATAAGATTCTTCCTACTTTACATTCCTTGTTACATTTGCTTCTTTATTAATTGCCACTCTTTCTCTGGCGAAAAGTAACTCGTAGCGCACTGATGCAAAAATTTGCAAGAAGAAATAATTAAGTTTACTACTGAAAATTAATTTTAACTATGTATTTATTGTTGCCCTTACTTCTTATTTTATATAAATTATTTCATAAATCTTTCTATCCTTCTCTAAGCTGAATATAAACGTGCCGTAAGTAGGTACGTCGTGTTGCTTTGTAATATTTCGCGGACGCCATTCGCAGCGAAAGTTAATCTACTCGGTCGTGAATACAGTAAAGTCACGTTATATTACGTCCATTCTGCAACACTGAAGAAGTTAAAGGTCTCAAGTAGTGAGTAGCATACCGTGTCGTACTTATCGTTTTACGGATTGAAAGCCACCGGCGCAAATGCAGCTGGCTGTTTTAATCCAGTATAACAAAAAATATGATGACTTCACCGCGTTTTACAACGACGCAGCAACGACGTGAGCCATAAACGCTTCATGAGACACAAGCGGCAGCGGTGGCACAAGAATTAATATCTTCCTTGACGCAGTTTCCCAGCGAAATGTTGCGACCCAGTTCTCACACCGTGGTGTGAAAGTCAATATGTTAATATTGAAAAAAAAAAATAGCATTGCAAAATTCTGTGTGATGGAACTTTTATCTTATACTTATGTACCTAAGATGTCCTCTGAATCTCATGCGACTTTTCTTAAATGGAAAAATATGTATTGCATCATATGTTCTTATACACATATATAAAAGAATATATTCTAACTTCTTACGCCTCGTAACTGACACTAACATAAGATGAATTTATCCTGCATCATAAAAAATTTTTTCCTTAGCGTTTTCTTTTTCAGTGTCTTCTCAAATTCTAGAAGAATTATTGTCGAGTATTCCGTTTTTTGTTGGAACACCCTATTATATACAGCGAACGAAGTCAGTCTCGTATAAAGTCATATTTTAGCCGCGTAAAATTTATCACTGCCTCAACACATCACACTTTACGAATGTGCCGCCGGTATCGACACGGTATTCGCAGGCGGGGTCGAGAAATGCTCGTCGTCGTTCCACGTGTCGCCGTTTCGCCGTGCTGGAATTGTGCCATTATGACGGTACGCGTCGCAACTTTACGCAAACTATTCCGTCGTCGCGAGGAATATCGCGCGTACTTGCCTCTTGTCTCACGTGTTTCGCTGGAAGTAAGTAGGTACGTGGGCGAACCCACGGCAGATTACTTCCGGGTAATTTTACGCATGGCAAATCGTCTCCGTAATCGCTCGCGTCGAATTCACAGATCACATTAGTTTTCTATTTTCCGCAGGAGAGGAGGCGAGAATCTCCCGCTGATTTGTAGTTAGAAACAGCTCAGTGCTATGTTATAACGTCATATTTATCGTCAGAAATGGTATAGGTACGTAGAAACGTGTGTAGATATTCGCCGGTTAAATGGTCAACAGCACTTGGTGACGGAGAGTCTATTAACTCTCGTAACGCGAAAATCGCGTTTACGGAAATTCATCATCTGCGCTCACATATATATCGCCATCGCTCGATAAATTATCTCGTTATGAATAGCACAATTCATGTCAAAATCGGGACAATCCAGGAAATATTGAATATTTAAGCGAGCGTACTTCATTATACAACAAAGACTCTTTTACGAGTTTAAAAAAGTCAATCCAAGGTATTCAGAGAATTTTGCGAACTTTAAACGAATATATATATAATACATAAATAAAAAAATAATATTTGCGACAAAAATATTTGCGCAATTTTCTCTATTGCATTTTTTCGCTTTGTAAAAGCAGCGGATAAAACTCTTCAAATGAAAAGAAAATAATACAGAAAGACATCTCTTTTTCGAGTTCGCCATCACTTTGCCCTCTCATGACTTTGACGGGAACACTGACGCGACTTTGAGTAAGAATTAAGCTTACCCACGTGTGTCGCATTCGCGTACAATGACCCGGCCTTGAATCGCGTCTACGTGCCCGGACGCGCGAAGTAGTTCGAGTCAACCATTAGGCGGGCTACTCTTCTCGCAAAGGTTGGAGTTTTAAAAGCGTGCTAAAATTCCAAATGCAACGCTTTCCAGGAGTGTCACTATTAATTCCCTTACGAGTCGGCAGTAAATCGCGGGAATAAAAAGCCATTCCGCCTCGTCGAACATTTTTTTTAGCAACGAAATTAGGTCGGCGTGACTTCCAAGAGGGAAAGCCACTCCAGACCGAAGGATTTGTCCAATGGAACCTTTAAGTTGAATCGAGTTCCGCGAGAGTTTCTCGACCGACCATGCCAACTGGTTGGTCGAACCCCTCGAGAAAAACTTCGCTAAAGGATAAAACCTTCTTCAGAATGAAATAAAATAAAGAGCTGCGACGTCCGACTCTTTTCTGTACAATTCACTTAGGCGATGTCGGATTACATCACCTGTATTACTACTAGATACAAGGTGATACTGAATATATGAAAAAATAATTAATCATCTGAAACATTATTATTATAGAATAATTATCTATTAGTATGTACGTTCTCCTATTCTCTTCTTTCTGTTTCACAAGTTAATTAATACTTAATACTTAAATATCCTATATTACACAGTAAAGTTGAGCAATTTTAGCATACTAAAGCAATATTTAAATATTTATGTATTTTACATACTTAGCTTTAACTAACTTTTGTTTTATAGTTTTTTGTTCGTTACATAGGAAGTTATGTTAGAATTTCTACAATGAGAAATTTTGAACATTTTTGTTTGCGGAAAAAATTGTTCGTACAAAGTCAATATAATAAAGAAAGTTTCTTCGATCATTTAATAATTTTCATTTGAGGAAATTAAATTTCCATGTGATTATAACATGCTCTCTTCATTATTAATGGAAGTTACATTAACTCTTCGCGCGCAGACAATTTGTCTTTCCGTAATGAGCTTTATTTTCTCTCATCTCGATAACATTATTATATCATTACCTAAATTTCTCTGTCGCGATATGTTACATATGTATGTTACAAAAACCGATATGTTATATCTGCGCCGCAAAAGGCTCTATTAATCTGAAACTTGAAATCACAGGCAATAACGATATCTTTCACTACTCGTATTATGGCAATAATTCATCGCGAGATTAAATGAAAGGATTATATATAAGATCAATGCTCGTTGTAGCTGTCCGCCTTTCGTGAAACGAAATTGCGGCAAGTACGATCCCGACGTTTGCACCGCATCGTGCGAACACTGTCATCTATACGCCAATCTTTCGGAAAGGATTAATGACGCTCGTGGTTCGAACACTCTCAAGTTAAAGTACGTGAGCTGCGTTGAAATCGTGAGAGCTGCGTTTGCACGGATATCGATCGATCTCTTATCTCGGCCAAAGCCAGCCTCGCTATGGTATTACCTAAGAGTAACATGTGCATGAGCGATAACGTTAACGAGGTCGTGAGAGAGTTACAACACGATCATAATATAAAATATAGAAAGAAGAGGATAATAGATTCGCTCGTCCTCCGGATATAATAACTTAATTCGTTTCGACGATTGAAATTACTTGAAGTAGGTACTCGACTTACTCGAATTACTCTGAACCAATGGGAACCAGATTAATCCGTAAATACGGGAGCTAAGTGACGTCTACGGTTTTTAAAAGTATCAAATAGCATCCTTCTCTCTAAGAACATCGTCGCACATTCCTATGGAATGGTAGAGTAAGATTCGTAAACAGATAACGATGTTGGAAATCTTTAGCTATAATACTGATAAAGTGGTGTCGGATCACTGACATCGTACACGATTTTACGAACAAAATGTCAAAGGGCGGATTATGGCGCAATACGGATCCTCTTTCAATTAGAGACAACGATATCGACCCTCGTCATCGCTCGCCAATGTCCGATATTTGATTTTATAATACCCAACATTTCGCACGTGACGCAGTTTATTTTAATATCTACACTAAAGATATGTGAAATCATATTGCTGCTGCTAAAATTCCACTTCTTGTGATTTTCAACTCTTATTCGATTTCAGAGATTCCAACAATTTATGAATTTCCCACATACTTTACTAGAAATTTTCTATATTTTAAAGCATATATTCCCGCAACATCGAAGTTTAAGATCTCAGAACTATTTAAACTCGCTTAAATTATTCAGGCGATCTATAATTTGCGTCAGATTTCGTGATAGAATTCTACATATGTAATTTGATATGCCGTGCATTTTGTTATATTTCTTTATACATACATACATACATACATATATATACATATATATACATATATATATGTATCTTTTTTAATGTTTCTTGTATTACACAACATTGTAAATAGAATTCTATCCTGTATTCTGACGTAAATTAATTTGTCGTCTAAAGAAGCTCTTGCTACTGTAACTATATGAACATCGAGCTTGTTGGAATCACATTAGAACTGCTATTCCACGTGCAAACACTTGATTCAATTTTGCATTTCGTAAGATAACCAGCAACTAGACATATATACCTGGGAGAATTAACGAGCTGTTATAATTACGAAATTATTTAAAACGACATTGCTGCATTGGATCGCTGCAGTTGATAACGGAAATAATGTGCATGCATGTTTCATGTAAAATAACAAATTGCACGAGCCATATTAAAGAAAAAATATAATAATAGCGTAAAATGCCGAAACGGATCCGTATCTATATAATTATATTATCGTTATAATGTGAATCACGATATGCAATATTTCGGTCGAAGATTTGAATTAACTCTATAGAAATCATGTTGCATCGCGGAATTGTAAATTGTAGAAACTCGAATCACGTAGGTATCAAGATATCGTGTAAAAAAAACCAGTTGTCCAGTGACTTAAAATAACCAAGCGTCTTTTTTCGGCATTTGCTGTGAAATATTCTTAAATATTCTTCTATATCTATACCCAGACTTATATCTTTCTCGCATAAAGTATCTATAGATACTTATATATACTTGCGTGTGCATTTATACACATGGCTACATATGTATACTATGTTCCAAATACATACATATACTTGTCTGGTTATAGGAAGATCATTATTACTTGTCGCAAGTTTCAGTATCATTGCATGTATTGTATGTAACAAGTTGCAAAATAAAATGATACATATATAGATATTATATATACAAAATCTATTTGTAAAGTTTAAAAAAATATAAATATCACTTTATCATTTGTTTCCCTCTGAAATTTAGCTCGCGTTTCTTTCTCAATCGTTCACAATACGGAAGCTATTGGCGCTTCGACATTTTATCTATTCAGAAATCAATTCCGAATCTGTAATAGAATCCGGAATTGAATCTATTAAAATCAAAGTGGCATGAAGTTATGAAGTATTCTTCATACTCTTCGTATTCTTCAAAATTTTTGCATTACGTCTATCTGCTTTCGTGTTTAGTGACACTCCGTCGTCGTCGTTGTCGTCCACCCTCGTCACTACGAGGGCCGTTGTCGAATAAAGTCGTGGATAACGCTCGTCTCACGGATTCAACATCCGATGCCGGCTGATCCCTCGGGAGGTCCTACGATGTGTATACGGTTCCTGTAGGAATATCTAACACCCTGTCACACACTCCCTCGCGTCAGATAACTCTTGTCAACGTATTTGCCTTTTCGTTGCTAAATTCAGTAAAAATTTCAAACTTGTTTGCGCGAAAATTTAACTTGTCACGAATCGACCTGACTTTTCCATTACGATGGATGGGCGACACGCCGCCTTTGCTGAATCTTTCAATCACTCAGCAGCGTAACTGGAATTTGTAGATCTTTATACAAGTATTATACAGATTCTTTGTTATAAACGTAATAATTTTTTTTAATCGACCCAACTGGCCATGTTTATTAATAGGATGTTATCTAGAATTTAGAATTTATTGCGAAAAATATTACCCCAGCCAGGGTTTGAACTTGGAACCTCCCGCTCTCCGTGCAGGCGTCGTCCCAATTCGACCACTGAGGCATGTGGTAATATTTATCGCAATAACAAACTAATATACACATTATCTGCGCGCCGACTTGGTTTGTCAGACTTTCAACGCAACTCCTACTGGAATATTATCCCCTCCCACCCCTGTTAGTCCATCCAACATTAACTGCGTGCCGACTTGGCTTGTCAGATTCAACACAGCTCCTGTTGGAATATTAATCCTCTCCCTCCCTGTTAACACCATTCTTCAGGTCGGGTGAGAAATAAAACAAATTAAGAACTTCTAAATATTACCACATGCCTCAGTGGTCGAATTGGGACGACGCCTGCACGGAAAGCGGGAGGTTCCAGGTTCAAACCCTGGCTGGGGTAATGTTTTTTGCAACAAATTCTAAATTCTAGATAACATCCTATTAATAAACATGGCCAGTTGGGTTGATTTTAAAAAATTATTACGTTTTTAATTATTGGCTGGAGACGAGAAGTTCTTAATTTGTTCTTTGTTATATTTAAATCGAGTCTTTCAAAAAGGTCACACGCTTTGGAAACGAAATTTAATAGTGGACGGAAGACTTCATTTTTACCCACAGGAATATAAAACATTGGTTTTCTTTTTTCCGCACGGTATGCAATCTACAGAGCTAATATATATTATTTTAAAATTATTCATATAATTGTATGAAATGTTTAAAGTATAATTAGAAACTTGTATTTTAAAATTCGTGCCATATACTAGTTGCGTTCTTGCGATAGTTATCAAGTATTGCCTCGAGGCACTAGAATATTCAAGGAAGCACCAAGAGTCTCACAAGATTCTGCGGGTTTCGAGTGAACTGAGTTGTTAACTAGTTCCCATGTACTTTCGTAACAACATGGTCAAGACAGTTACTCAACATAAAACCCTAATGAGAATCAGGTGCAATTATGTCGTACCTTAATTAATTAATGTTTGATGGTATTAATCACTTGTAGATACGTCATCTTTTATTTTTACAGTTAATCAACAAATTTCCGGATTACTTGTGTTTTCACGTTACACATAATAAAGATATGGTTCAGTGAATGTATATCTGCCTAATTATGTTTTTATATTTATTACGATTTAATTAAAATGTATATTTATCGTTTTTAAGTTTATAACGCAGTTTACACGTAGTTCAAATAAATCCTTTCTCTCTCAATTCAATTTAGTTAATTCAACCTCTATATCGAATGTATGGAAGGAAACTATTATATTTCAATCCCGAATATATAAACTAACATAAGATGATAACATTTGTGCGCGATAAACTATTTATCGTATTATTTACATACATTTTAATTACGCGGTGCTAAAATCGTAATAATTTCATTTTGTACCGTTCCCGCTTTGAAACGGCAAAGAGATCGTATTAGAATTTGCTTAATATCATTTTTCTGCATGCTTTATTTCCGCTGGTATTTATTTTTCGTTTATGCAGCGCATTCTTATTAAGAATTTTATCCGTAATGTTCAATATTTGCAATTGGGAATTAAAATTGTTCTCGCAAGCTACAGTGTTCAATTTCAAATTTTCGAATTACGTCGCATTTTTGCCAATTAGGACACAATAATACACGAGAATAATAAGAATTCGCTCGAATGGTTAGATAATTCACGTTATTTGACAATATTTAGGTAATTGTATACGGTAATAATAGCATTAAGCTCGCGTTCTCGCAGTTAGATCAGCAACGAAAATACTTTGCAGGCGAAACGGGATTTTTGCACGACGGAAAAGCGGTAAAATCGATGCCATGATACAGACGTTACAAATGGCGTTACAGGCACGCTCGGAATTTCTGTTTGTTTATTTGTTTGCAGGACGGCAAACACGCGAGACTAGCTGCACCATTTGTCGCATATCACCGCGCGAATCGAGCGATACAGCGCAAGGTAAAACGGAAAGGTCCTTTTAAACATACTTTCTTCCTGTTGTTTATCTATCGTGCAACATAACATGCGCAAGCGAGCGTACGAGTCTATGAGCGTATCATCAGTTACATTTCGAAACTTTCATATGCAAAATATCTCATATTGCTTTTATGTAAGGAAACCCATTTATATTGCTGTATTTTATATTGCTGCGCGATCAATTTCCGAGGAATATTATATTTTTCTTATATGATATTATATTTTTCTATGCACTCGGAGAATCGAAGTATTAATATTCTTCAAAATGCTATCGGAAATCTAGCTATTTTTTGCGTATTGAACCTTAAACGTATTTATATACATATACATATATATAAATAGACAAATATAAAAATAATCTATCTCGTATCCGATATCTTTTTAACACTACTTTTTGATTTTAACAGAATTTTGACTTGTCGCTTAACTTCGACGTACGATTTATCCGAAAGTATTTTTCTAGCGACACATGATACATAGTACTATGAAATAAATTATACCCATTTTTCTCGTTGCAAACGACTTTTTTCCGTGACTGTCATTTCTTGTGTCATTGTGCATCGAAATTTCCGATAATTCGTTTTGCAGCAGGACAATCGTGCGCGATAAAACTCGGAAATAACTGCAAGTCTTCAAAGAAAATCAACACAAGTCTTCAATTTGTTATAATTGACAAAACAATCTCGCGAGATGGTTTGTTACTTTATTACAGGCGTCCTCTCGAGAATCAAGTAATAATTTATCAACATGGCGCAATGCAACTCAACAATTGCAACTCGCAAAAGACATTGACTTTTCTTCTTACAATTAGTATTCAATTAAAGTTATAATTATAATTATAAATATTTATGCATATTATATCTTATATCAGATTAATAATAGAAAATAAGAACTATTTACAAACCTAAAATATTACATGAATTATACATATAATACATATTTAATTATTGTATAATTTTACGTATTAAAAAGAATCTTTTCTCTCATCACTTGGAATAGGTTGTGAGACTAATATAAGAGCGCAATTTATTCTGGTTTTAAAATTATGAACTTTTAAATGTATTACCTAATTTTACAATAACTGTGAAATGAACGCTCTAACGACTAAAAATTTCAAAGATATCACGGGACGCATTTAATTTCCTGTCATAATTATCCTGATTGGCACTATAACTGATAACGAGATATCTCACGAAGCTGATGAAATCACTTTGATTAACGACTCTTTCTAACGAACTTTACATGAAATATAGTGAAATAAAAATTCTTTGTGTGATAGATGCGTTCAATTACCGCTTATATAATATTATTACCTAAAAAGTAGAAACATATGAAATAGAGCTTTTATCTGTCACCGGTATTACACTCGCTTTTCTCAAGTTTCATCGATCGTGGCATCCCTCGGGAATACCTCCATTCAGTGCGATCGCAATGACGTGGAAAAATTGGAGTTCCGCAAAAGAATAATATTACATTCACAGACAATTTTCCACTTCGCCGCCATATGAAGAAACGTGAAATGGACGCGCAAATGAATAAAGTCGCAGCGAGTAATGAAAAATAAATTCCCTGTCATTTTTCTTGAGTGAGATCTCATGAGGGATAAGTGGCATATATGACTTTATCCGCGGAATACTATTGGCTTCCTCATAATTATACCTCGCGATTGAAAGGGTTTTAATAAGACACCATGTTGCGATATTGTTATTTAATGATTTGATCAATTTTTCGAAGAAAATCTAGTTGTTATGTAGTTAAATGAAAAACGTAATTCACACACACACAATCCAAATGTATGATACAATAAAAAATTTATAAATTTCATGAAATCGCGGTAACGATCGTCCTCACGCAGTATCTTTATCAAATCTCGTCGCGAATCAACAAACCACCGCTTGTCATTGATGATAAGATTATGCCTCCCACGCACGAGTTCCGCGCGCGATTGTAAAACGCAACCAGTCAGATTAATTACGTGGAAAATGTTTCATTCGCTTGCTGCAATAAAAATACCAATAACATTGTTGCACAATTGCTTAATTACAAATGTTACTGTGCTTAATTATATATATGCTGTGCTTGTACGCACTCAGTCATAATATTATAATTTAATATCCAAATTTTAAGAAAACAATTACTGAAATCATTAAACTGTCAATTATAATTATAAAATAAAAATAATAAATAAAAATGTACAAAACATTTCTCTCAAAATTATCCTGATTGCATTAAATACTAATGTCTCTTTCTTTGTCCTTCGTTTCTATGTTCTATTAAATAAAATTCGTTTTATATAAAATTCCTGATTGGCTATGATTTTTCTGTGCTAAGATATAATTCTGTTCTTTTTTTCTAAGCGCAATATGTGACCACACTTGAATTCAATGTCTCCTCCTGGTTTTCAATCAATAAATCGATGATCGAATTTTTTACGAGTGGCAAGACCGCCGCGACGCGACGTAGAGAGATGCAAATGAATGCTAACGTAATTTTCTTAAATGCGAAATAATATTAGCGTTTCTTCGATACGCGCACCCGAGTGATTAGTACACGTCGCGGACCGTCCGCGCACGCTGCTGCATGTAAACGGATTACTGATTTTCTCTTGTCACGACTTCCATAAAAGAAGTTCGTAGCCTCGAAAATCCGTATCCAGCAAAAATAACGAGACTGATTTGCATTTAGAGTGTCTGGGAAAATTGGCCCAGCTGCTTTTACGCGTGCCTCTATTTCAACTATCTGCCCAAATACCTTTTTTTCTGACATAGCATTGCGCTGTATCAGTGTTAGAAATAGAGTGTACCTATGTTGCGGCTAGTATCGAAAGCTGTTCGTAATGTATACTATATACTCGAACACGTTGCAAGTATACAAACCGCATTAAATTTCATTGTTAAATACATTTATAAACATCCTATATTAATTCCACTCATATAAATTAGTAACAACTCCACAATAGCCGTATTAACACTATAATATAATATAGGTATCACACAATATAGAATAATTATTCTCTATATGATTATTCTATATTTTGCACTAGTTCTTTACATTTCTCTGTATATTCTAATTTTATATTCTTTCCTATATATGTTATAATTTCTATAAATATATTATTCCCGAGACGTTACTAAAATAATATCTGAGTACCGTCTTCGTTCGAATTCGTCATTTGTCTGCATATATGTCGAGTTATTCATATCTCCAGCCGTTGTATTTCGTGCTTCCCCGTGCTGGCCAAATTCGTCGATCGCGTAGGTCGATGGCGTGTGCACAGGAAGCGCGACCGCACGCCGGATTTCGCCGCAAGTAAGTATTGGAAAACGTCAAAATTGTTCGCGTGGTTATACGCAACGGAACCGACGCCGTACGACTCGGTATCGTATCGTTAGGTATCGTTATATCCGAGAACGAATGATGCGAGACTCATTGGTCGGTGGGTAGTTTTACGAAATCGATGGCGACATTTGATTACACGCACGGCGAAACGGATCCGATTATATCCGCGGGAGAAACACCGTATCGAAACGCCGAAAACAAACATACGGAATTTTACTTTTATCTAAAAATCGATGGACGCAGAACACAAGTTTATTTGGGAAAGCCATTCAACCGAGATTTATTCCATTCGCTCTTGATATCGCGGATAGCAATAATTTGGATTTTTATGAGACCAAGCGGATGGATAGAGAAATATCAATATAAGAAAATATGATATATTTAAATTAGCCGTTGAAAATATTCGCAACTATTACAGTTCAAATATCACAGAATTCCGCTATCAAACGTAAATTCATTATTAAAGATAATATTTTCCGATGTTAAAAATATAAAAACAACGCAGAAAATAAATTTTTAAATTTAATAATTGCAAAATTCAATTCTCTCTCTCTCTCTCTTTCTCTATATAATGAATCGTTTATATTATGTTATGTATATTAAACACGTGCTACCGCATTTGTTAACTCATAAAATTGTAATTTCCGCGACGTTAGCGGGTATTGGCGTACGATTTTTCATTTAATTCTCACGCTGCACACGCCTTTATGAAACATATGCGCAGCTCGGCAGTTGAATTATGAGAATTTTTAATTAACGTGCGAGCCATTGTTTTGTTGTCTTGACGGTGCAACATGGAGCAAGATGTTTCATTAAAATGCGATAGCCGCTCACGTCGATCACGTTGCCGACTGCATTCGGACATCGCGTCACTTGCGCCCCGTCAATCGCGCGGCTTTTCTCGTGCGAAGTATTGTACACTGGCGCGTATACATGCAAATCATCGATTGCATTCGTATGTCAGTCTCGCGAGTTTTCTCGCGCGAAATATCGGCGAAACATCGGCGCGAATACATATGCAAGGCGCATCGCGTGCGACAATCAATACACGTATCTATGCAGTTAGTATAATAGCTGCAGCTGCTCTCTCGCGTGGCAAAACTCGCCCGGGTAAAAATTCCCTCTGAAATTCCGCTCTCAGATTCGAGGAGAACGCGCACGCTTCGAATCGATACGATATCCGCCGTCAAATTTCTCGCTAATCGCGTTGTCACAAACTAACGAGTAATGAAATGTCGTATCGATTTAAATTTACTCGATGTAAATTCAATCGATTCGTATCGGTGGTATATGGCATTTATATGAAATCGAGGAAAACACACGGCAACGTGGAAAATACCCGCGCTTTATGCGGCGCAAACGGCTAGCGGCTGTATGTAAAAAAAAAAAAAAAAATAAATAAATAAAGAGAAAAAGAAAAAAATTGCTAGACAAGCGTACGAGTATCCGGCTTAAAATGGATACGGTTGTTGGATACAAAAGTGAAAGAGCATTTTAGATTCGCAAGCGTGCTTTTATCGCAACCGAAAGGGATTTCCGGCCGCCCGTGTTACCCGTTGAACTCTTTTCCGACCGGCTTCTACGCTCGACATGCACATGCGAAAATTACCTTTCGCTACAACAACGTTATAGTGTATCGGAAAATCATAATAGTCAACGCTTTTTGATCCTCTGTCAACCTTTGACGTTATAATACATATTTAATCGAACGTTACACGAGATCTTTATCGTTAAGCTGGCGCTACACTATATATGCGCGTTTTCGCGAATCGTGCGCATACGTGAATATAATGCGGATTGAAAATTCGTCGAATTTTCGACGAATTTTCCATCCATATTATATTCACAAATGCACGAATTACGAATCACGATTCGCGAAAACGCGCATAGTGTAGCGCCAGCTTAATGTAGGCTGACGCATAAAAAATTTTGTCAAATGTTATATATTGTTTTTATATTGTAACGGTAAGAGATCGAAGATTGGATTTTTCAAGAGAGATAAAAGATTCTTGTAAAATCTCATTGAAGGAATAGATACAAATGTATTTTTAGTGCAACTTTATGGAGAAAAATCTGAGTAATGTAATTTTAGAAACGACAATTGTAAATATATACTGGTCATACGATCAATTTCCGAGCAAACAATAAAAGATGTTAGTTTAAAAATTGAAATTGCTTCTTTATAAGACTATTGTTTAATTTTATATTTTTTGGAATGTAATTTTATCGGTTTGACCAAACATGTTCTGATTAGAACTAACAATAAGTAAGTCGAAACATAAACGATTATTGTTATTTCCAATATCCAATAGATTATAATTTTTTACATTTAAACTAACATCTTTTATTGTTTGCTCGGAGATTGACCGTATGACCTGTATATTTAGCTTTGCTTTTATCGAGCGCGTGTGCTTGTCCTTTTATTGACAATTATAAATCTCTTTTTAATCTAGTTTCTCAGTTAAGTAGCTCACCGTTTTTTAAATTTCTAACAAAATATTATACATATGCCTTTACTTTTCGTGCCTTATGCTTTTTCTAAATAAAGTAGATTATTATTGTAACGCGTGTATTATACGTAATAATGCACAAAGATTAAAATTCGTGACGTTGTTATAATGCTAATATAATGAAAATATTATACAATTTTAGATGATGTTATGGCTAATACGATCTGCAGCATTATTTTAGCTTCGATATACTCTCGAATATCTTTGGAGTGCAACAGCTTGATGAGGCATCGAGAATCGCCCACTCGACGTATGCTTCGCACACGTGACTATGACACACTTGTTTCATGCACAGTGACACATATCCAAAAACGAAACGCAGTGTCAAAATCCGTGTCGTGTCGGTCATCAGTAGCGCGATGCGTGTGCTCGCGTCGAGATAAAATCAGATATGGGCGATCTATAAACCAATTTGCATCATTATACACGCATGTATGTTCACGCGAAGCGGACATGGCTTCTCTGCAGGCGGTGAGATTGCGAGATTGTGTTATTGTGACCGATAATGCGATGCCAAATCAGGAACAAATGCCAACATACCAACCAGCTCGGCGCGGACAATAGCCGCAAATTAAAGGCGGTCGATCGCATTGCTCGACGCGGTTGCGGTAAAAAAATAGCTCGTAATTAGTCCCTAATGTAACTCGCGACTTGCATCAAAATGTATTATACCTGATAAGATCTTTTGCAATCTCTTTCTTTTTGTATTGGTCAAAGTAAGAAAAGCATGCGTCAGCGATCAATATACTATTTTGAAAAAGCAATAAATCGTGGGTTGAAAAATTATAATAAAGCACGGTATCCTCCGAAGATACGGAAAATATTTTAGTAATTCTGAAAGTTTCACGTAAAGTATTTCAGAATATTTCTATAGATTCTGCGGTACTAATTCAGAGTCAAGCTTTTATGTCGAGCCGGAAATGTCACCGTTTGCCGGAACTTCTCCATTTCCAACGGTGAATGTATCATAATATTCTAATAATTCTCAAATGAAATTTCTGTTAAAGTAAACTTGATTAATTCCAAACTGAAGTTAATCAAGTTTAAATCCTTTCATTTCTAACGCGAAATATTGATGTAATTTAACTTTCTCGAGAGTACATGCTGGCTGCGAAAAAGTCGATCGCGAACTGTAATTTCGCCCGCGTTCCATCTAGTTAATCCGTCAGTAATCCACCGCGAATTTAAAATTCTCTCGACGTAATTACGGGAACTCGCATCTGCACGGCGCAATTGCGATGCGTGCTTGAAATTCAAATATTCTCATCGGTGAAACATTCATCAGGCAAGTTCGCGGGGCATGTGTGTTCGCCGGGCATAATGATATCGACAGTATCGCGTCCCATCGTGGATTATGGCTCCTCCTTTGGAAGCGCACTCGACACGCCGTAGCGCGTTAACGTCAATCGTCGTGCCACCCCGATACATTATTCACGAGAGCTAGCTTGCACGCGAGGCGTCGAACGAAATTTGTAAGATCGTAAAGGAGGCCGGAAACTGCATCGGTGGGAACTGAAAACTGCGCTGTGGGAGATGTCGGACTTATCTTCTCGTAAATGTCAATCGATTCCTATCTGCTATGAGAAACAGTAACTTTCTCGGAAGATGCTGTAGACGGAGAGCTAGTTCGATGCAAAGTCCTCCACGATTTTATCCTCGTTGCCGCTTTAAGCTCGTATAACGCATATACTCTCGGCGCCTCCACCCTCGCTTATGAATTTTACGAGCGATAAAATTCTCTATCTTAATCTCTTCTGTGTGTCGTGATCAGATTTTAATGGAGCGAGCAGATGCGGAGTAAATGAGCGCATGGCGCAGTTAGATGAAGCGAGGAGGATCTCATCACTATCGACGATGTATTATCGTCGAGCTTAGAGTTTATGTCTTACAGTTGTACAATACAAAAGGTTAATGGACAATTATTAGGAATAGGTTACCAACGTATTAGGCAACGTATCAATTAATTACATAATTCTAGTGTAGGTAATTATCGTTATAATATTATGCTCCCTCCCGTTTTCATTATATCACTTCAATCTAATCGCGTAACTTGTGGTTTCAGTAGTTTTAATTTTCTTGTCATATTTTCGCGGAAATCGTATCGCATCTCTTCTGTATCTCTCGTTGCAGCGTAATTTTAAGCTCGCTTTCCTTTCTAGAGTTAATCAAGTGGATTACCAAACCGCGATAAAATTACTTCTAGGTAAATAGAGACGGCGTGGGCGCGAAAACAAGCTTTATCCAAGAAAGTTAATTCCGTTTCCGATAACGTAATCTCTCTCTCAGCGAGCGTGTGCAACGTTCTTCCGGTTCTCCTTTTAGCGGTTCTGCATCGATCATCGCCACCGGATCAGATAGTAGACTCATGAACGACCGACGTCGTCATAAATCCCGCAACTAACGTCCAACATTCTGCATCATCCATCTGGTAGCCGGAATCGGACTCGCGGCGAGCGAAGTCGTAAATAAATCGCCGCCGTCGCTTATCGGAAGTCACAACGCACGCGCTGTGCAGGCGATTCTCAGCACGGGAACATAAATTCGCGTCCGAACGAAGTAACCTGCCAGCCAATCTCGCGCATCCCGCTGGAGAGATCGGGAATAAAAGAGGAGGACGATATCGCGGCAGTGATCTATGCACTACCGCGCTGAATCATCAGCCTCGCGAAAACCGCCTTACGATAAAGACAAGCGCGTGAATACACTCGATATAAATCGAATTAAGATGTTTGCATGTTTTTCTTAAATTAAACGCTTTGATAGCGATGCTTGAAAAAGCAAACTCACAAGATAATGTTTAAGATCCATAAGATCCACAATGTTCTTAATTGACTTATATATAAATGATTCAATTATTATACGCAGCATAATCTAATATAGAAGACATCCACTTTCGAGTTTAAACTTTATTAAAAGTTAATTACAACAAATTGATTCAATATATTCGAGATATTCTAGAATATCTAATTTCACGATATGCGCGCGATTATCACCTACTTATTTCTGGAACAAAACTCGAATCAGAAAGATGTCAAGGAAAAATATTGAAAGAAACGAAAACTGTGATAGATTTGTCGAAGCTCGATTTAGTTCATCTCGGTTGACTGAGTTTCAGAAACGGTAATCATAACGGTTTCGCTAAATATTAAATCCCCTCTCCTCCGGCGATTATTTCAAATCAAATGCAATCGAGGTTACCTGCATCCTGAAATTTATAAATAATTCACAGCTGAATAATGTGTGGTATTAGAAATGAAAATCGCGTATAATCAAAGAAGGAAAAATTCAACGAGCATCTTATGTGATCAAGAAGATCTTATAGGATCAAGAGAAAACTAGGATATTTCTACTGAGGCGTGCGACAGCACCGATAGCGAATTATTTATTACCAACTCTTTTGCTTTTAGCTTTCACGATTACAGAATATTTCCGTCGCTTACAATACGAAAACATATGTAATTTCTGATAATACATATTACCTTTGCCAACACACATCTTCTATAATAAGTAAATTTTATAATAAATCAGAAGAAAGTCATGTAATTTAAAGTTGAAAGGATAGCGATAAACATAAAAATCAGTCTTTCCGTTTTTTTTCTTACTTCAGACGTCAAAACTGAGAATAAAAGTTTCCCAAAGATGCCTGAAAGGTTCATAAGCATTTAAAAGCGTATGACAAAAATATCAAAATTCTTCCCTCGGAATAAATATTCGCGCCTGAAAACGATTTCGCTCAAATAGCGTTCGTCTCACCGATTGACGTTAGCATCAGCCTTAATAGAGTGACTTTAATGGAAACTGCGAAACACTGCGTTAGTGAAGGCTGCAATCACGTAGATTGACAGTTCGCGATGCATTTGTGAATTAAACAAATGCGATGTAACAACGTTTCTCTCGTATAGTTACGATGGTTTCTCGTTGATGTATGTACGCCGGCACAATTTGTGCAATTTCCAGCCTTCGTGTCATCATTGCCCTCACTGTTTTATTGATGCCGTATTGATGCACAGTAAATTATGGATCATAGGTACGCGGATCTACGTCGCACGTAATATCGCCTGCTGGGAGAAGTTGCTT
This sequence comes from Leptothorax acervorum, assembly GCA_035220615.1. NCBI lineage: Eukaryota > Metazoa > Arthropoda > Insecta > Hymenoptera > Formicidae > Leptothorax > Leptothorax acervorum. The sequence continues at coordinate 227,834 of JASTWQ010001260.1, read as the reverse complement.
TATTAACATACAACGCGTATGCTGGGGTGCGTGTACTACCACCAGCTTTTGGAGCGCCACGTGAATACACGCGACCTTTAATAACAAAATAGCAGCTGGGGACACGGACAAGATATGAAATTAACAGCGACGAGGCGATTAGCCCCGAATTCGAAGATCCATAATTCGCTAAGTGATCGAACTTGCGTGCAATAGTGAGATAACGCATAGCTCCGGTCATTCACATTCCACATGTAATTCTATTGCTAGAAGATCTTAAAAGAAAAAGAATCGCGAGAGGTTTGATATACAGGGTGTACCAGACCTCGCGTATCACCTGTTAATGTTATCACCTGAGATCATTTGGAGACAAAAATCCTAATACCAAAATGTCGAGACTGCTACAGTGTTTAAACGGGAAAGGTTCAAAGTTTACTAGTGTGCTTGTCAAAATTTTACGCACTCAGGGACGTCACATGCCAAAACAGCTCTTCCACACTTTATTCAACTCGATAGAAATATTTGAAATTATTATTCATTTTATTTCTTTGTACACTGTTCGCAAGACCGACGAATATCGGGATGACAATTTGGCAGCCTCGACATTTTGGCATTAAGATTTTTGTCTCCAAATGATCTCAGGAATCTGCCATTAACGGGTGATACGCGAGGTCTGGTACACTCTGTATATACTTACATTATTTCAAATGTCTTTTATCGAGCATATAGAAAAACTATTTATATATTATACATATAGTAACTACAAATTATTATAGGCATATCCCGCATATCGTTCTGTATGATAATTTGATTTATGATAAAAACGCATAAACGAGCTTGCAGCAATTTGATTAAGAAGAAATAGACACGAATAAACGAAAGTACATATATTTTATATGAAAAAAAGATATGATCTCTGGACGGAACTGGAGAGTAGAGAATAACCGACTTCCTCGATAGCGCTAAGATATTTTCGCGATCTGCGACGCGATCGATATAACGAGAGACGTAATACTCGATCGCGCAGACACCATTTGCGATTCCCATCATTCGCTCGGTATCAGATTCCGTTTCCGATTCCCATCTAAACGTGGCTATAATATAAATCTCTTTCTCGCTTGCTGGGCACGGCGCGCGTTCAGGCAGAAAAAACACGATCGCGAACGCGTCCGTCAATAAAGCGAGAATTGAAAAACTCTGTCTGGGTAGCAAACCTGGCAGAGTTACCTGCCAGAGTTCCTGCGCCAGTTGCCCGTTTACTCGATTTCGGATAAAAATGACCGAATACGCGGCAGTCGTAAAACACGCGCGTATCCCTGCAGTTCATTGCGATGCGTTCCACGTATCCCGGATACGACAGCCATACATCTGTTTAACTTAATCTTGGCAATGCAGTCCGTATAAGACACAGCTCTGTTTCTCAGTCGCATGAGTTTAAAGTCGCAGTTTCCTCTATAAAAACACGCTTCTAAATTCGTGAAATCTTGTTAAATTGCCCTTGTGTTGAGAAAAAATGATTATTTTGCGGGATATGAATGAAAGGGTTACAGTATGGTCAAGCGAACACACGATCGACCATTCTGTCGTAAATTTGTCCCAGTTAAACCCTTAAGCCGGTACACGTGAGAACCTGCAAAGTTACAGCGGTCAGCTATATCTACGTAATATCGTTACTGATGTCCACGGAAAGTCTCATGTAACTCCGTTAGTCTATGACGTATATTGTACTTTTTATCAGAGTGCAGCATTTCTTCCGTGTATCTTCTACGACATCGTATATCTTATTACGACATAAGAGGTGTGCTTTCCATTAAAAGAGATATTGCAATCTCAATATTTGATTTTGACTAGAAATTACGATAACGTATTAAAATATTTGTAAAATATTCGTGTGTTTCTTCTCTGTGTAATTTTCATTTTAAAAGTTTTCATAAAATTCCGTGTCAACTATAAAATAATACGTAAATTATTTTATTCGAGACCTGGTTAAGAGGGAGAACTATGGTATTTCAAGAACAGAAGTTTTGTTTGCATAAAATGTTCGCATTTCATAGTCGAGAAAAATTATTAATAAAATAACATATCGCATCAAGCCATTGCAAATGCGTTAAGCAGTACGAATTATTTTTAAAGGTATTTACGTATTTAAGCGCCGTGCTTATAACATGATAGTGGATAAGCTCCGAAACGTTTCCCTTGTAATATCACGTTCACAAGCTTCGTTATCCCCCGCATAACGTCACGTGCCGTATTAAGGCTGATCGAACAGGATCATGGTTTTATATCGTATCGTAAAAAATGTACATATCAATGGAGTGCCTATTCTACGCGCGCATTTACCCGACGGCATTAGCATTAATCTAACTTGTCCGCTCGAGTATCCTCCAGCCGGTCCGATGAATTCATCACGCGTCGTCGAACACAGCCGGATGTTCGGTCGCGCTGACGGGATTAATTAGCAAGCCAATAGCTGAAAAGCCGAAGCTTCAGCTTCGGGTCGCTGCATAAAAGAGCCTTGAGGACGAGGGTTGAGCCGGTTGAGAATTAAAGCCCTGTTTCCCACCAGGATAACTCGTACGACACATAGTTTAATTAAGCCTCATCGAGAGAGAAACAATCTAATTTTTTAATCTTATCTAAAAGACGTAAAAAAGACGGCTAATAAAAATAATTACTTAATTCTTTGAAATCCTACATTAAAATATACATATATTCGATACGCGCATTACTTTATTAAAATTATTTAGTTATATTAAAAATAACTTTTTTATTTCATATATTTTTCAAAAAGATTTTGGAACATTGTGGATAATTGTAAAATTTCTCAATGCTTTAATATTATGCCTGGCAACGTTAATCTTACACAATATAAGAAAAAAAGATTAACTCTTCTTTTAACGAGATGTCGAATGTCATAAAATTCACGTGTTGAGGAAGAAAAAGAAAGTAACGTATATTAAAAGATTTAGGGACACAAATATATATTACAAAATTAGGAATTAAAATTAATATATATGCTTACTAACTTTTTTGACTTGTAAAAGAAATTTAAGAATAATTATATTAAGAAAGTCTAGTCAAAAAAACACTAAAAATTTAGAATAAACGAAATTATCGCCAATACACGGATTGACCCTGCATGTAAAGAATGCTGGTCACGAGCTCATGAATGCTTGGATAAAGCTTAATTAGCGTAACCGTATCGTCGAAGCGAATTGGGGCTGCTGTCAAGAACATCCTTCCGCGCTGCCGGCGGTGCAGGAACGCGGCTAGCCGCTGATAAAACGTGAGTGTTTACCCCGAGTAGTTGAGACAACTCACTCGCTAATTTGTCGAGCTATTACCGTCCATGTAATTCTGTTAACGTGGCAACAACGCGTTCGCTATTCGTGCAGTTGCCAAAAAGAGCCCACTCTCGCAAAGGACAATTCATGGACTTGAAAGATTCGCGTTTCACAAAGCGCGCGGCTATCCGCGTGTACCATAAAATAAATTATTAACATGAAGATTGGTGTTTTTGTACACAATTTTCAGGGTTATTCTGTCCGAATAGACAAGGCGATCGAAAAATACTTGAACGAAATGGTTCGAAGTTACGCCAACCATCCTCCCGTTCTGCTGAATTTTTCATCTTAAAGTACTGCGGGTTACATTGCGGTTTTCCCTAGCTAAACCTACATGTGTTTGCACCCCTTGCGGGTAACATGCAATATTTTAAACAATATCGAAGGGAGTATGACAAAAAATTCGTTATCACTTCCCTCAGAAGATTTTAAACAAAAAATAATGGCACAATAAATATGCAATAAGTATACGCAAGAGATAAGTACGATATTCAATACTACCTTACAGGTGCTTTAAAAATGCTAACACAGTATATGGAAGTAACTTTTTTAGAGAAACAGAAACTGATAATACAAGATATATATCATAGTAACAAATGTATTTTGTCTTCAAAGAGTCTTCGCTTGTTCATCATTGCAAAATCTCTGACAGAAAATTGCAAATATGATTGCAACAAAGAAATGTGCCTCAGGACTCTAGAGACTACCAGAAGAAGGTTCCAAGAATATGTTGACAATGATGGTGAACAAGTAGAGACTCTTTGAAGACAAAATACATTTGTTACTATATCTTGTGTTATCAGTTCTGTTTCTCTATAAAAGAAGTTATTTCCATATAAGTATTAATATTTCTTTGAAGCACCTTGTATATGATAGGCTGCGCGATATATTAGATAAGCTTCCTGAATAATATACTATTGATACGTCTAAGAAAGTGTTTAATGAAAGACGCGTATGAAAAAAATATTTACACGTAATAACGGTGACGGCAAAAAAAGCAAACAGTTCGAGAGAAAAATAGATTTTTCTTCTTTACTATGAGAAATAAATTTTCAGTAAAATATAATATTTATATAACTATTTTACACGAGTACATAATCAATTCAAATTTTCCTTTCATCTGAAGTAATTTAAGAAAACGCGATTTCAGAGAATTGATCGTAAGATCGTACGATTCACCGCAAATGTCGAATTTTCAAGACTGCAAATTGTAAACGGATAATCACCGGGGGTTTATCCCGGAACCGTCGTCATTAATTTAAGTAATATGCAACTGCTGGCACCTGGCATTCACAGTTTGTTGTTGCGATCCGTGGCATGCGAAACAACAGGCAATCAAGAGAGACAAGCTCGGTGGGTATCAGGTGCACGTTGAACAAGACCACCGTCTCTGTATCTAACAATGTCACATGATAGAGAGAGTGAGATGTACCGTAAACTTGTGTAAAATTCGACGTATTTCTATCGCACGTCTAAACGACTATGCTGTTCGAGAATACTATTTCTGGCTACGCCACGGCATGCACGTTCGTTCGGTGCGACGGAAATGCATTTGGAAATGTTCGCTTTATACGCGAAGCAGCATTCACGATGACGGCACTAATGATTGCAATTCCGTGGTACATCAGGATAATAAGCTTCAAATCTGATAAACTTTGCGCAGTTGAAGTGATAAATATATGCATCACGACCGATAGACGAAAGTTAATCCGTGGTACCTAATTAATTTTTGTCTGCATTTCACACGCGATTCATTAAATTTCGATGAAGTATTTTGGCCGCAATTCAATATCCATGCGCTTTATTTATTCATTTATATAATTATTGATACAGTTTTAATTGCAAAATCAATTTCGCACACATTAAAAGTAGACGTAATAATTTAAAGTAGCCCTTTTCGTATTTATGAAATACATTCGCAAATATATCGTTTGTTGTCAACGACGCGGACGCGACGTCACGTAAAGATATTAGCGAGTCAGCTTACGTGAGAATTTTATAAATAAACTTACTCATTGTTAAAATAATCCGGAGGAAAGGCACGGGCACATATGACGCAGAGTTATAGAGAATTCAATCCGATATATATATATATTCAACGAGTGAACAGTTGTTGAAACAAAGTTATATTATGCCAGAGAGTGTCGAGGACATTCTCGTGCGTACAACCCGTTAACAAAGTGCGCATTTACATAATACTTTTTATTGTTCTAGCATTCAGATTACAGTTTCCAGTTGCGCGCGTTGTCTCCCGTGGAACTCTACGCGCCGATGTCAAGTAGGTACATTAATGCGATTCCATTAATCCGATAAATTCGACGAGTGGTATCGTCGAGGCCGTCGAGGGTTCTTAAAAAAAATTTTGCTGAAGGATAAAATGAAGGATAAAATGAAGGATAAAATGAAGGATAAAATATTAACGGAAACCTTTAAACGGAATGTTAATTCGATACGAGCGCGCGTGAATTAATGACGAAGGGGACACTGACTTTCTTATTCTCTGTTTAACGCATTACTCAAGCTGGGGATTAAGCAAACCGTGCAATATGAACATGGAGATTATGCGCGATTTATGGGCACGCGGCTTACGGCGATTAAGCGAACACGCTTGTTGAGTAACTGTGCCCGATATAATCTGAGGTAGACCGTGGCTTCGCAAACACGTAAATGCTTATCTGTGGTGAAAAAAAAAATGGTTAACGTACTGAAGAAATTGTTAGCCGGAATAACAACGAGGTACCTCTTGTGTTTATATTGCATTTAGATTATGTTTGGGTTTGATGTTAGGAAAGTATGCTTGGAGGAGCGCGTATCTAAATTGTTTTAAAATTTTGTAACAAGCTCCGCGATGCGGAGACCTCTTTTTACATAGATTAGGTAATATGAGATAAAAACATGCGCATGGAGAATAAACTAATGCATGGAGAAATTATGCAGAATCGATAAAAACGAGAGGGGAAAGAGAAAGAGAGAGAGAAGGAATCGATTGACTTAATGTGAACGAAAACTGGAACGAAAGAATGAAAACTGCACGCGAACGATTGATCAGTCGGAAATGTAAACGGAAATTTTCAGCGAGCGATCCGAGCTTTTGATCCAAGCCGGGTCGAGCCGCCTCTGACAAGAGAGGTGACGTGGCGCGTTTGTGAACATTGACAGACGTCGCGCTTTGTAGTGCTTGCGAGGGGGCGCGATAGATACGGACGCCGAACGACAGATATGGCACGGCGATGCGGGGGTGAAAGACGAGAAAGCAAGCACACATAACAGGTAGAGCCGTTGATAGCGACAGAACTGTTTGCGCACTAGTAAAAGCGGCACAGGATCGTGAAGACGATGGCGAGCCCAGCGTCCGCTGGACACGCTCAATGGTTTTAATTAAATACCGCTCGCTTTCTCTTTCTCATCCATGGTCGGGGGGTACAACTGCACGGAGTGTGCCCCAAATAAAACACGAGAATTCAAGAATATACATTCTACCCATTATAATGATAAATGTCTTAATAACCGTCTGCAAATGCTTTATTTTTGAGTAACTTAATTCCTAAAATTGTCTGAAATGTTCGAATAAATGATCAGTGTATATAAAAACGGACGAATGTTCGAATAAATTACCATTGTGATATTTTAATACTATACGACTATTTAAAAGTTTTAAGAATACAACTATTTCTCCGGATAGCATTCTCTCTCTTCCATTTGGTTGAACTGACTCTCGCCTAAATGCAAGCCTTAATTTGTTTGCAAAACATTTTGTGACAGAATTTTGTTCTTTCTTGTAACTCGATAAAGGCAAGCAGATGTTTTGTAAAGCTTTCCGATGTTGCTTAACGTAGCTCTGTGTAAAATTTTCTTAGTTAACTGACACGGAAAAGGAAGTTTATTTAATTTATTAATGTTACATTTTGCGCATTCTTGCGTCGGATTTTATTAAATAGATTGAATATGTTTTCGTGATGTTCTAACAAACAGTTTTTAGCAAAGAGATGTAATTGAAAAGATACATTTTAGTAATTTTTCAGTCTTTTTATATGAAGTTTTGCCATAATGAACAATTCCTTTGTAATCGTTATTAAAAATCGCATTTATTTAAAAATAATTATGCTAAATTTTCTAACTCCTCAAGCCTGACTGACAACCATTTTCCAACATATGCATTTTTTAAATATTTGTTATTAGCTTATAAATTAAATATATCTTATAATTTTTAATATTTAATAAAAATATATATATAATTATATCATGACTATTTTTTAAAACTGTTAAAAGCAACAACTGAATGTATTGATCAATTAAATTATTCTTGACACTTTTGTGAATAGTATGAGTTAGATAGTTAGAAATATATTTAGAAAATATATATGTGTATGAAAATGCGAAAAGTGCGATATTGGTCATATCAAAATGAAGTCTTTAAAGAATAGTCCCATTACTTGTTATAAGCCAAAAAGCGGATAAAAGTTGAAATGTCGAAAAATAGAGAAATAGGATTAATTACCGACTTTGATGTATCTTTGATATCTTTTGTTCACTGATAAAGCGTCAGATTGTCACTGTAAAGACACAAAAGCATCGTCAGTCGGACTATAGCAATCCTCTGTCATTCATCAAAATCACACAACAAGGGATTTTTCCGCATACGATATGCAACAGTTTTAACTCTAACATTTTTTACGATATTAAATCTCGATGCGAAAGAATGCAACTTTCGAGTTGACTTTAGTCAACTTTAGCGAGGGGTAGATCCGTAATTTTATCTCTTTCATTCGACATTCACAGCTATTCTTTGCTTGACTGGCAAACAATAGCAGGATTTCGAACGCATCAATAAATATGAATAAAAATTCTTAGATTTTTGAACACCTGCTCGTCGAATTTCGAAATTCAATCTCGTTATGCACGTGGCATGAAAGATAAGCGGAAAGATAACAGAAAATATAAAAATATCCTAGAAACAAAACTAACCAACCTTTCTCGTAATTTTATGGATTCTTAAAGCTTTTACACTCTATACTTTGCTTTCCTTTCCTTTCTAATTAAAAATAATCTTTTCGGATACGTCTTATTGTTAGTGAATTTCCCGCAAAACAAATTATAATTGCTTGCTTGTAGAAGCAATCAACCTTTAGCGGAATTTGCCGGAATTTAATTACACGAAATATCAAGGAAAGTCTTTGTAGAATTATAGAGGATACATATTGAAACTTGCGAGTAATTACACCTGTCTTCAATGCTGTTCTCATCGTTCTCGTTATCGTTTGTATTAAGGAGAACTTCAAACACGTTCCATAAACGCATAGCATAACAATGAAGCGCGTCGGCCAGATACTGTTTCCTACGAGAGAAATTAAAAAGCGATTCTTAAATATTTATGGTACTAAATTAGCATCCGCTACGATATTCTCCATGAAAAAGTTAAGCGAAGGATAATTGAGGTAATATTTTATATCGTGCGATAGGTACTTATTTAAATAGGCGCATTTGCTAAATGACATTAATGGTCATGACACAAATATCGTTGTTTCGTGTTTTTATTTTTTGTATCGCTATCTTTTACGAGCGATTGTGAACTCTCATAGACGCCCAAATTGGCGTGTGCGACCATCGTTTGTACGGACGCTTGCCAGATTTTCTATTCATTGTGCGATGTTATTCACGGGAAATATATGGATGGTATTTAATTTCGCGCGAGGTTCGATAATTTATAACACGAACTGATCGATACGCTGCGTTGTTGCAAGACATTTAATAACGGATGGATGTTTCGATCTGTTACGAGACGTTAAGCCATCCTAAATGATGGAATATCGGTGCACCGACTAATATGATAATGCCGAGGGAAATTGATATGACCTCGTGTAGACTTAAAATTCAAAAGACCAGTATATACTTAAGTTTTCTGAACGTGACTCTATACAAATGCAAATGATACGCAGTAAAAAATGTACGAAACTGCATCGTTACCTTCAATAATTTACGATAATGATATTTAAAAAGTGTAATGTTTTAAAATGTGATATATGGAAATAGTGAATCGCATATTCAAAATTTCACATTTTCAAAATTAAATCTGAAGTCAGCGTACTTTTCTACATTAACATATTGTACGAAATTCGAATGAGAAGACTTTATATAATAGTTAGAACATTTTGGCAATTACTCGTAAGATCACGTAGTAACAGTTTAATCGAAGGATAAATTCTAGCCAAGACTCGTGCGCAGTTTAACAGTCGTATAGGCACGTTTTAGGAGTAAGTACAAGAGAGAGAAACCACAGAGAACCTCGGTCTGACCAATGCGCCACTGGTAGTCCTACTGAAACTGGCACGGCCAATCCTTAGCAATTCTACTGAAATCGGTCTGACTAATACCTCAGTGATGCTACTGGCAAGACTGCTGCAGGACAATTCGATTTGATCAGCTGCTTTCACGAATGCCTTACATAGCGATTTGCCATTACTTCTGCACCTCCCTTAATCAGACTCTACCAATTTCATTAGCCTCCACATCGCTCAGTCTCTCATCCTCAGAAAACATTTCTCCTACTATACAGGGTGTACCAGACCTAACGTATCACTCGTTAATGGCAGATTCCTGAGATCATTTGGCGACAAAAATCTTAATGCCAAAATGTCGAGGCTGCCAAATTGTCATCCCGATATTCGTCGGTCTTGCGAACAGTGCACAAAGAAATAAAGTGAATAATAATTTCAAATATTTCTATCGAGTTGAGTAAAGTGTGGAAGAGCTGTTTTTACATGCGACGTCCCTGAGTGCGTAAAATTTTGACAAGCACACTAGTAAACTTTGAACCTTTCCCGTTTAAACACTGTAGCAGTCTCGACATTTTGGTATTAGGATTTTTGTCTCCAAATGATCTTAGCAATCTACCATTAACGGGTGATACGGTAGATCTGGTACACCCTGTACCAGAACAGAGCGTCGCACGGTAAAGACTTTCGACGCCTTACACGACCCCTTACACGATTGTCTTCGAAGGCTAAATAAGGGAGCAGGTTTGTTGATGCAAATTAATGATAGTGATTGTCGAGAATGGAAGACAAAGTGCTATGGCGTAGAAGGAATAATTAGGTAACTGACGTATTCCTCGAGACTACAGTAGGGGATAGAAAGAGAAAGAGATATTTAAGCATAATTATGTTGAAACTAGGATCGAAACTATAGGCTCCAAGTTTCAAAATTTAATTTATATTTTATTCATTTATATTTATATTTTTTACGGAGCAAATGAATTATGAAATGATTACACAGAATTCTTAATATCAATTATTACACTGCAAACAATATAACTTAAATTGAGTACTCATTTAGATCTGCCTTAAAATAGTTATAAATTATGCGCGGATAATCTATCGTAATAGAAGAGCTAATGAGATAATAGCTACGTTATTATTGATGATTTGTTTTCCTTTCTGTGACATATGTATTATTTTACAACACACAACGAAACCGAATCGCTTGCCAATTATGTCGTGGTAAAATAGAGCAGCCTGCTGGCACAGAAATTGAGCAGCCGCCACAAAAAAAGAGCATGACGATGTCGCTTTTTAAATATCCACGCGACGACGAAAGAGCTGAATGAAAGACACATGGTCGGGTGGGTGCGTCAAGCATTCTGGCATTATCGATCGGTCCCAACCATTTCCTTATGATTCATTCCATGAAAATTCCAAACAAGAAAGATACGCAAGAGATATCCAAATCCAGGTATCTAAATCTCTCCGTATAAAATTAATAATTTTGATTTTAATGATATATGGCTACATTCTTTTGAAATTAATTTTTCTTTAAAGCTAAAATGTCAAAACTCCAATATTTCTAAAATTATAAATTGAACTTTTCGACTGTGTTGAGCGCTTTGGGTAACTAAATAAACTAAATTTGATCATTCGCTTGATATAGATATCTTTTTAAACTTATTTAAAAATTCAGTTACCAAGACTTAACTTGGAATAAAGTTTTTCCTTTCTAAAATGCTACAAATAAGATTTTATGTTCTCGTAAATAACTCTAAGAAGATTAACGTCGAAAATGATAAAAAATTGCACGGTGCAACGGACAAACGAATTTGTGTAAATTACTATAAAATTCATGATCTAATCTGTCGTCATCTGACGAATATATGTATAATCCTAACAATAAGAGTTAGCTAATCACAGAATTAAGGAGATTACAAGGACTTAGACAAGAACTTCATCACCTCGTAAGGCAGAGTATTTCTCTCTCTCTCTCTCTTTCTCTCTCTTTCTTCCTTTCTACTCTTTTCCTCGTTTTATTTATAGCATTTATAGCATTTGTTGCTACTATTTTTGCAGATAAAGAACAAAATATATTCTTAATGATAAAAATTCGTCCATAATAGCACATGAATCGTGGATACCTAATAGCAATCAACGTTATCTGCGCGAACATAGAAAATTACCGTATATCCGGACTAAGAAAGTTACCATTTTCTCGCGCGAAATCCATCTCGTTCTCACTTCTTTATTGCTCGACAAAGTAGCGAACGAATTTTGCCCCGACTTCTCGATTTATATCCCGCGATAATTACTTTCGTGCTTCCTTAATGAGGTAACGTTTACTATACAATACCCGCTATCTTCCTTCACAATTTGAGGCCATTTTTCTCTACCGAAAGTGAAATTGTCTTAAGATTTAATTATCAAGACACTCATTTGAAAACTTAAATCGTGGAAAAGTCGACGTCTAATTAAATATTTGTTGGAGAAAGGTTTTCTCAAAAAACAAAGAAGAGATCGCGTTATTACGATAATATAAATCTTATGACATGCTCTGTATAAAGCACAGTTCTTGTACAGTGACGTCTTATAACACGCAAGAAGCTTCCGATAGTAACTGAGCCAAAGAATAACGCGCGCTAAGAAAATTGGGTTCTTCAGCGTCGTGAGACTAACGACGTACGATTTATCGCGCCATGCCGAACTATATATCACCAGGGCAATATCATTCCTGGTAGCTTTTTCATCGCATAGAAATTCATTACTGACCTGAATTAATTGAAATTAATTGCGACTTTCGAATTGCAGACTGTCACAAATTAAGAAGTTCCTGAAATCTCATGACTAAAAATTGTATAAAATAAGTACTGTTATTTTTTTGGTTTCTTTTTACGGAAATAATAATAATATATACAACTGTAATTTTCGCACAAACTAAGTTTGTGTATCGATAATATTTAAAGTTAGATAAAATTCTAAATATATAATATTATAAAGATCTATAAAAAACTTATAAAGAGTTTCATAACATGAAAATCGCGGTATAGTATAGAAATATACGTAAACATTTCAACAATATTAAATATATACGGAATAAATTCATAAATTAATGTGAAAATACTAAAGTAATAAAAAGTATGAAAATGTCAATTTCACATATGCCAGTAGACCTACATACCTATAACACGGGTTCACATAATACGGGTTCGTATAACATAGCGGAAAAATTTTAATATTTGTTTTAAAGTGAAATGAAAAATATTTTACTGTTACATCTCTAATATTTATTTTACAATTTTTATGATAAACCCGTACGTCTTTTATAGATATGTGTTTCCATATGTATACATAATCTATTATAGATATATGTATAATCTATGTGACTTGTATAACACGGATTCATATGACATGGAACGCATTCCTCGTGTTGTCAGGGATCTATTGTACTTGTATCGCAAATATAAATATATGGAAAATTATTTTATGACAGAATATAATATCGCAAAGCAACGCACAAAATATAAAACTATCAATTTAACAAGGCAAAATTGTCTTTACGCTTGCCACTAAAAATCAATGCGGTTATTGCGAAGATTTAATTATTAAGGTGGATATCCTCCAACTGCGCAAAACGTTTGCAAACGTTTTGCGCAGTTGGTGAATACCCATCTTTACGCATACAGTATAATCTATTCGTTTAGTTGCACAATATGCTCTATAATTTTTATACATACAATTATATACGTACGAATATTATTACGTGAAATATACCTAATTCTGATAAAATTACAGAGATTTCATATTTTGATTTATGCCTATATAGGTATTTATATTATAAATTTTATATACAACATTGTACTTTGATAAAAATAATTGTAAAAAAAGCACTTGAATCATTCTATTTCTGGTTTAAATAATTGGCGTTAATTTCTTAATAATTTTATCATGTAGAATAATAGAAATAATAATACGGATTACAAAGAAAAAGTGTAGCTAAAAGAACGTATTATTTGTTTGATTAATTAAAATTGATTGGGACTTTGGATTCATCATTTCGCGACGTCCCTCGTCGTTCATCGATGCACTTTCCGCTGCAACAATATCCGGAAACGAGCATTCCCCTGCGTCCTATGTTGATTGCACTTCTCTCTTTGCCTCACGTAATATACACTCGAATGGTTATCGTAAAACGGCGAATTTGATGAAAAAGTTCTACATGCTCACATTATGCTTAATTTTATATTTATTTCATTTCTCACATAATGTATCTCGCGCGGAAAATATGTTTTTTAAATTTTTAACAAAAGATATATATATATTAATTCCAATTAGTAATTTTATTTTATATATAAACATTTACTTATATGTAGATTTATAATATAATAAGAAAAAATTATATGTAAAAATCAAGTTCTGTTAATATTTTATTATTTTAATTAATATTATATTACTGTTTGTATTTTTGTACCAATTTTATATCGATGCGTTATCACCATGTTATTATACATGTAATCATAATGCCGCGAGAGTGTAATTTATTTTTATTTCGTGTAGGAATATCAATTATCGTGTTTACTTCGAGAAAATGTATAGAAAACTGATATTAATATGTTATATAATTAATTTATTAATAACCATAGTATTATTCACAACGACAGAACTCGTATTACGACATACATATTACCAATATAATATCTTGCGTGATAATTACTAATAATTAATAATTATTATTTAAATAAAAAAGAAATTCCAATGTATTATAAAACTTAGAAAAGAATTATCTCTCTTTCAAACATCTTGTTAAGAGATTCATAATAAAATTCAAAATAAAATACACACACAATTCCGATGTACTATAAAACTTGTAAGAATCATCAAATGTTACTTTCTCGAAGTATTGACAAAGCTAGCGATAAGAAATTGGTATATTGTATTAATATTAATTATATCATTATTAATTAAATTACGTTGATATATTAATTATAATCGTGACATATGATATCAATTTTCCACATTGCGCCAAATACTATTCAGTCGCGCCTCATTAAATGATTCTATTTTCTACCGAATATACAACGACCAATATCGATCGTAATGTGTTCATAGTCTCTATTGGATATCGGTTAAACATTACTATTACACTATTACACATGTTAGTATAATATAGGTAGTATACCGTTGTGACAAAATATATACAATACAGATATGGAATCGAGTTATAATCCAAATGATATTTTGCTTCAATTGTTGGAATCGTTTTATATATTTCAGCGCATGATTGAATAGTATCGCGGTACAAGTATTACTGTAACTTGTTATATTGCTTCGCTCTATTTTTGAGTACGTATTATAGAAATGTTCAGAATAAATTCCGATCGGAATTGTATAGTTATTTCTATTGTGTTGTCTAGGGAAAACGGAATAATTGCGGTCGGAATCCATTCCTAATAATTTCATAATATGTATTCTGTATTGCTATGTTGTCTCGCCGGGCGAGATTTTGTAGTGTCGCGCACGGCGCGTTCTATCTATACCTACGTGACTTTGACCGAGCTCGCACCTTGGCGTCGAACAGCAAATGTTACTCGTATGGTTGACTGGGTCGGAATGAATGCGTACAATTTACACGTGCCCAAACTTCCTTACCCCACGCAACGCGAATGAAACAACGGGGACAGAGTTACATAGCATACTGTATAATTAATGTATACATATATATATATATATGTATATGTATAAATTTATTAGAGAAAAGTAGAAGACCGCGTATTCATTGAATATGATTAAATGCAAATTAATTATAAAAAATGTCACATAAATTATTTATTAAATATAATAATATATATCTATACTTTTTACGTACGAATTGATTAAACTCGATTTTTTCCCATTTCTTACTTCTCAAATTGCTTTTTTGTCAACCAGACCAGATCTGGACTTAAGGAGTTATAGGACTAAAAATGTAAAAAAATTGAAATTTTTTAATTTCAACTAATTTAGACATAAAAATGGAGTATAGATTAATAACTGTAAGGAAATAATTAAAAAATTTTATGTACGAAGATTTCACACATTTTTCTCAAAACATAATTTTCGAAAATAATGTTTTCAGAAAAGTAGCCACGTTAACTCAAACACGATTCACCCGATCAATTTGAAGTTTTATGAAGTTAACAACTTTTAATAATATTTCGCATCGGTCCGCGGAGACTTTTTCCTACTTTCAATCTTTTTCTTAAGTTATAACAAAAAAGAACATTTTTTAAGAAAGCGCAATTTCCATGTTTAGATGTGGTTTTATAAAAAATAAAATATTTTTAAATTCTTTCCTAAATTAAAAAAGACAAAAGTGAAGTTAAAAAAACTACTTTTTGTCTCAGATAATTTATCAAAGCTATAAAATCTTGGCCACTATGCAGGCGCGCATGGACTGCAATAATTATTTAGGACACTATCATTTATTATTTCAATATTTTTGTTATAATTTTGCATCTTAATTTTATTATTAAAAATATGTTTTTCCAACTAAAAAATATTGTCTATCTCTTTAAATAATGCTATTTTGTTCTATTTTTCGGTTTGCTATAAGTACTCTTATCACCGCTTAATATAATAATATCTAATAATAATAATAAATATCGCAAAATTAGTTTAAAATATAATTTCTTTAGCTTTTTATTTATTTTCGTCAATTTATAATTCCAATGCTATTCACATTTAATATTTTCGTATAGGACAAATCGACTCGAAATCTGTTGAAGATTTGATAGATGATTGGAATACTGAGAATTCTGGGGCTGTATAAACATTGACTGATTCGGTCAATTGCGACTCTCCACTGCAAATTTGAGTAGCTCGCCGTCAGCACGGCGCCACGGAAACCGATTAATCGCCGGCGGCGTTAATGGATTTAACGGGTAAGAGCCGGTTATCATCTGGTTATCGGCCCCTGCGGCTGAGGGTTTAGCCACTCACAATCAGCCCTCGGCACTTGTATTTCTCCCGGCATCGATGAATACTGTCATAAAGAAAATTGCACCGAAAATAAACCTTCATTACGCATCGTTAAATTCAATAAGAAACCAACTCTCTGAATATATCAATTTCAATTTCTTTGAAAACTTTTTTAATACTTATGTATAAAAAAAAAAAACTTTTTCTAATATAATTTCGAAAATAATTAATTTCTAATACTATTGTCTATCTCACCATAAACAATTTAAAAAACTGGCAGCCACGTTTAATAACAATACAGATTTTTATTAGAAATAATTTCTCATATGACTTATTTTAGATGTATTTGCAATTCGTAACCGAATTCAAAAGACAGAAGTTTATAATCTAAATCCATCTGAATGCCCGTTTCTACCAACGTCGGTTAACTTCAACCTTAGGTTAACTCACTCTTCGTATCTTTCTAAGGTCGACAGTTAGAAAGAGACAGACTGAGTTTACCTAAGGTTAAAGTTAACCGATGTTGGTAGAAACGGGCATTAGAGATCACATCTGTAATTCGTATTATGCTAATATATATAATATATAAATAATATAATAAACTATTTGCAAAATCAGAAAATACAGAATATACATAAAAAGCACACGTGTATCAAGATTGGTATACAAAGTTATAATGGAATTTTGTCTCAAATTTTATAGCAAGTCGTCTGTGCTTTTATGATCTCTAAATTACTATTTGTATTCTATAGATACCTAATGTTATGTGTATGAAAATCATAGAGTTAGTTACTTAAATACTCGAAACAATAATTGCGATTTGTAATGTTTTACGACTTTTATTTTTTCACGATTTTACGAAAATAAAGTAAACATAAATAAGACTTGAAATCCTAATCACTTAAAAATAAGTTTCCTAATTTATAAACAAATGCCATTGGAAACTGGAATATTTTTGAGCGACATTGAGAGATAAGGTAATCATATACATAAATTATACTCGCGAGCTCGTCTAAAGTTTCGCCTATTGTTACGAGAATTGTTTCATGTACTATTTCAGTTTCTGTTACTTTTCATCTTCCCCTAATGCAGACTGCATATGTGCACAACGCGCACGAGAGGAATCATATAGGTGTACATAATAGTATTTTGTGTGGCAAGTGTGGAAAACAACGAATTATGTCGCGCGTGAAGTTGCCGCATGAGCCGAAGGCTTATGGTGCATTTGCACGAGTACGAGTGTGAATGCATCACAAGCTGAGGCGAATGTGGCAACCTCACGCGCGACGTAATTCGTTGTCTTACGCACATGCCACATACAATATTTTTTGTAATGCCTGTCGCGAAAGTTCGATTTGAGATTAAAAAATTAATTGAAATTAAATTCAAATAAGATAGTTTCGCACTTTTTAATTTGACAATTCATCAAAATATGTCATCAAGATATTTTCCGAAAATGAGGTTGTATTTGTAGATGCTCTCCATTCTATAAATTTTTCATAAATGTTCGTATATTTATCTCTCGATTTCTTCGGTTATAGTAAATTCTCTGTGGCAGATCAAGCTGCTTCTACGAGTTCCACCGGCGTGGACGGTCTTGGACACTCGTTTTCTTTATCCATTTTATCCTTGAATGATGACAGTTGTAACGAATTGACGTTTTGTCTCGCGTGATTTTTGTTACGTTCAAGTTTGTTATGTCAGTCGAAAATCGAAAAAGAAAAACTATCAATCGTGAAAAAAAGGAGGTTTCTTACCGCATTAGTGCGGTAAAGTAAGGCTTACATTGAATCGTTGAGAAATAAGCCACTTTCTGCATGCTAAACAGCAATCGAAAATCGAACTTTCGCCACAGGCGTTGCAAAAAAATATATACATAGAAAGTAAAGAAGAACTCAAGATCTACCGGCTACATTTATGACATGGTTTATGTAGGTTCGGAGCTTGTGGTTTTCTTGAAGATCTAATGCTCGTTTTCGATATTAACCGTCACTCTACAAAGAGAGATCGTTTGCATCATCTTTAAATTACTCGCGGGCGGAGTGTTCGTAGTTGGCATTTAATGGTTCCGGATAGTTCATGGTAATTGAGTGCATTACGGAGAACTAAGTTTCACCGTAAACGATTTATCGGAGTATCAGAGCACTCTCGGTTGGGATGTTAAATGAATTTCGACGGTCTTATTTTACTTAAAAAAAAAATGTACTTAGCGCGACTGAAGATACGTGAATGATGGCGCGCGTCGATAAAATTTTAAAATAAATGAGGTTTAAACTGTTTACAGCGTCGGGCCACTCATTTTGAGCTTCAAAGGGTTCGATATTTCGTCGAGTATACTTGCGTGCGTGCAAGCACGCGCACGCTGCGGGAGTGTTTGTTAGCTTTTGCCGCGCGATTGAGATTAAACATGCAATTAAGCTTCTAACACTGGAAAACACGCTTGACTACCAGGGCAGAGCGGAAAATCGATATTAGTTTGAACAATTAAAACTCTTATTAAAAATAATTGTTTATCGCTTACGATAACCGTAATTAAGTTTTTAATACATTATATAATTATTACACAAGAAAAGTATTTGCATATCTTATTCCGTTTTAGAATAATTTTGTGTAAAGAGGAAAAATGTTGCTTTATTCTATATATTAATAGAAATAAAAACAATTTTAATTAATATATTTTTTTCAGAAATATTTTTTTGTATATCAAATTATATCTCAAAATAGATGATACGCAACTTTTGACCAGTGATGCATTTTTCCAATTATATTTCAACGAGACTATGCAATTCTTTCTTCAATCAGTAAAAGTTATGACTTAAACTTTACGTCCTAATTATCTTAATTATTGACATTTTCCTTTTAGCAAAGAAAACGTTCTTGTCTGATTGAATCCTCTGCTTTTCCTCATTTACTTTCATCCTCCTGTTTTTCTCTTTAGCGCTCGATTGGCCGATACGCAATACGCTATTGATTCCTCCGCTATTGATTACTCCTTGAACACGTTACATCAGACTTATGTAATTGAAGACGAGAGCGAGAGAGCGACGCTCCTTTATGACGTTTCGAGTCGCAGTGTAGCACGACTCGTACAACAGCTTTTCAATAGGCTACCGTCATTTCGTGCGTCCGTTATCAATCGCTTTGTAACGTTCAAGCCGCAGTGCAGCTCTATCGTCGAAACGCATCCGGCAACCAGTGAAATCAGCAACGGAACCCGAACCCGCTCAATAGCGGTGGAATCGACGAAGATACCGGCCACCTCTCGGAAAAACAGCCAGGGTCGTTAAGAGGGAATCGGGAGACAAAATCATCGATTGTGCTACACATACATTCGACGAAATGGTTTTCAATAAGATATTATCTTGATATCATACTCTGATATTGTTTTGCTTTCAAATCATATCACATTTTATGGATACCGCGCTATAAAAGATGGAGTGAATGGAAATGGTATCGGAGATAACATATTCCAGTGAAATTGAATGGAGAGATAAATTAAAAATATATTGAAAGAGACTTATTGCACCATTGTTAACTTATAAATTGCGCCCGAAATTGCTCAACCATCCGTGTATTTTATGAAATTTTTAGTAAACAATTAAATGTAATCGTCTATGTCATTCCAAGATATACCTACCGCGAATACTAACTCTATTTCCAAGTGCACCTGTTCGCTTATATTTGACTTATTGATCTCTAGCTCTAGAATCAGCCGTTAAGAGGATCCGGTTGTTGGCCAAAGACGTCCTCCATATATCTTTATCAATGGATTAAAGTCCTTAGGATAGCCATGTCAGATTAAGGCGATCAATACTGCTTAGTGATCGCAAACTATTGGGAAGCGAGATTAATCTTTCCGGTATATCGAACATAAGCTGCTTAGACGCTACGCATTTAATTAATTTATGTTATCGTACATGATACGTAAGATTTGATCGTATATCTGATCCGAACATATGACCGAATAAAATCAAGAGATATTGAATCGCTTTCACGCGAGAGAGAACACAAATTAAATCGGACGGCTCAGCCTGATTACGTGTGCCGAAACAACTAACTTCCGGCGGCATCAAAATGCCAGCGATGAGTTACGCGAGAACGACGAACGCAAGGCATTATTCAGCATCCGTGTCAAGGATCATGAGACGATTTAACGCGATCCACCGTCGCCCGAGCTACCCCTCGTAATCTCGCGCCAGCCGAGCCGTCGCGTGCGCAATTTCAACGGACTTCATCGCAACGCGTCCCATCTACATCCATGATTCCACGTCCTTCGGGGCGGAAACGATCGGGCCGCGCATAAAGGAATTTCATGGCGATTAGCGAACATCCAGCGCTTCCGCGTCCAGCCGATGAGATTTCGCAATCTGCGTGAAGGGAGGATAATTGCGGAAGCGCTATCGCACAAATCTGGCAATCAGCTTGTGCTAGGTCTCCTAACGCTAAAACGTGCACATATATCTATACACGTAGGACATTCTAGCATACAGATCGTCCGTTAACCATCCATTAAAATGCATTAGTCGATGCTGGGGAAGGGATTTAAAGTCAGTAAAGCTAAATACATTCTAATTAGGAAGGGTTAAAGCGATGACAGAAAATGTGCATAAATTTATCACAATTTGCATAAAAGGATTTGCACAAGAGAAATTTATATGTACTTATATATATGTATGTACTAATGTATCAGGTAGTATAAACTCAAACTTGGTTTTTTTTTAGACATTCCCTCAATTAAAAATTTAATATAAATATTAAAAACACTGATTCCTTTTTAAATATTCTTTAAAACTTTCTTAAGCTCAACTTTTTAATATCTCTTTAAAAATTGGCAGTCTTTAATTTAATTTATATTGATATTAAATTTACTTTGTTATTTTTAAAGAAAACTTAAATTTGACTTAATTTTTTTCTTATAAATATAATTAGTTTTTTAAATCTCAGTATCAATCATTTTTAATTCTGTATAAATTTTATTAAACAATAAAGAAATAGTCAACTTTTCATTGTGATTCCTGCACCGTATAAGACGTAAACGGTAGTTGTTCATTTTCTATGAGAGTTTACACGTTACTATCGTCCCTAAAAATTCCATAAGCTCCACCCGGTCGTTCCGGAAAATAATCGAATTTACAGCACGTTACATAGATGCAATATAGATACTATTATTATGAAAACGCGATTTGTGCTGCAATGCCGTTATCTCGAGGAACTGCGACGGTAAATGCGAGTAGAGTGTGAAACTTTATCGCAACGTTTAGAATTTAGATAATGCACATGCAAACGTAACATATTTAATATGGTACGTAAGTACAATATAATAAGCAAAACGATGCAATCGATATTATCAAGACTTGCATTACACATAAAATTCGATTTATGATTTCACGTTACGTACATTGCAAAAAACATTTAAAAAATATTATATGTATAATCAGAATATTGAATGTATCTATTGAAAATATAATACATCAAAATATGTGACATATTAAAAATTTTAAATTAAATTTTGTCCCACTTTCAAATCTTTTGTCACAAATTATTATGCGCGGATCGTCTAAAGCGATCTTCAAATTACATATTTTATTCCATTTTGCTTCTCTTTGCGTTATCAAGACGTGTTCTTCTACCTACAATAGTCGTCGCACGGCATTATTTTCAGAACAGTATTACAGAGTTTGCTCACTCCGAGCGTTAACTTTCCTCCCACCGCCCTTTTCCCCAATTGCAATATATAGCGTGCACAATCTCGAGAGTCTATTCGACGAGCGGCGAAGCATAGGAAGCGCATACGTGACAATTCGCGCAATGCGCGCGTTGAAAAGGATAAGTAAGGCGCGCGCGACAGGGTCGAAGATAAGAGAGTATATCCTCAACAAGGGGCGTGTTCGATACTCGGCACGTGGGTACACCGAGATACTACGCGCGTGAGAACAACCCTCGATCAATAAAACTCTTGAGAATAACGCAATTTTTAATATTACCATTGAGTCGGTGGCGGCACGTGTTCGCCAACCATCGTGGCTTTCCACTCAAATCTTCCCGCGAGTTTTCGTCACGGAACAAGACCGGAGCTTTTTCTCTTTCCGACGCACTGCGCACTGCCCGAAGTGGATGGATCTCACAACTACTGACAAATGACACCGCGATACGCCATTCTGTATTCCGAGTACCAAGAAATCCGTATTCTCTCGAGCACTCAAACTGCCTGGCGACGACGGACTCTTGAATTCGAAACGATACCGCGCGATTATCCGTCTCGACTGTGTGCGCGTTCTTTTGTCGTGCGATGGAAAAAAGCCGCGATAAAAAAAAAAGCTCCCCAGATGGATATTTCTCGTGCCACGCTGCAATCGACATCGGGCTGACCGCGTCGGGAAAGCATAGAGAAACGCTCATTTGCACGTAAAAGTCTTCGATAGCCATCGGGTCTCACAAGAGGAGAACATTCAGTCCGGCAATAAATTTTACCCGTCGGAATAAATAATACGTTCGACACAGTTATTTCTTAATGAAATATTTTCTGTGAGTTTATACGCGCATGTGTACGTTGGAATTTTTTTCAAGAAATTGTCAAGTTAAGATCGTTAAGATAATTTGTATAAGATATTTTTTCAATTTTATTTTATTCAAAGAAAAATTTAATAATAGAATAGAGTTCATATTACTTGTTAATCTCTAATTATGCAGACACTGGCGCCGTTTATTCATGATCCCACCATAGCAGTTGTATTATTCAAATTTAACTACAGTAATTAAGATTTAAATAAAAGAGATACTACAATAATATAACATCAATCTATTCTATTCAAAATTTTTCTATTTTATATAAAATGATATTAATTTGCACTCATAAAGATTCAATTCTCGTTCGCAAGTCAACACTGGTCAACACCGTCGGATTTTATCTTGTCGCTTGCGACCCCTTAATGAAAACGCGTCGAGAACTCAAACGAACAATCTAAACGAACGAGGACATAAACAGGAATGGGACATCCCCGAGATGAGTTCGCGTTTTTGCATGAATTGCGTGAAAAAACTCAAGCGAAAGAAAAGAAACGATTGCATCGGTGCATGCTTTTGTGTACAAGAGAGATGCATTCAACGACGCTCCTCGCGTAAGAATCAAAACGGTGATTAGTGTCGTTCCTAAATCCCGGGACGTAATTATCTCCCGGGATGTCGCTATTTGCATGCAAAGGCAGCGGTGATTCGACGGCGCTCGTGATTATTTCTCTAGATATAGTAATAAAGTGTGTCTCGAGAATATACAGTTTTTGCCTCATTGCCGTGCCATATTAATGTCGGTATTCACGCTATTCATAGAAGTCTTGTGACCGCCGTTAAAATATCAAGGTCTCTTCTTTATTGTATCTTCAGATCGTTTTTACGACCTATAAAAGTTGTGCAGGTTTTCGAATAATATTTAGTCTGACTCAGGACGATCATTTCTTTCTGTAGTACAATTTACACGGTAGCGAAAAAAAATTAGAATATTTATGCTTTATGTTTAAGAAAATTAGGATATTTACATTTTATTTTCTATAAACAAATTGATTCCATACATATAATCTCAGCTTGATATTAGGCATAATGTCTCGTCTAATAAGATCTCTATTTTTTGGGAAAATTTTTGAAATCTGTATTTTAATTAAAAAAAAAAATGTTTTCGAATATACATATATGCAACGTGTTTGAATTAGTCTTTTATACAGATTTAAAAAAAACGCAAAAACAGTTCAAGATGAATCTATCAAGCTTTAAAAATGACGATATATAACTAATATATGCCCGGTTGTTCTTTTTCATTATTCACTTTTCAGTATCGATGACGAATAAATGACAAAATACCAGCGATGTACCTTGGTTTTCTTGGCAAGAAGCAAGAATAATAGGTTTGACGTACTGAGGTAACGGAACGAAACTCCAGCGTTTCAGCAAGTACCAGGATAAAGAGCTCGTATATTCTCACGGATAAGAATGGGTGGTTTATATTACAGTATCCAGTATCCATTTTCGTGAAAACCACAAAAGATGTTTCTGTAGGCGCTACCATGTTTTTCAATCGATTAACTCGGGTTGCCCGTTATCCTGTCTTTAACTCTTTATCGTATTTTATTTTTGCTTTTTATCATTTACTTATTCTAGGAAACGTGAAACACTATAGATCCCAAAAAACAATTTTGAATAAAATTTCGCCTAATTAAAAAAAGATAATTATCTATGAATAAAATATTGAAAACGGCAATTGTGTTAAATATGGTAAAAAATAATTTGCGTGTCACAAAAATATGGAAAATATAATATTAAAATGTAAATCTCTCTCTCTCTCTCTCACTCTCTCTCAATAGTCGATTTATAAGGTTTGCGTATATGTGCGCGCGCGTGTATGGTCTCGTAAACCAACAAATAATTAACATCGCTCTGTCTATCTACATATATTAAAGCATCATGCACTGGATCTATGAAACATTACCATCTATAATATATTCTCTCTCATAGATTCATGCGGATTGAAGCAAAAAATAATCACTCACTGGGCACACGATGCGCAGCAGCGGAGTTGTAGACGTGATCTGCAACACACAAACGAATCCGAATTATATATAGCAGCGTCCAAAGTGACGAACGGTAATTTCGAAAGATAATTATTGTACGCGCATTAATTTTTACCTTTCGTTTTTCAAGTAAATATTTTTAATATTAAAATATTTTGAAATATTTATATGTATAATTATATATTTTATTAAAGACATTTTAAGAAAAATAGAGAGAGCATCTCTTTAAAAAAAATCTCTTTAAAAAAATATACTTAATATTACATAACAATGGTGCAAAATGGATTGCTCGGATTGCTTGGATTGGATTCCTTGGATTGCTCCTCCGACGCCTGATGCCTCCCCGGGCCTCCTACCTCCTCTCAGATCCTGCGGATGCTGCTCCTCCGTGGCGCACAACACTTTTCGCGGCAAGGTTAATCGCGCGCGAATTAACCGTCGAAATACGACTATACGACGCGGCACTTTTCACGGCACCCCGACGCGTCGCGCGCTTCGTCTTCGTCGCAATGCGAATAGAATAGCGCGAGTATAATACGTATTATGTATATGTCGCAGGCTTATTGCAAAATCAGTCTTTTTGCAAAAAGGCTAGCCTTTTTGCGAAATGCCGGCATTTTGCGAGAGCATTTGATCGTTTCTTTAATAAGACTAACGTATTTTAGACTTTTTGCAAAGTGCCTAGCCTAGCCACCAGTCCATGTGTGCCAAAAAGCCTAAAGTGCGTCCAGTCTTATTGGGAAACTATCAGTGCTTCGCAAAATGCCGGTTTTTCGCAAAGAGGCTAGTCTTTTTACAAAAGGGCTGAGTTTGCAATAAGCCTGCGACATATACATACGGCCGGATGGAACATACAGGCCACTCGACATCCTCAACGTCCTCGACGATCGCATCTCGTAAATTAACGTAACGGACGAATCTGGGAGGAAATCTTCAAAAATCGCCAACTTAACACGCGTCACCCGCCCGCCGATGCTGCACCTGTTGCACTACCTGCACCTTCGCGCACCTTCCGCCTTCCAGAAAACGAATAGCGAACGATCGCGCTTTAGAACCGGCTACTGCCTCTTACGGCGTAAAATTAATAGATGTATATTACAGAATCACAGTTGAAGATGGATATCCGCGAAGCATTGCGATATTCTGAAACGGCGTGATCGTTGTACCGCCGACCGCTCGCGCGACGGATCTCTTTCTCTCTCTACCTCTCTCTCTCTCTAACAAATATTTTTGCAATTTACATCGTTAGATATTTTTAATTTACATTCATGTTATATTGAAAACTATTTAAAAATCGATATTTGTTGAAACACGCAAATAAACAAAATTGTCATATATAAAATATAAATATCGGAATAAAATATTTTCAAGAGGATATACGTCGGCAATAAAAATTTGAACATCTGCCAAATATATTAAAAATTCCTATCAGTGAATACACAAATAGAGAGAAAAAGAGATAATATACGATAGTTCAGTGAATCGGAATACCTTTTAATTAAAATGCATTTATGTTTAATTGCGTTTGATTAATCAAGTTAATATTACAATCTAAATTGTCCGAAAAATATCAGTTAAATTAAATCAAAAACAATGATTGCTATTATCATGCATGTAATTAAAACTACATAGAATTTCTCATTACTTATAGTCAATTTCCTTGTAATTTAATTTTAGTTACGCTCAGTTTAAATTATATTAATGCTTTATTTATTAAAATACAGCTTTATAGTGTATCTACTTAATTAATATGCTGTTGCAATGCATAAATACGTGAAACTAAAGAATTCATAAATATTCATGACACACTAGAGACATGAAGAAATTCTCATCCTTCGCGACGCAACGAAATTTTTCTGATTCACACTGTGCGATGAATGCAATTCACTTTGCTTAACAAAGTGTATATTACGAGCAGAGATTCTCGATGTAATATTACATACTTATTCTATATCATAAAGCGTTGTGCGACTTACTTTGAACACGAAGAAATCGTGATTGCATCGTGCATGCAAAATGACGGAAAAATGATTGGGAAAAGACACATGGAAGCAACGCATGACCTGATTTCGAATAAGCATCTATCATTTAAATAAAACCAAGAATGATATATGCAACGCTTAATAAAATGTCAATCAGCGTTTCTGCGTACCTAATACAATCTCGCGGAAAGTGTTTAATTGCGGATTGCAATTAGTCGTCAAATGACATCGCGTACGATCATGTTCTCATTAAAAGCGTGCTTTAATTTATCGATGACATTGCTCGGCGTGAAAAACGGAACGCTAACGGAATCGGTATTTTGCCGCTTCACTCCGGAATCGTGCGCACGTATACTTCTCTCGAAATAGTGGTACAAAATTAACCACGGACAACCACACACCAGGAAGTCGTATTTCAGTACCCGATGCACCCGATGCAGTTCTGCGGCAATCAAATTTTTCCGCGCACGTCCTATGAACTCCCTACGGTTGGTGTGTTTTGACGAAAATTTAACCAAGGGTACACAAACATTCTTCTGCGTATTCTGTACGTGCTTTTCACGTTTACGAATAATGATCAAAACTGAATTTTAAGAATCTAAATTCCTATAAATGTGTCTTGATATATTGCATATATTAATACGTAAATAATAAATTATTTATTTTATACGTATTAATATTTGTGATAAATTATTTTGTTAAACTCACATCCAATTCTCTGAATATAATAATAAATAATTATAACATGCGATGGATAAATACAATTAATAACAGTTCCTGAATAGGAATTTCTGTTGAACCTGAACGTAAATAAATCGTAAAAAATTAGGTATTTGTGGAGTATCGTCGATAATAATCATCCCAATAGCCAACGATATATACTTCGAGTTAAATTAAAGTGCATGAGCGTAAGTGATATATCAGGTGTACTGATTCCGAGATTTTCAAGATAGGAGAGAGAAACGGTAGGTTACAAGGAAGATCGATTCGCGAAGAGTGATTTTATCGTAAGCATCCTCTGCATCTCTCTAAAAATACCGAGTTAAGTTCACACAATATCGAAAGAAGTTTCAAACTCTACTTTCAAACTGAAATTAATATTAACAGTCATGCTATCGCTTCTGATACCATATTATGCAATCAGCATTATAACATGGAAAATTTCAAATTCGCGTTTATCTTAAATTATAAAAATATTAATAGTTACGAAATAATATATAGTTTAATTAAATAATATAATTTAATAAAAAAAAATTGCAAGACAAGACAAATGCAAGAAACGGTAAGAAAATGGTAAAATCTTATTTTCGTTTTCTTTGAATGTCAGACGTCAATCCAATTAAATGACGAATGTTTGAACTATCGTGAATTCCTACATAAACATTGGCACAATCACGCGATGGTTTCCTTGAATTATTTGGCTTCAAGATCAACAATCTCCAATTGATAGTATGGATGCCGAGCATTTGCTCATCTTTGGTGAATTCGATATGATAATCAAACAACACGTTCAACAAACTCTACATATTGCATTTGCGGTCCGACGCCGACGTGCCTGCATTTTGATCTTTGCATATTTGACACAGCTATTTCATCGGATATACAAAAGATGTGCCTTCGGACTATTTTCAGAAACTTCTGAGAAATGAAAAATTAAATGTTTACGCGGTGAAATAGATTCCCTTCTCGGAGAAATAAGGAAACCATATTCCATTAACTCGTATTTCTAGTGTCATGCACCGGAAGAAACTCTCAGAGTACTAACTTTAATTATAATATATTTATTATATTATATTATTATTATTAACTAACGTATCTTCCTCTCCTTCGTGATTTAATTAATTGTTTAAAAAATTAAAGATAGTTTTGTTTTTACTAGTTTTTTAAATACTAGTTTTTAAATCTCAATCTCTTCTCAAGCCTCAGGCTCAGGATGATAAAAGATCCTGTTCGTAAAAACTAGGTTTCAAAAATTGGAGATATTGAAAAATGAAGAGTATTCAATAAATTGCCAGAGGCATGGATGGCAGCTTTGATCTACTTCAGCTGCACTGTAGAAATGATGGAATGCGGATGGAACCGTGCGAATCATGATGACAGACCGATTGACGTCATTCCCTACCGAAACTCTAACATCTGAGAAATTGCATTGCACTCGGGTCGTCGATCATTGCGATCGGCAATCTGACCTAACGTCCGTCCAGCTTTGGAAAGGCAGAATGCTTTGTACAAAGCACTATGCCAAAGGAACCACCGAATTCAACGTGTCGTAACCAGTAGTGTGTTCTCTGCTTTCTCTGCCCTGTCAAAGGACGAAACTTGTCGAGTCGGATTATACTAGTTTGATTGTCCATTGATTGTCCTTTGATCCTTTTACACTATCAAGTATTCTCCTTTCAAAAATAATATTGCGAAGAGTACAGAATAAAAATACTTCTAAACAGCAATCTTGATGTAGTATTTGTTCGTATTTAAAACAGAATTTATAAAACATAAAGTTATATATTATATAGATCAAAATTCTCTTTGCATCTGTGCGTTGTCATAAATCGTGTTACCGTTCTAAATTAAATTTAATTACACTAGCCAGAGTGCTCGAATAATAATATATCATTTAAAATTAAGGCATAAAATTCATCGTGCGTTCCGGCGCTATAATGCATGTACCATAGGAAATCATTAAAAATATTCATTTGAAGGTAATGGATCCCTTGATGATAACGAGATAACGATTGGGAACGGCCAATATGGCAGCCATAAGCCGACTCATATACACGCGGAACAATAGGTGTGCTCGTGAACACACATCCGCGTGTATATGAGGCTTATGGCCGCCATATTGGCCGTATGCCCGTTCCCAATAGGTATAAAACAGAATCCTGAAAGCACTGAGCGGTCTAAATACCTACATTTATTTCGACCGAGTTTTACCGTGTTCGCAATTTTCGTTATTTTGTGCGTAATGAAACGCATTAGCAGCGTAGATTGCAAGCCGCGCGTAAAGTGCATACCGCCCCCTCTCTCTTTCTGGGTATAGAGGGTAAAATCGATAGCTGTTAATATTCAGCGCATCGTCAACTTGCCTCGATCAAACTTCTACTCGTAAGCGAAGGGGTTAAACGCACCTGCGCTATTTGCCGATTAATCAATGTCATAGCTTTATTCCAACGTAGAAATACTTAATTTTCCGTAGGAATATAGGTAGTTGAGCACATACTTTCTAGGGCGTCTGAAGAAAATTTACTTTACGGTTGGATGACCGGTTCTTTTGATTGAGCTTGAGTTTAAATTCTCTGCATGAGTTAATCTTCTAAAGTAAAAAATAATTGCGGTGAAGATGAAGATTATCATTAATTCGGTTTTTCGTTATTACTGCTACTTTTTCTTAAAAGATAATCTTTCTTAAAAGAATTTTATTGTTTAGAAGAAAATTTTTGTTTGTAATCAAAAACATACAACAATTTTAATTAATTAAATATATTAGTATACATAAAATAAGAATGCTCTAAAAAATAAAGAACTTTAAATTTTGTATATTGAATTATAATAAATAATATAATTATTAATAAAATATTCTAAAAATTTATCATGCCTTTTAAATTTGTGGACGTTATTTTTTGTTTAATTGTTTTAATTTAAGATACTTCGCGTATTTTGAAGCAAATCTACATTTCTTATTAGCGCTAAATCTTTCTAAAAAAACGATATCTATAGATATGGATAATATAAAATATCTGTTATATAGCGACAGTAAAGTAAGCCTGCTATTTTTCTATTAATTTCCCCCTCCTTCTCCCCTTATCATCGATTTTGTATTACATTTCACGACGAGATAAAAACTGACTTTTGTTTTTATTTTCCAGAAGCTCCAATCGTCACACCGGGAATGCGACATCATCGTGATCGAAAAGCTGTCGATCAAATATGTAAATCAAAAGGTACAGAGAGGATGCTACAAGAACAACGGGTGTTTACTATGGATCCTATATAATATATCTTACGCGTGCTTGTATATATAAATCGTGACGTAATTAAAAATAATATTACAAGTATTGGCGATAAGAGCATGCATGTATCAAGCTACGGGCGATAGGCTCGAGAATAAAAAGCGTTATAAAGAATGCGAATTATAATTATACCTAATTACGTCTTGATCAAAATGGCCTGTCCACGATGTATTTACTTTTAATCATAATAAATGGCGCATCTGTATTATATTGTTGTCGTTGTTTAAGAATCGCCCGCTTTATATAAATAACTCCATACTGTAAACAGTATTATACAAAAATAATTTCAAGTAAAAATTTTACTTTACACAAAAAATACATTTCTAGAACCTACAAATTTATCTTTCTAGTTACAAAAAATTTAGCTTCACTTCACGGAAAAAAAAGTGTTCTTGTTTTAATAAATACATTTTCTTGAATTATGATTTCTAAATTGAAATAAATAAATACTTCCAACAATAAAATTTATTTTTGTTTCAATGAAATTATCTTCAAAACAAATAATTTGTCAATGAAGAGAATGTTTCATTGAAACAAAAACCCAATTACTTGTCAGTAGAAAATCATTTTATTAAAACTAATAAATGTAATTACTTAAACATAACAGTTGTTAATAAGTAACAAATTTTTGGGAATTTATGACATAAATACTAGAAATAATTCATTGATTACTTGTATCAAATAATACATATGTATAAACAATTATTTCTTGCCGCAAGTACAAATTTACTTAAGAGAAATAACTCCATACTGTAAACAGTATTATACAACAATAATTTCAAGTAAAAATTTTACTTTACGCAAATAATACGTTTCTAGAATCTACAAATTTGTCTTTCTAGTTACAAAAAATTTAGCTTTACTTTACGGAAAAAAAATTTTTTTGTTTTAAGTAAATATATTTTCTTAAATTATGATTTCTAAATTGAAAGAAATAATTACTTCCAACAATAATATTTATTTTTGTTTCAATAAAATTATCTCCAAAACAAATAATTTGTCAAAGAAGAGAATGTTTCATTGAAACAAAAACCTAATTACTTGTCAGTAGAAAATTATTTTATCGAAACTAATAAATGTAATTACCTGAAATAATATATTATTTGATTATAATGAATATGTACAATGTGATGTCTTTTCCACCGATAGATGGCCTAGTTTCTCAAATTTAAAATCTGACCAGAGACAGTATATATACAAGGCCGTACGGCGACAGCGTTTAATCACTCGCAGTTCTACACTGCATCATACGGAATCATCCGTATAAGTAAATAATTCGTTTATGACTCTGGTCATTCGCGATATTTATATATGTGGCGGTCGACCGACCGCCACATATATAAATAAATAAATATTAAATAATTGTTTAACTAAAGTAAGCTAATTACTTGTAACTTGTGAGAAGCAATACATTGCTTTCAGACATTTAAATTTATTAAATCCAAAGAACTCTTTCTGTGTACCAGAATCTTTGTCAGTTGCAAATAAATTAATTTCTTATCGAAGTAAAAATATATTTATTGCAAGAAAATATTGTAACCGCGCAAAAATCTGTTTATTTGTTGCAAAAAAATTAATTTCTTGCAGTAGCAAATATATTTTTATTGCAAGAAAATATTATAACCGTGCAAGAGTCTGTTTCTTAGTTGCAAGCAAATTAATTTCTTATCGAAGTAAAAATATATTTATTTTAAGAAAATATTGTAACCACGCAAGAATCTGTTTATTTGTTTCAAGAAAATTAATTTCTTACAGCAACAAATATATTTTTATTGCAAGAAAATATTATAACCGTGCAAGAGTCTGTTTCTTAGTTGCAAGCAAATTAATTTCTTATTGCAGTAAATATTTCGTTACTGCAAGAAAATATTATTACCGTACAAGAATCGATATTTTTAATGCAAAAAAATTTTCCATTGCCTCAAAAATAAGATTACTACTCGTGAGAAATATTTCCTTTGTTTCAAGAAATATAAATATTCCCCGCAGATAACATTTTTCTTATTTTGATGTAATTTTTATTTCTTTTTATAACATATAATTTTTATTTAAAGAGATAATTCTTTCGTTCCAAAAATATTTACTAGCAACAAAAAAGTTGTTTCTATGTAAGAAGTAAATTCCTGCTAGGGACTATTTGAGTAATTTTTTTCCTTGTTGCAATGAAATTTTATTTGAAACAAGTAATTTTTTTTTTCCGTGTAGTAATTCCTAATCCTTTATATTATAATAGATATAATTTCTCTGTAAAATTTATTTATTCATAGATTTGAAGGAAGAAAGTTTACACTTGCTTATTTTATCTCAATTTTACATATGTGTTTTTTGTATTTTGCCTTTGCAGAAAATCACGTGGAATTTATGACCCATCATATATGTACATATGTTTTCGATTTTTTTTATAGAATAAAGATTAAACAAGATTATTTCACTATATTTATCTTAACACAATATTAGGGATTACAATCTACTAATCTGCTGCCTATATCTCTATATTGTATTGAGGTGAAAATGAGAACCCTGCGCACCACCATCTCGAACGTCAGTAAAATCAATCAATCCAACTATCAGAACTTTCTCATCGTCTCTAGCCGGACCAACTTCGTAATTTATTTCCAAAGTTTCTTTCATTCCTATTTACGATCACGACGTCAGTATTATCAGTTCTATTCGATGATGATAAATAATAACGATATCAATTTAAATCAAAACAGATAAATGCAACCGAGAATTGAATCTTAAAGCAGAACAGACATTATAATATAAAAAAATAAATAATATAGATTCAAAGGTAGAGCTTAAACAAATTTTAAATAAGACTGAGAATTATTTCGCCGACACGCGAAAAATTCTCGAGAAAAATTCACAGGATATTAAATTCTCACGGGTCACAGGTCAGTCAATAGGAAGGCGAGCTGTATCTGGTTCTTTGTCACGAGAGCTACAATTGATTTGGTTGCCATCAGAAGTTAAACGGTCCTGTTCACAACAGGGTCAGCATCTCGAGTCACTTTGAGAAAACTGAAACTAACAATAAGACGAAAATGCGTCCTTTCATGCACGCAATACGTTTTCAAAATAGAACAATGGTTATCAAGGTAAAACTTTTCACCGAGATTGGACCGCATAACTTAAAAATCTCTTTTCATTACATGTACCTATAGTATACAATTTATATATATATATACAATATAATACAATTTTTAAGTTACGCATTACTTATAAATTGTATTGTTTGCTGTTATATAATTCTGATATCTGCGTTCTTCTGCCGTTAACTAATAAAAAATTTTAAGCTATAAATGGAAATATAAAAGATTTATATCAGCTTACATTAAGTCCGCGCAAACGGGGATTTAGATACAACTACGATATTTCGAAAAAAAAATCAATTTATTCTGCTGTCGATCTATCTATTTCAAGTTACTACAATATCGCGATATTGAGAAATTAATATTCAGTAAGATAAAAAATATATATTCTATCCAAAAAAAGAGATAAAGTTTTCATTTATGTTATAATATGCAAGATAACTGTAGTAATATATGGTAGTACTATTATATGTGTACGTACATATATACATATATATTGTTTTTCGCTTTTAGGATTAATTCGGAAAATAAAAATCAGATTACAATCGATAATTTTCAAAGCGTTATTATTTGAAAGCGAGGGAAAACACAATATTTATTCATAATAATAAAAAACAATAATAAAAATGTTGAAAAAGCAACAATAAAATTATTGAAACTGAAACGCTGTTATTGATAGAATAATTTTCTAGAGATACAAATTTCCGCACAAAAAAGCTTTCTCTTTTCTTTTTTAATTTAATATATGAAAGAAATGTAGAATTCTTTTCGGAAAATTAATGATCCTGCATGTTGTGCACGTTTCTCATATCTTTCGATCAAAGAAAAGACAAATTAAATATCCTTAAAGCGGATTCGTCATCAAGCCTGTTATCAAAGAAAACCGAAAAAAATCGATCTTTCTGATCACGTGCCAATATTTCTTTCTGCCTTAGTGGCAGAAAGAAATATTGGCACGTGATCTTTAATGGCACATATTGTGCACCTATTCCTGCATCGAATGATTAATGAAAAAACGTTCAAAAACCGTTAAAACGTGTCGATTCGCGAGAAAACCCTGATGAAAATTATTCTTCATATATATACTATACTTAAAAATCTTATTCTTTGCTTAATTTCAAGCAGATTTAATTCACAACAAATCCAAAATTATAATATTACAAAAATTTTCAACATTTAAAAAATCGGAGACGTAATGACTAATGACTTCTCTTCGTCAAGAGAACTATTATTAAATTTAAGGCCGCCCCCGAGAACTTTGATCTATTTAATATTGTTGTAAATTATATTAGGGCATCCTGTTCCTCCGGTGATATCAACGGGGACTGCAGCTATTTTTTTAAGAAAAGGAAACCGTGACACCGAGGGACTACCTTCTCCGTTGCGACGAGGGTTACTTTAACAGACACGTACAGGAATGAACGCAAATCAGCCGTCTAATGTCCATCCGTTGTCTTATCTGTCGCATTTATCTCCGCGGTGGGGATGCGCGCGGGAGTGGCATTTAAGCACCGCCGTGGGCGAAATGAGATGGAAATTACGAGGCGTAATGCCGAGTGACGAAAGTACGAGATCGTCCCTCATTCGGAGAGAATGCAAACGAGAAAGACTGGAGATCTTATACATGAAAAACGGGTTGTACTTTTCTGTACTGGCGCGTGCGCGGCGGACGGAAAAACAACAAGCGAGACGATTATTAATGAGCGTGTTAAGCCAACGCAACGGCGACCGATATTGCGCGAGAGGCAATAGCCGATCCCCGTCCTTTGTTGCCGCAGACGGCGACAGAAATTGACCGCTTCTTAATTATCGCCGCTCGCTTTTTCAGCGTCGTGAATAATGTGAATAAATTGCTCGGTAACGAAACGTGTTTCATTTCGCAGCGTTATACGTTTGTGATATTAACGGCACAACGCCGCGGCCATTCCAAGTTTATAAAAAGAATCTGTACTTGACATATTGACGAAGAGCGCTCATTTATGAGGCAACCCACTCAACGTCTCTTTGCAAGCTCTCCGAAAACAATTTGCAAGAACGATTCATATCTGTATGAATAATGAGGTTGCAATAAAATCAAAATGAAAATAATTAAAAATTGTAATCTCCGAAATCATGAATATTTAACGATAACGATAACGATCTGAATATAATGCATGAAACATTTTCATAGATTTGAGATACCATACATCAAACAATGGCTTGACTAATTTTCTTCATTAGATTTATTCAATATATTATAATAATTAATATTCTTCTTTCACATATATTATACATCACAATTATATTAAAAAATAAGCCAACAAAGAAATTGTTTTAAAGGAATTTTTAGATCAAATTTTCGAGGTACCTACAAAAGAATTAATCATTTTTTCTTTTAATTAATTTTCAGTAAATATTGCATTCATAAAATTTGAAATTGTGTGCTTTAATTATAAAAATATAATGTAATTGAAAAAGAAACCAAAGAATCATGTTACATCATTATTTACTCGATGACTTTTGTTAACACTGCCATTATCGATATATTATTACGAGGTTCTCTGTTTAATTATAATTATAACATTCAAGAAACAGACGCGGTATTAATTTTCTAAATAGAGATACAACAAAACGCGTAACAATGACATATCGGATTGTGTGTTCCGTAAATGAATTACGCTCAGAAAGTGAACTTTGAAATAATAGTTTGAAATATAGCAACCTCTTGTATAACAACCCCATGTTTATTGTAAGAGAGAATGGATTCCAATTTTATCATCAGAGAATCGTGTTACATCATTTATTTGTACGACATCTCTTCGTCCTGTCATCACTATTGTTACATTACAGATGTTGTACCACATCGAGATGATGGCAATTGGATTTGTTTTCGAATAACGCGGTTTACAGCTACAAATTATTAATATACTTGCGCAATATTGAAACGGCATATTTATTACAGATTGTTGTCGTAAATCTGTAATAAATATACAAGAGATATACGTATAAAAATCACACACACACATAATAATTCCTATCACATTCTGTAACAGTAAATTTTTTGTCGAATTTATATCGGCTTAAAGAAGAACTTTTAAAGTGTATAACAATGTTAAAAAAAAATATTAATTTCAAAGAAATTATATAGGAGCGTGTACTTTAAGCAACATACATGTATGTAAAAGTAAAATTAATCGGTTTATTATATGTAGTGTAATATTAATTATTAAATAAAATTATATTTATAACTGTAATATGTATCACGGAGTATAACAAAAACCGTAAGGTTTTCTACTATTTTTTATCAATTTATCATAATTTGTAAACATTGGATGATATCGTACGTTTATTGATGACAATTAGACACTCTTTTCGTGCAGTCAAATGTTAGTTTTTGAGAAAAAAAAGAAAAACACTTTTCGATCAACCCTCAAGGAAGATGATATCGTCGAAGTAGAATCACGAGAAGAGGGATGAAGAATGGGGAGTCATCGGCCAGAAAAAGCTCGATCATACTGTTACGCGAATTCAATCGATGAAGAAAGCCGGCCTCGCCTCGATAACGCTACACCGATGATAAGGATAAAAACAGAAAACGAAGAACGCCGACAGAGTCATTAATGGAAGCCTATCATCGTTGTAGAAGGTGATAATGATAAGTATCAACCCTCGTATACCCCACGTGCCTTTAATTAACTTTCACGATAGAAGGTAAATGAGTAGAAATATTCTGCGCGTTACTCGCTTTCTTAGGTAATTACATTGTCGGTAATCAATTGGTGGATCGCGTTTCCATAGAAAATGCAGAGCCGTCAATATATAAACTTCTGTATGCAGTAAACGTTCCTGCAAAAGGTTATAGTTCAAATATTACAATATTAAATAATAATTATTACAATACTAAGTAATAATAATGTAAAATATTTTTATCTACAGAAAAGAGAGCGAAACAATAAAACGTAAGTCGACGTTCCACCGAACCTTTTCATCACTCATTTGCGCTAATGAATAAAAAAATATTAAATTAAAATTAAACCTTAAATTTTTTAACAGACTTTTAATTTAGCATTCAAAAGCAAATATAATTATCTGTTTAAATAATCCTTTTTATGTATGGATAGTTATTTTATCTCAATTTTCTGTAAGTCAGAAACAATTGTACACGATAACAATCCGGTTTCGTGGGAATTCAATCCGAAATAAAATATACACATCTGTATAATGAAAGAAGAGTACTTTACACGAGAAACGGCGAAATTTTATAAGAGACTAATGCACATTTTAGTGCCAACGGAAGTAAACGATATCGATCGTTTAACCCGCAGGTTTCATTCCCGCATAAATCACGAGTTAGTACTACGAATCTTATCAAACTATAAATTTTTCACGTGGAAATAGCGGGTTACAGTTGCAGTAAAGTCGCGGAACGTGTCTCGAACGAATTCGCATCACCAAGCATTCTTAGAATCTCCGACAATTTGCAAGATATTCGCGTTACAAGAATTTGTCTTTAAAATTCAAGCAGATGTCTGTATGTCAAAGTGCGAGCTCGAATAAATAATACCCGTTGTCTGATGCCATTAAAACGTGCTTTTAAAAAATTCCAAGTCGTAAAATTGCAATGGGCCTTGGCAAGATAAAATCGATCCCTTTATTCGGTCACGAAGATTACTCTGTGTTAGGCAAATCAAGATAAATGGCGTCATTTACTACATACGTATCAAGATCTTACGCAAGAGCAGCATGCCTTGTAAAACAGAGCTTCAATGCTTTTGCCAAATTAACGAAAGACCCTAATTATCTTCATTGCGAAAATTCAATTATTATAATACATTACAATGTTTCATGTATAATTACATCTATTTATGCTGTATGTAACGAATATTTTCGTTATTGTAACATAAGTTTTGTTGAATTAATCATTACAGAATCACATGATAATAATCTTTAATTTTATCTTCTATATTAGTAACTTTTAATAATTAATTTCCCGTAATTGTTATAAAAACTTTCCTCCTGCAAATGTATACACTTGGGTGAAGTGAAAAATAAATCTACGTCAAAACTAAGGGTCGTCCCTCATACGGAAGACAACGAGGGAAAAGAACATTGACACGCCGTAGTTTTAATGGACGTTCCACGTGTCCCAGGTGGAAAAACTATAAGGAAACGTGCCTTTCCTACAAAAGTACAAGAAAGGAATTTAATCATCGAATAGATCGCACCAAATTCCATGCTAAAGTGAAAGAATCCTGGACGATTGCCATCGTGAGGACTGAGGACCGATCAGAAATCAGGGTAATAAAAAACGCAACCGACAACTACAAAATCGCATCAACGAGACATCTTATGCTCCATGAATACTCATGCGCGTGATATTGTTGAATCCTTGTAAACAATCCTTGAGAAATACATCTTTCGTTGTATTGAGCACATGTAACGAAATACTATTAGATAAAAGAATTTTTTCTTTGTTCTACTTCTTGTCGAAAAAATTTAATTTAACAAAAAAAAAACTTACTGCGCAAATGATAATATAAGTGTACTATAAATAGATTCAGATTTTAATTAAAAGACATATAAAGTCACATAATAGACATTAATATGATGATAAATACCTATAAAGAGCATGATAATTGAATACAATATATAAATCGAATCATGCAAAATTGAATCTAAAATAATAAGTTGAAGCATTTATAATTAAAATCTTCATATTTTAAAATATTATACAGAGTACTTTTTTAACTGATGTATCTTACGTTTTGCAACAAATTTTTCGTAAAGTTCGAGATAAAGTGTCAAAGATCGCGAGTTTGGGCGAAACAAGCGTAACTCACATCGGAAATCGTAAAACGGATCGCAACACATGCTTTTTCGCTTTAGCTAGCATGAGAAAATTATAAATGTTCGCATATAGAAAAAGAACGAGTTGTTATGTCAAAAGTCAAATGCAGTTTTGCCTCTGGATACAAGCATT
Organism: Leptothorax acervorum; assembly: GCA_035220615.1. NCBI lineage: Eukaryota > Metazoa > Arthropoda > Insecta > Hymenoptera > Formicidae > Leptothorax > Leptothorax acervorum. Next base: position 187,699 of record JASTWQ010001260.1, on the reverse strand, counting down.
GTTTGTGTCGTGACGCGTTATTACCGCGTTCAGCGTTTTCAAACAGATCTTTCTTTTTCTTCTTTTCTCTCTTTTGCTTTTCTCATCCTGTACCTCTACGTTATTTTTCTGCCGTCTGACTTTGTACATAAACGAAAAATTAAGAACAACGTGAATGCTGTACTTTATGCGGTAAAATGTTATTAGCAGAGCTTTCAGCTTTTTAATGATCACCGAGCGCGCATTTGTCTCACACACATTAAATGATTAAATAAACATGGAATAATATATAGAAATCTTGTTTCTTAAAAGAAAGAGACAATAGAAAGAAAAGACTTCCTATTGTCAAAATGCTAATTCAATTGCCCGACATTAGTCATTAAATATTTTGTTATGTCCATTGCTCATGTAAGTGCTTTAAATCATAACTAAAATGAGAAACTAAAAGATTGTAAAAATATTTATATATTATTATTTTATTAAAATTTATCTTTTATACAATACAAAAAGTTTATTTTTATTTTTTTAAATTGTATTTTAGTTTTACTAATTTTGATAAATAAATACAGTTAAAGATTTTAACGCAACTAAGAATATTTAAAATTGATCACATTTTCAATCGTAATAATATACTTCAAATACGATAAAAAGTAAAGTTCAATGGTATAAAATTTTCACGCAGTAATAATTGATATTGTTTTTAAAGCAAATGATTTTTTTATTGCATGCCGAATGAGAGATATACCGGATATTTCAAATTGCATCGAAATAAAAAATTGATAACATTGAATGTCATTCATATTGTATTTCGAGAAAAAAATCTCACGATCACGAACATTCGCTGCCGAAGAAAGTTTCGATATACCTACATAAATAATTTTCTTTGCTTATACTTGCTTTGTGTGACGTTCCTTTTCTAACTGTATAATAAAACATATCAACTAAAATATACAACAATATAATATTTTTTATTCAATCATTTTGCGAAAAAGTCTTAAAAATGTATTCACTTCGATCGAAAATTTAATATAATATGGCCGCATTCGTATTTTGCTCAGAAAACTTTCAATTTAATCAAGACAAGCATACTATAAAATCACTTCAAGAACAAAATGGTGGCAGTTGGTACTACTTTTCTATTGGATACACAGCCCGTATGCAAATATAGAGGTGCGATCGATTTAAATTTATATTGGACGCCAGCTGCGCCATTCAATTACATCACACTCTAAACAAAAATCTATTGTTAAAAGACCTTGTACGTAAAAAAATCTTTTAAAAGAGCTTAAGAGGAATAAACTCGGTCACAAAGTACCGATGGAATGCAGAAAAGATTGATCGCTTTATTCGCCGTTGCCCATTCTGCATTTTGCATCATCATTATAGCTCGGATTTGACAGCAAATATTTGTTAAACCGCAATACCGTAATTCCAGTAAGCATAACATACAATATAGATATTAAATACTAGCTTATACGCATATTTTGATTTCATACTCGTGAACTCACAACGATATTCGTATAAATCTCTTTTAAATGACAAATTCTTTTTCGCGCGCATCGCGGAAAATAAACGTACTATCGATTTGCATATCGTTACAGCAACACGGTCCGCATTTTCGCCACGCGCACACTGTGTACACCCTTTAAAATCGAGTAAAATCATGCGATGCGTGATGAGAAATCGAATGATATTGTGCGTTTTGTGCGCGCAATTTGAGCTTCCCAGGAAACAATAAATATTATCCAACAATGAAACATATCACCGATTTTTCGCCCTTGAGTAAAACGAAGGATCGTGTGTCAATCGTATCGATTCGCTGCAGATAGTTGCCATATATTGGGGGCGACATTTTATTTTTATTAATACAATTTTATTAATACGATACAGCCTTTCATGCGATAAAATAGAAGATTAAGCGAAATTGTAAATTTGTGTGCCGCATGTTAAGATGTTAAAATGTAGTTTGTTCGTATGTGCATTACTCACATTTCTGAGAAATTTCAAAACAATATGAAATAATTTTATAATTATCACTATACATACATATAGTTTTCCATTATGTCAACGATTTATTAGTACATTACAACTTAAGGATGTATGGGTGACAGATGAAAGTATTCCAATCCCGAGATATAATAAGAATCAATGCAAACAAAAAAATTAAATAACTTTTAAACCAATAAGAGAATTATGCTAAAATTTTACACAGGTACTCAGACGTAATAATAGAACAATCTATAAAATTTTTAGATTTTTGGTAATTCTTTTATCTGTCACCCATACATCCTTAACTAATTTTTTGTTTGTCTCTTCATATTATTTCTTATCCAATCTATATCAGAAATGAACGAATTAGCAAACAAGACTATATTATAATAAATATTCATAACTTTACGGATTAATTAGATACAAAAATATTAACCTTATCGCCCCTTGAGATGTTGACGCTTCTATTATGTTTCTCATTGGGTAACAGCTTGTTATCGGTACCATAGCTGCGTCCGATTTATGTCGATGCGCGAGTTTTGCCGGATAGACGTTAATTTCCTGAGAGAACGAACAGAGAAACGGGCCGTAAAGAGAAAGAGACGCGTGCGAGAAAATATCCAAGCAACTTTTCTCCATCTGTTTTGTCGCTGATGATGCTTTTCGTCACGTCGCATTTAGTTACCTCGCACCTAACTAGACTTTAATCTAATATCAAATAAAACTCAAACAGGAATCCATATGTAGAATCATAAGACCAACAATATTCTAGTCAAAATTATACAGCCGTAGTTACGTCAAAGCCATAGGTACGCTAACACTAGCATAATATTAATTTATAAGTTATAAGTTGTAAGTAACTACACGGAAAAAAAAAATTTCACCGCTGTAGCTAATCATGGTTCGCTGAAATAGTATTTGCTGCTGCAGCAAAAGAATTTGCTACTGTAGCTATTATATCGCTTTCTTAGCAAAGTGAACTTGTTTGCTATGATCATATCGATCAGAAACTGTAAGTTTGCTGTGACAGCTAACAGCTGTAACTAACACAACAAAAGTATGTATAAGTGAGTGTGATTCATGCATCAGAAACTGTAAGTTTGCTATGATAGCTAACAGCTGTAACTAACACAACAAAAGTATGTATAAGTGAGTGTGATTTATAGTTTCTGATCGATATGATCATAGCAAACAAGTTTACTTTGCTAAGAAAGCGATATAATAGTGTCAACAGTGGCAAATTCTTTTGCTGTAGATATGAAGATATAAAGCCATGCGGCTACGTAGTTTTCACACCTCGAATAATTAAAGGGGATCGAATGTATGTGCAGCAAATCCCCAGATAAGGTTAATTTGCCGACTTTTGCCCGACGTCAAACGTCGGGCCGACATTGGCAATATCACGGCAAACCGACTGTTATTTAATCGCGGCGCGACGTCGGCTCAAGAAAGGTTTGCCGACTCTTGCCTGATGCCGATTCACGGGCCGACGCGACGTTGGCAAAACCGCGACAACCGACTGTCACTATAATATTCGATCATGGCGCTACGTCGGCCCAGTAGGCCTATTCTGTAACTAGTTAACGCTGAATAACGATAGTATCCAGCGTTAACGAGTTACAGAATAAGCCTACAGGCAAGGTTTACCAATTCGTGCCGTTTTACGATATCAGCTCACTTCTGATATCGTGCCACTGTCGAGCCTACACTGATTTTCGACATTCATCCGACATTAAAAAAAGAATTATATTCGTATATCCAATTCTAAAATTACTTTTTATAAACTAAATTTGTTTCTTAAAATTATTTTTGGAAAATTATATATTTGCGCTGGTTATGACATGTAGACAATATATGACACATTAAATTAAAAAGTGGTCTACCACGTAAGGCAGTTGGCTCATGATCCAGAGGTCCCGAGTTCGAATCCCACTAAGGTAAGTGTATTTTTTAAGACATTTAATAAATTACAAATACTTATTTTCAGATGGAATCATCATAGGCTGCATCTTAAGAAACAAATTTAGTTAAAAAGTAGTAATAAAATTTCGAAATAAATATAATTTTTTTTTATTTCGGGTGAATGTCGGAAATAGGTATTTGTCTGCCGTAGCTAAATTAAGTGTCTGCCGTAGCTAAATTTTTGTGACCCTTATCTAACGTCTACATAATGTCCACAGCTAAATAAAAATGGCGACGCTGCTAAACTTTTATCTCTCCATATGTTACGACTAAAATTTAGCTACCGCATACAAATTCTTGCTGCCGCAGCTAATCTTTTTTATAAGTGTATTAGTTATAACTTTACACTGAAGTGCCATTGAATTAGGGATAACTACTTGTTAGTAACATATTGGACTTCTGGTCTTAATGACGTCCACAACGATAAAAGTATACAAGCTTGCGAAAATGTTTCACAGGTATGTTAACTCATGCATCCTCCAAAGCTATCAAGAGTTCGCTAAAGTTCGCCGATGATGGGACACGGGTCCGAACACTCCGCTCGACGGTATCCCAAAGATTTTCGATGGGATTTAAATCTACGCTTTTAGGTGGCCACTTAATTTCAAAGTCAACAGAATGCTCCCGGAACCATGCAGTAGCCACCCTTTGGGATACTATAAGTAGCCAGTATCTTTGGGATACCATAGAGCGGAATGTTCGGACCCGTGTCCTATCACCAGCGAACTTGAGCGAATTGTGGACAGCTGTAGAGAATGTATGGGTCAACATACCTGTGGAACATTTTCGCAAGCTTGTGGACTCCTTGCCTCGTCGCGTGGCGGCCGTTATCAGCCCCCCCCTCCCCCCCCCCCCCCCCCAGAGGGTATCTAACACGTTACTAAATAGCTATCCCTAATTCAATAGCACTTCAGTGTATAACCAACGGATAGTTATAACACTAACTTATAATTAATAATTTATAGCGTAAATTAAATAATTAGACAAATCTATATCCCGATTTTTGAATTTGTTAAAAAAATAGTTAATTATTATATTTTATTATATCTTATTAATGTGTCTTATATAATTTTTGTGAACGTGACTCAATAAGTGAAGCATAAACATCTTTGGCAATGAGAATTGAGTCTTTCAACTCTATTTTCAAGCAATATAAATTGCACAATTCTAAATTGCAATGGCTTCATCAATTATTCCACTCGTATTTGTTCCACTTATGTGTTATATTCAATCTAGAAATTAATATGTTACACAGGAAAAGACAGTTTGTCACTGTTATAGTAATCATTTGCTCTAGGGAGCTCGCACGTGTGATCGCGATACATCTCGATTCTCCGAGCGTCTTTTTCCCCTCGTTGAAACGCGCCAATCAATACCTATACTCTTTGGCTATTTGTCCCAAACAAACAAAATAAATGCCGAACCACTAAATAATCACTTTAATTTATAATTGTACAATAATTAAACCTGTATTGTACTCCCATTCAGAAAAAATTATAATAGGATAAAAATTTGAGACAAAAACTTTTGATATTAGAGCAAAACTTTAATCTTTTTGGAAAAATATTATAATTTTAAATATGTAATGATTCCTATAATTTGTATAGCAAAAACAGATAAATTCTATGAACGTTTAATTTTCTGAGTACATGTAGGTATGTACGAGCTTGATAAATACAATGAGTGCATTATATCCTGTAATTTTTTTTTATTTTATGGGCGATAAAACTCACTGTGCATTTATCAAATAAAACAGACGAGCGGCGCATTGACAATTTAAATGTCGAGTCACCGGTCACCATTTTCCGGTCACCGAGAAAATCCTTTTCACAACTTCCGACCGTAATACCGTCGTCTCTAGTTTTCGTTACTCGGTTTCTAGCTGCTCGTTACTCTAACCGTTATATGTACTCTCGACCCACGATTCTCTATTCCGTCTGCGATTGTAACTGCACACCACATTACTCGCTTCCGCGTTCACGGACGCGCTTTGTATGCGTTTATAAAGTGGAAATTCTAATTCCCATGAACGCGCACAAGCCCTGCATCCGCCACCCTGTATCACCAGCACGCGCCGTTCTTCCTATTATCATCCCGCAAGCTTCGTCACCGAATTCATCCGTTCCTCTCGGGTATGTTACCGTGTCATCGATCAGAGATTACGTGCTTGTCGCGCGTCCGAAGCACGCTTGCTAAAACCTCCATCCCGGCATAAATAATACAGCATGTTCTTGCACCCCGAAAGCGTCTATATATTGGTCTTATGGAATATTTAGTGCTGACATGGCCGACTGATCCATAAAGTATTCGCCAACATTCAAAGTTTTCTCGACCATAAAACTCGAGACCAAATGGTCGCATAATGCATGACGAGTATACGCGCGATCTCTATTTAATTTTTTAGAAAGAGCTCATGCACAGTTTGTCTTCCTATGGCAGGCAGCCATCCGCGCTTTTAGAAAAATAGAGGTAACAATGAATTATCATTCTTTTGCCAAAGGTGTATAAAATAAAAGCTTTCTCTTATAGTTGCGGTAACATTTTTATACTAATACTAAAAGCGAACCATGATACTGATATTGTTAAGATAATATGTTTTTTAAGTTTAAATAGAAGCTCTTCTCTCATTTGTTCCACTTCTATATCCGTTGGTCTTAAATCATGATTTTTTTACATGAACATTTACAAATAAGTATTTCTTAAATTTTATTTTTTCTTTGGATTCTATAGAAGGTGAAGGTTAATTAATTTTATAACAACCAATATTGCCTAACAATCTTTTCTCTGACCAATTAATCAACTAGCTGGTAAATTTTCCGATAAATATAAATGTCACAGCCTTAAATAAATTTCTCATAAAATTACGTTGCTAAATGCACATTACAGCATGCTCGGGAAGAGAATCATTGTGAAAGTCGTTCTAGACTTAACTTGTCAAACAACATGACCATCAAAGAGCTTTGCTAGATAAGATAGTAAGCGCTCGAGGAGCATGAAATTGAAATGAACGTATAAGCTGCAAATGGCACTTCTTCTTAAACGAGATACTTCAGACACATCGAAAGCTCGAACCGACACAAAAAACCGGCACAAAGAACAACGTGCACATTTGCCGTATTAATCTCACGAGACTTATGTTTTTTGCGTTCGAAAACTGGGAAAGACAGCATTAAAAATTAAATTTGGAGAAGTGTTACAACTCAGAATTTATTGCTCTTAACCCGAGAACGGGCACCTGGGGCTACTTAAACACCCCAGTGTCGAAAAAATGAAGCTCACGTCACAGTAATTTTAATGTGCTTCTTTCGTTTTTAAATATTTTTTCTTGGTTTCTCCTTACTTTTTTCGGAAAATGTTGAGTAAATCTATATACATATTGTCCTCAAATACTGATAAATTATAGAACAATCAAAATTTTAATCGAAAATATGTGCAATATGTAATTAATAACAATGACTTTTAATTGGGGTATAAAAATAGCAGGTGACCGTTTATGCAAAAATAAATAAATACATATATATAAATAAGGTGCCCATTCTCGGGTAAACGGAGTGCTCATGGAATGTATACATTCATGCATTTAGGATCAATCGAAGTTTCATAAAGTTTAATAAACAAAAAATAATTTATGAATTAGAACGTATATCGTGTGTATAATTTACTTGTGTATATTTTACAATATACAGTCATGAAACTGATTAAATCGTACTATTGTTACAAACTTCTTTTGAAAATTCGTGAACAAAGATATCTGTAGCAAGATCATAGATATTTCTTGTATAGAAGTTTGCTTATAAAGAAGAAATAACATTTATCGTTATCTGCCATTTTTTGAATAATTTAATTTCATAAATGCGTAAGATTATTATTTTTTATAGACTGTCATTTTTTATGCAACATTTAAATGCTTAAAATTTTAGATCTAATAAGTCTTGTAGCAATCTTTAAAACCTTTGAGCTGATGCTCTTCTTTCATAATCCGACATAATACTGTATCTTTTGTTGTCCGTGTATAGAAACACCGAGCAACAGTACAAGAAGTAGAAATATAACAAGCTGAAGGGATTTGCATTTATATTTTCGTCGTTATTGTTAAATCCATGTAGAAGAAGCGACGTTGAATTTTAACTAAGATGAGCTATTTATTCTCGCGAAAAACGATATAAGCAAACGAAGAAAAATATAACGTTTACACTTTAGGTGCTCGTTGTTCTGTAATATATTAATTTACACGACAAAATATTCATATTAATCGTTTAAATTATCTGGTTTAAAAAAATAAAACATTTAAAATTAATCTGATTACAAAATATCAAAAACTTAATGTATAATACTTTTGGTATTCTAAATTAAACAGATACGAAGCAAAATTTTAGACATTTATGCACAGCAGAATTTTGTATACACCGCGGGAAACCGATAAATTGGGTCAACGTGCATGTAAAGGGCATGAAGAAACTTTGCTATGAAAAACTGTCGATACCAGTTTGCCAAGCGTCGCTTTACGCACGAGTTCTCCGGCGAATGAGGAACTTAATCTGAAGCTTAAGTGAGAGAAAATTTATACGGGCAACTCTCTCTCTCTCTTTCTCTTTACAAATAACCCCCATTATCGCGTCCCCAGTTGTTTCGTTTTCTGCGCCAGGAGAAAAGCAAGGTCAAAAAGTTTCTCACCGGATAATTCCTACACAGTTGGTCGCATCTGGCCACGTGTCGCTAGTAATGCATGACGCGAAATTGAGATAGCAGATCGATTCCATCAGCGTGCCGTGAATTAATGATTATTTCAATTCGCAAAATTCTGTGATGTTCAAATTCCACGTCCCTCCGACGAATAATTAACTTTTCCAATTTCTGTGCAGACTGATTTCTCATTTCATGATTATCTTCACGATAGAACAGAATTTTAATTAGCTTTTGAAATATAAATGAAAGTTCTCTGGATTTGTTGCTTACCTACCGTCATTTTAATAACCTCTGTACTAGTATTTTAATTCAAAACGTAATATATGTATATGAAGGTTCTATTGTATAAAATTACTTCATATAAATCTCGTATAATAAGTTCGGGAATAAAAATAGCTATGCAATATAATACTTGAGAAATAAATCTTTCAGTAAAGTTATATACATACTTTTTCTCTTTACATTTCGTATTATTTTAAATGTCTTTGTTTCTAATATATAAAAGTTATCGATAAATATAGATGGATAGGCTATAATATAATTTAAAATAAAAACTGACATTTATTATAAGAATAAATATACATATATTATATCTGATAAAATTTTTACGGGGCTCTACTAATAAAAAAAAATGTAATAATTTACCGTAGTTGTTCCGCTTGATGCTTCCCCAGGTCTCCCTTTCCTTTTACGTCAGAATCCTTTGTACTATACACTCATACACAACACTCGTATACAGCACTCGTACATAAAACTCGAAAAAACACGTTAATTCCGAAAATTCAAAAATTATACGTGCGATATAACGCGATTAATAAAGCAGAATTAAAACGTGAATAATCAAAACGTAATCATACGACATACAATCGAAATTCAGATCCAAAAGTATAATGAGCAAATTATGTTCGAATTAGTGAAAAATTCATCAAATCATAACGTGAGATGCGTCGAAAATCTAACATAAGCATTAAAGAAATTCTTATTGAGCAATAAATATTATAAAGCAACAATTAACAATTTCCATTCTATATTGCTCTGATTCTTACGTAAAATGAATAAGTCACGCGAAATATTTGTCTCAATAAATAGCCGGCATATTAATCGCAAAAAATAATTAGTCATATAAGTCGATAGACGTTAAATGATAATAGATACTCGGATATAATAAATATCTAACGGATTCGGTATATCCTGCTACGAACGCGTCTCGATATGTACCTAATGCAATTGTAATTGTAACACGGAACAACTCGTGCTGAACCGAGCCTATCGAGCTTCGCCGTTTGAATGATAATACGTACGGCGCGCGGCGGTCTCGCGTTATTTGCGTACATACACTGTGACGCATCACTATCAAAACAAAAGCCAAGGCCAGCCCCCCCCCCCCCCCCCCCTCTCAGACTCTCAGCCTCGCTATCAAAAAATACTTCGTACTACGAAATAACTGTAAATACGACGCGTACAGTTTCGTAGTAATATTTTAAGGCTGACCCGGCATACGGCCTTGTTGTTTGTTTTGATTGCGGCGCGCTACGTAGCGAGCGAGGCTGCCGCGCGAGCGGCGCGCGTTATCATTTACATAGTAACGCTCGACACGGCGAGTAATGAGGCAAACCGCCCCATATGTTCTTGCATTATCCATCGAAACGCGACACGTACCATGAGAAAATTTGATTACTGATTACTCCTTACGAATAATTGTCAGTCCGCGCCGCGCGTTCACTTGATTTTCACTATTAACGATCCATATGCGTATTAAAACAACGGCTATTTATCCAAACAGATATATCGTGTAATTTTATCCATTTGCATGAATAAAGCGATAGGGAACGGGAAGTTTAATTTATCTTGTAATATTTTAAAAACACGATACACAATTGTTACTTCATTGCCGTGATTATTGAGTCGAATGTAACTCGCACCGCGCTTTGAATTCTTTGCCAAGTTAAATAATTGTAAAATTTGCTTATTATTCGCAAATTCGCGTAACACGAAGCTTAAATAATTCACGTAACGAAAAGTCGTTATATTACGATCGCAAATTTATAATTAATGCATAACGCATGAAATATTAAACTTGTAGTGCGTGATAAATGTTTCGCCTCGAAGAATTAAAGAATTTATTGAAGCACACCTAAAATTTATTTTGCAAATAACCCTTTGTGGGTGCGATTTTAATCGTGATGGAGGGGCACGGTACCTTGATGAATTTAGTATTCTAAAAACGGTGTAAGCTACTATATTCATATACTCATATTGCATAAATACGGGAGTTCTGAGTATCCCAAAAGTATGAAAAGCCTAACGACGGGGAAGCGAACGTTCTTTAAACATTGCATTGCCACGAGTCGTTCGATAGTTTTTATGTGGCTTGCGTAAAAGAAAGAAAATGCGTAACGAGTGTTGTGTATGAGTTATAAGTGTATACATAGGATTCTGACGTAAAAAGAAAGGAAGACCTGATGGGGATGCTTCAAGCGGAACAACTAAGATGAATAATTTATTAAATTTTATTTTATTATAGTAAATCCCCGTACGGTTAAGCGACATCATCCAACGGATAGTGTGTCGTTTTCATCGACAAATCAAATATATAAAAAAATCGCGGACGGGGTTTGTCACGGTTTCGGAAGTGCCGTATAAAGTATCGCGCGATTGTGATTACTCGCGTTTTCGCGAGTATTGTGCACTACAGAACTGCCAACTCAAACAGCCTGAAAGGAGGAAGAAACAGCATCTTTGGGGTAAGCATAATTTATATATATATATATATTTTTTTATATCATGTGCGAAAGAGAGTATTATCAATTTTCTCTTAATCCAATTGTTCAGTCAAAATAACAAGTGGAAAATGTTGCATCTCCAATTAAATTGATAAACTTACATAATTGTAAGTCCCAATTAAAATCACATACATACATTCTATTTTCCTTATCTTCGATAATCGCGGTCGTAACTACCTAAAGATACGGATAGGAATATGACGCGAACAGGTAGGAATATGAAGAGGCACAGGAACAATATGGATAGGTACCTATATATTATAGATAGGAATATGAATAGATAGAAACACGAGCAGGTAGCGACTATAGGAGAACTGTTATAATTCGAGAATGAAACATTAATTATGTGCCAATAATTAGGTATGTAATAAATCAAAATTATATAATATTAGATATTAAACTGTATAATATTAATTGCAATATTAATTGTAATATTAATTGTAAAGTCATGTAATGTACGATAAATCGATAGGACATGTGCGGTAAGACAAAATTTGCTAAACATGATTAATAAATATTTACTTTTGAGATTCTTACAAGATTTAGCAGCTTGTGTTTTTTATTCAAAATGTGTTCCAAAAATTTACCTAATTTTTATTAATAAAAATTTTATTAAGTGTGAAAATAGGAAGATTTGAATGCTAAATTAATGATTTAATATTGGCTTCTCGCCTGCGAAATTTAACGTTTACTTAAAATTTGATATTTTCAATATTACAGAATCGCGAGTATATTATGAAAATTATCGCAAAATATTTGGGATTTGGAATTATCGCCAATTGTCACAAAAGTCAGAATTTCCAAAACTATGCATTTTACCTAATTCTCAATTCATATTTGTTTGATATTAAATGTATTTCGCGAATTCGTATAAAACGTCTATTAAAAAAAAAGAAAATTTCTAAATTACATTCCGCAAAAATAGTTATTGGAAACAATTCCACAAAAAACACGGCGGTCTTTTCTTGGGCGCGATCGTTACCTCGGCGAGTGAGCTTTATCGCTGTTCTTCGCATCAGGTAGACGTTAATGAATGCGTTCGTATCGGCAGGGAATAATACGAGTTTTTTTGTGACGGATTCTAATTTTCGGTTTGCAATCTGTTGAAAAACAAAGATCCCGTTGCAGAGTCAAAATTAAACTCGGGTTCTTTTTTAATTAAATTCGGATTCCCGGAAAAAGTTATTTCAGTAATGGATAGACGACGATAAGCAAACAATTTTTAATGAAAATTTTATTCTTGTTGAAATATTCTCCCATTGATGTATTAATATTAACTCTGTCTTCGTAAAAAGACAATAATGGAATAGACATGCATAGATATAATAATCATTTATGAAATAAAAAAAGATGAAAATATACTAAAGATAAAAGAATAAAAAAGAAATAAGATAACAGAAAGAAGAAAAATTTGAATTATCAAATAAAAGTAAACCCAAATAATGATGCGTCTTCGACAATTTGTTTGAAATAGGTAATGTAATTACAAACGATTATATTCTATTCTTTAATTTTTTATTTTTTACAAAAAATTATTTCTCTCAGGCAATGTGGGTTCTGCCAGTCCAAAATATCAAGATTAATTATTAAATCGTTTTATTAAATATACTCGTTTGTATAGCTATGTTTCTCGCTACGCAAATTAATCTGTCTATGTTTTTATTTAATTTTAGAAAGAGATAAGAGATATATATTTTAATAATAAGAGAATATATTGACTTCGTGCGTTTAATAACAATAATAAATTATTACGAAAATATATGAGAAAATTGCATTATGCAATATTTTGATTGATGTAATAATTTGAAGAACGATTATTTTCGTGATTCGTTGACGAAATGACCAGGGACAATCCGGAAAAACTAGGATTTCCTTTCTACAGCGGAGCACTTGATGTTCAATGGATTTGCTTAACTTTCTTTCCGTTGATTTCATAGCGACAAAAGCGCTTAACTTACTCCCCATCTTAGAGAATTATTTTTTTCTGACAATTGACAACCCGCGGGCGTGCTATCCGACGCGACGGAGAGAATTTTGGCCAAATAATTGGGCAGTTATCATCTATTGTTTCGCACATACACACATACACACATACGGACATTTTTTTAAATAGCGATTTTTCGACGTTTTAGAACATTCTGAACACATTGGCAGCGGCAACTAAAAAAAAAATTTTTTTACGAAAACAAAGCTTCCTCTATGAGGAAGCAAAATTATCATATATGCAGAAAAAGGACAGCCAATTAAAAACGGCGGAGGTGATGGAGGGCTTCCAGAAATAGACACGTTTTACTGAATAAAATTTTAATTTAGATCTAAAATTGAAAGTATATTTAATCGATTTGATCAGGAAAATGCGAAATTAAGAGCCAAGGTGTATTAATCGCATTAATATTTTTTAAGAGCGGAGTATATAGCCTGCATAAAAAGATAAGATTACTTGTACATTTTTTAAACAATTGTCATTAAGATAAAATTAAATTTCGGAAATGAATAAAACCGCGCAATTCTTTTCAGTTGAGGAATACGAGAATTTCCATGCTATGTAATTCCATAATATATAAAAGCTTATTTCATGTTAGCCATTATTTAGATTTCCAAAGGTTTCTCGCTGGGCAATTTCCGCACTGGACCGTGTGTAGTAATGCATGTTACGAAATGAAAATAGAAAATTGCCATGTCAGTATACTCACATGTATTGTATAATGATTTTATTACCCATAAAATTCCGCTCTCGGCAGTGTCCGAATTTTCCGTCTCTCCGGCTAATAATCAACTTTTTCAATTTTGTTTTTATGCAAACCAATTTCTCATTTCACGAATATCTGCTCGACAGAACAGAGCTTTAATGGGCTTCTGTGATCTGCGGTTTTTTAGTGTACGACTCGATTTATGATTGAATTCGAATATCATTTTTCATTCTAAAACTCAGAGATGAGAGAAAAACTCAGAGTAAACTACTACAACTTTCGTAGTAAAGCAGCTAATAGATCCCAAACGAAAGAAAAAAAAGAGAAATGCAAGAAAACGCAATGCCTCTATAAATTTTATAAATATCCTTACAATAGTGAATTTTTCCCGGACGTAAGACACGAGGGCTTTTTCTTTACTACTATGTGTGTTCAATAACGGACCGGACAGTTTATTGGTAATAATCGTTGCCCCAACCATACGAAATGCAATCGATAACGGTCATCTGTATCAATTATAAATATCGGACCTTATTGCCAATGGCAATATTGCGTCACTGCCGTGAACAAAATACGGTGTCTTGTAACATGAATCAAACGTACAACAAAAACGAGTATTCCGCTTAATGGATTGCATTTGACATTTAGCATTCTGGAAAAGCTTTCCTCAGAGCTATTATACTTATACTTTTACAGTTCTTCATACAAGGAATGCGAATATCTCGAAAATCCAATACTTTCTTTTCAACCATACAACCGATATCCTCTCACTGACAGTAAATTTGTCATTGTTTCGTATTAAGACTAGGGGTAGAATTTTACCGGATTTTTCCATTAATCCGCGGCAACAAGAGCCGCCGCGAGTACCAGCCGTTTCCCATTCCCCTTGGTGGTTTAAATCGTGACAGCTAGCTATCTCATCCTTCCTTCTATCACCTCTATCAAACCGCCTCATTTCTACCCTCGTTTCTACCCCTTGTTCCTGCATATCTTCTTGACACGGACTCGGATTACCACAATCGTTCTCAACGGTAATGAGGAATAATTGCGGGAAATCGGAGCCGCGCCGAAAGAGAAATATCTCCGTAGTGGAGATTTCTCTCCTTGCCGGCTTATAAAATCGGATTTTCCGTATTAAGTCGTTACCCGGACCGTTACGTAAAGTATCACGCGCATCTCGTCGTTGCTTTAGTCATTTCGCAATTTAATTTCCTCCGTGTTAGCGTAAACCAGATTGCGTTTTGCGATGATGTATGGATACGTAAACAAGCACGTTTAAAACACAGAATTTATATCACAAACACAGGATATGTGTAAGCTGTAAGCATTAAGCGAGATATTACTCATAAGATTCCCCTAAATTCATTTGTTCATAAATACAGAAATTTATGTAAAATTATTATTTCGTAAAAGTATTTTGAATTAGTGAAATTTAAAAATTCTATAAAAATCAGCAAATAATTGAAAAACAAAAATATGATATGGTATTTAAAGCAAAGCATATCTCTAAACTTGAAGATTTAGTGTGTTCGTTGAATGTCGTATTTTTTTTTGCATTAAAAGAGTTAAGTAATTAAATTCAACAAAGCTTTTTTTATAAATAAAGACAAAGAAATATTATGTGGAGAGTTATATTCCTCTTATATATCTTTTTTCTTAAAAGTTACAGAGAGTTTAAAGTTATTAGCAGGATTTATAAGTTGATTTTGACAATACAATTCGTGGTCGCAACAAATCGTGAATATTTTTTTCTCTCAAAAATCCTTCTCGGTATACATCAGAAATTATTCACGAAATTTGCGATTTAACTTTTAACCTGCCCCGAGATTAAATACGACAAGAAGAATATAGACTGTAATGGAATTTTTCACAGCTTTGGAAAATATAAATCAAGTGTCGATGGAAGGATAATACTGCATATGTACAAACAATATTCTGAGAGCGTGGCTATCTTATGTGATTCAGAAACTTTATGGAGGATTTGCGAAAGAATGACAGGATTTCGTATCGATCGCTATGCTAATTCTTGAAAGCAAGATTCAAAAGAGATACACTCTCTTTGAATCTCGCGTATATATTTGTAGAGTGAGAGAGATATGTAGCAAATAGATTAAATAAAACTACTAAAATAACCGCTACGCACAAACATATACCTAATAAACGTATTATATGATAATAATAATAATTGAAGTAATATTATTGCGACAGATATCTATATAATAATAACAGCTAGATATTATACAATCTTTTTTTAGTCGTTTTGCTCGATTCCGAACATCGTGACCTCTGCATATATCTGTGCGTCAGATTATACAATAGTGATAGTTAATTAAATGATAACAGTTTGGGTATTTTAAGCACACATCTGTTGGAAGCGCATTTTTTTAATTTTACTTTTTTATTATAATCATTTTCAATGAAAGACATTCGAAAATTGTATTCCGCAATTTCATTCTGACCTCAATTTCTTGCGTAAATATTCTCTTACTGTCCTAAGCAGAAGTCCCAACATGACGAATCGCACTTCTACGAACCATGGAGGACGGTTTTATTCAACCGGAGTGGCCATTTGTACACAAGAACTCATCAAATCCCACGTAACTTTGCAAGTCGATGAAAAGAATTCTTTAAAACTGTGTACCGTGTGGAGATTCGCAAGTAGAACGAACGTGATCTTACTATGTGAATTTCTTTCAAAACAGTTGCAACAGTATGCAAGTTTATTTAAAGAACAAAGTATAATACATTTGAAACTTAAAATAATGATCTGTTAAATGCGAAATATTCTTATTGCATACGCATGCAAGACCTTGTTGCGTCTTGGCTAGATGAATGTCGCAACTACGAAATGGCTTTACCGATTTTTCCAACATTAGCAAAGTCCATTGAGAGACAAAATCTATGGATCTATATTACGATAATAACTGGATATCGTGTTTACTTTTATTATCTTATAGCCCAAGAGAGATACAACCTGCGAAGAAGACGCTGCACTTTCGCGATGTATTCTTGTTACAACAATGGATAATATTATCGCGCAAACTGGCTGCATTATATTTTCCTTATTCCGGAGTGTTCTGCCGGTGAGAAGAAGTATCGGGCTCGGATTTATAGGGGTGCAGGTAGAATCTATACAAAGCTTCGCGCGTCAAGTTCTAATTACTTCCCATTTACACGAAATCCAGGATCCGCTGCTACGTCGCGCAAAATGATGATGTGATGTATCTCGTTTCTATATAAAATCCCCCACTATCCCGTGACCCTGAAAAGCTTTAAGTAGCTTCGTTACCACTTTGTTCACGACTGCGATCGATGAGCGCGACAATTACCGTTGCCACGACGCGTAAGTTTATCACGAACTTCTTGACGAACTTTGCCGGCACGACGAAGCTATAGCTATGCTTTGAATCCGGGACTTCGTTACAAATATTCGGCTAAGACGAAACGCCGTCAGCGGCTTATACAATGGATAGCTTAATGAGAAGACATGACAAGACTGTCGGCTCAGAAACGTGGAGCAGGATCGTAAGCGAACTTCCGATCAACTCATCGGTCGTGATACGGTCTCTTTAATTAAGGTGAAATCCTAGTTCCCAATTGCGACATTGCGGCTCTATTCAGAAATTGGGGCAAAGTCGAGAAACGAGAATTGTTTCTTCTCGTAATTTACCTGCGACGAAATTTACTGGTTTCATCGCGCACATATAATACGTAAGTTTTTTTTTTAAATATGATGTTATTAATATTAATCTTCTCTCTAAGTAAGAGTATATAGAATACCGTTGCACTGTTCTCTAGAACTACAGTTACTGGTAAAACTTTTGAACATGAAACTAAAGTAGGATTTTCCTCCAAGTTGTCTCGAGATGCACGTGAGTGCCTTATTACACACATAAGCTGGATTTGTCGACTATGCTTAAGTCTGGATGGTCAACAACAAATTTCTAACACAAGTATTACGACGCATTATTGTATCGAAATCCGATTATAATAAATAAAATTAATTATCCAAGCTAAAGAAATAATAAAATTAATGAATTTTATTTGCACCGTGTTACATTTTTAGTATAAAAATACAAAAAAAAAATACTATTTCAAAAAGAGAACAAAATAGACATGACAAAAAACCAATCTTATTTTCTATATAGCTAATAACTCCACATGAATGTACGGTTAAAAAATTACGAGAGAGTTCTCTGTATCAAAAGCTGAGTGTGATCTTATACCTGTATAATGTATCGACACATGTAAAAAGTCGCGGACTTCTTGCGGGCAAAATTGCAATGCTACCCCACGCGCGGCATGAAATCCTACGGCATAAAAAGTCATCTGTGCTCGCTCTAATCCCACGTTACTTCATACGCGGTATACTTCGCGCTAGCGAAACGCGGCCGGTCGTCACGCCGCGCAGTGTAATCGTCTTATTGGTCGGCCGAGCGTGACCCGATGCTGTTAACCCGCCGAAATTGAATCGTTATGAAGGTAACACGCTCCCGTGAGGCCGTAATAACGCGTTGCCGCTGCGGCAGCGGTCTCATGGTGAGCTCGAAAGCGCGGCGCAGAAAGGCGCCGTAAAAGTCCTGGCACGTGCGCGACCGCACCGGGAAGCCGGGAGGCCGTTGCTATACGAGCACCGTCAATCACGTCGACTTTCTGCTAGGCGGAAAGTAAAGGCGCCGTAATCCACGATGGCGTAAACGTCAATATATCACCATTCCCATGCCGGCGTCAAAGGGAAATTTCGGATGCCTGCGAGCGCCAGCGCGCAACGTCATCGAGATAAAGCTCTCAGGGTCGACGGGAGAAGAGCCCTCTTTCTTTGCGAGTATCTTCCGTGCGTCGCGTGTAAATCCCGGTGGCGGTTATGTGGCGACGAGCCTCGTATTGCAAGGCATGATACACCTTTGCATTTCGTGTTCTCGGTTTTGCAAAACAAAAGTTTCGTGATAAGACTTACGTTAATAATCTGAAAGCCTAATTATTGTGAGATAGATAGTTTGAAGTAAACCAATGAGCACGCGAAAGATTAACGGGTTTTTTCCGATTCTTTGTTCCTTCTTAGAAATGCGAACGGATCACGGAAAAGGAATATTGGATAGAAATATTTTTGCTTCAATTATGCCATTAATTAGATAAATAAAATACGAGTAAGAAACAAAAGCTAATCAATGAAGTTTGTAGATTAGTTCAAGGATTTTAACTGTTGAAGATCTATCGCATGGATTGAATAATTGATTACAGGATAAATCAAAACCACGATTAACACTAGAACTATACCAAAGATTAACCTATACCTATTTCTACTAAAAAAGTCAAAATGAAAAAAAAAGAAAATTTATTATTTATAAAAATTAATTATCTGTATATTTCAATAAAAGTCAGAAAAAATTTCAGAAATTGTAATGTTTAAAAAAATAAATAATAATTACTCAAAAAGAATGTTAAACAAGTCATTTTGACCCCTCTTGATAGTTCTAGTGTTAATTAGAACATTAATCGATTAAATAAGTATTGATATAATCACGTTATGAAGATTAAAAACTCCACTGATGGAGGTATCTATCGGCCAAGTACTTTTGTGATATTAAAGGCAAAAAAATATTTTATGGAATTAAGACATTGTTAAAATCTTGATATTAAGAAAAGCTCGAAATAAAAGAATTCGCTAATGGAAAAAATGCGTTGAAACATTTTGCACAATACGAGGTTTCTTAATTAAGCCTCGTGACTACTTCTCATCTTTCCATAGTTGGATCTCCACACAGTCTCATGCTTTCAGCTTATTAAGTTAAATTTACTTCTTCAAGGTTCGATGTTCCGTTTAATATTGACAAATGCAACAGCACTTTAAGATCGGAAATGAAAGAGTTCTTGCCTTTAGTTTTTCCACTTTTTCCCTTCATTATTTATTCTTATGTGAGGAATAATAAAACCGTCGTAGAATAAAAAGAAACTGCTTTGAAAATAGAAACGAACTCTGCGTCATATTATTTCGCGACAAAAAGAAGGGAACGATTGTATCTATAGTAAATATACAATCGTTTCGTATGTAAATATAAAACTTTTTATAATTTCACGATTCCACCGGTATCTACTTCAAATATTGTAAAATTTATGACAATAAGCAAATTTTGTCTATGCGAGACATTCTCATACGAACAATAAAGTTCTTCATTGATTATTCATGAAGTCTCTATTACCGAATTACTTTCTCACTTTAAAAATGTTTAATGCATATGTATAATTAGTTAAATAAAATAAGTAAAATGTATTTCTAAAGACATAAAAATATGGAAACTTGAGCTTTAATATTATCTTTGATATAACTTCGACGTTACAATGGTTTACAAATAAGGAATAAAAATAAATTAAATTAATATATATTTAGTATAAAAAAATGATAAAATTATAATATATAATTTGAAAGTTATATTGGACAGTAGAGATTTTTAATGAGAAGTCTTAGAATATAAGAAACGTGTAGCTGTGTCGAGATTATCGGAAAATGCGTACGTGTCAGTTCGTAATATCATCCAACGTTTCTATCCAACTTGAGATAAACTTGAGATTTCATCAAACTTTACGATGTCATCACCACAGTATCGTCAAGTGCTTCTCTAGTTTTCTTATTACATTCTCCTGATATTCTTGATGATACATATGCATGATATATAAAAACACTCCATTTTTCTATATTACATATTCTATATGTAGATTACATCGCCTTTTTGCTGAATAATATCCGCAAAGATCATGAAAAGTAAAACGCATCGCGTTCTTTATTTCGATGAGATTTCGATTGTACGAGAATGTTTCCAGTTTTAACTCGTCAAACAAGTTATAGCGATATTTACGAAAATTACCTATCCTCACATCTGTGCAAATTTTCGGTTAATGTTATTGATTTATAGATCTCATATATAAACATAACAAATAGATTAATTTAATAAATTAATAAATATAAAAAGTTTTATCGTACAATGAATGATGATTTCACTTGCAGTAGATGTTCAGAGCGCAATAATTGTTGACATTAATATTATCTAGCTACTGCTCTATTAGCCATGTACCTAAAGATACCTGCTATTTCGTATTGCACCACATATCGAATTGCTCATTCCTGTCCTATTACCCAACTATTTCTTCAATGCTGTGGCCAAAAGGCCATCACCTACCGAACGATCCACCCACTGCAGCTCAAACCGCATACTCTAAATACTATCGAATATATCGAATGCACTATCTTCTCCAGAATTCCACTCACGCCGATGGCAAAAATACTACGCTTCGGTGCTCGGTGGTGGTTTCGGAATTTCTATATAAAAAGTATTTACGGACAAAAATGTGATCTGAAGAGAAGCTGAAACGTCAGCTTGTATATTTTAAATAGATGTTTTATCATAATCCTTCTTTTTTACTTATTGTTAGCCGTTACTTCTTTTTTTAAAGGAAAAGATAAAAGTATGAAGTATCCATTTTCTACAAGAAAAAAGAAACGTCACAACACGTTGAAAATTACTGCATGCGTATTATTGTTATTATATTATGTAAATTTGTTATTAGAATATTTAATAATTACTTTGAAAAATGGACTCTTACTATTGGCTATCGTTACGCAATGTTAATTGATTAAATACATCAACATCGAACCCGCGTATAATATTGAAAACAGGTACAGTTCATGTTCTATTTTTAATAAAAACAATTAATTTATCGCGTCTCTGTTTTATTTTTAATAAAGATAATAACTACGTTATTTTGCATGTTCTCAGAAATAAACATTGTTTCAGCACGCATTCTCTGGTTCTCTAGCTTGAATAGTGAATTTTACATATTTACAAAAATTCCCTTATAAGTGTATTTCGCAATTTCATAAATGTGCATTTCGAACAATTCGATTCAAACATTCTCAATTCTTCCGATTACCGATCGATTTGTTTCGTGCGATTTGCAAAATTTTTCTCTCAGTACGAGATATAAAGTAATCAACTTACGCGTCCGTTTAATCGCAAAATTCGGAACGATTTCCAATCGCAATACTAAATTAGAGAGAGCAACTTTTTGCACCTGGTGCCAGATACATTCCAACAATTTTTTTTGTTAAAGTAGGTCAGCGGTTAAGTTATTACGCTTCCAGCGCATTATCGAAATTGAAGCTCGAGCTTAAAATTATGATAATGTTAGCGCTCTCGCGAGGCTTTATTCATGCGTATGATAATCGCATGTTTTGATTTTACTTCAATAATTAGTTACGATCCCTCGAAAAAATGGCATTAGTGACTTTAAATTAAGTTATGGATGCATAATACTCGTACAAAATTGCAAATGTTATAGTGTAAAATTATTTTAATGTAATAATAACAATCTCTTTACTCATCTCTATCAATCTGCACCGTGGTCATAAAGTGCAAAAAACTAAAAGCTTAAAAACCTAAATCTTTAACAATAATATTAAAAACAGAAAAATGTTACAAAGTTGATTAATAATCACGATGTTGTGGTTTAGATTTAATTAACATGAAATATTTATTTTGAATCAATTTTGATTAGAAAATATATTGCGCAGCAATTTATAATAATATGATACAATTATAAATAATAGCAATATTTGTCTTTATACTTTATTTTTGGCTAGAATTTAGAATATGACAAAATATGTTTCTTTTAACTACTTCCTTCTTCAATTGTAATTTGACTTAATACTTATTTGAAAGCGGAGAGTTCTATAAGTAGTATTAGTTGACTGTTATAAGAGAAATCTCGGAAAATACCATTTCAATCTCTATATTTACTTTATCTTATATTCTAAGGCCGAAGTTGGAATGAGAGTTCGTCGTGCGAACTTATGAATATTTATAAGAAATTTTTTAACGCGATTATTTTTTACTCCCGTTCGCGCTATGTCTCAACGAATCTTAATTAACTACATAATGGAGTTATGTTATACTTGTCTGTTTTCTGATTCCTTGACCTAAATCTACATATACATAAATATAATTACGAGAATCGTGCAGAAAGTAACGCACGTTTTTATATTATAATTATTTAAGTGATAAATTTTATTTAAATATAAAATCAATATAATACAAGTGATCTTACAACTAACCTTGATCTACTTCTCTACATAGTCACTCAAAACGTTGAGGCACTTGTCGTGTCGAGAGACTAACTTCAAGATGCCTTCATCACAAAAGTCTGCCGCCAGTCCATTTTTGGCTTATTGTGTCACACTTCGAAGGTGACGACGCTCGATCGAACAAGTGCCCGGGGTCAACTGTTCAGCGGAGTTGCGCCTCTCCACGACAACGCTCATCTGCACGTTGCAGTTAGAACTCAGGCTCTGCTCAACGAATTTGGCTGGAAAGTTTTCGACCTCTTCCGTACAGTCCTGACCTGGCGCCGAGTGACTACCACCTGTTCACTCGTCTGAAGGGATTTTTAGATGAAAAACGTGCCGTGGATGACGACGAGCTGCAGGAGATGGAGGCCAACTAGACTGGAGGCAGACTTGTACGATAAAGGCATCTTGAAGTTAGTCACTCGATACGACAAGTGCCTCAATGTCTTGGGTGACTACGTGGAGTACGTGGACAAGTAGACCAAGGTCACTTGTATCACTTGTATATATTGATTTTATATTTAAATAAAATTTGTAACTTAAATATCAGACATGCGTTACTTTTTGGACGACCCTCGTATATATTAAAAGAAATCTGTCCAAATCCGAGAACGAGCGCGACTAAAATCTGCCTTACAAAGCTTTTATACAATTTTCATGCAATTAATACAGTTTTCTTATTTAATTTTAAAAAATTAAATTTATCTCATATTATTGCTAAATTAAAATTTGAAACTTCTCAGTTATTATTTATTCTAATTTGTATTTAGTAAAATAATATAATGCTTATGTGATAACATAATAACATTAGAATGGAAAAAAATTGTTACATGACTCTTGTTTTTTTTTATACAGGAACGTACATTATCACGTCGCACTTTGAGCGCTAAAGCAAACTTTTAACGCACATCATTTGCGAGACGTACCTTTCCTTTCGTACTTAATATTAAGTTACCGCTTAAACTGGGCCCCGGGTGCCGGATAATTTTGCCAGCAAAAGCAATTGCTGACAACGTTTCTGCAAAATATATGATGACACCGCGACTCCTCGTTGAAACTCTCGCGCTCGCAGTAACTGTAATTGTAAGAGAGCTCCCGCGGATTCAATTTTGGCCTCATTTATTTCGTGAATTATGAATCGCCGTCGGGAATCAAAACAAGAGTTTATCGTGTGAAATATAAGCGGAAATATATAGTTATATGTGCGGTCGAATAATAAATACCTGCCCAATGTACCGTGGCCTTTCGCTTTGTTCGGCAATCGAGAAGTTCATAAATTACAAAGCGTGCCAGGGTAAATGGCCAAGAGTTTCGCTTAGTTTGAGCGAAATACTACACTTTCGAGTTTAGTGAACCGTGAGTTGATCAATTGTTTTCGACTAGTCGCTATTTATATTGTTAAATTGTCGCTGCCGACAAATACGCGAATTCGCAGGTGTGCAGCATTAAAAACGTATCTTTTGTAAAATAAAAATATTTAATATTAAATAAAGGAATGAAAATCTTTTGACAATCTGTAAGCTAATAAAATAAATGGCAATCTCCAATAAAAAATTCTTTCGAGAAGATATTTGAACTACAAAATCTCTGCGACATGTGATTTATATCATACATAAAATATATCTCGTTACATATATCCGAAAATTGTAGGTGCTTTGTTTGCATCATTTTAATATAATATATTTTTGTATCATTAAAAGTATTATAATCTAACAAATAATATAGTTATACGATATATGTATTATACATAAAAGAATTTATTAAATCTCGAGATTACTAAAACCACGTGTTATGAAGGACTACGATAAAAAATACCATCCATCATTCGTGAAAAATCCTATATCAATATGTCATAATTTCCGAACGATTTAATACTCGTGGAGAATTATTTCAGAAAATACAGACAATTTTGTCAAAATGAGGAAAAAGAATGATAAAACGAGGCTCGCGAATACGGATATTCGGAAATTAATTGTAATGCACATGAATATGTGCTGCTGCTTCTTCACGTTCTTCTCGGCATGGAAACATGTGAGAGAATAACGATGATATGGATTCGTACCGGCAATTATATGTCTTCCGTGAATGTTAATTCGTTATAGTTACGTGTGTAATAGGGACAGAATTAATCTCTAAAAAGTTCAGAGTTTGAGGTAATAGAATAAATCCTACAAAGTCTTTTTCAATAAAAATTTTGGTGATGAAAAATATGTTTATTCTAAAACTTAACGAAAAAGAAAGTTTATATGACAGTTTAAAAGTTGTAAATAATTCATACAATCTAAGCGTTAACATAAAAATAATTCTTTTCATCTTTTTCATATGCTTTTCATGTTTTCTTCTTCTGCTGAAAAATTATTGTTCTGTTTTTGCTTACAGATATAATGGTAAATAAATTATATTAAGTGGCGATCATGGCGCAGAGGTGCGCTGCTCTAATGAACCGAAGATCCGAGTTTAAATCCAATCAAAAATCGTTGGCTTTTATTCGATCGCAACTTCTCGAAAGATAATGGCAGCCCACTGAGTGTATCTTGCCATGAAAACCCCTCTACAGAAAGCCGTTCGGCGTTAAATTGTAGGTCCCATATATCTCACGCACAGATATATGCAGACGGGTCACGACGCACGGAATCGAGCAATACAACTAACAAGAAGAACTGTTGTATGTATACTTTATGCTTACTCATGTATACACTCCATCGTTAATTTATCTAAGTTTAGATGATAATACATTATATTTTATGAGATAATATCCTATTTTGCTCGTATAAATGCTCAAGTTAAGTAACTCAACCTGTATGCAAATGTTCAGCAAAGTAACATAATTATACTATATCAATTTCAGTAATTGAGAGATATTACTTACCGATTGTCATCAATAACCATAAGCGAAATAAACATAACGGATATGATTTTTCCACTTTAATTTGCAAATATGAGCCTGACCTTAGTTTATTATATAGCAATTATATTTTCTTCACCATTTGATTCATATCATTATTTATAAAAATATTATATAAAAGTATTTTTTTTATAATGTATCGATATATTCAGTGCATAAAAATATTAAAGTAAGATAATATAAAAATAAATATTTTTCGAGATATTTTATATTTTATGTCAAAATATGCTAGAAGAAAATGTAAAATATCTATTGATTTCTTATAACTTTAATACTTTTATATGCAAAATGACTAGAGAAAACATAATATGTAAAAGAAGTAAAAAAATTCCATTTTTTAAATAACAGTGACTGTCATATCTTGATGAAAAAGCAAATAGCAAAAAAAAACAGATTACTATCTTACAATCTTTTAATAGTCTCCTTTTAATAGCATGCAACTTTTGTTTGAAATAATTTTTCATGAAACAAACAGTTTGCGAGTGATTTTAAATGCTCAAGTTAAGTGACTCAACCTGTATGCAAATGTTCAGCAAAGTAACATAATTATCCTATATCAATTTCAGTAATTGAGAGATATTATTTACCGATTGTCATCAATAACCATAAGCGAAATAAACATAACGGATATGTTTGCTATCATATTAATTATTAATTGTAGTAATAGAGAGATATGGTACTGTTTGTTGCGATAAACTAAATAAACCGTTCTCTCTCTCCTTTCATAAACTATAATAGCATGCCATTTCGTATGACCGTAATTTAATCTTATTGATCGATGTGCTCATATGTAAATTAACTTTCCCCCCGTGGATTAAAATTATCTGACACGTTGTTAATATAGAAGTACGGATTGAACACGGATTGCCTAGCGAGATGAAATTGCACGATCGTAGATAAAAACTTGAAATTTAATAACACGGTTCAGTAAATCGGCGTTGAAAAATCGACTTTGCGAAAAAAGAGGAAGAGAGAAACAGTGACTGCAAAATAATACGGAAATAAGCGGTAGACATCAGTAGATAAATTTTCCTGGCGCACCTGTTTGACGTGACATAAATTCATTTAGTAAATGCGGCGAAAAATATCATCGTCGAGCAAAACGTCGACTGTAGTTACGAAAATGTTAGTTTTCAGATTTAATAATCATTCTCTATTCTCTCTATCGCACCGTTCCCTGTAAATCCTTTTTTTATAACCCTGTTATAAAAAAAGGACGAGAACGTGAAGTATTGAGCGCTACTGGCAATAAAAAATGGGATATTTTAAGAAAAACATGACGCATTAATGTTTAGCGTTTATGAATATGTTGCTTCAAGAATTGAGTTTAACAAATCAATTCAATTCGTATATAAATTATTAATTTTTTTAACTCGATTAAAAACATTTACCTTTTATTTAATTTTTAATTAAACAAACTGCGTTATGTTATAAATGCAGAATAATATATATGCGCACATTTAACAAAAAAATTAAATAATTTAATTAATTTGCCGTCAATTTTAGAGAATAAATAACAAATTTATAACGAAAAATGTTATAAAGTTATTATCATTGTCGTTATTGCCAATATTATTATTAACAAACAAACCAAAAACGTCTCTTAGCATTACAGTTATGCTATCAGAATAGAAAAGAATACTAGAGTATAGATATAAGAAACTATTAAAAATTATTGGTAGTGTTTTGATAATAGGGTATCATAGCAACGCTAAAAAAAAATTGTAATTATACTAATTTCGTAATATCTGGATATTACTCTATGTAATTTTCATTATTCCATTCCAGTGGAAAAGTCATAAATGCGTAATTGCATTAAAGATTATGTATTTAGGTATGATATTACGACAACAGTGCCATTAATGTCATACGATAATACGATAGGAATCGATTATCCTATGTCACATTCTCGTATTTAACGAAAGAAAGAGCTATGCCGCATTAGCGACACTAATTAACGCATCAGATAATATTCTAATATTTTATATATATTGTAGATACGAGAGCATAGCTCGCTGAACTACATTTTTCATTGTTACGCAACTATTGTTACGCAACAGAAAAGATAAAAATTAAAGAAAAATACACATAGTATCATTAATGTAAAATAAGACAAAATAATTATGAAAATAATTATGAAAAGCAATCAGAAAGCAAATATCATTGAGGGCAAAAAATTGTAATTATACTAATTCCGTAATATCTGGATATTACTCTATGTAATTTTCATTAGTAATATCATCAAGAAATATAGGTACAGTGATACATAATATTAATACGTATTAAGTGATAATAATATTATACCATCAGTAATACTCTCTTTGTAATTTTGAGCATTACATAAAATTTGTATACATATCTGTAGATTATTTACATGATGTTTTTCTCGAAATCAAGACTTACAATTAGTTTAGCTTAAAAAATGAATAAAAAATTAGATAAATATAAATGTTATTTAAATAAGAATTAAAAGTGCATTTACGTAATTTCTAATTTAAGTAATGAGTTATTAAAGTAGGTATGCTAATTATTATTTGCTAATACTTATTAATTTTTACAATTATTATTTCATATTTAATCTGAGTTATTTTTCTTAATTCCCATATTTTATCATAGCTCAGCTCCAACATAAACGCTGGTTATTCCTTTTTTGCTAATACTTCAAGACATTCTTGCGCGGGGAGGAAATCGTGTCATTTCCGGTCATAAATTAAAGTCTGCCTCTGTCGTAAACGATAATTGCAACCCTGCTGGACAGCAAATTAAACGAGTGCGGGGACAATGAGAGTGGCGCACAAAGGCGACTCAGTACGACCGCGCCGTGAGTGAAGAGAGCGACGACGAGCGAACGTGACTTCTAACTATAGAGGACCAAGAGGAACATAAAGCGAAAGGTTAAAAAGGCGAAACAACCGTCGAGAGTGATGGCCAGCACTGTCGTGCAATTCACAATTGCGTGGTAAAAGTTCTCCCGATACGAAGTCAGCCTCCTCGATAAGCAGAAGAAAGCAACGTGAAGTGCAGAAAATATATGGAGAAAGTCACATTTCTATTTCGTCGTTTGACGAAGGCGAGAGAATGTATAATAAAGAGATATTATAGGAAAGTAAAGCTACTCCAATTGTGTGTCTTCGCAAATAATAAACTATATTTATAAAACTATATTTCTTTTGGCACGTAATTTCAGACAATAAACCACAAAATAATGATATTTTTTAAATGGCAAAATGTTACTTTAGTCTAAAATAATTTTGTAGGAAATTATCATGTGTTACGTAAATTGCAATCAACGATCTTGTTAAATCTACTCTGATTACGACAGTTCAGCAATATTTAGAATGCACTTGGATTTAAGATTCGAGGTGCCGCGTTGAGTATTTCTAAATTTCGTGAAATCACGAATCACGATCGACTGAGTAATCCTTCCGTGAAATTACTTTTTGCTCTTTGTTTTGGTTTGAAATCGAAATTACTCGTGTGAAGTGCAATAAAGAGAATTTGAATTGTTAGACACAACATACGAATGTCAATTACGAATTAAGTAAATTCCAATTGAGAGCAATATGTCCGATTTAAGACGTTTATTAAAAAAAAAAAAACTGACAATGAGATTTTTGTACATTTAAATTGCCGTCTCTTTTATAATATTTCTTGATATTATAGGTAATGATTAATATTTTACTCGAAAACACTATTTTTAGATATAAGTGATGAAATTTTATTAGCATTTATAAATTTATGAAAGAAATTGCGTCACATCAATTTGCACAATTAATAGCTTTTCGCTTTTGCTACGTTTAATAATAATTTTATTATTTAAAGTCTTCTCAATATTGATCGTCAACATACTTTCATTTTATCGCACAGTAACTTCCTAATAATTTTTAATCTTGTTTAAATATGCTAATAATGTTGAAGAGAAGAGAGAGAGTTGCACCATTTGCGTCAATTTCTATCTCCAACGCCAACATTAGATATGCATTCACTGTCTATTTACATAGATTTCTACGCTAATTACTCTCTACCCGAAAACCAGTGTACATACCTAATCATTATCATATCCAATCTCAACAACCGTTGGTTGCATTTTGACCGAAAATTTGCGCGTGAGTGATAGATATTATAAATTATTAATTTGCGATTATTGATAAATTATAAGATGAGAGAGAGAGCTTTTATAATTCTAAGCATGTAATGTGTGCCAGAAATTTTTTATGTCACTCTAGTAAAAAGCATTTTCTAAATTAAACATTTTTTCCCGTTATTCTTTAATTTTTTACATTAAATATATCGATAATCCTGAATTAAAACTTCATTAACATCAAATCCTATAAAGAATGATCTTTTAACTATCTATCGTTTCAAAACTTAGTCAACCGGACTATTAAATTTTTAATTTTAAATAACCACGGGTGAAACGTGGTCTGCATCTGAAGTCGCCTCTCGATCCGACGGAGGCTATCGTCTTATTGTCGCTTTATGGATCTTTGAAAGACAACCTATATATTTCTTATTATCCGAACCGATCATGTCTTGTAATGACGCTTATCGAGATTACTTAAGCGGGGTAAATTAGCCTGCCATGTTACTGTCCCTGGCAGCACCCTTATTTACGTAGCACCACCCATAGGATTCGATAGATTGCCGATGGTAGTATAAGTTATGACAAAGAGAGACTTATCGCAAAGAAGAGTTATGTAATAAGACCAGCGCGGTAGAAGATTCTTCTGTGAGAATGAGATCTTGCAGGAAATTGACGAGAGTGAAGATAAATCCGTGCTTTATCGAAGGACCGTCCGCAGTCCTCTTTTATACTCGTTCTTATGATTAACGCACGATTTCCTCGTGGTAGTTAATTAGTTTTATAATTAATTCTTATATTTCCCTTCACGGTGACAGGATTGTGCTTCGGATAAGGTGTACTAATTAAGATGACAAAATTGTGTAATATATAACGTTTGATACTTTGAAATAATCCTGTATTCGAAAAACGATAGAAATATTGTTGCCGTGATTATTAATGTGAAATCAAAATATGCCATAAAGTAAAATATATCATTATCAGTACTCCATTGATATTAATTGATACTATAATATCTCGAAACGAGAACAAAACCATTTTGTGAGATAAACGCAGGAGGAAGGAAATGTTGTAGTTTCCGGTACAGAATACATCGCTATCGCTTCGGGATATGAATGTTTTATTCCGTATAATCCCGATGCGTAAGGGTATTTATTCCTTTATAGTCGATTATCAGAGGAAATAGGAAATATAGAGGAAAAATATCAATCGAGGAAATCCCGTGTTTCTACATTTTGTAATCGGATGGCTTTTATATAAAAGAAATCTTTAAGGGAAAATTCATAAGTTATGTTTAAAAATGATTAATTTTTCTATTTTTAATAAATGCCTTACTAATTATATTTATATGTTATATATATTATTATACGATACATTGTTTTGCCGTAAATTCTTCTCATGATATCAATCACATCAAATTCTGCATAGAAAAACTGTTAAACTAATTTCTCAATTTTTACATATATATAAAGACTCTATGTTTTACATCAAAATTCTGTAATTAATACTTCAAACATAATTTTATATATAAATATATATTAGGTATATATAGAATATATATTATCTCAAGTTCTGTTATCGGAAAATGAGTAACGAAAGATTTCTATTGTCCCGTTTTACTTTTATTTAGCGACACCCAGATACGTAATAACTGATAAAGATAATGATCGTATAGCTTAATTACAGAGATAATTGCAATGCTCGTTGAAGCTTACATATAACGAATCGGGTCACGTATGTACCTCGATAAAAAGCAACTTTCGCAGCCAAGAAATGAAAAGGAAACAGAGTCCACGATGCATTTCGAAGCAATAGAATAGTTTTCCGATCGCGCGCACCCGTCTGTAATGGTTTACAAATCGGTCAAGAGAATAGTGCCAGAGGCACGTTCTTTTGCACCCTCCAAGGGCAACGATGCGCGCAAATTAAATTCGATTTACCCCGAAATGCGGAGCATTTCTCTCGATGCAACGATATCCGAGAAAATAATAAATAATGCAACGATTATTTCATCTTCATGAATGCGTATATATGTGTGTGCAACAATCTAATTTAAAATATAATATTACATATAATACTCTGGTTAATCAGTTGTATTATTTTGCAATTATGATTTTTATTTATCCGAGATATTTATTCAAAAAGATATCAATCGCAAGACTTACAATTAGTAGTGCTTTCGCACAAAACAAACGATTTGCACAAATGACTTGACGATAAACATATGAAAATTAAAAGATCCAGAACGATAAATTTAGAGCCATGTTAAAATGATACATAACAATACGTTATTGCGGATTAACTATAAGAAATCTTTATGATAATATTTTGTGCGACGAAAATGTCGGATTTCTGTGATAAAGGAGCACACGTTCGTGACTAAAACCGAATATAGCTAATTTTCTAAAAGGAATATGAAAGCACAAAGAATACGAAATTCGCTAATTTATTATTTATCTTTTAAAAGGTAGTGCAATCTTAATCTTATTCAAAGGCTTTCGTAAATGTGGCTATACATAAATAAATGAAAATCCTCGCTGTTAAATTTCGGAAGATGTTTAGGCCATAGCGAAATAGCAAACAGAATATTCGTTAGCGTTTGATTTGCGCCCGGGACACAGTTTCATCAAAGAGACTTTTAAATAAATTTACTCTCGCGATCTCGTGCCAAATCGCTCCCTTTGTGCATCAAAGAGGAAAAGGGTATTTCAAAGTATTTCTATTTTAAGCTGATATCTCTATATCTTTGACAAATAGAGGACGATTAAGAAGATAATTAGAGATTAGACGTTATTTTTTAAATGTGATAAATTTAAGATTTCGCTAGATTTGATGTTCACAAGTCATATACAATACTTATTTTATCAAGCCATTTTTTAATTATAAAAATATGTATTCCCTATGTATGTATATTTTGCCAAATAATTTTCTGGTTTCAAAAATAATAACACAAAATATTATTTTTCCTGTGTTTAAATAAATGTAATCTTCCTATTGAATAAAAGTCACAACTCGCACTGACAAATTGCAATTCATGCCAGTTGAACAAATGTAGGAGTGTCAAGTAATCGACTTAAAATGCGCACTGTTTGTTCCGCAATTATATCTACCTCGATTGTAAACGTTAGTTCAAACCGACGGGTTTCTTACTACTTCACAAAGTATAATTCTAGTCTGTGCATATAACTCACTATGAAAGCTACCTTCCCCAGTTCAGACTCTCAAACACATTCAAATCCCGATGCAAAGTTACGAACCAAAACGATTAGATTCACATCGTCGCATCCTCTTTAAGAGAGGAATGTGTCAAAACGGGCATTATGCGCGACATACACAGAGGTGCATTCTCAATGTGAGTACACCACCGCACCTTGGAAAGTTCCGCCGCTCTCGAGATAAGTACGAAGAACGCTCTCACTTGTGCTGGCGGTCGAGAATAACTTTATTAGTTCATGAAGACGGCTGTTAAAGTTGATTAACGCTAAATCTTGGATTGTGCAAAGTTTGCACGTTCTCGTTTCCACGAAACCACATAAACCATTTTCCCTCAAGTATAACGTAGAGACGAGGAACGACATTTAAAGCTTGCTTTAGATGATTTGTAATTCACATCAAATTTGACGATAGAATTCTATTTATAATTTTGATACATTAAAAGCATTTCGATGTATATCTTATACATATGTGTGTGTATTCTAATTTTTCAAATATATTTCTTGTACTACAGAGTACAAGAAATCATAAATAGAATTCTTTCACGAATTATTTTTATTATATCATAAACTATCTGAATTCTAAATAATTTAAAACAGAGCCGAAACTAATTGCACATTTCGGGCCGATTTCGTTGTCGACGCCTACTATCTGCTTCTTGCTTCTCGTGTCATAACAGCAAACGCGTGTAAACAAAATGCGGGAAACTTTATCTCAAAAGCGTTCGTACTTAAGTACGGAATTGTACTCTTAAGCAATTAAGATAGCTAATTAATTATTAATAACAAAAAACTCCAATTTTTAATCTAGAATTATTTAAAAAAAAGAAAGCAATAAATAGGTAGACAGTTCTCTACTTAGGCGTTAAAAAACCGCAAGCGCTTTTAATGTGTTTAAAAAAAAGCTGCCCGCGTTTTTAGGTCGTCTTAAAAAACTTTCCGTGGTTTTTAGGCGGTTTAAAAAACCACGGTGTTTAGGTGGTCTTAAAAAAATCGCACGCATTTTCAAAAAACCCTCCATGGTTTTTAAAAAACCGCACGCAACTTCAGAAAAACCGCACGCGTTTTCAAAAGAACCAAACGGTTATAATGATTTAGAACGTACGTAACGCGAAATAATTTTAATTTACGACAAAGCAACATCATATTGACAAATAAAAAATCGCTAAATAAAACGATTGTTTTGACTCAAACTGTTTAAAAATGCAAAGCATTAATATATTCATACAATTAAATCATTAACCGTATAAATCACAATTTAATTAAGAATTAAAGTTTAATATCATTGAATAATTTTAATTGAATAATAATTTAAATCAATATCATTTAACGCGCGTTGCGACCAAACGATTAAGTACCATGTAAAAGGTCGCTTTTAATTAAATCTGATGATTGTCAAAAACATGACAAATACAATTTTCATTTAAAACTCTACTACATTTTATTAGATTATTTGGCGATATTTGCTAATAAATATATCTCTATCACGATTCACGAGCGTATAAAATATAATATAATTTAATAATAGAGAGTTTATGCAATACCGTTTTTCAGATACGGTAAACGTATCTGAATTATATATTCAGATACATTCAGTGTCTAAATTCACATTTCGGGATTTTGTTACGGTGATTACACGGTAATCGTGAACCTTATTCTCTCAAAAATAACGTCGGACGTTATCTGAATAGCGTTACGGTGAACGATATGCATGGCGCAGTTTCGTCTTTTGACGTGAATTTAAATGGTGAACGTATCTGAATGATTCACAACAGTATTGCAAAAACTCCTTATAAAAATAACGTCGGACGTTATCTGAAAAGCGTTATTAGTCCCAGGCTACAATAGATGTTTTAAGTCCTAAGCCTTAAGAAATTGATCAATCACAGTCGAATTTGAGAAGAATAATCGACTGTGATTGGTCAATTTCTTAGGGCTTAAAACATCTATTGTAGACCGGGACTTGTAAGGGCCAAAGCACATGCATGGCGTATAAGCTATATAAACGATCCTGTCGTAGTCGCCGATGTAAGTAACGCACAAGGGTTCGAACTGAATCAAGCTGCTTTTGAAGAAAAATCGCGAAGCATTTCTCTGGGACGCCGCGACGTGTTGTAATTGATAAACGGACGCTATGAAGATTTCAAGCCGAGTCTTCGAACCGCACAGACGTATTTCATTCAGCTGCGCTCTATTCTGTTCTTAATGAACGTATTAATTTCCGCAAACCTATATAGTGCCTTTATTTCTGCGTGTATGTATGGGAATGCGCGAGAGCGGACGCGAGTGCGGGGAGCAAAATCACGTGAAGAAGTCTTGGACGTATAAATATCATATAAAACTGTTTAATATACGTATGAAATTAATTAGAAAATTCAATTTACCGAATTCAATTTAAATAAAAAAAAAAAGCGCACGTGAAAATACTTTTGATTGCCAAAGTAAGTTTCTCCATGTCCTTTCTTCTGACATCGAATTACTCTTGAAATGAAGAGGAAAATGTTCACGTAGGACGGCAGCAAAATCACTTTTTACGGCTAACTTCTCCCGGGAAATCTGACAAAGTCATGATTATAATTTATCATTCCTTTTGTCCCTCATCCCGAACTATATATCCTCGTACATACTGGGTATCCCAGTTTCACCGTATACGCTTCTTTTCATATATACGAGAACAACTTGGAGCGAATTTTTTTTCTCAACGAAAATTCAACTGAAAAGACCAATTTCTTTCATTTCTTTAAATATGTGCATAACTTGAGGTTCGTCTCAAGTTAAAATTCTAAAAGCGAGACTTATTCAGAAACTTTTTAAAACGAAGACTAATTTATTTACAGTTAAAAGGAAAAAAATAAAAAAACTTTTTATCTATTCGCAGGTTTTTGAAGTTTAATACCTGAAGATTATTAGATGTAAAATGTTTAATTCAACACTACTTGTTTTACTAAAACTTTTACTAAGAAATAGCCCTGAATAGTTGTGAGATATCTCGGATACCGTGTACATATCTCGTAAGTAAAAATGCAATTTGGTTATCGAGGCCAAACTTGATTATCGTCGTGGGTGGCAGGATAAATCTCAGAAGAGACTAGCCGGAGACTAGCAACGAGACGGACGAGACGTGCTCGTAAATCAAAAGGGAGAAGGACGCCGCGTGTCTTAAGCCAATCAGAGTTGCGTAAATGAGTTATAGTATTGTTGTTCGAACATCAGCCACGTGCTTTTCCTTCCATGAGCTTTTGATCTCAAATCTCTTTCGGCGCCGTTCCCCGTTTCGCTTCTCGTATCACGAATAAAGACAAATCTAATCGACGGTGAAAAAGATTTCGGCCTGTCATCGCCCCTGCCTTAGGATGGTGTCTTTCTAAATGATTAGACGAACTAGAAGTCATCTGCTTCGTAAGCAAGTTAGAGCAAGTTAGGCTCAGTGTGAGCAATACCTACTGATATTAGTACAAAAATAAAAAAAGATACGACTGAATTAAGCCATCAAAGCGCAATGTAAGATTAAGTTCAGATAAAAATACCACATATAAAACGCGCGAAAATATTTTTCAAGAAACAATAAAGATATGAAATAATTAAAACGCAATGTAATAAAAAATATTGTCAGAACAGAAGATTTGATGTAAAGTTATTGCGAATTATTAGAATTCTAATTAAAAAATGCCGTTCTCTTATAAAAAGAAATGTAGGTAGACGACGAAGATTATTACGTATAAACTTTCGAGCGAACTTAAAGAAATCTGATAAAGTAAAAGAACCTTGTTCGAGTCGCTCGGAAGGCCAAAAAATCATCCAGCCGGATCAAAGGCATGCAGATCATAGCGTCAGACGATCGCTATGAGACAACAGCTACCGGAGATTGACTTTTATATGAGTTTACATCGGAGAGGACAGGGGAGAAGAGTGTATAAACAAAG
Source organism: Leptothorax acervorum (assembly GCA_035220615.1). Taxonomy (NCBI): domain Eukaryota; kingdom Metazoa; phylum Arthropoda; class Insecta; order Hymenoptera; family Formicidae; genus Leptothorax; species Leptothorax acervorum. The sequence goes on along the minus strand of JASTWQ010001260.1, from coordinate 150,371 downwards.
GGTAACACGTAAATTAAATTCCGCAATATTCCAAGACACGAAAGACACGAAACTTGAAGCGGATTTGATGTCTAGACTGGATCGTCAGAAAAAGAAGTAATCTAGTAATAGATGCAAAGTGCAAATCTCGCAAATTTACAATAATCACAAATATACTTGTTACAAATTTTAATATTTTAAATTACTTTTGTAGCTATTTCTAATTAAATTACATTTTAATTCATCCTTGATTTACAAAATAAAGGAAACAATTTGTTTTTATTTAGTATAAAAAAATTGCTTTGTCATTAAATTAAAGAATATGAAAAATAAATGTGCAATGTTATCTTATATATAATTTAAAATATATCTATATTAATTTTTCCTTCGCTTCCGATAATAAATGAAAAGATGTTATATATCTATATAATGTATGTAGATTGATATACAAATTTTCAGGGGCAAAAAGAAAAATTAAAATTTATTCCTGTTTCTGATAGTAGACATTGACATCAATAATATCATGATGTCACATATATATGAACAATATCATATAATAAATTAATTTTAATCTCTAGAGATGTTGTTCTTCTTCACAGAAAACGTAATTATGATTATGGGATATTGTAAAGGAGTAAACAAACTCCAAAATGTATCGGAGGTAAACATTTTACCAAACTTCTTATCCTCTTTATTATTAATTATTATTTTAAAATCGCACGACTCACCGCATCGACGAAATTCTACGTTTCAACCCTCGCTGCGGGACCACCCTGACACCATCGCGATTTCGTCCAAATTCCGCCATGACGAACTGCATGACGATTCCGCTAAGTGGTGCAGTAATCTGTAAAAACAATATTTTAAGTAAATTATATCCGTTTAGCTAATAGCTACGCTAACGTCGCGCGCCTCTTTCGCAAGATAGGCTGTCGCCAAAGCGGAAATGACTATTCATCGTATAACGCGATCGAATAACTATAACTGAGATCGTGCAACCTCCGAGAAAATGATGGTTTTCCCAGGGTGATCAGTTTCGAAGAGGAATTGCTCGCGATTTATTTGTATGGGCGGAAAGGAAATCCCTGTTCCCCCGGGGAACGCATACCTCATTCCAATCCGAATGCAAATCCACGGCAAATAAACGACGGGGTGACTACGAGATCCCGATATTCATTAAGACCGGCCTTGCCCGACTGTCGAACTCACGAAACGCGAAACCGATTTGAATTCAGACAGTTCCCAGTAATCCCAGTCACTCTGCGAGGGCGCCACGTGACAGAATCCGAAGTGCAATCGAGCACAAAGTGAGCGGGAATTCCCACCTTATCGACTGTCGCTTATCGAAAAATTTCAGCGACTGCACTGATAAATATTTTCTCAAAAATATTAAATATTGCGAGACAAAAAGAAATAACTAAAAATTTGTTCTCAAATGTATTAAATACTTTCAATAAAAACCTAGCTTTTCTTTCTCGCTTTGTCGGAAAAATTATTCTTCCGCTTGTATGCGTGCGTTTGTGCAAAAAAAAAAAAAACGCGTTTTAAACTGAAACAAACATAATTGTTTCAGTTGAAATAAATATTATCAACAATGAAAGCGTATGTAGCTAAATATAAATACGCCTGTTATCGCGAATGGCAATCGGACGAGCGTAATCGTATAACTAGTGGAACCAAGCTTAAATGTTTGCCGTATAGTTCGTGCCTCGCTATCTACACATGTGTGGCAAACGGAATGTAAATACGTACGGACGGAATTATATAGCGGCGTAGCGCTCGAAGGAAGATGTCCAAGAAAAAGAAAACACGTGGCGTATTATTCATATTCATGGCCGCACATTGATCGTGTATGTGTGTGTATAGAAAAGATTAAAATAAGCACGTGAAACAAAAACTGATATATATATTCTTTTATATATAGCTGCATCGCTCTGGAATAATTCAGCGGAAGACAAAAGTTGCAATTTCATTTGCATGATTAGCTGCAGGGATTTTTTTATTTTGACACGTGTGCTATCGTGATATTATCAGAGTTGTGCACTACGTGAACTTCAACGTCGAGAATCCCGGAACGCAAATCCGGAAATCTATTTTCTGTGAAATATTATATGTTATTTCTTTAATGAATTAAAAGAAAACGCAGTAGAGCTTAATTATAAAGAGACAACGGGTCGCATGGCGAACTGTCTCGTCGCTATCGTCATTATCATCATTGACCTACGTTAAAAAGTATAAAAATACTGTGTTTTTTGTCAACAATACTTATATATTTTTAACCTTTTATTTTCAGTATTACGCCCAGTGCGCACAACGGCCAGCGACAGCCGACGCGTACGTCCATTAATCTCGAACCTTGCTCTTTATCCTGAAACAATAGAGACACGTATAATGCGTGAACGCGTGACGTATATTTTATGTATATACTTACACAAATTCTTTCGTCACACGGGATTATCGATCTATAACCATCGATGCCTCGTGTCATGTACGTCGCCTAAGCCTAATCTGTTTCGCTCGAAGCCAATTTTCCCAGATATTCTATTCCCAGCTTTGTTCTCATTGAAAGCGTAAATAACAGATGGCTCCGACGGAGGCAGAGAGGGTAGGGAAAAAAAAACGATAAAGAGAGACGGAGAAATAGATAACGCCTATTACATGCCATTCTACGTTTCTTATCCGATCTTTCTTTGAGAGTATCCGAAAAAAGTGATTCATTCGCTTGCTCACTCTCTGTCCTTCCCTCCCCATCACGCGACTAAATTTACCGAGGGGCGAGGAGCGGCGGCGGTGACTCTAAAATTTGACAATCATCCGAACGACAGCTGTTGCGTCGACGCGCTGCGCACGGCGATCAGCTGTTGCGGCGTGCACGCGCGCGCGCGCGCGCGCGTCGTCTAGGGACTTTCGTGGCAACGCGAGCGCGCGCGTGCGCGCGCACGCCGGTCTGCGACGCGCGATAATTCGAAAGTTCACGATGCGCGAAACTGCACGGTGCCGGAAACGCCGACGTGAATCTCCGAGATCGCTCGCACCTGGACTCCGGGTGGAGATGACGATGACGACGTACGAATCTGCCGTAGCAAGACGCAGACGTGACGTCGACGGTCGCGCGACGTTTCATTGAAGAGCCCGTCGGCGAAGATCTCTCAGGGAGTCTGCGATTCCCGTTCAACGATCGCGGTAGCGCGTGACGTTTTCGTTTCCGGACGCTGCGGAAACCCAAACAGCACGCAAGTCTATTTGTCTAAAAGACATCTTTACGACGTCTTTCTAGACTCATGCGTGCTATCTGGGAAGCGAAGCTCGGTGGTAACGCGAGCGAGGATCACAGGTAGGTCACAGGTGCAGGACGAAGCGAGGGAGAGACAAAAAGGAAGAGAGACAGAGACAATAGAACGAGCGAATAGACGTCACGCTGTATCCTACGAGAATTTTCTCTCACGTGGGCCGAGTGCGGAGTGCGGCCCGTGTGTCAAGCGTGCGCGTCGGTGGGAAGCGGGACGAGCGGAGGAGGGAGGCGAGCGCGAGGGAGAGCGTGTGCGACAGCGTGCGAGCGAGCGAGCGAGCGAGTCGGGCAGCCACAGCCACGGGACGGACGACGGACGAACGGCCAGTGTAGAACGGGCCTTTATCTGTGCCCTGTCGTGTCCGTATCATGCGCCGCTGAGTGAATTGTCAAGTGAAATCAGCAATGGCTGCCAACGAGCAACAGCGCAAGGTGAGCGTGAGCGAGCGCGCCGCGGGGACGCGGCGCGGAATTTCTTCTCCGCCGGCGGAAACCGACACCCGCGCGGTGTCGCGCGGCCCCGTCGATCCCGCGGGACGAAACGTGCGCGCGCGGCGCGTCGCTTTTGTGTCAAAAAGTCACGGCACGCGACCCGTCATCTCTTTCTTCTCCGCCGTTTATTACGGGACGTATGTACATACGACGTCCGACGTTTCGTCATTTTTTTTGCGTGATATCGACGGAAACGTGCGTGCGAGACGCGCGAGGCGACGGCGGTGGAGGACGAGGAAACGGAAACGACGTTTGCCGTGACTCGTCACGTCGTCGAGTCGAGGAACGGAACGACGGATCCCCGGGATAACGCGGGGCGCGGATATCGTTTTCCCCCCGCGCGCGCGCGCGCACCCCGCATTCCCGGATAATCGCACGTCTTCACAGTTCATTCAAAGATCGCGCAGTCGGTCGGGCCCGTATTTACATCGGTCAGCCGAGCAGCTGTCAGTGCGCGACGAACGGTGCGATATCGCGTCCCAAGATGCGCGACGAGGAACACGACGACGACGTGAGTTCCCCGATAAGCCGAAAAAAAAGCCCTCCGAGAGAAAGATGAGAGACGAGCGAGAAGTCGCGCTACGCTCTTGTTTTCTTATCCGCTCGGCTCTCGGCGGGGATACCCCCGCGAAACGAAACCTTTGCTGACGGTGCAATCGAGGCGCAGCGCCAGCCACAATAGAATAGGAGCCGTTCGACGCGAGCTCTCTGCGTTTCAACGCGTGACAGCTCGGGCGCTGCTCGAGATTCCCCGATTCCCGTCGAACGGGTTCCGTTCCCCGGTCTCCTTCCCTCTTTCTTGCTTTACGCTTTTGCGCCCCTCGGGAATTCCTCGTGGACGCTCGTGCGAGAAATCTGGCACGAGAGGCGACGATCTAATTTTTCCGGGGCGGTTGCGTCGCGAGTCGGGATTTCGTTTTTGAGTAAAACATATGCGACAACAATCGTCTCCGCCGTCGAGGAAACGTTCCGAGATCGACGATTAGATCCGTGGCGTCGATATCGAGACGACGAGAGAGAGAGAGAGAGAGAGAGAAGGAAAGAACTCGCAGCGAGGGGCTGCGATTCACTTTCCGTCCGCCTTGCGCGGATCTCCTTTCTCACGGAAGTCCCGTTTGACCGTCGGGAATCTCTCGCCTTTCCGTCGTCTACGGTCTACGTCGCGCATTTGCATTACCCGTTAATAGACGCCTCTTTTACCAGCTTTGCGGCCGCGAGTGTCGAATCGATTGCGGGGCCGCGAACGGTACGATCGCCGCGCGTTACGAGCCGAGCGTTAATTACCGTACTTATACGCTACATCATCGGCGTACGGAACGCTTCGTGTTGGCTTGGCTCCCTGTCACGAAACGGTAGTGTGTCATCGCGGATAAGCGCGACGGCGCACGGCATGATTTGCATGAGAGAAGGAAGCCTGAGCTGATCGCGGGCGAGACGAGAGAGACACGCGGATTTTATCGCCCGTTGCGCCTTTGATCGCGAACGGATAAACAGACGAGGGGATCTCGCCTCTTCGTGCTTTCATTCACACGGCCGTGTGCACGCTCACCCGTTGAGACATATGTTGCAATTGTGCACACATGATCCCCATTTTGTGTGCAACAGGACTTAGCTTTTCCTTGCGCTCCGCGCGGCGAAACTTTCTCGTTTATTTTCGGCCGACCGCGGGGATCGGATCTGGTTCTCCAGATCCACGAGCCGCGTTTCCCTTTCTTTTTCTTCGTGCTTAAAGTCGGGTCTGGTCGGCACGGCTAAATCGGCTAGATGTGGATCAATGTCGAGCGCAAAAGTTTAACCAGGCGGATACGCGACCCGAGATACTGACAAGCTGTGTGTCACTTTAAGGCTGTGTCACTTTAAAAGGCTTCACCAACACAGCAACATGGCTACTTATGGCTATGATGCAAAACTTGATGATACACATCATAGATATTTCCTAATGCAGGGGAGTGGGAACGGCGCATTTTTGTTGTTTATCCGGACTTGTCAAACGTGTTGCTTAGACTTTGAATCTATGTTTGCAAATAATATATTCAAGACATTTCAAGATATTATAGAAGTCATTGGTCAACAAAAATTTAGAATACGTTTATATGACATAAATATTTCATTGCGATTGGAGACGACAAAGATGAATCAGGATTGTGTGAAGACTGATCTTTTGTTTTATATACATATAATAATTCTTACTAAAAATAAGCAATATTTATTTTCTCAGTGATTCTCTGTTTCTCTTTCTTTCTCTGTTTTTCTTTCTTCCTCTTTCTCTTTCTCTTTTTAAATAAAATATATGTATAAAAGAATAAATAATATTTTAAATCAAAAAGCCATTGTGAAATACACACAATCTATTATTGCATCATGTTAGATGTTTTTCGTATATTTATTACAGTACGTGTTTATTATTTGGACACAATCTGGATATATGTTTATAAATCACACTTATTTATCAGAATTTATGTTCTATCATTATACAGGTTAATATGTATATAGAGATAAATAAATAGTACATGTGAATTGGCTATTATTTATCTCTTATTATATTTCATGTATTTGTCTATTATATATAATGACATAAGTTATTAAATAAGCAGGAATCGCGTGAAACTAGGGAACCAGCCCATCATGCAAGACGTCCCATGAATGCATTTCTGATTTTTTGTAAGAGGCATCGTGGCTCAGTGCGATCTGGCTTTCCGCACTTGGAAAATAGGGCAGTTACCAGGGTCTTGGGTGAATGGTGGGCAACCCTTCATCCTGATCAGAAACGTTCCTACACAAATCTCGCACAGGAAGTAAGGATAGTCACATAAAAAAATTAATGAGCCGGTTGTTTTGCAGAATAAAGTTGTACCATATCAAGAATAAAATTATCTTATCCAACTACCATTAGATTTATGTACATACATATAGAAAGACACGGATACCACGTAGTATAATTATTTGTTTCAGTACAAGGATGCATTTCTGAACGCAAATCCTGACTTTAAGTGGTACAAATTACCAGCACCTCCGTTACGTACTTTAAATACTAGGCCTACCAACAAGAAGCAAGAGTCGAGTAGCAGTGCGCAATCCACAGATAGTGTCAAATCTGAATATGAGTCTTCCGATTGTACAAAATCAGACAGACGGGACGGACAATCAATTCAGCCAGGCAAATTAGCAGATGAATCGCAGATTGGTGGGCTCAGTTCCCTCTTTACTCCTCAAAAGTCAGAGGCATCCGAGGAACAGACCGTCAATGGTATTGCAGAAAGTTATTCTGTCCCACCGAAACCACCCAAAAAGAGGTATACAGAATCACCTTTCCAAAGTGATCAGAAGAGGGACTGCAAGACAGACCTCTTTGGCGAAAAGAAGAGAAAAAGAGCTGAGTCAAACAACAACGAACAGCACGAAACGGTAAGAATCATGCTTCTTATGAAAATACAAGTTCAATTAAAATATTTTCAATTGTAATGGTATATTATTTGTTAGTGCCTATGCAGTTATATAATCAATTAAAAATTTATTTTAGATCATAGAAGATGAGAAACATACAATAAATTCTTTTGTGACAACGCATACACAACCAGAAGAGAATTTTCGTAGTGAAAGGACATGTAAAGGTTTACGTTACCAAAAATTTCTTGCTGAGCAGAATATCGGACCTTCGGGCCAACAAAGCAAACGAAGACGAACAGTTGGAAGTCATGGGTAACTAATTAAAACTTTTTATCTTGAGATATTGTGTGATATCTAATTTTGTTATCTATTTTATCATCTATAATGTTAAGAAATACATATTTTATTGTTCTAGACACGACGAACGTCCAAATGAAAGAAGAAACTCTATTTCTTCAAATGTTAGTGAAAAAACAGATTCCTTAAGTAGCGAGGGAGGAAACAGTTCTCGTGGAGATTTAGAACATCTTGTAGAGAGGTAACATATTTCTTCATACTTTAGCTTTTTTTTAAGGCATGTACTAATCTTTTACACATGTAAATAATTCGAAAATATCTTCAGTGCTGAAGGAAAAATGGAAGCTTCCAAACCTGAAGATACAGAAACTGAAGGTGCCGAAGATCAAGTGGATTATGGACCTTGGACAGCACGTAAAAGATTTCGAGCAGAGTATGTTCTTTGGAATCATTCCTGTGAATAAATAACATATGTATATCTTTTATCTTAGTATATTTTATATTGTATTAGATATATATACTATATCTGATATATTATAAATAATATGTTAATACATTAATATGTTATAAAAATATATTATTTAGTGTATTATAAACATTTTTGCGCAGAGATTTTAATTTGGAAAAGAAAATCGAGGCATTGCCGTCTTTGAGTTTAGAGGAATTTCAAGAAAAGAAGAAACAGCAACGTACGAAAAAAAAGAAAATTTTGCAAAAATTCAATTCTTCAGCTAACAAGAGACATCAAAGTAGTTCGTCTTCTGGTAGTCAGACAAACGGTCAGACTCAAAGAGTTCGTACAATAAATGAGAGTTACGATGAATCAGAAAAAGCTCATCTTGTTGGAAGCCAGAAACGGAAAGCACGAAAGCAAAGTATCACGCGGAATGCTGCGGCAATAAATTCCACCAAACATTCTGAGGATCAAGAACAAAATAAATGTAAGTGATTTTTCTTAATAAGTTAATTGGAAAATGTGTATTAATATGTGCTTTTATTTACATTAATAGTAATTTCATTACAATCAGAGAAAATATACAAAATACATTTTCTTTTTCTGTATAATTTCGGGATATTGCGGATAAAAGCCTTACTGCAGTTTATTTTTATATATAATTTATGTAATTTTTTTATTTAAAAATTCTATGTTAATAATTAGAACATGTTGATGCTTTTATTAAATATTTGAGTTTTTTGTACGTATGATATAAGCTTTAATTAATATTTTGCACATTGATAGCTTGGTGCGCATCTCCAGATCTTGAAGCTCTAGCGTGTCTTGCAACGGTTGCCGCCAATAGAACAAAACTTACCAAAAATAACGCTTAATTGTATAAGGTTGCACTATAAAAACCAAAACTTTATTAAGTTTTTTCCATGCAATTTCCTATCACCAGGACTATTAAAACATACTTTTTCAAGTGCTGTTATAAACGATACTGTTACAGTATCAATAACAATGATTATTGTTAATATCTTTATTGTTAATCTTTACTATTACAAATATTAATATTACGACTGCTATACGACTATAGATTATTCCATTATTCAGTATGTGAGGGACGTATTCTTTTTATTTGGAATAACAGTTTTATCGAAAAGGTAGGAAAAAAGAGAGGTAAAGGATATCTTTTTTACAGTTTATTTTGTGAAAAATCATTTTCTAATTACGGTTTGGAACATATATTACATTATTATTTATGTTTCTCCTAGTTGTACATAAAACAGTTAAGTTATCTAGTATAATTGATTATTTTAATGCAAATAGTAATTATTTTACCATGTGTTACTAAGTTCGATAATTATGATAATATTTTTAATTATCCATACTTTCATCTATTCCTTGTTAAAATCTTCATAAGAAGTTCTATGAATCGTAATAATGCCAACAATAAATCTGATTAGATAACGCGAAGCTGTGACTATGATTATATGAAGATGGATTGAATTAAATGAGTCGAACTGGATATAAACACAAGGATTTGTACATTCTATTTTTTCATGGAAGATTTATATGTCTTATTTTCTTAACTTGTTGCTGTTCTTTTATACAAAGTCGCATACGTGAATTGGCATGATTGAGACGATTCTATTAGGCGCAAGGTGTAACTCTCGAGAAGAATTTATTCTCATTATTATTTCAGATAGTGCATAGGAGCGAAAATATATTTTACTTTACTTTTTATTTTATTATAGTCTATCAGCATTCGATGTATGTACATAGGTATAGGTGCAGTATTATATACAGATACGAGATGTGGAATATCCTTTACGATACGACTTGAACATCAAAAAGGGTATAATCAAAATATGGATATATGTGCGACCACTGTTTATATGTCATACATGCATACACGCTAATAGACGCGTGCTTACACGTGTAAGTTTAAATGTTTATAGATTTTCAGGTGTATACACGAGTGCATGTTAGATGACTATCTCTATGTACTGAAATACGCGTATATTCGTGTATGCATGTAATAGAGCGATAAGACTACCTGCATATATATGTGAATGTATATTTATAATATTTATATATCAGCTATATATATATATCTTATTATATATATGTATATTTAGCGTTAAGACCAGGAGGATGCGACTTTGTGCTCTGTTTGAGAAAGTAAGAGACTTGTCTGTGATTTCGGCTAAAAAGGAGTTTTTAATATTTTATATTTTTCTAATGAGAGAGATTTTTTTTCTTTTCCTTTTCTCTTATATTTTCACTTTCTCTCTGTAACATGTATAAAACTCTCTATTTTTTTCTTTTTCTATACGTGTGTATATAAAACTATAATTTTATTAACGATTTAACTTTGTGAACTCTGTGAAATGGTAGGAAGAATGTAACGTTACGCAACGTTGTGTAACGTTAATAGGTTTCTCCGTAGTTTGCAAAAGAATGTACTGATTATATTTCAAATGTGCCTTGAAGAGATATGAATATAGTGAAATAACCGACCAACAATATATTTTCGATTCGTTTCGCTCTTCTGACCGCATTTTGGCTTTTACATTTATACCTATCGCAGTATGAGACCGTCTTGCTGCAGGACTTTACAATCGGGCTTAGTTGCCAATGTATAAAGATCGGACGATTTTAACGAAATCAGGGAAGAATGTTTCGAATTTTACTGCACAAAACATCTATGTACCTAGCTTTAAAAGAATGTATAATTTACATGAGTCTATATACGTGTACATATTATATACCACATTTATATATGAATAATAAAGATATAATATTTTGATGTAATATCTGTGTGATTTGTAATTGTTTAGTCTGTCGTGAATTTTATGATTATTTTATTCATTATAATCAGAAAAATGTTTTTTACAGAACAGTGCAACATGTATAATATTTCGTTGTTATAAAATTTGTAGAATATATAAGTGGCAGAATTAATTTTTGAATAATTGTACATTCCGTAATTTTATTCAGAAAGTGTAATTATAAAAGCATGCATTATTATTATTTGTGCCCGCTACGAGGACTTTCTTTTGATAAATATAAAAAAAATAAGCTCTAATATTTATATATAAATATATGTGGCAAAAAGTATGACTTAAATATAGTGAATGTTTGGTGTAATTTGAATGTATGTGTACATTTTCAATTCTATTAATAAAATAAATATATGAATAAATTGTGCAATATATTGATAGATTATTACATACAGGCATTGAATAACCAATATTTAATAAACTTAGATGATAATACATTATGTTTGTATGCCTATTATTTATATGTATAATTATATATTCTATGTATTTTATGTAATTACTTCTATTTTATATACAATTTATCCATATATTTATTTTATTAACAGAGGTGAGCATATGCAGTCAAATGCGAATAATCATATATTAATTATTAAAATTATATACATATATACTTAATAATTATTTACATTTATTTTTGATTTTATAATACAAATTACTTTCACAGCTTCACGGATGTCTACTGAAGTTTATTTGTTCCCGCGCAGCTGAAGTTGGTTACTTCCGTATTGAATCTAGGTATTTTTTGCATCTAAATATTTACGCTCGTTAAAAGGTCACAAATCATTTTGCTGATTAATCTATATCGTGTATTTGTCTTTTTAATTTTACATTTAATCTTTTACACACAGATGAAAGTTGAATAAAGTATTTTGTATATTTCCCCGATCGTTATCTCGCGCTGAAGGTTTCGCCTCTACATATTCCGATGACCCGCGACGTACTATGAAAACAATTCTTCCCATTCCACCTCCGACTGTTGGTATACATTTTGTAAACACACACGACGCACGTATACACAGGAGAGAGAAAGAAAGAGAGAGCAGTATGGCAGCTGAGCAGCATTGACATTGACAGTTGTGTGACTCGTTTTCTACAACGTGTCGATTCGGATCGATTCGCAAAATAAATAAACGCCATCCGTTCGCGGATCGATCGCAGACAGGTTGTCCCTACAGCCTGCCTCTCGAGATGGGAGTGATATTCCTCGAGCATATCGGTGGCAGTCGCCTGTTCTCCTGCGCCTCCTGTGACACCAATCTCACCAACAGGTCACAACTCGTGAGCACACGCTTCACGGGTGCCACGGGACGCGCTTTCCTCTTCAACAAAGTCGTCAATCTGAACTATAGGTGCGCCTTTTAATTTGTTTCTGTTTGTTGCACAAGATCGTTCATGTAAGACGAATTCTCAATGAAAGAGCTTTCCCGAATAATTTGTATTCACATCGAACTTTCGAGCCCTACTGTTGTGAAATATTTATTAAATTGCATGCTTACCGACTGTTCTTTCTTTGTTTATTCTCTCTTTATGTTTTACAATTGAGTCATCTATTGAAAAATCCGAGTATAGTGTATATAATGATAGTCAAAACGATGTAAATATCAAATTCATGTGATATTTGTGTCTCTTCATCATTTAACTTTGTGATATGTGCAGCGAGGTTCAGGATAGAGTGATGCTGACAGGTCGTCACATGGTCCGAGATGTCAGCTGCAAAAACTGTGATGCTAAGCTTGGGTGGGTGTATGAGTTTGCGACAGACGAGCAACAACGGTACAAGGAAGGTCGCGTTATCCTGGAACGAGCACTCGTCACAGAGAGCGACGGATTGACGGAGCATAATGTTCAACAATAATGTTAAATATTTAATGCCGAGTAGCGTTTAATACTTTTAAGAAATAATCTAACATAGGATCTCTCGTATAATAGTTATTAAATTTTTTAATCTTGTCAATTAAAAGAGATTCTTGGTTAGTGCCCGACTTGTTTGTGCGTGAGCAAGTATTGACGAAGTTAATTCATTGTGATAAGTGACATTTAACATTTTCGTGAATATGGTACAGTTCCTATTTTATAAAAGGAAATGTCTCGGATTCTCCTACCCTAATTTATGTCACTTTCTTTGATCTAGCCTGCGTCTCGCGTCAGATCTTATTCACGACAATTGTTGAATCTATATTAAGTGTAAACATCCATTGGTATTTTCTTGTAGATGAAACGTTAATAAACTGACCTGTGGCAAATGTTTGTCAAGAAAAATAAGAAAACGTGAGGATACACAATTTAGGAAGCGTGTATTGACGAGTGTAAAATAGATATAAATTGGAGAGCATTTATTTATGCCCTTAGCTTTATTTATGTCCTTTCAATAAATTTGACAGAAGTAACGTGCAGATTCGCGTGCGATTAATGCTAGATACAATTGTCTGAGATACTTTAATTTCTTTTCGTGACGATACCAAAGTAAATCTTCAAGAAGTATTGAATTGTTTCTCAAGTATAGGTACATACATACAGATACAGGTACAAATTGAGAAGATACATAAGAAGACTTTCGAAGTCTCGTGAAAGTCACGTTTTGGGAACTTTGAACACTTTCCAAAGAAATAAAGGTCGCGTACAAAATAAACATAGAAGCGAGAGTCACTTATAGATTTGAATGTGAAACGCTGATACGAACTTAATAATATTACAGAAGCGTTTACTCTGTACTTTAGATACGCGGATAACGGTCCTATAGAGAACAAAAATAAAAAACATGTCTCAATCTTAAAAGAATTTAAAATCGGATGATAAAAGGCCACGATAAATAACGTGATATAGAAATTCTTTTCATAACAAAGTATTTTTGATCGCTTGTCTTCTCAATTAAACAGATAATCAAACGGTATTTTCCATATGCCGATTTATCTCGAAATAATTGTATGTAATGTTAATCGAATTATAATTAATTAAATTAATGACGTATATAATGTAAATCGAATCCGCGCATCTGCGTTCATAATCTTCTAATACATTTTGAATACTTAAGCTTTGTACAATTATACCCGATTTTCTAGATTTTTATTTTAATCTATTTATCGTACTATATCGTATAGGCAAGATACAATTAAGGGTTTCGTCATTATATTTGGCTGTCTAACTTTTAAACAAGAAAATCGAGGCACTTGCCACACGATAAAAACGAACGAGTTAATTTTAACGTCTATTTCTACTTCAATGTAGATTAACTTTAATCTCGGTTTAACTTTTTATCTCTCCAATTCTTAGAACTAGAAAAAGATAAAAAGTAAATTAAATCGAGATTAAAGTTAATCTACATAAAACATAAAAGAGCATACGGAGGATATAGATATAATTTATCAATAAATTATACACGCGCAAAAAAAATTAAGATTTCTTTTTACAGATTTTATATTTTTTCGAAAAATAATAATTTATATTAATGCGCTTTATAAAAATACGAAATTCTAAATCTCTTGTCGTGTCAGACGCAGCGTTTTTAAGACCGAATTCAATTATCGCGATGCCAACACGCCGCAACGACGCGTCCGTCGGCTAGCGAGATAATAGCGAATAGCGAGCTATTCGGGGGTGAAGACGGTGAAGGAAGCTGCGCGCGGTCGACGCACCCGCGGGACAAACGAACCGCGCCCGCGGGCGCGCCGTGATTGGCTGCGCTGGGCTGCGCGCGCTGCGTGCCGGCCGGCGGCGCGCCAATCCGCGCGCAGTGTGGTGACGTCGCGAGCCGAGCCGTCGCGGACAGCGGATTGCGGAGAGTACCTGGCGACGGAACGGAGCGCAGCGCACTGCGCAGTGTGGTCACGTAGTCCCATCGCGCCGCATGCTGGTGGATGGATGCTTCGCCCGTACGGACACCGGAGTAAAATGCTGTAAACTGTGCGTCGTCGCCGTCGCACCGGAGAAGGAAGGAGCGCGTGCCAGCGGAGATTGTGCCCACGTCGGTCCACTGTCGCGGTAATTATCAAAGTGCACTTGACCGCGGGAAGAATCTCGCGACGCACGAGGGCGAGGAGAAGGAGAGGAAAGGAGGCTCGTGCTTTGCTCGACGACGTCGGCGGTCGGCGCGCCGACCGACTGAAGTGAGCGGCGTATCGCTATCCGCCTCGTCGCCGAGGAACGCATCGTGCTGATGCGTCCCTCGGCGACGGAAACTCCTCCACAGTGGCGATCGCTGTTATCCCGCGTCGTCGTCGTCATCGTCGTTATTCGGCTCTACCGAGACCCATCGTGGATCGATCTCTCTCGATCGTTCCCGGCGGGGGATCCTCTCCGTCCTCCCTTGTTTTCGTCCCTTCGTTCTCACTTCTCCGTCCCCGCCGACGTGTATACATTCGCATCGCCGTGTCTCTCTCCCTTCTCCACTACCGGTTTCTCTCAGTTTCTCTCTTTCTCCACTCGTTGGTCCCCGCTTGTGACGTTGAACGCGCGCGCGCACGACGCACGCAAAGCACGCACAGCCACGTTCGGACACGTATGTATATATACGAAATACAAACGCAACGGCAGCGCGCGCGACGTTGACAGGGGCGAAGGCGAACCGATGCGCGATGTCGGGTGTGCGAATTTCCTGCGAAAATTGCGAAAAGGATCGCGAGAACTCGCCCCGGGCGCGACGCCGATGACGCTTCTCGGCGACAAAAAAAAGATAACAGGAGACATCTTATCGGCTTTCTCTCTCGTGTCTCGTGAAGGCGCCGCTTGTCTCCCCTCCCCCACCGCCTACCACGTCGGCCTCGTCTCGCACGCGCGATGCCATTGCACCGCCGAACGGATCGCGGCAGGAAAGGCTATAAATACACGCGGCATCGCGCGCGGGGTAAACAAACTTGACCTCAGCGGAATTCTCTTTATTTGCGTATATACGCGAGCAGCTTGGAGGTTATGTGTCGCGTCCACGTCCCTTGAATTCGACACGGCGACGAGACAGGAGACAGTGCGTCTCGTCTGGCGTCTCGGCGCGGCGATAAGGAGACAAGTCGCGTCGTCGCGTGGCGTCACGGCGACGGACCGTTCGCCGTTATCGCGTGACGAAGGACGAAGGTCGCTCACGGTGCTCGAGGGCTCCTCCAGGCTCCTCGAGTCAATCGTTCGAACCAGTTCGAACGAGCAGCGACGCAACAACGTTCGTGTCACGGTCACGTCCGACAAACCGGAAGACGCATTGGCGGGCCTTCAGTTCAGCGGCCTTCATTCTCGAATTTCGCAAAGAGCACGTCTGCTAAAACAGGCTTCCGCTTAGGATAAATTCAGTTTCAAAACACGAATTTTTGCGAGACGCACGTAATTGTGACTTGTATGTAAATTGTATGCCGTCTCGTGAAATTTTTGCAACTAAACTTTTATCGCTTAATGAAAATTTACGTGAGATGTTTGGATTCTCTTTATTTTACTGGATAAAGAGAAATGTAAAACCGATTAATGTTTGTGTTTATATACTTTTGGCCTTCAAACTGAAACATTGTATATCGTTGTTATATTTAAAAAAAAATGCTTATTTTTTCCTTCTCTTTATAAAACAACGTTTACCAACACTAATGTTAGAGCAATAATTTACTGTTTATATCTTTTCGTGCTTCTTGCGAAAAATGTAACTTACAGGTGATTTAAATAGAATGATTTGGATTCCGTTAATTTTTCTAGCAGAATACTGACGTTTGTCAGCTACTTAAAGGCTGTGAGCACGACTGCTGTGCATTTGGCTTGAGTAGTGATCGAAACGCTGCATCGGAAGAGAAATCTCTAGAAGATCCAAAATGAAGTGGACATCCGGTATTCCCTTTAACGAACAAGTTGGCGAGCTCACTCGCGTGTTCTCTCAGTGGAACGAATGCGAACAGACTGTCGTTCTTTATGCGCTGCTGCGTATTATACCTGCGGTACAGGCGAAGTTTCTCTCGCAGGCGATAGAACACTCTTTGCACTCTGTGGCAGAATTGGATACCAAGGAGATGAATGCCAACAATCCAAGTAATTACAGTGCTCACATTCTATATTCCAGAATCCAGAATAACTTTATGCGGGGTATATCATATTTATATAGCAGACATGTTAATAATAAAACACTTTGTATTGCAGGTTACATCAACTCGTTGTCATCGGAGACAACGGAGATCGCGATTAATCAACTCTTGACACACTTGCCCTTACTGAGACCCGGGAATGTAGAGTGCAAAAAGAGCTATCTAGTAGCGATACCGGAATTGGTGAACCACTGCGTGAGCACGGGACAACATATAGAAAAGACGCAGCAGCTTTTGAGCTATACTTTGATACATCCAGCCATAACTGGTCAAGATAGACGTCTTTTAACTCAGTGGCTCAAAGATCTGGAAGAGCGCATTAGCAACACTCCACCACCCGCTACCAGTTTCGAAGATTATCAAAATTCAATGAGGTGAATCAAACTGTATTATAATGTGGTCCAATAATCATAATATTTCATATAACTGAAATAATTTGACATCCTAATCATAATATTCTCTTATCTGTAATATGTTCCTAAGTTCGGTTTTCCTATGTTAAAAGGTGGGAAAGTCCTTGGCAGAGAAACTCCAAATATGATCAGTCAAATCTGTTCAATACGCAACCGAGCACCGCGTTTAATTTACATTTTCCCGGATCCGTTAACCGTCAACGTCGTTCGAATAGTTTAACACCACCGGTAGCGCCGCCGCATCATCTCGAAATTGTCGACCGTACCAATAACACGAACACTTCGTCCAGGCACAAGCCGCGCAGCTTTAGTGTCTCTGGAGATCACGCCAGTAATTTCTAGTTATATTTCATATATAGATGGATTTATATTGTATTCGTACATTTTTTTTAAATTATCCATGTTTATATAGGCAATATTATTGGTTTGGGTCCACTGAGCCCGCAGAGTTCCTGTGCGAGTAGCGGTAGCGAGGGTCGTTTGGATGACGCTTCGAATCGTTCGCTCGCGAGTGGCATGAGAGGTAGATTTCAATGCGATTTTAATGGTAATTGATCAATAGCGTATGAGATGACCGAGAGAAGTTACATTTTTCATGTTTTCAAGTATCTTTGTGTTTTATATAAGTCTATATCTTTAAACTATGGAATTTTAATTGTCTCCTTATTTCGGAGTCATTTCTGACTAATTATACTTTTTCCTTCACGAATAAGAATATCGATATCTAATTATAAATTGTTCTTTTTAGATGTACAATTATGGCTTAAAACGTTACGACTTCATAAATATAGTTATTTGTTCGCTACCATGAGTTATGAGGATATGCTACAATTAACGGAGGATCAACTAGCGGAGCAAGGTGTCACGAAAGGTGCTAGACACAAGCTGGCTCTCTCTATCGCTAAACTGCAGCAGCGATACAACACGCTTTTAAATCTGGAAAAGGGTCTGGTGCAGCCTAGTGCCCGCGACGGCATGCAAAACACTTCATTCTCGCAGGGTCAAGCATTGCTCATTAGTACAATGGAAGAACTTAAGACGATTCTGGCCACTCCTATGAAGCCGAGTCAAGAGAGCGATCCACAAGATATCCCTGCGCAGTTTACGAAAGTGCTTGGCAAACGTATGTACACAAATCGAGTTTTAATTTTATTATTAAAATTCCATTAGAGTGATTGAAAGAGATATCGTTTCTCCCTTTAGTGTGCAGTAGATTGGCTTTGGAAAGCGTCGAGGACGGTATCTTGTGCGCCTACGTCAACATTTTGGAAAAGGTATTGCAGCACGACTGTTTCACTCCGAATCAGAAGGAGAAAGTGCAGCAGTGGCGTAGCAGACTTGGCAATCCGCGACCGAATCCAAAGTAAGCTGAGACATACGTTCTTGATAGAAAATATTCATTTAGAAATACGAGTATAAATTGACGTGTCGCGTAAATGTACGGTAACTTTTGACATGATCGATGTACATGTAAAATTTTAGATGGCAGCATAACTACGGATATAATAATAGGAGATATGGGAATCCGCAGCAGCACAGGAAGCCAAGTTTGAATATGAATCACGTTCACAATACCCACACACACAATCAGTTTATTATTGCTTCGCACAGAAATAGTATATCTACACCGTATTTGCAAAATAATCAGAATCAGAATATGAATAACATGAATACGAATAATTTGCGTGCGGTGCATACGACCGAGAAGAGATCGAGTTTACAGGAGACTAGCATGCAGGTAATGAAGAATATCTACTTTTTAAAATCTTTAAGGCCGACAATACATTCCGTTTATTAATATAATTGCTTTGATTTTTACCTTACAGCAATTTCAGAAATCATTGCAACGTGTGTATAGCGAGCCGCGTGACCATTTTGTGGGACACTCTGCCAATGGGGCAAATGAGACGACGGAACAGGAAATCGATATTCGTATGGAGTCTCTCTGCTTGAGAATGACCGAGCAAGCGATCGGTGGGTTTGGCGAGGCCTAATCTTCCATATACGCGTCCTGGGATTTATCGTAAGTCCCGTTTTCAACAATCCTTCGGATTGTTTCCTTTTTGACCTCGAAAACTGAGGCGAGTTTTGTTCGCCAAAGCGCGAGTCCATCTCTATTTCGCGCTCGCTCGTGTTTTGGCAAACAGCATGTTTGAGTCATCATTCAAGTGATATTGCAATTGGGACGACGCATACTTTTTTTGTGTGCAATTACCTACGTGTACACACACTTATGCTTTAATATCCCTACCAAATGAAGAAAAAAAATGTCCGACATGTGCGACATTGCTGAAAGATAAAGATAAGTTTTTCTTTGAAGATCAAACGACACTTACACACATATACATATACACATACATACTAATTATTTTTTATTATTTCCGATGCAATTGTATTATTTAATTGACAGAATTTGGCAAGCCAAATGCTATTAGAAAGATAGATTCTTTCCTCGATTGTTTGCTGCAACCGTATATATAAAGATATTATATAAGAAGAAGTATATATATACACACACATGCGTATATGATAGAATTTTATGAGAAGACAGAAAGAGAGAAAGGAATTTTAGATCATATTAAAATACGGGGAAAGAAAGATGGAAAAATTACATTACATCACCATGCGATGTTCTGCAATATTATTTTTTGTGTTATCCATTTTACGAAATGGAATTCGTCTGATTTTAAGCGCTGCGGAGACGTTATAGTAACGTAATTGTAATTCACTTTTAATAACTGGACTGATTTTACTTCTTTTTATTATTATTACTATATTATTATTATTATTATATTTTTACTACTATTGCTACTATATCAACATCACTACTACTAGCGCTACTATTGCTCCTACTACTATTGCTACTACTATTATTACTATTCTATCACTATTACTACTATTTCCACTATCATTACTACTATCACTCTCACTATTACTCTCTCTATCACTCTTTACTACTATTATACTCCGTCTCGAGAATGAGCACACTTAAAGGGTTGCCGCTTTGTCGCATAAGTTAATATTTTTAAAACTTAATCTCAACTGAAGCGAGAGGCATGTATAGCGGCGTGTATGCTTTGTAGTTTGCGCACAGATCTCGTGATTTTTCAATTTGGTTGACGGATTTTATCCCATTTTTTTCTTTTTTTCTTGTTTTTATAAGCTGTAAACGCGCGTAAATATACAATAATGGATATTAAGGGCCTTACGTGAAGAGGGACGAGCAAACGTATGAGGTGTAGAAATTTGATATTATAAAGTAGCAGCGAAATTCGAGGGAGGTAGACTGGCGCTATACGTTATGGCGCGACATCGAAATCTGTGGCTTTAAATTATAAGCATACATCGTATCTAATCTATTTAGCATGTGTTAAAGTAGCGTCGCGAGTAAAATGTAGCATAATATTTTTTTGTGCAAGCAGAAAATTAAATTTATTAAATTGCGTAACGCTAGTGAATAATAACCGATTAACCGTGAAGTAAGGAAAAAAAAATATATATAACGAAAGACTGAATAATTCACGCGCCACGATCCGTCGATTTAGATTATCTGGATACTTCACTGTCCCTTCCGTTCGCGCGGATTTCGTGCGTGCGTGAATAGAATAATTGGAGAAGACTGCGAAGAAGGAAAAACTTGTCAAAATAATTAAGAATTAGAGAGCGCGCGAGAGAGAAAGTAAGAGCGAAAGAGATTTAAAAGAAAAAATGAGTGGGAGTGTACCGAGGTTGAAGAAAATGAAATTAGTTAATTAGTATATATCATATTAGTGATTATATTGTAACAATTATATTCTGCTAGAGGGTAATACGTGTAAGATCGCGCGGTGATTTCTCGAATCCAGGAGTATCCTGCTAAGTAAAGCTAAGAACTGTCTATATTTAATAATAACCGTACACACTGAAGGAGATGACCATACTTAATCATTATTTTGTTTCACACACGATATCTTTTACTCGATCAGCGGCAATAGCAGTACCAAAACTGTATCCGATCAATCATATTATACATATACATATATTGCGAAGGATAAAGCTCCACGAATTCCAAGAGAGATGATCAAAAGCTAGTCAAACAATACGTTTCTAATTTCTACCAGTTAACCTTATAGTTAATTAATTGTACATTAAATCTACACGCATTACCAGAATTATATAGGGGGTACACTCGAGAAAGAGAGAACACATACAATCCACATCTTACACACATACACATGGACATGTTAGGACACGCGCATACACATACCACAAATACATATGTTCGTACTCGCCACGTTGTACACGCAATAAGTAAAGCGATCCGAGCGAGAATGCATGTGAAAAAGCTCAAAGACTGCTCCTAAGCGACATCAGGAATTTCATTCAGCATAGACTTACTACTTATATATTTCATCTAATCGAAGCGCAGCATCTAATCTCCAACTGACAAAGGCAGGACCTGAACTATGATAAAGGATGCAAAGAGATTTTATCCGCATATACATATAGCGATCAGAGCTAAAGGAAAAAAAAAGAACGGGGGAAAAAAGAAAAAAAAGACGTAATTAATCCTGCCGAGGATCGGAGCCGCCGCTACGTTAATTTTCTGCCGATCGATCATTAATCTAGCGTCGTTGTTGCTTGTGGTAAGCTTTACGGAATAGCGTAAAAACGTATATGTACTTAGTACTTGCACAATCTCGTGTCAGGATCGATGGACGCCTGTCTTGCTCAAAATTAACTATCGGCGGCGGTCTGTTACGTGATTTTCGAAGGCGCGAGGACCGACAATGCGCGCGAACCAGTGTAAACGAGCGGATAAACAAATCGACGAGATGCTTGACTGAAACGTTTGATCGCAAAGTGGAGAATCACAAGGGGATTAATATGTATCCTATGTATAGGAAACAAACACTTCGAGTAATCACGAAGGAAGCGTTGTCTCTCGATATAAGATAGATGTTAATGATAAATGTAAAATGCACTTGTTGCATTTTGTAGTTATAAAAAAAAAAATGCAAAAATCCGAAACTGTTACTGAAATAGTCGGTACAATAGTCTGGAAAAGGTAACGTAAAATTTTTCCATTTTAGAGTTTGTACTTGCATATTAATGGATCAACTCAGTTCGTCTCAATGCGATATCAATTCTATTAGTATGTAAATACTAATAATCTATGTTTAACTCCTTTGCGATTTTCCAGCTCGTGATTATCTGCACATATGCGTGTGCACATTTTATTTGCTTGACTCGTTACATTCATATCGGGTTCTCTGGCTATCCATTTAATTTGGATAGCGGTAAAATGTACCACGCTCGCCGCGTTCTGTTATCCGCTCATTGACCTCGGTTCAGGATAGACGAAAGTAGATATGTACTTGGGTGAAAAATTTGCGGGTTTATGCTTTGGCCGGACACTTGCAGCGACCGACGACTGGAATTAGGAATTGCGCTATTGATGATTGCGCATAGTAGTAATAGACTGTTGGAATGATTTTCCTCGATTGTGATTTCGAGGACAAGACGATGCGAGTTTCCGGCTGAGGACGTTCACGACGAGAACCCAGATAGCAAATGGTAATTAGATCCGATGTGGATAAGCATATAGGACCGACGCGTCGTAGCGACTGATTTTACTTTAAAGAAAGCGCGTCGCGCGACCGGAAAGCACGCGAGACGCTTTTTTCTTGTACGCGGGGTCTTGCACCCCCCGCTGGAGTACTAGTGTTCACGTTTTGCCGCAGCTTCTCCGGATAATATTAGATAAGTCGTAATAAGACCCTTCGTCAGATTGCTAACTGGGATACCTTAGTCACATAAGTAAGCTGGGCAACTTGTAAAAATGCAATTTTTGTACTGTTATAAAAAGTTGAATAGACGAGGGTACACTGACGTTGTAGCGTGAAAGAACATTTTTCAATAAAAGATTTTTCATACACATACACATCGCGTACTACGATTACTTGTTAATATTAAGCCTGCGTACAGAAAATGGACGAGAGAATCGGCTTGCGAAGAGAAATCGATTCTGAAACGTCATCTTTTATTCTATCATTTCATTACAAGAAACTATATCTACCTTGAGAACTTGATATCTTGTAAGACCAATTTTCCGATGATGAAAGAACAAAACAACATACAACATTAATCTTTTCCGATTCCGAAGACATCACCGAGTATGAAAGTATCAGCATTAGACATTTTTCAATCATTGGATATTATTGTTTATTTAACAAAAATTGATATTTGTGATTACTTCTCTTATAGTTACGTCTTAGAAATGTGATTTCAGTTATTTATCTTAAATATTTCTTACGTATTCGGATGGTAGGATTTTCAGATGAGACGATGCATAAAAATGATAGAAACGTGATTGATTTTATAGTTCTCTAAACAGCATTTATTTTTTTCTTTTGTTACATTTCTGAAGTCGCGTCCCATCCGGGAACGTTGTGCACAGTTTTAACGGTGAAAGATAATATTAAACGTCGATACAATGTCATCGTTCCGTGTAATATATAAATATTTAGACCTGTGCCCGGCGACAAACGTGTACGCCGAATCTAGAATCATGTGATTTTGTTCGATCAACTTGCGTCATTATCGTTTCTTCGTTTCCCACCCACCATCTCTAACGGAATGGCTACGTACACACGCAGGGATTCAATATATTAATGTATCTTCTCACAATCGATGTAAGGTTGTTGAAATATTGGATACGAGTACAAAATGATTCGCGCTGAATCCCCTGATAAAACGGGACTATTACACTCGTGAATTCGCCTTCCTTTACCTTGATTAAATTAAAATCTCGTTACTATGTTTTGTCTAGATCACTCGTACAACATGAGGGATAGATCGAACAGAAACGATTAAAAAATTTTCCTAAAATTTTAGACGTCTCTGAACTTTTCTGTTGATTGAGAATTAATTAACTAATGTTGGAAAATTTTGATGTTGATGAAAGATTTTTCGTTCGGTCTCGAGTCATGATATAGAGCTAGACAAAGAAAGAGAATTTAATTAATCACGGTGGTAGTACAACATATTAGCTCGCGCACTTTTCTGTTCGTACCAAACATTTGAAGAACCTCCTCTCGTTTTCTATACACTCACGCGTTCCGTTTAGTATACGAAGTGGCTACAAAATAATAATAAATACTTACGGTCTACCTAACAACTACTCTTAAGTTTGAAATGCAAAGGATCAATCATCGCTTAAATCGTACAGTTAAATAGACAGTATCCACATACTTAAAGTTAGATCGTAATTTAACATATATGTTCGGTATAATATAAACATCGATTTATCTCGCTTCCTCTCTTCATCACGCATACACATAACACGGGCGCGTAAATTCTACCTTTGTCTATACACGTATTTACATAGATCGACGATACGTTTTTACTGTTACGAACGTAGATCAACATGACACTGTTGATGCATTTGCGATGAAATTTATGAATTCCAGGACAACGTGGAACGAGGTGAGAGACTGATCTAATCTAATGTTAAATAGTTTAGCTAATCACGTTTTCTTTTATTACAGATACTGCATATGGAAGTAATAGACAAGATACAACTTCAATACAGCACTACGTATCGTCCGTTAGGCGCGAGCTTACCTATTTTATCGCTTTGACTTAAAAACAGAATTGCATAGAACCGAAATTCTTTTCTCTAATCAGTTGTATATTCAAGATTTCTATAGAAATTTCTATCCAACTGACAGTTTCCAGGACAACAATCTTATCTTGCCTAAACGTGATAACGACTTGACTGGGCATTTGGTGTTCATGTTACTGCTATGTAAGTATCGTCGAAGAAAGATTTTTCGAAGATGTGATTAAGAGGGAACAGAAAATGTTAAGAGTGTGCCCTAAAGAATTTTCATTATAAATTTCCAACCCAGTAGTTCAAATTTAAAAATTCTGTAATAATATACCATCTATATCGTTTTTATATTATTTTTAGACAATAACAAGTGATATATTCTTTTCTTTTTAAAGCAGAACAATTTTTTCATAAAAGTGAATCTGTCTTTATGAAAAAATTGCTTTCGGTAACGGCACGGTTAGCCTTCCCCCATTTTCTCTCCTGGATTCTATAGACTGTGAACTATGAGTCGATTAATTTTTTAAAAACTGTCGATAAAAAATCTATTTTCTTTAAACACGAGAATAATAGAATGCAGTAAAAAAGAAAATTTTAACAATTAACTCATTAGAATGAGCATATGTATACATCTACATATATAAATAAGGTGATTCGGATATATTTTTGTTTCTACGAATAAAACCGGAAAATATTTCAAACTCCTAGTAGCAACGTTTTTGGATGAAGAAGTATGTGTGTTAAGCGTTGCATCCTTAAATCAAACAATTACATTTAGGAGATAGTGTCACAGCTAATAGTTTGCAGCGGTGTACTCTAGTTTTCGTCTATGTACAAAGCTTTATAATAATCGTGAGGAAAACAGTACAGTTTCAATAATCGTGCTATCCATCGATACACGACCTGTGCGATTGAAACGATCATATTACACGACGAACACACGTCGATTAGACTGTTACTGAATCGTGACGATTTGTGGAGCCATTTTACCGATCGGCAGCGGTATGTAATCACGTTATTAATAATATCGCTTTGACTGCAGCTTTCCCCGTTCCGTTTAGGAAACGATTTTACCGGTAAACGCCAGTAGACTAAAATGACTCCGCAAACACTGCCGTTCTCGACGGCTCTCTCCTCCTTTTGCAAAATCCTCTTTGGTCTCGTGCATTCAAATAGAATATTGTTAACACAACGCGACATGAAGAATTCCGCCTGTCGCGTCATATTACACGTTTTCATCATGTTTCGTAGCACACTTGGCGGCTAATAACCGGTTTCGAGGCCCGTATTCTATTTGAGGATCGACTAATATGTAGTATGGCATTACAGAAAGAAAAAAAAAATATACGCACAGTCGTAACGACCTTCTTAAATCGAGTACGCTAATAATACTTGTCATGCAATATCGGTATATAACATCTCGTACTCGACGACCGCTAAAATCCACCTCCCCGCATTTCTTCTTACGCTAAATTTAATCGTCTCCCCGCTCTGCTAAAGGCTACGGTTCGCATTCATACATTCTCACATTTAACGCCAAACGTGGTTGTTTGATTCTGAGATTTATTTGTCTCGTACGAAGATCGCGTTTAACAGTATCCTAGATTTAGAATCGACATTTCGCGCTAAATGCGGAATATAAATACGGCTCTATGTACCGCGAGTTCGTCTATCCCTACGTTAAATCGATCCGTTATTGGCAGTACAGAAAAAAGAAGTGTGCGCCAGATCAATAGAACGTACAAACGGTGAGACACCAAAACCGTGAACATCTCTTTCCAGCGCAATCGCCAGAGTGTGTTATATAGGATATCCTAAACACTGGTATAATCACCAAAAGCTCATATCCTTCTAATCCGCATTCGCGAGTCTCCTTTATACTTTTTTAAAACTACATATAGTTATTTATCATTATATATTTATTATTATGTTTTCTCTGTTGATAGATGCTTATTTGTGTGAATGTTTTTTTTTTCGGACATTCTTTATGTAAGCCGAATGCATCGGATAAAATCTACGTTATCTCTACATTAGTCATTTGGTATGGAAAATGTTATTCGTCTCACAATTTGTTCGTACATGCGTTATATCATAGTACGAATAATCTACTCTGAAATATAATATATATATCACATTTTTTTAGCGTCGCGATTCCGCGATATCGAGAATCATTCTCAATTCCGATCTTAACGTCAGCCGCTGCAACGCGCAACGTGTTTTTGCCAACGTCATTCTCGACGTCATACTTTGTTAGCCGGATTTTTTTACCTTGCAACTAGATTACAATGCGAACAATTGCGTACCGTATATAATATGAATTAGACGAATACATATAAGATCTCTCTATATATAAACTCTTCAGATACAACATTCCTCGACAAACACCGGAAACCCGCGAATGTCGACATCACGGCGTTTGTAGTTTTTTTCCCCTCCTCGTGTTTCCAAAAACAGAGAGTCACCTTCGAGGGAAGATAAACCCTGCTGCGTAATCATGCCTGGATGACGAGACGAAATTCCGAGTATTCCATTATCGACTGTTATATTCACATGCCTTCGATAGTTTCAATATGATTGTCATCCGGCGTAAGACACTGATACTCGGCTAAACGTCGTTTTTCAATAATCATTCAGTTAACACAATCCATGACGTACGTATTGATTACAGCCCAGTGCAAAATCTTCGAGGTATCTATTAATTTTTTAATAAAAAAAGTAAATTATGATTTATTTTCTGATCTTGAAATATAAAGACTCTAATGTTGCATTATACAGACAGTGAATTAAAACTGGGAAATATAAAAAAATGAGAGAATCAAGATGCGGATTAAACTCTTTACTCGGTGTAACGGCGCTCGTCAACATCCAAAGTTTCTCCCTTTAGATGCTTATGACGTGCTTCAACTCTGAAGAGACGACGGAAAGATGGCTTCACTCCTTCGGCTTCCTCAGCCAGTTTCTACGGCCGAGACTGGCGATGCTCATCGAACTGGCAGTGCTGGTGACGCTCGCCAACGAGTTCAGGCTTACCGAATGTTAATCCTGTAGCATGTGTACGAAACTAATCGGAAACATGCCCCGCCGTTCCGGCGCCCGTTCTAACGCGCCCTCCATCCAGTTGTCATCGTCGGTCTGCTCGTTCGTCACGATGATGACCTCACCCTCGCGGAACGACAGCTCGTCCTCGTTGTCGGCCTCGCAATCGTACAGGGCCCGGCAGCGTCGCAGGCCACTCAAAGTCGACGACGTTGGCTGGAGATGGAATGAAAAAAAAGTCATTCGTAGAACCAGCAAATACCGTAACGTGCATGTTTCGACCGTCTGGCAGAAGCAAGCACTTTTATTGCTCGTACCTTTGTCACGAGACGACAAGCTTAGTTTGTTCTCCAGAAATTAAGAGAACATTGGAAATTCTAGGGGAATTATTACAAATTCAGCGAGTAATATAAGACATCGATTAATTAATTAACTCATGAATAATTTATTTTACTCTTTATTTAACTGATATTATTCATTTCTTTACAGAATCGGAAAAAGAAAAAAATTAATTGATATTGTCATGAAAGCAGATTATAATAAGTAAATATATCCAAGAAAAATAAAGTTTTATTCAGATATAAAGAATTTTTTAAAGTATATTTTGATATACCTTTAGTAAAATATGCTGAAACTAGAATTTCCAATATAAAACACCGATATCATGCTAGGTATATGCCTTTTAATATCCGAATAGTTTAGGCCGTTTAGGGTAAGAGAATTTTAAAGGAAAAATATCTCACGTGGCGGAAGAAGTAGCATAATGCGATCAAGTATTGCCAAACATTAATTCACTCGGGGAAACCCATGCAAGGATCAGTATTTACAATTATATTTTACATCATAGTTTCTAAAATATTAGTCATACATTAACCATAAGAATAATTCGTTGAAAGAACAATTTCTTCATTAAAGAAGTCACACGTAGACACTAATGATTCTGATCAGGATTAATAAATGACTGGGGTGTGGATGTTAGTTCGAACACAATCCAGCGTGTTTCACATTGCGGCGTTTCACGGTGAGGAGTCCAATTATGGAATTACATGTCTTGCGAAAGATTTATATTATTACGATCGAGTATCTCAACCGATAAAGAGCGTCTGATTGTGATTAAAATGGCAATGAGATCTAAATGATTATTTGGCATACGTGAAAATAATATACTTAAAGCCTCGACGAGCTGCATAAATGATGATACGAACAGCACGTCTGATCATGCAAAGCATTGTTACACTTGAAAGTATCGTTGGCGAGTAAAGTGAGAAGAGTAGACTCTTGTCATTCAGATTTGTCATTAATTATGGTGAAATGATAATGATCTTTCTCTTCGAAAGATTATGTTTTTCTATTATACATAGAATGCAATATTAATTAATCAATACCATATAATTATATACAGGTATCCCATGCTTTGTATTATGATTAATAACACGTAAAACTATCTTTACGTAGATACAAATATATATAACGATATTCATGAAACGGTATACTCGTGGTTTACAAGTGTTTTCAAGTGTAACATGCTGTAATGTGGGATGGCTGATGTTTACCAGATTCAGATTTGGGAGCAAAGATGAAGGCTCCTCGGCGTAGCTCTCTAGTCTGGACCGGTCCCTTCGCTGTACCAACAATGGTTAATGACAAACCGTAAAGCACTGATCTTGAAATGCATGCATTCTCTACATACCGACACACCATAGGTACACGTTATATATTTAATTCGGACTGAATCGTAGTAAATTGACTGCTATTTAATCCGCGATAAATTGGTGAATATTTGCGGTTTTTTCTCCGCTTATTGCTTTATAGAACGATTTTATCTCGACAATTGTTTCGTAAAATACTTTCAATATTCGAATAATTTTCTGTTCTACAATATAATGGAAAATAATCAATCATTAAAGATATTAGCGCTTTCGATGTTATCTTTAGGACATTGTTTTTCATAGTTTGCTAAAAATGATTATTATGACGCGAAATGACAATGAATGGATGATGGCTGGAATAATACAATGATAATGAAATTATAATATATTATAATTCTATAATATATTATTATATTGATGACTAAGATTAAATGTACAACAATAAGATATTTTGATATTATGATAGTATAATGGAATGTGAAAGGGTACAAATATGTTGATGTGCGTGACGTATGGTTAGTATAATAATGCAAAATGCTCAAGCTCCCATGAATAAATCGAATAAAAACTATACTACAAAGGAGAACATAATGGCACAACCTGGTTAGTTACATCGTTTCCTCTATTGTGTTAATAGAATGTGTATGTGTGCAAATAGGTAAGATGTGATACAGTGGAATAATTATCGACGTCACTCGTTATTAGGCAATACAGAGATGATGTAATATCGATTTCGGCATATAGTTATGGCGGTGGTGGTTCTGTTCGAAGGTAAACTTGAGAATGATTTAGGATTTCGTATGAGTGAGAGCTTTGCATATTCGACAGACTTTTATGAATTTTATATTTGAGACTTATGATTTTTGGATTCTTAGTTTTGCCAAAATATTGCATTTGTTGGGACCTTGTAATATTATATTTATGGTCATTTTCTTCTAAAATGATATTTACCAAAGTTATTAAAATTTCTTTCCTAAGATTACATTTTTATCAAAATATATTTGCTACCATCTTGCACTTGCTGAAGCAATATGATTCACTAGAAATTTATGAAAATAATTTCATATAAATAAGAATCAAAATACGCAAAGCACTCGTTTAATTCGAATCTCCTTTCAGATCATGTAAATTGTAAAATCTACATTTTAGATAATTTTTATAAGAACCCTAAATAAATTTCTATCTAAAGCTTTAGAATCCTCAAAGACACTTTTATTGAGAAAGACAACAATATTTTTAACACAAAAAGAATTTATCCTAGAGATAAAAACAATACCCTTCCCAGTTTCTACGAAATCTCAAAATTTCTATTTTCTGTAATCGTTAACTTCAATGTAGCTTACCTTTCGCGGTGGTGGAATAGGATTGCCCAGACCGTGGTCCGAACACATGGAACTCAGGGACTCGCTGCTACGTCCGTTGCTTAGCCTAGTCGTGACATTGGATGGAGCCGGAGGCGGTGGATTTCGCGGTCTCTGTAGCGTGGAACTGTTCGCCTTGTCCATACCTGTATGCAGAAAAAAAAAAGATATAAGTATCGATATGATAATTAGAATGTCGGAGCTTCTCCTGCGAGATTTATTTATCGAATGTACCGTGTCCGGTCGACGAGTCGCCACTCGGTGATCTCTTATGATGTTGGCTATTTAGTGTATTCAACGTATGCGGTAGAGTGTGTAAAGTGTGGCCGGCTAAAATCGGCTCGCTGGTCGTACGACTGTGCGTCGACGAAGGTAGCGTACCGTAGTGCGACGACGGCAGGACGATGCCGCTCGCGACGGAGTTCCCAGCGGGTGGAGGCGGCGGTGCAACCCGCTTCTTCAGCGAGCCGAGGATGTTCACTGAAATGTCCGGCGCTATGGGAGTGGGCACTGCGCCAAAGGATTCGCATAATCAAGATATCAGGTAGAAAAAAAATATAAAAAGATTACGGGAAGTCAGTTATTTAATCAGCATACTTGGCAGATTTATCGTACAACGCGAGAAGTATAACTGTATAAGTGTACAAGTCCAGCTTACCAGCTACGGGTTTCCTCGCTTGCGGCGGTGGCGGCGGAGGCATTTGCTGACGGTTCGTCGAGGCGCTCGGAGAGGATCCGCTCTGTAAGCTGTCACAAGTGCTGCTCCGACTGCGTAATGTCACCGGCGAGTCACCCGATCCCGTACCGCCACCTCCGGCATATGACGGTGGTCTGCTACGTGACTTTTTCTCAGGCGTCAGACATCCATTCTACAAGAGAAATGCATATTTGTGAGTACGAATTTATCGTAGGTAGTTACATGTAGATATAAATTTCAAGAGTATTGCGATGCGTGTTTATGTTAATATACTTACCCTGTCTTCTATTATCGTTTCGTCGTCGGAGAAGTCTGTGGAACCCTCGTCGTGAGAAAGATTCCAGTCAATATTGACGTTATCAAACAAAGTTTTCTGCCTCTGGAGAGCGTGGCTGAGCTGAAAGTAATTCGTTGAAAGTAGTTCGTTAAAACTTTTTCTATGCGATTCTTTAAAACATAAAGAATTGTTTTGTGTATGTCTTGATTAACAAAGATTACAGAAAATTATAAGGAAACTTACATTAAAATTAATTTGGAGTGATAAAGTTGAATAATAATGAAAAATATGCGTTTATTAGAAAAATCATACAGAGGAAAGGATATAGGAAAGGATAATGAGAAATATATAAAATACGATTTGTTGAATTACCAGTTCTTTGCACGTGTGGTGTCCCATTTCCTGTGCGATGTCCAGCGGTGTCTTATCTTGCTTGTTTCGCTGCGAGGGATCCGCGCCAGCTCGTAGAAGCAGCTTCATCGCTTCCGCTCTGTCGTGTCGCGCGGAGAGATGCAGCGCCGTTTCACCATCAATGGTCGTCCTGTCGATACTGCCACTCGGCATATTTTGCACCAGGAAATCCACGATGTGTAGACTGCTACCCATTTCGCGCAGAATGGCCAAGTGTAACGCGGTTTCGCCTACATCCTGAAATAGACATTGGTTTCTTGGAATTTCTTTCTTATTACCATAAATTAACTTAATTGTAAGCGAGCATTTCTCTCTCGTTAGATATGGGATACAATGTCTTACCGATGTCGGCAATGGTGCAGCCAAATCCACGTTCTCGGCGTAAACTTGCAAAAGTTGCTGCAGGTCGCGATTATTAACGGCGTGCTCCAAATCGGAAAGTAGATCGCGCTCGTCCGCGCACGTGTTCATCACGTATCTCTTGTCCACGTATTTGGCGCGTATAAACTCGTATCTCTCTTCCCTAAATACCAAGAAATAAATGTGAAAACGCCGAGCAAAGTGAATTAAACTATGAGAGTGCTTAGTAAATGTCGAGTGCAAGCAAGCGGATAAATTGTTAGAAAACCGCAAGTTCGCTCACATTGTCGACGTCGGCGACGGCTTGAGATTGTGACGCAACGTCGCCTCCATCACCTCGTTGAACGCCTGATTTGTCATGTTTCGCGCGAGCAACAGCTGTGCGGTGCCGACGTTATCCAGCGTCAGGGATTGTATTCGCGATATGTGCACGCCCAAGTCCCGGTGGATGCCGCTGCACTCTATGCATACTATTATGCCGAAGTTCGTCGACAGCCACGTGGCGTCTGAAAAGGAGACACAATTGTCGTTTGATAACAAAACGCTCTGGCGGGAAGTGGAGCGCGAGTAAAGTTGCCATTTCGTTCGGCTTTGTTACGCGGTAACGTCTACGACAATGCCCGGCCAGCGAACCGACGGACATTCACATTGACATAAACGTGTTTTCGGTGGCCTCTCAAAAACCTTAGGTCTATATTAGTTTGATTTAATAGACTTTATTAATTTAATAAGAAATAAATTATTGCATGTTGCTATGTAACGTTAAATAACTGCCTAATAATGAGGAATTCTTATTTTAAAGATATTTGATAGAAATTAATATAAATAAATCGATTCTCTATCTCATAATATGTTAATTTGATGGAGAAATTTTTAGCCATGCGTAAAGTATAACGGACGGACTTGGCACGCGTCGGAGAAAGGTCGGCCGGCCGGCCACTAAATGATCGACGATATTCATGTTACCGTTCTGCGAGGAGCAATCACAGCACTGATCGTTTCCGGGTAATCGCATAACGCATCGTATAACAGCCTGCTGCAGCTCTACGAGGCTAGGATTGCCGCTGCCGGCCTCCGCCTTGCCGCTTGCATCGAATGCCCGTAACAGGGCGCGTTCCTTGCAATTCACGAGAACCGACATCCACGCGCGCTGGTCCGCCTCATCCTCCGCTTGAAAGTGGTACGTCCTATTGTCTGGAATCGAAACAATGACAGTATTACGCGGCGTCCGTTCATTGTGAAGAAACGACGGACGGCGTCTCTTGGAAGCTCGCTCGTATATCAAACGTAACACTTACAGCTTATGAGATCGAAGCCTCGCTTGTCGTCCGGTACTAACTTAATCTGGCAGGTCAATAGATTCACCCTGGTGGGCGGCTTGTTCTCGTCCGCGTGGCAGATATCGAGGTAGCCCTCCGCCTGCACGGCGCATCGCCTCTTCTGCCAGACTCGCCTCATCTTGCCCTCGCTCTTCTTCAGCAGGTGGCCGGAGCGCGTGACGCCGTGTTGCTTGTCGCCCTGCAGCTGGTGCAGCGAGTAACCCGCGTTCGCGTTCGCGTTCAGCTGCGACCGCGTAAGATTTACAGCTTAAGATTTATGTATGATGTTGCTTACAATTTATGTGCAATATAAAGTGCAATATAAAGTGCAATATAAAGCGCGATAATGGAATGACTAAATAATAAGATAATCCAAAAGTTTACAAGGATCTTAAGTACAAAGCAGCTAAATCTAATTGTAAGATAAAAATATTAGCAAAGTTTTAATTATATAGTATTTAATTTTATATTAAGTAGGCTAATATGAATAAGATGACGTTTAAAGAGAAACGCTGTAGTGCACCGTTAATATAAAACGAAAAAGTAACGGTATCAATTAAAGAGCATTAAATCTCTCATCGCGCTTTCTATGACTAATTGACCCCGTAAAAAAAATCTAGCTTTCGATAGTTTTACCTCTTTGTCACATCCGGAGCTTCTAAGAAGACTCCTAAGTTCCGTTAGTCGTCTCCGTTCCTCATCCTGCGTCTGTCTGATTTTTTGCAGCTTCACGCTCAGGTCGGCCACGTACGAGCCGAAGTGCTCAATGGTCTTCAAGCCGTCCTGAAAGTAACTAAATTCCCAAACGCAAGAACGTTAGAAAATCGAATTGGCCGCTTCGAACGTTCTTCAGCCCCCATTATGCTCCATATAAATTGAAGCTTGAGATAGAAGCTAGAGATAAATATTTACTGTGATAACTTAAGATCAATTTGATATCGTCGTGAATCCGCGATGCGAATAACATATTAACCGAAGGATTAACTGCGTTATACTTACTTTGTTTGCGCGTGATAATATTCGACTAGATGCTGCAACAGTTCGATACCCTTCTTCGTTTTGATCTCGTTCACTTTGATCAGATACTGTAAGCAAACATATAGATACCGTAATGATCAGCACTTCTGCGTCTCTACTCTCGCTTGCTCAAATATATGTATATTTTTATCGAGCGTATCATAAAAGCGATCCGCAAATACAAGGTGTGCGGGAACCATCGCCACTCCTTTAATCTATAGATCGTCCTAAGAAGTTTGATTGGGACCCACCCATTTTTAGCGAGCAAATTTTAGTATTAAGTACTTCTGCTAACTGGTTCTCAAATTACAGTCCATTTCACATACCTACAGTTATTCTTCTTATTTAAATATTTATAATGTAGTTCGCCGAAAGGTTTTTACTTTTAATCGCGCGTATAAATGATTCTATAAATTATTTTAGTTGAGAGAGAGAAAGAATAGAGTTAAATTCATTTATATTTTATTAAATAAAATTGTTATTATACTCATTGTACTTTATTTTAAATTTAATTTTATGCTTTCCACGTTATACATATACCTATTATTTAAATAAAATTCGCTATGTTATTTCAACTAACTCTAAAATAGAATGTAATTCTCGGACACCTTGTATCGATTGCCGAAAATGCAAAACGTAAACCGCGAAAAGTCGAAAAGAGTAGGCTGGAATGTAAAATGTGAATGAAATTCTCGAGTTAGAAGGTATAGATACATTTTTCAGCTGACGCACGTGACAGTATCTAAACGACCGGATATCGATGCACGCGCATCGATAACGCATACATCGCTATAGCATCCATACGTCTCTCGTTGGCGTGATGTTACACCGTTTATACTTCATAGCACGGATCTACATCACCTACCTCGCACATTTGCAACTGAAACAACCGTCTCTCCTTCTCCATCTCGTCTGCGATCTCGGCGGGCGTGACCTCCGTACGAATCAGACCGGCCTCCTTCGCGTGCTGCTTCTTCTCCTTTTCGATTTTCGCATATTTAGCTTCATAGTCCTTCCAGGCTTTCTCGAAGGGCCTCTTTAGGTCCCCCTTCACGCCCCTCAGATCGCCCTTTAGCACCGAATCCAACGGAAACATCACGATGTTGTTGATGTTTTGCATCTGTAAAGTCATAAGATCAATAGTTAAAAAATATTCCATTTCATTAATTAAGCAAAACGCTAAAACTTTAAAGTCACGAAAAATTTAGAAGATACATTTTAGAAAAGAACGAAGAAAAACATGTAAAAAAAGAAATTTTTCTAAATAAACTTAATAGTCAGGATATATATAAATTAAAATAAACATTCATCTAAATATTTAGGTACATTAATGTACTTAATCAAGTATGTATATTTTTACAATAATAATCAGAAGGTATTCAAGTTTTGTTGTGCCGCACAGCATCCGCGGTGGCCGACAACGGCCAATATTCCGATAAAAATATCGATGGCGCACATGCTACGGTATCTATTAAATACAGACGTGGAAATATTAGCTTTCCTTATCTCCGCGGAACGGCACGAGCTATTTCAGATTGACCGAAGCGCAATATTTTATCTATTTATCGGAATAACCGGTCTGACAGGACTCGAATGGAAAACGGCGATGAAAAATGCGAGTCTTCGGGATTCCGTAGCAGGGATCCACCGGCTGGCTCTATCCGACCGGTAAATATGTGAATCACCGTCGATTCGCGTCAGCACTTTGCTTAGCTCGTCGCGTCGCCCTGAATAGAACGCGGCTTCCTCTCGGAGCCTCTGGTTCTGTAGCTCTCTCGAGGGCGATCCCTCGGCCGCTTCACGACTCCCGGCTCACGTGGAAACTCGGCTGGAAAGCGCTCAAACGCGCCGCATAATGGGCCTACGAGGGCAATGTGCAGCTAACTCGTAAAGACGATACTTTTCCTCGCAAAGGGAGCGAGAATCGCGACTGGAAATGGCAAACTACACTTTACTTATTAGACGAAGTCACTCGGGATATAATAGAATCTCATTTTAATCGTTCCCTATCGAATCACATCATCTGATCTCCTTAGCGGAAATTTATATTACCAGATCACGCGAAGTAATAACGATCGATTTTGATCAACCGTTTAATTACGTAATTATGTTCGATGAAAATTAAATGTTATTATCGTTATTATCAATTTAACAAAATATTAATTTTTACTTTTTGATTTTCGTTCTTGAAAATGGGAGAAAAGTATTGCAACGATCTTTGCAAATAGGTAATAGATACGGTAAATTCTATTTCAGTTTTTTCTTTAGAAAATTCTTCGAGCGATTCAAGTTATTCCTTAATTCATGAACATCAAGCTTTAACGTTAAGATAATGATGCATTCTATACATTCTGCGAAATTATCTTGAACCGTGAACGATAAAGAAAAATTATTGCCGATTCCAATTACGGTTAATCGATCGGATATGCTAATCTCGAGTTCGATTTGGATGCGATCGAGTATAATCTTACAATTAGGTTTGAGCGTCGGATATTGCTTCCGGCTCTCGTCGGAATGCATCGCGCGATTTGAACCGAAACGCAATATCGGATGCAGATACATTTTAACCGATTGCACGTGTGACGTCATCGTAAAACGATCGGACGTAATGGCTCGAATCGGGAAAAACGGTCGCGGTGGCAAAAAAAAAAAAAAAAGAAAAGTCACGCTTTTAAATGCCGGAATTTAGATTCGATCCGTGACCGCGTCCCCGATAACGTCGGGAGCCGCGCTGAAAATCGCGACCGCGACGAGTTGTGCGCGACGCGCGTTTAAAAGCCACTGATAAATATAAATTCGCGAGCGGTCGCTCGTGCGTGATAGAATCTAGGAGAGCCTCCTGGCTCCGCTCGCTCTTGTGGCTTATAACGTTCGTGCACGCTTCAGTAAACGTAATTATCCCGCCGCCGCGCCGTGAGACGTCCCGATTTGTGCCGCGCAGGCTAATCGCATAGCGCGCGAGCTTAGGAAACCGTCGGGACACGGGCAGAATCCAGTTTGAATCTGCCACTAAATCCACGCCCGGACGATTACATACATCCTCTCCTGCCTCTCTTCTTTCAGTCGATTTATTGGCGCTGGGAGGATACTTTACAGGGACATCCACACATTCATTTGCGCTTCTTCTTCCTTGATATCAATTCCCGAGAATTCGATAAGTCATCAAGACATCAACAGTCATAATTAATGTGTTGTGGACCGAGTTCTTTGCATATATCTTGCGTGTTACTCTCTTAAATGAAATCAGAGTCGATGAATTCATCGACTCGATTTGATCTGAAAATGCTGTGTGAATCTGACAAAGCGGGTCGGCTCGCAGTTTTTCAAACGTTTATTTCGGAAAAGGATGATTGAGTATTGCCAGTTGGTCGATTGGAAATCTCTTAACGAGTTAGTTGTTAATTATCACTGGCGGAATAAATAATTTATTACTTGTAATTTATTACTTGTGAAATCAGAGTGTTACGAGAAACAGTATAGCGGCAGTTATAGCACCGCATTCAATGAGATCTCGCTAAAAAAAAATTAATCAATAGTGGACAATTTTAATCAGTGATATTGCTGGAAACAGTGGCTCTAAATAACGAACTTAAACATAAAAAAGTACAATATGTGATCCTGAATTTGAATAGTTGAATATGAGTTTTATTCCGCAAAGTCCTCTATAACAATCAAAAATATAGAGAGCTTTAAGTTACATCTTGCAGATACGTGAAATTACCACTGATTTTACAGTGACAATTCACTTCCACTGTCTGCAGTGAGATATAAGATGAAAGAGCACAGTGAAATTCGCATTGAAAATAAGTGAAATACTCATCTTCAGTGAAATCTGTGTTGCTATTTTCAGCGAAATTTTCACTAGTTCGGTTTAAGAAAGTAATCAGAAGAGCGAATAACGTATTATGCTGCTTGTCGGTGCGATATTATTTCTTCACGTGGAATTTCGCCCCTAATATACGCCCCTTCCGGATTTTTTGCGCGAAGAAATCCTGTTAACGTTGGCTGACTCATATATCAAGTTACTTAATTCGGCGGAGTGACGAGCAACTACGGGCAGAATCCTCGAGAAGTGGAAGATGAGAGAAGCCACTACGGTAAAAAATTACGAGTGAGCGCAGAGGGTTTTCCTCGCAGAGCACAATCATCAACCTGTAGTAATGGACGTGTAGTTAGACGTCAGAAAAGTGAAAATACACGAGCGTGGAAAGGAGACTCTTAGCATCTTTTCACGGAATTGTGACGTAATGAATCTAGCAGTGCGAATAAAAAGAATACGTAATAATATTTCTTATGTAATATAATAATTTGTTTTATTCTTTCTTACAAAAAAAAGGGGAGAGTCAAAATTTCATGAGTTTACTGTATCTAAATGGAAAAAAAAAACAAAAAGTATATCTAAATAAAAGAAAGAGACGCGTGTTCAATGTTCATCTTGCTGTATATGATGTACGCACGCAATAATAGTAATAGCGGTAACTCGCAGGGCGTGAAATGGTTTCCTCCATGATTTGTTTCGCAGTGGTACTTGCACGTGCTCCGCTATGTAATCTCGATGTAAATCGGACATCGCAAGTAGCGATAAGCGCTCGATTTCTTCTGAAAGTTCTCAAACAACTCGATCGCGTAAAGACTTAAAGACTCGAATTGCTTCGGATATTGTTCGAAACCGGAGATTCTTCATTAATATTTGAAACGAGAGATACTTGTCGTTTATTTGAAGTGATTCAATGAGGCCAATTAATCAATCACTAATTACACGCGATAGCAGTTGGGCAAACTCTCGCGAGATAAAAATTCGAATGTTCGACAGCTGAAAGTTACACGGGCGTTGAACGAAGATTAAGCGTAGAGAGTCGAAAGATTATCTTCGCACGAATTTACATTTATCTTGTAGTCATCATTCATCGTGATCCAGATATCCGATACGCGTTATACTATTCAATCGCGGGGTTCAAAGGTGTCATCCGACGACGATGGAAAATCGTTCCAGCGGAATAATTCGCTTTTTTGGCGGCACGCTGCGAGTGCCATGTGTCCTCGGCTGAGAAAACGCGGTCGCCGATCCACGGCTCTTCCTCGAGAGCGTGGCGATCGACCACTAATCGTGAAAGTCTCGCGCGATCGACAGCCTCCGCAGCCCGCGGGCGCGAAATTTTATTTCGTCGCGCACGCCGGTGCACGCGCGTTTCATATTGATCGTTTCTGGTTTAGAAATTCTGTTCTTGCGTATACATAATGCGGGAAGAGCGTACTAGGTCTACGTAGGCCGTTGCTACGTAGGTCGTTGCCGTCGGTGACGATGGACCGTGAAGAGATTTTTCCAATAACGCGTGCACGCGCGCATCGAGGACGCGCTTACGGCCGCCGCCGTTTCAATACATCCGCGTCGGTGAATTGTAAAAGTTGAGACACATCGGATGACGGTATCATCAGCTTGCAATTTTAAACAATTTATCATCGGATATTCGCTCCAACGTGCTTAAAAGTTTTTCGTATATTTCATTACGTCAACGACGTAATTATTTATTCTTTCGACACCTTTCTCTTAGCAAAGCCTTTCTTAATTTGTTCTAATTAATTGCCAGAATTTATTCGCCGTCACGTAAAGCAAAGCACACACGGTTAAAAGTAACAAGAGGCGGAATATTCCGTGCGTCGCGAAGAATCAATATGAATGAAAGCACGGAATATTCCGTGATCTGCATACGTCGACACAAATTTTTCTTGTAGGGTTCGGCACGTACCAGGGTCTTCATGAGGGCGCTCAGTTCCTTCGTGACCACCGCGAATTTGAGAAACGCCGCGCCTATGTCCGGCTCCTGTTCCTTCAGAGCGGCGTCGCCGAGTCTCTCCAACGCCCTTCCTAAGTACACCTCATTGTCCACGTGAGCTGCAAAAAGAAAAACGCAAACGTTCATTTTAAATAGAACATACA
Source organism: Leptothorax acervorum (assembly GCA_035220615.1). Taxonomy (NCBI): domain Eukaryota; kingdom Metazoa; phylum Arthropoda; class Insecta; order Hymenoptera; family Formicidae; genus Leptothorax; species Leptothorax acervorum. Next base: position 109,526 of record JASTWQ010001260.1, on the reverse strand, counting down.
TGATGTTCAAGTATTGCGAACAAATTCCTTTCTTAATGGCGTTTTCCTGTAACTCTTGAAAATTGATGCTTCAAAGGTCAACGTTTGTCTACTAGCAAAATAGTATGAGAATAAAACGTACAACAGATATGCAAACCTATCCTAAAATTCTGCAAATTTAAAAGCTCGTGAACGTTTCTCTGCAATTTCTGCGAGACGGACAAATTTCTCTTCACGCGTAACTATATCACATTATTTATTAAAGCGCGCGGCGCTATTCTCCACTTGGAATCGCGCGGCTCATAAATTTCCTACGCCGGGCATCACGCTGAATATTAATTCAGCGGCAAACATTCGTGCGAGCGGCTACCATTAAGCTGCCACGCTGTTAGACTATTAAACGCCCGCAATCGCAATTAATTCCTTAGCTAGACCGCACTTTTTCCCGCAGCAGCATCCCGCGAGTATCCCGCGCTGCATCTCCGCGAATGCAGGCGACCGCGGGAGAAACGGAGAGAGAGAGAAAGAGGAACGAGCAAGTTCAACCCTTTCCGACTGTCTGTAAGACATTACATACTGCGCGGATTCCTGCATTCCCCGCTTGTACGCCTCGAATTACGAAGCACAGCCTTGGCAAGGCTAACGCCACGCTATCGTGGAATGCATTCTCTACGATAAACGCCGCGATCTCTAGCTCGTTTTGCTCTCCACGAGACATCGAGGCGGCTCCTCTTTCTTCCCTTATCTCCTCTCTCTTCCGGCTTCCCGAATCTACCGGCCGCAATCACGGAGAGCGCGGGGAAACCCACTTTCCAATATATATTCCAATAAACCTTCTCTCTCTTTCGCTCTGCTCCTTTTTTCGCTCTGTAACGTTCTTCTTGTCCTTCCTCTTCCAGCTTCCTGCAAAGTTTCTCGACCGATATCGGCTCTCGCATGTAAGTACACGACCGAGAGCGTGGAATCTCGCTCGACCGCGAGACCAAGTGAAATAAAATAAAAACGTTTCACGTCCGGTTCGAAAGAGAATGGCTTCCGTTTTTTTTTTTCCAGCGGGGATATCGTTTACTTTTTTAAGAGTAAGACTCGCGCGCGCTTACGAGTTTCAACACTCCACAGGTTTGCAATAAAATAATTTCTCACCTTTACTCTTGTAAATTAAACTCGTATAATAGTTTTTCTATTTCCAACACAGAGCGTATAAAATAAATCATTTCTTAAAAGAATTCTACAATTCTCTAGTTATACCTATTTTAACAATTTCGATGTATATCTGCAATAAGAACAATGCCATCGAAATCGTTTTCAAAGTCGTCAAATCCTTTGTTCCGCTTGTGTCTCGATGCTTCGATTTCCCTTTCCAACTTGTTCCAAAACTTTCTTCCATTCAATATCCGACCGCGCTGTTTCCCCCATTGGACGAGACTGCAATCTGATTGACTCTGAGCAACTAAAAGGCGTTTATCGCTCGACCGAAGGGACCGCATCCTTCCTCCCGGGAGAAATTTCATTAGTCGAGAGAAACTTCTCAACAGGATGCACCAAAGGACGGGGAGGGGAGGGAGGGAATAAAAGGCATTGTCCCTGTGTCGCGAAGTGGTGTTCAATTCATCGTCATGCGATGCGACGTGTATAATCGTGGTCCATCCAGCAGAGTGGATGAACCGGCGAGAACTCACTCGCCTCTAGTTGATGAAACTTTCAATCACATTACATGGTAAAAAGGTCTCTTTCATCGAAAACGCGACAACAACGGAAGCGCTATATCGCGCCTGTTTTAAAATCCCGCGTGAAAAGTGATTACAGGCGCAACCGATAGATACTGGGTCATTAAACTGGCGAGTAAAACGGCGTCTACACAACGGAAAGAAAACTAAAAGCCCCCGTTCGAGCCAAACGCCGGTAGTGTATCGCGTCATTACGATTCTATATAAATCAAACTTCCGATTGCGCATTCCGACGTTTCTCCTCGACGCGGCATAAACGACTTCCCTCGAATCCGTTCGCCTTCTGTATGTTTCTTCTAATTCTTTTCAAAGCGCACGGAGAGAAGTGTACCTATTCGAGTGAATTTATCAGAAGGGTCATAACACCGCGTGGGCCTCTGGCGCCCGTTAACGTTTCCTCCATTCTTGTCTCCCCGCGAAATTTATCGGCCCTCGCGCCCCATTACTCTCAGCGTCGTCGTCGTTCCCGCTCGTCGCCGGGAAATTACGCGGAAGTCCTCGGAAACCACGTGGGAGCCCGCAGCCTAGCGGCACCGTAGCTTTTCACGGCTCCGGAAATGCTAATGTATTGCCCCTGAATATTTCAATCGCGTCGCACGAGCGTCGGTATTACTACTCGAGCCACGGATATATATATATCTGGAATTGCATCTTTCACGAGCGCGCACCACCAGCTCTGGGAGACGACGAGCGAGTGTAAAATCGTGCGTTGCGACTTCTACATACATTCGCCAAGAATAATTTTTCATCGAGAGAGATATTTATGAGCAGTGCGCTTTTCTAATCACACAGTCCGATCCGAGCGAGTTATTATATAATATAATTAATATATTATATATAATTTATTTAAAATATATACCTAAGTATATACATATATTTCGTTGGGCCAAAATTTTTTTTTAAAACCGTACCTGTTCCTGCAGAACGATTGAATACCTACGTTCCCGTCTGTTGTGTCGGCAAAGCGCTTCCGGTCAAAAGAGAGAATATATCGGGGCGGCACGAGTGCTCCCGCGGGCCCATTGTCTCCAAGGGACAACACGCGCGTCACGGCATGCGATTCGCGCCCGCGGTACTCGGAGCGATACATCCTGTCTATCGTCAGGTAGCGGCCGGAGACGAGAGAAAGAAACAGAAAGAGAGAGAGAGAAAGAGAGAGAAAGGATGGGTAACAGGCAGGAAAAAACCGGGGGCGAGAGGCGAAATCGGAACATGCCAGAACGATATCGGGAGAAAAGTGGTCCATTGTAGCTCCGACGCGGAAATAATGCTGACCAATCCGATACGGATGGAGTCGCGATTTCCAGGGGTCGATTGACGGGTGAAAAATGGCCCGAGAGATCGCCCGGACTCGTAAAAAAATACAACGCACCGCGGGTGAATCAAACGCGGACGTTTAATAATACATCGCGTTTCGATTGCGCGTGACAGCGATTCGTTGTTCTGCGATTATTATTCCTGCAGGAAAGTGGTGTGAGTGACGTTTTCGATGTTTCGTTAATTCTGTGAAAATATCGCTAAGCGATTTATTTCCTTCACTGAATGGAATCTTTTATTTTCGCCGGCATTGTTATTTTTAGACATCGAATTAAATTTTTTATCAATGCTATTGACGCTTGTGTAAATAGGATAATATCAAAAAAATTAATACTTGTAGTCTAACAATAAAAAAGATATTAAGATAACGAAGTAGCGACAGAGATAAGTGATTACAGCTTTAAAAATTATTATATTATACTATAAAAATGATTAAAGACAAGTAGTAATTGTGTACTCACATTTAAAAAAAAATATATAATTACACGCTAAATCATATAGGTATATAAGAACACAAAAGAATAAACATTCATCAGTTATCCATTGCTGCACTTATTGTTAGAGTTCATTTTCTTTCACGTTGATTGCAAGTGTTGTTACGTGATATTTTACGATTTATTTTTAGAGGATCGTAATAACGGTCTTAATAGAGATAAGCAATGTGATATGAAGTAGATAAGGTGACAATTAGCGTAGAGCAGATTTCCCGTGATTACAAGCTAATGAAGTATAACGGCGAAGACGAGAACCTTAGAGACGTGGGCGATGAAGAGGTTGCGGTAAGGAAAGGGTTACGCTGAGCACAAAGATAAACGAGCAAAATCAGTAAAGCAAGTGACCTAAAGATGAACCTAAAGAGATAATAGAGAATTTTGAATAAAGTGTTTAATTCAGAATTAAATCAGTTGTTAGATTTTATGAGGTCTTTTGTGAATTTTAAAATTCGATACTCCCTAAACTCTATTGCATGGAAAAGTTATGCATTTTCAGTCTTCTTTACACGGAAAAAAAATAAAGTTACTTCAATTAAACGTCGATATCACGGGCTGCCACAAACATAAACAGTTAATTTAATTGGATATTATTGGATCTAAATATTTGGATTATTAAAACAACTATCTGATGTTTTTGTTCATTAAAGTTGATGTTGCATCAATAGATTTTATTTCAATTACACTGATGCTGTTGATACACAATTTTTTTCCCGTGTATCGATAAAGATTTAAGGATATTTATGATACGTTATCTCTGTGAACACTTAGCCTCCATTATTGAAAAGTTCGGATGTGTATATGATATAATTAAGTGCTATAAGAACACAAAGCAATCAAAAGTAAATAATTAATCATACTTATAAGTTGAATACTAAACTATTTCTCGAATAATATTATAATATTATCTTAAATATTAGTAAAATATCTTGCTTTAAAATGTATTGCTCGCGCGAAACAAATTTAAAAATGATCGAAAACACACAGAGCTACAAGAATAAGGTATATTAAACAAGTTAATTGCTGTGCCGATTTCGGTATTAAAATGTTTCTAGGATTTATTTAAATATTCTGGTTTTGATTTTATTGTTCAATGTTCAACTTAACAAAGTCGGTGGAGACTGTGACAGTGTTAGTGTTATACAAGAGTAAAGTAAATATATTAAACAAATTAATTGCTGTACCGGTTTTGGTGTAAAAATGTTTCTAGAATTTATTGCTCTTAAAATATTCCAGTCCTGAATTTATTACTCATAAATAAAACGACGGCAAACTATAAGAATTACAAAGTATAAGGGTTAAATACTTGAATTAAAACTATTCGTATGCATATTATTGTTCTCATTTAGCAATATAATCATATGCCATAATAACATTACATTAGGTATATGAAATATATAGATGCTAATCTTAAATTATTGATAAATCAGGTAAATGAGATCTTTTTAAATAGCGACCATAATACATCAAATAAATAAACACGATAATTATCATTTATTATCTAAAAATATTTTGACAAAATATTACACATGCGTGTCGTCGCAACTCACAATTAGAGAGTATGACAGAAATAAAAGCTCTCTCATCAAAGGACAGTTTTATAATACTAGGCTCCCACGAGGTGTCTTCTCATTACGCGATATAATTACAGGCCGACTTTCGACAATTACAGCAGTATAATCCTACCACGTGGCTGAGGTCCTCAGCGACGTTTCGCGGCCTGAGGAAGCAATTTCGCGCGACTACCTGCTCGTTGCGTCACGAAAGATCCGTAACTCAAAGTCCAATTCAGAAAGAACAACATCTCTGGCATGTTTGCTCAGGCTTGCCTCGCGCTGAGATAATATTTGCGAACGGGCGGTCTTGAATGAGCACCTCGCTGCAATCTAGGTACGGGCAGTACGCTACGAGATGATCCGCAGAAATACAATGTAAATTCGCGGTAGAACTTCTTAAAGCGATTTCGAGGAGGGAGATTCACGCGAGAGCTCGCTCGAGAACAAAAACGAGATATAGGTATAACGGAAGACGCCTCACTATGGAAAGCGAAGGAGCGGCCTGGGCACGCAACTTTCGCGGAATAATGCGAGCGTTATCGACCCGACGTGGAAAGGAAACGCCGCTTTAATCTCTCATTAGTCTCGCGGCTAAACGCGAGAACGCGGCCCGGCACGCGCTGCCGTTTTATTCCCCCTGGAAATTAACACACCCAAGTCGGTAATATCTCGCCGATCCGCAATTTTCTGTCAATGCAAACCGCATATATTTACTGCGGCTTAATTAATACTAATTTTCGATTCGCGAGAAAATAAATACGATGATTTTAATTGTTCACAGACGTTAAGATATAAATGCGGCATATTTATTATTTCTTATTCATAATTACTCGCACGCTGTCTTAATGTTATATCAGTTACATCATAAAATATATTATTTAGAATGTGTGTGTGTGCGACATGCGTGCTGTTTACTGCTATTCTTGTAGCGAGGCTGAGGATGACGCGAGATTATACAACCTATGGGTAACCCTTTCATAACTATGAAATTTATAAATAAATACATGTATTCACACACAACACACGCGCAGGAAACTAACGCATGCACGATAAATGATAACATACTTAGTTCAACGATAAAGTCACGTAACTTCAGCGTATGTTTCGCGCACGCGAGTTTTATAAAGTTTTCATACGCTTCAACATTTATTTGCTTCGACAAGCAGAAATGTGTTAAAAGTTTACGCGAAAGGAGCAACGCGACTTTTAACATCAACACGATGAAAATGTCGATTTGGCGAACTTCTTTTCCAAGTTTCAGGAAATAGAAATATTCTAAAGCGACTATGACGATACGTTATACGTCCAGCGCGTGTTTCGTGCATATGAATAAATGAGGCAGTCTAATAACTTGTTCTTATGTTTCTTCGCGAGCCGTTACGGCGCGATATATCGTTGATAACGACACATTATTGATCGCCCGCTCGTTCACAGAGTGCGGGCGCGGACAATATAACGGCGGTCGTAAAGATGCCGATCGCAGACTCCAGAACACGAGACATTCGGTATATGAACACCCCCAGCAGACTCTCGCAGGATGGCCTGGTCGAGGAAACAAAGGGGGCGCCGGAGAAATCGATCTGTCTGCCCGATGGAGAAGTGGCGGAAAGCCGAAGCGGCGAACCCGACCCCGTAAAAGTCAGTGCACACAGCTCAGGGTTTCTCAGTCCGAGTCTATAGACCTTTAGGATGTTGAACCCGACGCGAATTGCCCATTCGAGTGCAATAAAAATCCGGACCGACGCCCGTTAAATTAGAGCACGTAGCATTACGGTCATTGTAGGATGATCCGGAAAAACGTATACGCGGCGAGTAAATGTCACGTTTGTCTTGAGATGGCCCGCGGCCGCGTATGTGCTGTTATGTAGGTAGTGTAGATACTCCCATATTTCATAAACTCGAAGTTCTCTCTGTGACTCTATCTCTCTATTTTTTTCATTGATTAATTGTTCAACTTTTATGAACTATAATGTAGGTTCGATTAAATCAAATGTTAAGAGTTTTAAATAATATAGAAAAATTTGGAGGTTCTTTCGTTTGTTTATAGAGAACGCAATTTTTATATTATATAATAGAACGCTCTTTTTGCTCATAGGTTTTGATTTTATGCAGCAATCATATCTCTCGATCAGATATTAAATACTCTTAGTAATATTATACATGCATAAAAGATAAAGAGGAATACATATCAACTATTGATTTTTATCGCCGCTTGTAATAGCTAGCCGTTGCTGACATGTTTAATATAACATTCGACCGCCATTATCAGTATTAATAACGCTATTCAATACGCATGAGTCTAGCGTCCCAGGGTGACAATTCAAATGGTCACGATCTATACAGTAGGGTTTTGCCCTCAGGCCGAGTCATCAGAGTAATCAAAGCTAACAACAATGCATATGGGTACTTATCAGAGGTCTTTTATGGGGCAGCTATTTCCATAAAATTTCCATAAAACAAATACAATAAAGAAAGATTGATAGAATCTTTATTAAATTAAGAAAAAAATCAGATTTGATCAAAGAATTTGTCTTTAAAATTTAATTCGAGTTATGTGTGTCGCATGAGATATAATATTACTTATTTCATCTTTATTCGTTACCAACGACAGTTCGTTTTACGTTCTGTGACGCGAGTCAATTTCATCTCCAGAGATAACGGACTGTTATTCGCGCAATCGTAAAATCAAGTCACGAAAATTTATGATGACACTCACCGTTTCCGGAGTTGTGGATGGCCTTGATAGCCTTCTTGAGCTTCGTGAGACCATCCCTATCGAAGTCCAACGTCTGAAAGAAGAAAATAACAATGATAATACGGTGAAATACGCAAGCTATAGTAAAATGATAATTTCTTGAAGTCCACAAAATTTTGTGAGTCAGACTTTTTTGCATTTAAATAAGTGTTAATAAACGTAGTGAATGGTATCGTGTAGCGACATAAATGTAAATATATTCAACGATCTCTCTTTCGATAACAAAAAACACACTTTAAAACGTCTAATATTTAGTTATTTTAATTTGTGTAAATATTCTGGGAATATTATAAAATTACAAATAACGTTTTCCACTTCGTTTTTTCGTTTGTTTAGTACGCGGAAACTATAATTTTTGTCGATGCGCTCTAAGAAAAAAAAAGATTGTAACACAATTTTAAAATATTCAATTTAAAAGAATTTATAATAATTCAGTAAAAATATCGTAGAATCAATATCGTATTTAAATCGCAAAGAAATTTTAATCACGGACATTTCACATATTTAAATTACAAAGCAAATTAATCAAAGTTTATAATTATATAACAATCTCTTTTTCGTCAACTTCAGTACCTCATAGTGTCATTTTTTTCAAACATCTTTCAAATGCGAACTTTTTCGTAGGACTCAAAAAAAAAAAAATAATTCTGTATCTATACATTTGAATTTCACGCGATATGCGCTCTACGGGGGTCATAAATCCGGATGTGTCTTTCACCCAAATCCGTCACGGATTCGTGAATCCGGACATCCGGTTAGCTTTAAGCCCCCCCGTTTTCCACGTGTGCTTTGAACAGCTCTTATCAGCTTTGCTAATAGAGGAGGGAATAAAGATACAAGTAAAAGTTATGCTCGTAAGATGATTACCAGCCGTAATTTTAATTTTATCACGTACTCGGCGCTAAAATGCGGTCCTAAAGCGACGCGTTTGCCCGGAAGTGTCGCCGTTCGTTCATTTACTTCACGTGACAGCGAGAAGGTGCTGACGATATACAATATTTAGCATTTTATCTCAGCTGCGATGTTGTGAATCACACCTGCCTCGCATTCACGTGTGGTGCATCACTCGTCGCGTTGCATCTTTGTGGGTCAAATCGGCGCTCATGGTCGCTCCGCGCTTTATTTCAGGGTGGAAAAAAAATAGATGCAAGGTGAGGCGTGCGCGAAGTATAGATGTTAAAAATAAGAGATTCGACACAGCAACCGAATAATCTCTTCCACGCACAATCTATTTTTTTTTCCCCCTTAGCATAAGTTGGCAGACGCGCAATGCGTCCTTTGCGAGAGATATAGAATGAATCACGCAGGACTATTTAATAAACATCAAAATAAAAGATAAAAGCTCGATGTCGATCGATTAATCGAGTACAAAACTCTCTACGGAGAAGAAGCACAATAAGTATAATTTTAAAAGAAAGAAAGCGCATCGAACGCTATTTATTAACCGCTCCAAACATCGGTTATCTCTCTGGTACGCGAAACAAATTGTGCGCCAACAGAAAGCAAAGAAACGAAGAAAGGAGGACGATATGGAATCTGTAGGAGGAGAAGGATATGAAGGGAAAGAAGCGAAGGAGGAAAAGGATCGAGGGCGTCTGGACACGCCGGGAATTCGCGCGGCGTACGAGCAATAAAAACGACGGGGATGCTGTACTGAAATAACGCCGACCGACGACGACAAATACCGATAAGAGTTTAATAAGCGGGCGAGCGCAAGGAAGGCACGCGTGATTAACGTACGATACGACGCGACGCGGCGAACAAGTTTAATGCACAATGTATAATGAGCAGAGCGCGATTCGCGAAACGCACGGAATTATTGACGCATTCATTTGCCGACGAAATTATATCCGAATGTACATCACAGCGGGATGGTTCTATCTCTCTCACGCAAATTCCCCCTACCCCCCAAACACGCAGCGTCGTATGCGCTTCTCCATTCTTAATTGCACTTAGAATCCGGAATATATTAAAATAATACGAGAAATATATATTAGTTTAAAAATTACGAGTTTGGTTTATGCGGGTTTTTGTGGACAATATTATTGAGAATATTACGACGAGAATTAGATAATATTACGACATGCGCGACATTGTTCTTTACGGAAAACTGAAATAATTTTTTCAAAAACTAACTCGAAGATGTACAAAAAGATACGCGAGTAGCTTCTTTAACTAAGATTGTTTGAGAGCTTGTTCGGCTTTTTTCGTGTCGCGCAATATTTAATAACTCTATTAATAATCGCTCTTTTTATTTAATAATTTCCCACCAAATTTTCATTCGGGTAGTGCGCACGTGATGCTGCACATCGCTGCGTCCAACGCAATTATTTTCGTCCGCACAGGCGTGATCGAAAAGAAAAATGCGAGCGAAGAAAAAATAGAATATGTTGCCGGTCGGCCTTGCCGGATTCTCCCCCCTCGCCAGCATTCGGGCCGGGGCAGCCGACGATGCGTTTCGCCGTCCTTGAGGCTCTCAGAGAAGGCCGCGCGGACGAGCCCACAGAGCAAAACGACTCTCGGCTTCGCCGAGATCGGGATTCTCGCCTCCACCACGCCCGCGACCTCTCTTCCACCCCTCCTCCCCCCTCGTCCCTTCCTGCCCCCTTTGATTCTAAAGAGACATGTAATGATAAATGAGAGATATGATTAATTGAGAAGGCGTTTCAGAAATATGGTTCATTTAGTAGAGGGACAAGACTTGATATCTCCTTAATCGTTCGAGTACTATTTCAAAAGTGTAATGAATGATTCACAGATGATCGAACTTTTTCATCAGAATTTCTTAACCATTGTTAAAAACGTTATAAACCCAATTATATAGTAAAATTTTAAATAATCAAAAGAAAGGCATCGTAATGTTATAACAATAATAACAATTAAATAATACATCATAAAAATTATAATTATATCAAAATAATATATAATTATATCAAAACAATAATAAAGCTGTTGTCGCATGATAGTAACCTGTCATTTTATAGATAGATAGATAACGTTTATTCCGCCCAATTTAAGGGGTACAGATCTGTCATTTTATAAATAGCCGAATATAAAATCGCGAGTAAACTTTTCATTTTCGAAAACTATATTATCGAAATCGATTCGGCCTCGTGTCCGGCAAACCGAGTGTCTTCTCATATGCGAATCAAAGACGGGCACGCGTCTCGCTGGCCAGTAATTAGCCGTGATGGCACCCGCGTGCCTGCGTAACCTCGCATCCGGCTGTAATTACCTCTCTCGCTAATTAATGCGCACTATGAGCACGAACGTACGCGCAAAGGTTACGCCGTTGGCAGAGAAGCCGGCAGCATATGGTCGTCATACTGAATGTCTCGGGAATCGATCGCCTGCGTGGCGAAGTCTTACGTGGTTGTAAAAGTATTCCGGAAGTTCCCCGACGTAACAATGTAGTTGTATCTTTTATTAAAAGTTCTTCATAAGTATTATTATAAGTATTATACAATATACTTATATAATTTATATATAATATTATATTATATTATGTAAATACATAATATTATATTATATACATAATACCTATATTGCTTATAATAATGAATCTTTTAATTTCTTCCTTTAATTTTACTGAAGAAATTATTGAAACTGTTGGCCTTCTTGTTGAATGCAAAGCTGTGCTCTTTTAATCACAGACTCATGAATTTTTGCTAAGGTGGGTTGAGCTTTTAATTCTTAAAATGCTACTACAATTTGTTCTCTCAAGTGAGCAACATTTCGATTATTTGTGATAAACCAAACTTTTGACGTAATCCCATAAATAAAAATAACAGAAATAGCAGTCTATAGCAAAATTTGTTAGTCGAGACATAGGTAGTCAAGTGCACGTGTACTGATAGATTTTCAAAATCGTTTATTTAAAAAACAAAACCTCGTACGAAAAAAAAATCTATACAATTTAAGTTACGTTTTCTGAAATCTGCAATTAATTTTTATTAATTCTTAAATCATGAAAAAGATAGAATTATTTAGATATATTAATTACGAAACACATTTAATAAGTATCATAGATTTAATATAATATCTTTCGAACGTCTTAAGCATATAGAGTAATAAAATATGAAAAAAGTTTTGCAACAAAATGTGAATAAAACGATATTCTGTATGCCACTGCTAACAAAGTAAGACTTATGAGATACATCAGTATATGTTTCTTAAATAAAAGTAAAATTCAAGGTAAAATTCCTAAAAGCGGAACGAGAAATATTCTTTGGTCCCAATCAACATTCGTATATTTTATGGAAAATATTGGATTCCGCTTTATGTTTCTATCATCAAATTGAATTAGCAGCTGTGAGTAAAACCGGCTGACAATATTCATCCTCCGTGTGTGTAACCATCGGAGAGGTTAAGGAGCAACTTCGAAACTCTCCTCCGTTACAACACAATTTAAAATGTATTGTGCAGTCGAGGACGATATTGCAAAGTTACGCAAAGTTCCGACCGGGGAAACTTTCCTTCGAGTTACACCCATAATTCTCGCGTGTGCTTCTGCTTCTATCGTAGAATGTGTGCCAGCAGCGTGTGCCATACAACGCGTCGCGGAAAGCGTTTTTCTTGTTGATCACTTGAGAACACCCTGATGCCGATGCCGGTATACCAGGCCTACCAGGCGGCTTATATTGTACCTACGTTAGGCAATAAATCGCGCGTGGATCCCGCTTTGTGCGAGCCTTAGCAAAGTGCAATTAATGATACAGGCTCTCGTTCCCATCGTGTCGCGTGCCCCACGTTCTACGTACGTAAACGTTACAACGTGTGCTCTTCTTAGTAGGTGCTAAACGGTTTTCCCGCTACTTTGCGAGAAAAGTTTCTTCGTCGTGCAGACGCAATGCGGAAATATCACGCGTAATAAAACTCGCATTTTACTTCCTATCCGAGACTGGAATTCATCGAAGGAGAACATGTTGATCGTCGTACAGTTCAAAATTTTATGTACGATTTGATTTATCGGAATGCGCGTTCGGATGTATTAGACATAACATCATGTAATAAAATAGCATAGCGCCAAAATAACAAGATAACAACGCGGTATTTTATGACGAAAAAAAAATCGTCACGACTGAATGTTGAAGTGACATCGCCTGAGCGGAAATATGATCGAAACGCGCATCTCGCGACGATGCGATGCGGAGAAAATTAGCAGGATCATCATCATCATCATCATCATCGGCCGCGGGATTACGCGAGCGTTAAAAATCCTTAACGACACCGCCTACGGCGAGTCGCGTGTATCTGGCGCGTCTCAAAAATAACACGGACGTCGGAAGGTGACGAGAGAGATTCGTGTTCTGCGAGCCGCTGCCTGGGTAGATAAACCTGCGGTATGACCTGAAAACGATTCCCGCGGCGGTTTTCTCGCTTGCGAACGTGCTCGCCGATCGCGGCGGCCGCCGGAATGCGGCCTGCCTGGCAATAGCTCGCGCGAGAACGTCGCGTCCGCGAATTCCAGAGGCTCGAACGAGGCGGAGCAGAGAAGCGTATAGGTATACGCACATGTGTTTGCAATGCGTGCATGATGCGTGCATCGACACCATCTTTCGACAATGCGGTGCAACGCAACGCAATGACTAGTTTTGCGCCAGCGAAAAAAGTGCACCGGATCAAATTTCGTGGCTGGTTCTCGCGTCGCGTTTCACTGACGTAAAATATTCAGCCCCGTTATATGTCCCTTTCAGGTGCATTTTTCAGTCTCAGCTTGCAACAAGACAAAGTGTCAAAAATACTATCTTTTCAGTCAGATTTAATAATTTGTAATGTTGTTTTCCTTTAAAAAAAAAATTAACGGTAAAATTGAAAAATGTAGAATCTATATGCATTAATATAAGATAATAAAAATTTTTATTTAATATACTTTTCAAAAAATATGTATAATAATAATAGGTAGATAAATAATGATATATATCTAATAGCACACTGCAAATCCAAGTGTGTTATTTTAGTTGAAACATTTCTTACACATGTCTTGCCGTTTTAAATTACGTCATTTAACACGATTGAATGTATTAACTTTTAATTTAGTACGATTAAACGTGTTAAATGACGTAATTTAACACATGAAGAAACATGTAAAAAGAGCTTCGGTCAAATTTGTCATTTTTAGACGTTTATCGTGTTAAAATAACATTACTTGGATTTACAGTGTAATTAAAGTATACTAAGTTTGAATAGTAAAGAAACATTTTGTGTCACCTAAGAAATCTTCAAGACCGTTTCCTACAACGTTTCTTGTTGTACTTGCAACTGTAAATACGTCGCTTATATGCACAGGCTTATTCTTAGAATCATCTTAGGAGCGTTTCGAATTTTTACAACTTATTAGACGTTGGCGAACGTCGGATTTTCCAGCCACACGCTCAAAGAATTCGCTCGCGCTGTTTCGCGCGAGAAAAATCGCCGATATCAAAGCGTGCGTTCACGTTTCCGCTCCGTTGAGGGGTTAATCTGTCGGGGAAGCGTGCGGTCTTGGGAGGGAAAAATGCAGGGATAGTTGCAAGAGAGGCCACTGTATTGGAACCAAAACTCAGCGTGCAAAGCTAAAGACAAAGAACGTAACTTGAACGCATAAAAAGTCGGATATATAATCGCGTTAGAAGAAACATATTTTTTTTATATATAGGAAGAAGTTGAATCAAAATACAATTTTATGTAAAGTAAAGAAATTAAAAACATTAAAAACGTATTTTGCATCAAGTCGGCATCAAAAAATTATCAAAAAATCTGATATTAGAATTTTATTTTATAAAAAATATATTTAAAAATTGTAACTTTATAAAATTGGGGAAAAATTCACTTTATTTAAATTTTGGCAAAGTTCTCTAATGGATTCACTTCATGTAAAGGCAAAGTTCTCTAATGGATTTCTCTAACAATAAGACTATAAATTATTTCCTTTACATTGTTCTAATTATATCAAAAATGCAAATCTAGAGTATATATAGATAAATATCACACAGGTTGTAACACTTTTGGCAAAATGTTAGACACTTGGCACGTGGACACGTGTCCGAGCTTCTGTTTATGTTAATAAGTACGTTTGACAGATTCATGTTCCTACGAAACGTTTGAAATGTCGAAAAACGTTAGAAGTTTACGAGTAAATTGCGTTATTATTCAAAGAACGCGATAACGACGTATAATAACGGGAAATGGCGGCATCTCGAGCGATCCAGAATATTTGCATTACCATGCACTTTCTAAGGCTGATTAACACTGTGATACTAATGCCATCCGGCAATGCAAATGCTAACCATAGCATCCAGTTCTAAACTTGTGTTAGCAAAATCGAGGAAACACACTTAAAATAGCATATCAGTATCGTAACAAAGGTACAAAGGAAATTATATAGATAAGAAATGTGATAAACAAACTGTACGCAAGAACATTTGTGTATTTTAATATAATTTTGTTATTGTTAATTATAAAAAGGAAAATATAGTAATGACAATAAAATTAAAGATGTGTAAATATAAATGACGTAAATTTTAAAAAGTTTAAGAAAACATTTAAACTAATATTTCATAAAAAGGATTGTTTAAGGAAGATCGATCCAAAAAGCGTCGAAGAATCTACATATAATCAAAATTCAGGCATCAGAGAATATCAACATTCATTATGCAATCTGTGCAAATATACCTTGTAGAAGAATTATCTGTAATAATTACGCGCAAATTTCATTCGACGTTGCGCTTAAAATAACGATGAAAGAAAAACGAGAATAAAATGAACCGCAATACTGATATACTGAATGATAAGCATTTCCCATATGCTCTGTGCAAATATATTTACCGCAATCTCTGAGATAAAACTCGCTAACATATCCCAAAGTCAATTAGTCCAGTATTTATAGGCTACTTTTCAAACCGTGAATCTCTCACAGGAAATTCCGATGAGAGAATTAAAGCTCGTTAGTTATTTACACACGCGTATACTCTTCGTTATTTTAATATGTACTTTTATACGTTCAAGTAAAAGCGTTGAATGCACACACAATCGACGCTTTTAACTTATAACTTACAATTAGAAATTGTGCCTCGATAAGGAGCGATAACATGTTTTTGTTGGTAAAATGCTACGTTACAGGTATTGCAAATAATTCATTGGATTTCATGGCCAAAATGCAGAAGTACTTTATTGCAGATCTATGCAAATTTAATCGATTTCATATTAGCACAACCGGCTCTATTCCTCCCACTCTCGTTCCCATATACATCGGAGTGGATCATCCAGTTAGCGCCTAATTTAACATTCAATTACGCGATATACCCGAATCGATTTCGAGGACGCTGCGCACGAGTTACGTTTCTTCTATTGCTGGGTATATTCGACCGGGACCTATTCGCCGTTTATCGATTAGCGACACGTTTTTCGCATTAATGGTGTAGACACTGTAAACAGTGTAAACAAAGCAGGATGTATGTCTCGAATACTACGTCAAAATTAGATACTTCATTTTAAGGAGTGCATTATGTGTTTGATTTTATTACTACCAATACATATCATATTATGTTGTACACTAATGTATACATTTAGGTCTATATTCTCAACTCTTTTTTATCAATAAATGCGCGCATTTATTTCTAAGATGTTATAGTTCATGTTACGTATACTATAGCATCTCAGAAATAAATGAGCGCATTTATCGATAAAAATGCGTTCAGAATATCGGGCCATAGTGTATTTCATGTTGTGTAGTATATAAACGTGATCTGCACATTTATATTACATTTATAATATTTATATACAGTGTATATTACATATAGATCATTAAAAAAATTTAAATTCCGTATTTTTCTAAGAAATTTTCGATAAGTTTGCGTATTTTTTCTTCGGTCAAAGTCTACTTCTTTAGTTGCAACCAACGTCTAGACGATTCTTCGTAATTGTTATCGGCCGTCTTCGACGGAAGGGAGGCGATTGCACTAATAATACACCACAAGATAATACGACATAACAATTGCATCGTTCTCATGCATTTTTCTTTTTTTTTTCCTACTCTTTCTTTTAGTATTTCACGGAAAAATGAACGTTGCTCGGTTAACGGTTAAATCGTTCGGTTAAATGACCGCTTTCTCTTTGTGTGACTGAATATGCGTGAGCTTTGTGCGGCAACGATCGAACCGGAGATTGAATTACGCCGAATTACGTGTATTGGTTCCTCGGAGATCCAGATAATGACACTCGGTCATTTTCGTAACCGAGGTGACATATAAGTACACTGCAAATCTGAGTGTTTTTGAAGTGTTTAAAATAAAACATTAAAGTGTTTAATTGAATCAAATTTACGAAAATAAATCGGGAAAACTGTTTAATACATATATTGAATATACGTTTCTTAACGTATAAAAAGTGACTACAAGATTTAACGTTTAAAAAGTGACTACAAGATTTGCGGTGTAATGGTCGAAACTATATGCACAATTATGTATTCTTGAGCTATACCTTTATAGTCCTTATACATTTGTAGTTCTCATTAGGGCAACAGCTCTTGAAAAGAGTAACACATTGAAATTGAAATTGAAATGCCCTTGAATTATCTGATTTTGCAATTATTCGGAGTGTTACACTTTAATTTTTTAAATTGCCATTTGATTTGCTGATAATGTGCTCAAATATATATAGAATTTAATATCAATTTGTACCGTCGAGTTTCCTGATTTTGTCAGTTTCCCCAAATAAATTTTCTCACTTTTGCTGACCTTTTTTCAATGATATTTTATGATTAATGCCAATGACCAATTATAATAACTGATCATTTAATTACAATAAGAAATAAGTGCAATATCTTAATTAAATAATATTACTGTCAAATAATTAAATATTTTACATAAGAGGCCAATAATATTTCTATCGAAAATAACCAAATTTTTTTATATATAGAAATATATCAATATTTCAGAGTTCATGATGCATCTTTGCCAGACGACCCATTTCTTTCACAAAACGCAATACTTTAACCCAATTTGTGAGTCGACCAAATTTTCTTTCACAAAGTGGCAGATGTCGAGGCTGTGTGCTTCGCGAAGATCGCATATGACTTCCGGGAGCGTGTCAAAAAGGAAGACTAGCAGACTGCTCTGCCAAGCTGCTGTCTGGGTCTATCCGGAACACCCACTGTTCCGGGCAATGCGACACGGACACGAGATGACATCGATTTCCTATAAATCTATATATAATAACGCATTTACGGCAGCCAGGGCGTTATCCCCGGCTTCTCTCGCGTTCGCGCGATTACTCTCGTTTGACGTCGAGACTGCGACAATCAATCCCGATACGATTGAAGTCGTGGATGCGAAACGGCAAGAGTCAGCTAACTAAAATAGCTAACAGCAGTACAAATATTGAAAAGTCAGCTAACTTTTGGATATAATATGTTGATGACTTTGATTATTTGTTCATTTACTTTCATCAATTTTTTATTTATCGGTTTTTCTTTTATGTTGAAGAGGGAATAAGAGTAAATATTAATACGGCGTCATAAACCCGGAAAATTACAGGAAAACGCCGGACGAATTTAGTCCTTCCTCTTTGAGATTAGATTTCATCATTCTACGAGTATACTTGGCGTTCCATTGTCAAGAAACGGCGCGCACAATGGAGCCAGAATTAGATTGCAGCTGCACCGAGAAGATGCACCTCATTCTTCTTCGCCACGGTCCACGTTCCACCTAAAGTTTCTTTTCGTTTTCTCGCTGTCGAATGATATCTTTCGTGTTTCCGCACGGATACCTCTGCCATATGTAGTTTTCACGTGGCAAAGAGAGAAATCTCACGTGCGACTTTCGAAACTTCAATTTACATTATCATTTTCCCATTAACACGAAAAAGCAAAACATTTATGTACCTATGATTGAAAATTACTGTGCATAATTAATGTAGTGGGTATCGCGCAATATCCCGAGTAGTTGGAAGAAAATAAAAAGCTCTACATAATGTGATGTCATAATAGCTTGCCGCTAAAAATAAGCGCAAAAGTAGGTCGCCTGGAATCTGGAATAGATTAGACGTATCTTAATGATAGGGCATTTATCACGAAGGACAGTAAAATCTCTCTGTAATGTACTGTCATAATGAATCCCTGACCATATTTTTAAATAAAATTTTATTACGTCCAATACCAATCCTAAAATTTCATGTATACAAAATATTAAAATTTAGTCGGCGTAATAGAGATCAAGAATTTACTTTTATTACGATGAAATTTTATAATCGCAATATTCGTTTTATTTTAATGTATTCCTCCAGCGTGTTAAATGATGTAAAGTTGCACGTATAGTATCTAAAATGTTCTTCGATATTTCGTGTTTCGTCCTTGGCTTTCGGTATTCCCGACTCGTTGCCCACGTTCACCATATAAGGAGTAAGGGGGCGTTTACAGCTGACGAACTGTTTTGAATGCAGGGCCATATGTGTATCGCCTTCCGTTCCGATAACCGCAAACCGGTATCCTGTAACTATACTCGTTGACACGGAGGATCACTATTTGCCTCGAAATTCATTACATTTGAAGTGATCATCACGATCTTTCAAAACAATCGTTATAAAAAAATACATGTCCTGAAAAATATTTTTCAGAAATACAAAAAAAAATAATTTTACCGTCGTTTATCACTTGTTCTTATAAAGAAATATAAATAATACAGTAAATTGTAACAATGTTTAGTCTTCGCCATAAATACGTTTTGACTTTATTTTATTTACTATTAAATGTTTTCTCTCTTTAGATTTCAGTTTAAATAATAACAAAAGTTATTAAAAATTACATTAGTAATCGTGTCCTAGTTACTAACTAAATTTGTTTCAAAATTTTCGCAATAGAATTCAATTTTGTAACAAGTTCATCCAAATCTCTTTGTATTAAATTAATATTGAAATGTTTTACCTCGTTTAGTAAATCCTTATTTTTCCCCGACTGCTTTTCTGCGCTTTTAGTGTGACTGGAATAAACGATTTACGTGCAACAACTCGACAGAATTCAACGCTTCGTATCGTAAATTCTTTTCTATACCGACCTTAGAACCGCGGCAATGTTCGCCGCAACATTGTGTCTGTGTTGAATTGCAAGTTGCAACCTGGAAGTTAAGCGAGCGAGAGTGCTCATTGCATTCCAACGTAAATGGTTAAACACAACCTCAAGAAAGCGTAGCGGATTGAATTATCATTCCAGAAATCGACGCGAGACAAGTTCAATCACCTTCATAGACTGCCGTGCATGAATAGATACCGTAGATGTATATGAATAGACATCACAGATATCTCTATCAATAGGTACCGAAATAACTGACAATGAGTGATTATAGCGTGAAATAATCTAATTATCTAATACATCAGATCTCTAAATCACTAATTTATACAATGTTCCATTTCTATCATATTTCTACTTTACTGTTTACAGATTCCTTGATCAATTTGAAATTGATTTTTATTCAACATTACATAAGATACTTCTCTTGATTACCGCTTTTTTTCATCATCAATCACAATTAACACTTGATAGCAACGGAACAAATGGAATTTTAAGAAAGAAAATAGACGATAAAATCAAATACCTCAATAATCTCAAGTTACCCATCTCGAGTAAAACAGAAGTAAATACTTTCTTTGATGATAATTTTCCTCGATAGTCTCGCTATGAAAGATCGGCTCTAAATTGGTCAACAAATCTGTCAGTTATGTTTCACGATTATCGTGCATATTCTCACTGCATTAATGATCGTATTAAAATATTGATTTGTAAATAGTATCGAACATCCCAATACATTTCCACGCCAGCAGACGCAGGTGGCGAGAGCTCTCGCGGAGAGAATGAAAGGAATTCCCGGCCATGCCGGCCTTGACAGGCCGTTCGTTCGTATCGTCGACATTTACGCACCGCGATTTGCAAGCGTTTATGTACCGCGCGCGAAATCGCGAAATCGCTCTCTAAACGACGCCGCGCGTCGCAATCTCGCCGCAGCAACGCCCAGGTGCGTTTCATAAATGCTCGTAAAAAGAAATAAAAGGAAAAAGGAAGAGCACAGCGGCCCGGTATTACGCGATGGCGTAAGAGCGATTATAAGACAACGAGCAAGCCAGACATCGGTAATTAAGAAGTCGGTCGCTTTCGCCGCGGGCGCAGCGCGATTTGCATGAAATTGCATTGTTGCGTCTTGATGGGATGCACTCCGCGTATCTCCCGTTATCAAGAAGGGAAGGTCGTACAAGCGCTCATTGTGTCCCGAGAAAATAATAATACAGTTTGCCGGAGACAGTACAGGAATGCATTCAGTATTCACAAACTAAATTTTCTCCCGTTGATGTATAAACGAGAGATGAAACAAATCTGAGATGTCTTGCAACTATATGTTAAGTATAGTAAGTATATTATCAGCGTATCGATATTTGCACGTGAGAGCAATGTAATATAATTAATATAATGTATACACTGTTAAATATTGAAAGATAAAATTTAAACCAATACCTTAAGTTGAATAACACTTTGTTATTTTTAACTACCATGTGTGTCGAAATTATTATTTTAACATAAAACAGTATTATTTTAACTCCATTGATTTAGTTAAATTAATATTATTTTAGTTAAAAACGTTATTAACGACATATTGAGTAAGAGCAGTGGCGATTTAATAGAAATGATTAAAAATTACTTAAATTGAGAATAATTTGGCACTACAAATTTAACAGTGTGCTGTAATTTTATGACATGCTCCTCTCTCTCGTTATGATAAAATTCGTATAATTAGCGAAGATTAATCCCTGGCTATGGTCCTAAATGCATTCGACTATTCCCGGCATAAGAGACGTCCACTTTAACTGGCATCCTCGATCGAGAAAGCAGGCTGTCGCCGGCCATTATCGAGGCACTCGTTTCGATTGCTAAGAACGCTCTACCACCAATGACTTGAAGCTTGAAGAACACCCTATATATAGCGCTTATTGGGTTACTCCGGCGATATTGTGCGGACGTAAACTCAACCATTGAATTTGATCTCGATAGTTTCTTTGTCGTCGCAATATATTTATACTGAGACTGCAAATATCAAGCAAACATTCGTTTTTCACGATTTTTTAGCCTACTATTAGCAGAATGATATATCGGTTGTCGAAGCAAAATTGAAAAACTTTTTGAACATGGATCTTTTATCTGACATAAAACAACCTACATGTTTTTAATTACTCTGTTAATATTAATATTTTTATATAAATTTTGCTCGTACATGCGTACATATTCTTTAAATACATATTCAAGCATATAAAAATTGATATAAATCTTAAAAAGTAAAGATTTATATTCAATAAGAAATTTATATTAACGCAGAAAAAGACTGACGTTCACAATTGATTCGCGCTTATTTATTTTAACAAGTATCTTTTTTCACAATGCTTTCTTTTCGCATTTCCAAGAGAAAGCTAAACAATCCCGTTTTTATTAACTGCAGACAATGCGTTTCGCGTTGTTTTATTTATCGTTATTCACATCATGATCGTTCTTCCGGATGCATGTCTCGCACAATAATGATTAACTTTTTAGCTACTGTCAGTTAATATCGTAATGCTCGAATGCGATTTCTAAACGCACGCATCTCGCTCCGGAATTCGCGCCACAGGAAACGTTCAACGAGATGCAACGGTCCGGGTGAAAGTCGCGGAGAGAAAGGAAGATTTTTCATCAGCCCATCATAATGCGGCACGCGATTAATTTCTGACCGCTGTTCGTGTCGCAAGGCAGAGAAGAAACGGCCGGCTCTAACGTCCAATCTCGAAGATATCAGAACTTTTAAGAAAATATTCCTCTTTCAATAAAATTAAATTTAAAATTCAATTAGCATTACGTGTTAAACGATATTATGTATAAAGATTATTACATATTCATGTCGAGCTTTCCCTGTAAGATCCACTCTGCGGCTTTAAATCGTAAATCCGACCCTGCTCCGACCTGCAATGGCTGGGTAAACGTACCAGGATCTCATGGGTACCGTATAATTATGCGGCCCTTAAAATTCCCCGTTCGGAAGTCAGACAACGAACTGGGTCGCCCGGGACGCCCGGAGTTCTTTGGCAGGAAACAAGCTACGCAATCGCGCCGATGACAGTCGACCCGAATTAATATCGCCATGTCTGGAAACCCTAAAAAAACTATACACTATTACTTTTTAAAGTGTTAATTCGCATGTTATCTGTAACGTATAGGTATCGAGCGCGGCAATTCGCTAAATCACTAAAATAACAAAATTTACAAAATTCATACTCGAAATGAATTTAACACAAATCCTGCATTTTTTAACAAAAATTCTAATCATATAATATTCGAAATCTCCTATATTTTAGATTCTCTCAATTATACCTCCTTCAAAATATTCAATTCCTTTCTCTTTTAAAACTGTGTGTGCTTATGTTTGAGCTTTTTTGTTTTCATTCAATAATCATATACAGTTGGTCACATAAAGGTTGCAAACACTTAATTTTTGGATGGGTGATTTGTTTTGGCAGTGGTTCGTAGTCTCGAAATATTTGTGCATTTCAAAACCCATCCAAAAATTAAGTGTTGCAATCTTTCTGTGACCGACCTTACAGAAAATATTACGCGGACATTTTTCCGCTGTCAGATCTCAATGATGCACCCTATATAGCGCAGTTAAGCACAATTATAATCATCGTAATTTTTTTCGTTGGCTCAGTGTGCCCCTATCTACACTACCTAATAAAGCGGTTCATTTCAATTCGCCGAATTCAATCCAATTAATTTTATCTAATTCGCTTATTTAGTTATGCTTTCATATTCTTAATAGAGGTCATAGCTCTGATCATTCTGCTTTATTGAACGTGCCTTCCCGCGCTTCTTAACTTATAAAAAAAAGATCGCATGAGCAAAAAATTCCACACCCATATCTACGCAAAATAAATACAATAATTATTATTATCATTAATAAGCCCATATTATTATTATTATTGATAATGATGCTTATTGTTAGTAATGTCTTTGGAAAAATTTACCTTCAGTTATTGATTAAGCCACCAACTATAATAGGCAACATAACAATTATTTTCATTATTATTATTGCTACGTTCTTCATTATACGTGTAATAATTTGGATAATAATAGATCTACTTTTAATTACGGTTCTCAAAACTCGATCCTGTTCCGCTGTTTAACCCGCTCCTATTCACGTCTGACCGAAATTGAATTACATTTTATTTATCGCCATCGGGTTAAATCGTTCGCCAAACTATTCCGAGTGCCTGGTGGCTCTTACGAACATAAAATGTCGTCCTTACGAGCGGTTAACGTTCGCCTGATAATCAAATGCATGTGAGATAATAGATCCTGTCGAGCTCCTCGACGCCTCCGAGCGCCCGGACAACTCTTACATCATGCCGCGTTAATAGAACGCGCTCATTTGCGATGCAGGCAGCTTTGCCGCTTTCGTCAATCATTGAGAAAAAATTGCGAAACTGCCACAACTAAACCCCGCATTCAATTAGCAATGTCTCGCGTCGAGAGAATGCTATTTTTACATACAATACAATGTTCGATTTAAAATACTTTACACTCAAAACGCGCAATATGCTTCTGACTTTTCATACCAAAGTTGACAAAATATTCATATTTTTTATCATAAATAGTTTTTATTTCCATTTATAGTCCGATAAGCCTTTGGTTCATTTCTCTACTCGATAAAAAAAATTCTCTGTACAGTCAAGATGTATTAATAGTCATTATTAAATTAAATAGATATTTTTTAAAATTATAAATAGCTTCTCGTGTAGGTATATCGTTTACTAATTTTTTCTACGTGAAATAATAATTCCATAACGTGTTACATGAAAACAAGTGATCTACATGATAACACTGATAATAAATAGCGGCGCATATTTTTTTACACTCGGCGGGTGAAAGCGAACGAAAAGTTCTCTTTATCGGGCTTTTACTTTCATAAATTACAACGTAATTTAGAGAATCAGCTCGAGCAACTCCCGCGTACTCTTGACCCTGACTGTCTTCGAGTCACCCACTTTCCCACTTTAGCACTTAGGACTTACGACACCAGTCTGTACGAAATTCGAGCGTCGCTACTATTTTGGAACCCGTCGCGATCTATTTTTGTCATCGGTAAAAGAGGGAGAGGAAAAGAGAAAGAGAAAAAGAAAGAGAGGGAATGAAAGAGAGTGAAAGAGAACAGAAATAAAATACACGGACTATTTTAACGAAATTTTCGAAACTTGATTTATACTACGTGTCAAATAAAATGCTTGTATAAGTCATGTAAAAATTAGATGATATAAATGATCCTGCTTTTAGATCAATTTAAAACTATAGAATAAAAGATCATGTATTGTTTGCAATTTTTATTGTTAACTGTATTAACGTACCTACATGTAATGACAATATTTGGAGTAAAAAAATTTAAGAAA
Source organism: Leptothorax acervorum (assembly GCA_035220615.1). Lineage (NCBI taxonomy): Eukaryota > Metazoa > Arthropoda > Insecta > Hymenoptera > Formicidae > Leptothorax > Leptothorax acervorum. Next base: position 84,274 of record JASTWQ010001260.1, on the reverse strand, counting down.
TTGAGAGAGTAATGTCGATTTCTACCAATGCAGGTTAATTTTAATCTTGGTTTAACTTACTTTTTATTTATTTTCAATTCTAAGAGTTAGAAAAAGATAAAAAGTTAAGTTAAACCGAAATTGAAGTTAATTTACATTGGTAAAAATGGACATAAGCGTTGATTATTAAAGCCTGAAGGTTGAATATTGAGAGTCGAGTGTCGAAAATTAAAAAACATACGGACGTTGATAATTATGAATCAAGTGTTTAGCGTTGAATGAGGTTTACGTGAGTATACAAGACACAGCGAGAGGAGATCCGGTATACGAATTGGCACGTATTAAAAGTGTGCAGATGTCGTCGCCGCCGTCGCAAAATAAACTTCGCCACGGCGATTATACTCGTCACCGTCTGTCAGCACGTCCGTAGTCCATAACGGCGAAATGTTCCACCGCGTTATAATCGTCACCGCGCATGAAGAGGGAATTCTCGGCGAGAAGAGGAGAAATGGAAGGAAGAGAGACCGAAGAAGCCGGCCCTCTACGAGCATGCTCCTGGCGGAATTTTCTCCTCGCGAAAATTCTCCGGATCGTTAAAGGAGACGGGAACGTCGTCGTGCATCTTTTCCTCTTCCTCTCCTTCACCTTGCCACCTCCTGAGGGAGGAGAGAACGAGTGACCCGGAAATTCCGACACGCCGATGTGGGGATATTGGACATATTTCTCCAAGGCGAACCGGGGCGAGACTCGTCTCGCGGGTCGGTGAAAAATTTTTCATGTCGGGATCATGTAACAATATTATACATGATTCACGGGAGTATCTTTCACCCTCCTCTTTCTCCCTCTTTCTCTTGGATGGTAAATTTATATTCAAAATAAAGATGCGTTAAAAAAGAACAGATACCGCTAAAAGGTGCTCGAGAAAATAATTGGAGAGTTGCATTAGATTACTTTAGAGTAATCCTGGACACACTCAACTCTTGAAGCTTTATTATTTTTATCTTGTTATCTCTTCGTGTATATCGGGAATTTGTTTTTTTCTCCTTTATTTTTCATTTCTCTCTCTTTCACTATCTCTTTCTCTCCTCGAAAAGCCCCAGTTCGGATTTTATGCTCTACGAGCACGCGTCTGCACGGTTGCGCAAAAACATTTATATCAAGCAAATAGATGGCTTCCAGGCAATACGTGAACTAGTCCTCGCAATTTTGGAAGTAATATCGAAGTGGTAGAATATACATATACATACCTACATATATACATAATTTCAGTTCCAACTCCTGCCCAATCACGTAAGAACGGTCACGAAATTGCTGCTGAAAATTAACCTTCATCAAATTATTACCTACGACCTTGCAAGAGTTGCACAAATCGTCCTTGATTCTATTGATTCGATCAATAATTCTGATTAGCGCACACTTATTCATCGCATAATGATGAATGATTACGTTTGCTGAGTTTTTTTTAGAATTTACGATCCTGAACGTATATCTGGAAACAATGCGGAATGTTTTGGATGATGGACAGCAGCACATGTGATAGTGGACACTGGACACGCAATGGAAAGCAATTTTTCATTGCTGATTTTGAACAAGTTGTGTATAAAGATCGCAAACGCTTTTTTTTGTATATTTGGCGATTACATAAAAAATTATATTCTCCTTTTTTTCTTAAAAGATTTCTCATTAAAATTTTATTTGTCTCAATTTTCAATACATTTTAAGATGCACATACACATCGCTCATTTGCTACAACGACATAACTAAAAAATTGTCACCTTTGAGTTTGAATTGTTTGCGAAAGAATGATGAGGATTCAATACATTGAATGAATAATTAATATATAAGATACTTTTGTTCCTCTACAAACAGTTATTACATCAAAATTGCATTTAAAAATGTTATTACAAAATTTTAATAATTCAAAACATTCAAATTTATTTTCTGGAAAACTTTGCTTTTTGAGTTATGTCATTGTTGCAGCAAATGAGCGATATATGCCTGTTACACTAGTTTATCATTTTAATTACTTACAAAACAGGAAACTGACACCACTAGGTACATTGGTGATAAAAGTTAATCTATAATTATTCTTTTAATTTCTTTCTTTGTGTAGCAAAATATGATATTGTCGACTATTTAGCTAATCATGTATTCTGTTATTATTGTGGCGGGTAAAATAATGGAATAATGGACTAATGGACTAATGAAATAATATATTATTAATGCTCCATGAACGCGAGAGAGTTAAAACGATACGTTCGTAACAAGAATAATCATAGAATCAGTGATATACTCTGATTACTCGGTCTCTCTAGATCCTATTGCCAAGCCTATCAATAAATCCTTTCAAGTATCCTTACTAGTGCCAAATGTTAACATTACGTTTTCGTGTTACGTAATGAAGAACAATTCGCAATCGTACAGTCGCTTATAAGACAAGCATCCATATTCAAATGAGAATATTACTAACTTACTTCAATAATTAACACGCGAGTGTTCAAATAACGGCACTTAATTTTAAATAAAGTTCTTATCTGGGAATTCATCTTCTCTATCTCTTGTCTCCAAAATTCATTCTACATTTTAAAGAATTCGACTAAAAAATCCAATTAAAACGGTCCCATTGTTTTGTTCTGCGGGAAAAAATAAGCCATGGCTTTGTCGGACCTGGGTATTTGCGTTATTCCTGTTACATGCCTTAACCGTGTCTTTTCACTCTTTGCACAGGAATACGCGCTTCACGCGCGGCCTACTGCTGCTCGGATTCCACTTGACAGAGATACGTATCATAGTCATTCACGCGCCCGCAAATTAGAAGAGCGTCGACGCGAAGCGATGATCGCGTCGGCAGCTAGCGAAACGACGACCGTCGATGTCGATGGAATCCACAGAAAAATGCGGTGCATCCGGTATTCGAGAATATCGCTATTTACGTATCGGACGTCGAGCTGTCCTGTTAGCGCTCCCTCCTCTTCTTAAATCGCCTTCTTTATCTCCCCTAATATTTCCGAAGCTGCGTTCAAAACAAACGCGATCGCACGAGAGAAACGCTTTACGTCGCGCTACCAATACCGCGAGAAAACGAGCCATTGAACGGCGAGGAATATAAACCGATAATGCGGAGCGGCCAGTTTCCTGGCGAGGAAATCGGATTTCAAAGCACGTGCGACGATAATAATAGCGTCATCGCCGCGGCTACGTCGCGGCTTTAAATGCCTCGGCATTTAGCATCATCTCCGCATTTGAAGTGTCAACACGATCAATCGGCGACGATAAGCAAGCTTCCCCCCCCCCCCCCCCCGTCCTCTTTCCCTTCCACGAGTTCTTGTTGACTCATAACAAAATTTAATGGGCGCGATTCAATTAAAAGCGAACGAAAACCGAGGGGCAATGATTCTTACGTCGTTGTTGCATAATCGGCGTCAGAAACGGAACGTCTTTCGTTCGGTAAGCTTCTGTTACTTAAGTGATAATAAAAGCTCGTAAGGCGTACTAATCGTGCTAATTGTAAGTGCACTCGTCACACCGGGAGTCGGAGCCTTACGGACAGACTATTATCGTCGGTGCTACCGCGACGGTAGCTTCTATATAATTTCTACGTAGTTAGACATCAGGAACATCTTGACATTTTCCGATGTCTAACTCGTATGAGTCATCGACGTCCCGCAGGATCTCCCGGCGGGGAGAATGTCGACGGACGTTCCCGGTGCCTCGGTTGTCTTACCGCGCGACCGATACCCGATATTGCACGCCCACGCACGGGAAACACGCGCGCGACCGCCGACCGCGACCCGGTATGGTTAACGCCGACACGGAGAAAGAGAGCGGCAAGGACGATACGATACGGTGCGGAGGGAGGGGTGGCGGAATAAAGGGGAATAAGGAGAGCCGGGAAAACCTCGAGAGCGGGACGCGATTGGAGAAGAATAGAACTGTAAGCACGAATAACGAATTGCACAGCAAGCGATGCACGAAAAATTGCAGCACAAATACACGAAGAATTGCGGCAAAATTCACGAAACAATTAAAGCAAGACCAAACGAAAAATTGGCGCAAAGATACGCGAAAAATTTGAGTTGCAAAAATATCGAGATAAATCAGCCGGGCCGCATCGGCGGTTCCCAGTAACTATTAATTGGCGCGGATCGCAGATTTACTCGACTCTCCCGATCACTTCCAGAAAAGCGGGAGCGGGGAGAACGGAAGACCGGTCTACGGAGAGCTTCAGTGAACTTCAATCAATGTTTACGGGAAACAGCAACGGCCACCGGGTCATGACTCATGACGGGTTCGCGTGGCTGCTGTTACCCAGCCGTGATAATGTGATTGTATTCGTAGTAAAACTCACCTCCTCGAGGGACGTGATGGTCTGCCTGCACTGTGGCATTCGCGATACGAACGTGGACGTGGTGGGCGAGTTGTAGTCCTCCCTCGTCTCCTCGACGAACTCGCTCACGGCGATCAGGCCCGGCATCTTTCCGCCCCCGTTCTCGTTTTCCGTCAGTTGTTCCGTCTCCCGCCGTCCACCCCACCCACCGCCGCACACTCGCAAAGCGCCCAGCTGCAAGCGAGGCTGTCGCCGTCCCGTCGGCGCGGGATCGCTCCTCGCCACCGCGACTCCCCCTCGCTCGTCTTCCTCCTCCTCGTCGCCGCCGCCGTCGTCGTCGTCGCCGGCGACCGCGCGCACTTTTACACTCCGCGGACACCGTTCACTTCACTTGTCTCTCACCATGAATTCCGATTTCCGCGGGGGATACCCCGGTCACGTTTTTCCGCCTCTGCCAGCCGGTACGTGGCCGTACGCTGCCTTCTCGTGACGCACACTGCACAGTATGAACGTCGTCCAGTCCCGGTACGAAGAGTGACAGGGAGCGAGAGAGAGAGAGAGAGAAAGATAAAGACAGAAAGGATGACGAGAGAACGAGGGGGCAAGACGGACGACAGGACGGGGTTTGAGCAGCGTGTGTCCGACGGCCGCCGCTTCTCCGTGTACGCGCAGAGAGGGAGAGAGAAAGAGAGACGGGACAGACACTCGCGACAGACCGGCGCGATTATTTTCGCGACATAGTCGCGGCGAGCCACCAGCCGTCGCGAGGACGCATAGCAGCAGCGATAACAGCAACAGCAGCAGCAGCAGGAGCTCGCTCTTCTCGTCAGCGAGGAGCGCGGGTCACCACGCATACGTGTGAGACGTTACGTGCATGCGCGCATGCACACCGTCACGACGAACGGACGGGACGGACGGACGGACGGACCGACGACGCGCACGTACACATAAAAACACACCGGAGTCACCGGAGACTCCGGAGAGGGTACACGGCACACGCGCGCGCATATGCAGCTGCCTGCTGCGTCCGCGGGATGCTCCTTCGCACTCGCAATCTCGCAGCGCACCTAATCGCGCACCCTAAACCCGCCTCGGTCGGTTGCCGAGTACCACCGAAACACTCGCGACCGCGGCCGAAGTTTCACTGAGGCCGGCCGCCGGAGGCGGCGCTGTCGACGCTCGCGCCGCGCGCGCGACTAGGTTCGCCACGAAATATAACTTAATTTAGAACGGTCACCCGTTGGCAGTGGGACGGCGACGATCACGGCGGCGGGAACGTCAGACGGCGGAATGAGAGAAAATGCGGGAAAAGGTAAGAAAAGGCGAGAAATTTAAAGAGGGAACGGACGTTTCACGATTTTCAGACTCATGTCTCACAATTTTTGAAATTTGTAGATTCTTTCAGATTACGTCTCATTGCGTAAATGTGATATTGAAAAACTGTTGTACAAAATTGTTTTATATCCAACCAGAAAAATATAAAATAATTGTACAAAAACTTGGTTATCAGATTTATGTCTCGTTGCGCAAATTCGATACGGCCGGAAAAAGGGAATTATAAACAGCGTCGACCAATAATCGAATCTTTCAGACGTTTATTTACTAAAATTGCCTAGTATTAGGCATGTTGTGAAAAAATATTTTTACATAGAATGTAATATAATACTGAAAAATGAATATTGTTAAGAATTGAAGCACGAAATCTAATAATAGAAACTTAACTTCTCTAATTCTTATACATATACTATTCAGCAAATTTAATCAAGGCAGTAAAATTATTGTACACCATTAGATACGATCCAAAAAGCAAATTTCAAGTATTTAGATATGTTTTATTACATAAACATAAAAGAATATTACATTACAATTTCCTGAAGCTTAAGTTGTTTTTTGCTCTTAGCCTTAACTTGCGCCGCGATTCGATCCAAGTCCCTGCGTCCTTGGCTGGTCAATTTGCGTCCCCCAAGTGGTGCCTTTTCGATCAGCTTCAGCTGCTCCAAGCTTTGGAGCGCCTTGCGCGCGACACCACCTGCCGATCGGCAGAAGTGGCTGGGATGAGTGCCGTTGCGTTTGCGTCCTCCAAAGATCTTGGTAACGGCGCCGACTCCGATCGGGCTACGAATGTAGATGTGACGCACTAGGGCCGCACACCTGATGTAAAACCAATCGGGATCATATGGCGCCAATTCCTTAAATTTGGCCGTCTTGACAATATCCACCCACTCTGGCACACGCATCTTGCCAGTTCTAAAATTTTACAAAGTACAAGTTGAATTACAAAGTGTATCGTCGAGTTATGTATGCAAGCTATTCTTATAAGAAACATCTCATTATAACATACAACATAAAACGAAAATTTTATATAAAAGTGATTTAAAATAATATAGAAAAGAAGATACAATAATATTAAATGATAAAGATAAGGATAAATAGGAACACAATCCAATAATATGTGTTCTAAACGTTACACATGTAGGCATTAGTTAGGTTAGGTTAGACCTGGCACACATTTTTTACTTACTTTTTGAGGAAGGCTGCAAAGGCCTTCACAAATTTTTGTTGATCAACGTCCTTCAGCGTTACAGACGGCATCTGGAAGGAAAGTTTAACTCGATAAAATAGTTAACACGTGAAATAGTACGTATGTACAAACGTCGCACGTGTGAGATACAAATTAACGTTCTGAATCTCTGATCTCGATAATTGATTAAAAAATCGTGGAAGCCACTAAATCGATACGTTTCTCATTATAAATTCTCATATATTATTTACTAAAAACGACTTAAATTGTCAAAGAACTGTCAACACCACGCACCTTTGTGAGAATACAAACCGGAAAGAGCGAGATCGAAGTGGCAGGAAAACGGCTAGGATTATAAAAGTATCCAAAATGGTAGCCATACCTATAGGCGCCATGGCATAAGGTGGGAAATTCAAGAAGGCGAACTAATATTTTGTGATTGCAAAAATGTGTTTACATGAACGTTACGCAGCCAAGATAAGAGCAATGTATCATAAATAGTCAATTTGATCAGCAGTTAAATCTTTCAGGCATTAATTTACTAAATGCCATTATGTTACAAAAATATAATTTTTAGAAAATATTATATATTTTTTTTTATTTCTACAAAATGTATATTTTTCTTCTTTGAGTTTCATCGAAATAACTCAAATAACGTGCAGGGAAAATTGAATCATAAGTAATAGGATATAATATTTATACACAGTGGATATAGGTATATAAACTTCGTCCATATTATCATAATAATATTTCTATCGTATAGAGACACATGCGAGAAATTAGACATTTAAATTAGACAAATATTTCTTTATTCACAATATTCTTTCATTAATGAAATGTATATATATTTCAATTATTAAAAGAAAAGATTAGATATTTTTTACCACCAGACTAACAATAATATATAAATATATAAATCACCAAAAATTTTATTACGATCTTTTAAAGCCTAAGCTGTTTTTTCTTTTAAATTTAATTTGTGCAGCTCAATGCTCGATCCAAGTCCCTGCATCCTTGGCTAGTCACAATTAACTTGCGTCTATCAAGATACTTTTTTAATCAACTGAACTGCAAGCTCTGGAGCATCTTGCGATACCACTGACCATTTGCAGAAATAGGTAGCTGGGATGGATGCCATTGCATTTGCTACCAAAAATCTTGATAACAATGCTGATTCTCTATGAATATATAGAGAATATGTATTTCTATATGTATTTCTCTATGTATTTTATCCATTGCATTTTAGCCACAGAACGCGCATCTCGCCACAATCCTAAAATTTTACAAAGTACAATGTAAAAATATAAAATTCTGATGAGGTACATTAAAAGTCAAAACGTTGTGTTCATCATGACATGTGAGACCTAGGTTGGGTCAGACGTTACTTCTCAACTCACTTTTCCAGAAAGTCATTAACGAATTCTTATTGATCCCCGTCGTTTAATGTTACAGATGGCATCTGGAAAAAATGTAAACTTAACAAACATAACATGCGCGTATGCCGTATCCATCAGGCCCAAAGCAGTTAAAAACATGTATGTACATATGTATACGTCTGTATGTACATATATCTCTCAAATACGGTCAAAACACAAACTAATTAACGTAAATAGCTTCGAGCGCTCCTAACAATTTAAATTGACATTAATCGTAAATCAATAAATCGACTACATAATTTTTTATATAAGTTCTTATATATTTTATTTCCTAAAACAAGGCTAAATTTTCCATAAATCTGTCATAGCTATGCAATATACATATATGCATCCAAGCAAGAGTGCTAACAAGAATATAGAGTACCAAGTGTAAACACTGTAAACCGGAAATAGCAGTCAAGGTAGTAGGGGACCTTATCGACCTTATCTCAGTCAGAGGCGTGACTCTGCCTATGTGATGTGATATCTCCCGCATATCGCCATTATCGCCCGACACGTAAAACTTACAATTTTACATTAGCTCATTGAGAGAGATGATCATGATTAAGCAATTAACGCGTCATGACGTGGTAAAGGTAAACTGATGCAATTGAACAGATGGCAAAGGATAATGTTGCGTAATATTGCAGAACACAAGTTGAGGGGGTACAAAATTGGAGAGAATGGAATTGGCGGCGTGTGCTGGCATCAGTGGCATCGTCGTCGGTAGTCGTGCACGACGTTACGCGACGGCCGACGAGACGAGGCGAGACGCGAGACGTGCCAGTACTGCCCTGCCAGTGCCGGTGGCTTTATGTGGACGGATGCAAGCGGATGAATCGGATCATAATCCGCAATCTCTGCCGAGTGGCGTCGCCGACAATCTTGCGAGGAAACGGGACGCGCGCGAAGCACGCCATGGCCGACGTTCTGACGGAGCGCGTGCCCTTTTCGAAGGATTTCCTGTTTCGCCAGGTAACACTCGCCCGGAAGGTAACCGGCGCATGTCACATGTCCGGTCTCCGGTGCTCGTGGCCGCCAACGTCATCTGACGGGCGGCACTGGCTGCAGCGACGATATATGTGTGATGTGTGACTCTTTAAACTTTAAAGTGTATCTGGTAATTCATAGCTCGATTACTTCGGTCAGTGAATGAGTGAAATGACCGAAAAGAGCATACTTAAAACGATCTTGAATGTAGCATTGAATTATAAATGGCGATCTTACAATTTATAGTTATTAGTGGCATCTTTCCGTATGTACTTACACTTTTCGAATTGTAAGGGTGACTTCGATCGAACTCCAATTAACTTTCTAAATCAACCGGCAAAATTGCTTAAATAAATTTTGAATTATATAATTTATTGTCCCTAATCTAATCTCTCTCTTTTTCCATATAAATAATAAGATAAGAAATTCAATAATACAAGTTAAATACTAAAAAAATAATAATTAATTCTATCTCTTTTAACAAAATAATTCAAGTGTTACTTGATAAGATAATCACTGATTAAATTAATTGAAGTTTGGTCGAATTTATCCTACGAAGATATCATTTAATTCAAAAACAAAATTTTTACATTTGTTCGTTCCTTTCAGTCAAATCTTTAATCTATAAAATGTGTTACGTTTTTTATTTCAATGTTAGAATATCGCTTTGATAAGCGATCTTAATCGGGGAAAATAAATCCACGAATACTCCTTTAATAAAATTTTTGTATCTTATTATATATTTAAAATTTTGAGGGAAAAAGAAGAAACAAAAAAGTATGAGAAACATATGTTTGAAAAGTGTATTTTAAAAGGGCGCGTCTAAGCCGTCTAAGGACCGTTTTTTTTTTGTAGTGTATCAAATAAAATTAATATACATATATACACTCGATATCTCGAAAAAAATAAAAAAAAGAAAATATTTTAAGATGATATAGATTATAGAGATATGCAATTTAAAAAAAGACCTAAATTCTGTTTCTTTTTCTCTGCGTTTCCATATAAAACAAAGCTACTCCGCACCCCGGATTTTAAGGGATAAAAGAAGGATTGCAGGAAAATATGGAAAAGCGCGGTTTGGGAGAACATTGGCATTCACGTTTGCGTTTGAAAGGATATTCAGAGTGACCTTGAAAACACGCCGAACTTTACATCCGACAGTTTATTCGGTTTGTAAAAATTTTGATGTAGGAAGTAGGTAGTATAGGTACCTCTGGCTGACTGAAACATCCCAAGAGAGGACTTTTTTTCACGAATATGGAACAAATTTTTCTTCTTAACAAAGATGTCGAGGGATTTTTCGTAACTCTGTAATTCTGTTATCCGTTCTATACATGTACTATGCTATGCTACAATACCAACGAATTTGTTTTAAGCAAATTACTTTCTTTTTTTTACTCACCGTTGTTGCCGCAATATAGTTTCGCTGTCGTGTTCTTTAATCTGCGTTGTTTCTATAATACTCTGTATTGGTCAAACGTAACTAAATGCGTGTTTTTTTTTTTTCTATATACCTAGAGTTTTTTTCGTTTACAATTTCAACAGACGTTTGAAACGGTTCGAACGGAAATTTGATTTACCGGTCGAAAAGTAATCGGTTTTGAGTTTAACTTGACGCATGGAATGCGAAATATTCGCCATTGTTTTTACGGCTTTTACGTCGGCTATCTCGCTCCGTAGCATAACAAGATTATATGGCAGCAAAATATAGATAACATTAGAATGATAAGTTACGACATGGTTACGACAAATGCAGGGGGTCACCTGCTTGAAAATAATTCGTTAATAAATTTATTTCCGCGATGAATATGAAAACAGACGATAGTATCGATATAACAAAGAAACAGTGATGAAAAAAAATATTTCGCCGTTGTATTTTTTTCATATTTGGATTTGTACTTGAAGCAAAACGCGTTTTGTTTTCTGGTAGGCTTCAAATCAGAATTAGAATCGGATGAAAACGCAGATGAAATCTGACTAGAAACAAAAATTATTACACATCCGAATTATCCCCAAAAACTACTGACAGTAGTATGTAGTGAGTCACTATACTGACAGGATTAGTGAATGTTACGCGTTAACATTGAAGGACAAAATGCGGAAAAACATTTTGTTTTTTATTTACGTTACGCTTCGTGAAAATGGTTTCGCGCAGTCTAGTGTATTTTCAAAGAATTATATTTCCTGCCGTCCCCTCGCCTCCTGCACGTCACGCGCGAATCAGGGGGTCGATGCAATTAAACATGCGATAGGATTCAAAATATACAAATCGTTGTTAAACGTTGCGAAATGTGAATGCGTTTGTTTGCCGGCGATTTTGATTATCTTATCTGTCGTATTTTTATTTAGTTTGTTCAGAATCGAAATACATGTGCAGTAAATACAGGTTTATCTGAAAAAGTGAAGTTTTATAATCTCCTCTGTGACTTTATTATCGTGTATGACGTTATATTTATGTCGTATGGGGTACATTTACATCATCTCCTCGTATCATTACGTTCGTTTTTTTTTCAGCGTTTTAATGTGTGCATACGTATTTAATCGGTTTTATTTGTAATAATGTAATTATAATTACACAATCACGAAAGTGTGATATTATATTATCAAAACAAGAATAATATGTTATTTATGTATAATATATTATTCTTGTTTTAATAATAATATATCATTCTCGTGATTGTGTCTATAATTACGTTATAGATAATGTAATTTTATTTCCATATTGCTAGAAAGTAATGTATAAACTGTTTAAATCTGTCCAGTTTTTCGATCCGGTATCCAGTACGTACACGTATCTGCTGGCCGATGTCAACGATAAGGAAGCGATTTTGATTGATCCGGTCATCGAATGGGCCGATCGTGACAAAACAATTGTCGAGGAGCTGGGATTAAAGCTGAAATACGCCCGTGAGTTGCCAAACGAGCGTAGATCATTATCTCGCTCGTAAATTTCGCGGTTTGTGAAAAATAGCGGAAAATCGTCGCGTGTGAGAAAAATACGCGGGAGTACCATCCAGTTTTTTTCAGTATCGTTCGATATTATTTAGTCGGGATTGTGTGCTCTGCGTGTTACATTTCAGCTAGATTACACAGTGGAGTTTATCTGTACCGTATATTTTTAAAACAAATTCAAGTTTTTACGAAGTAGTAGCGCGTTAAAATAGTATCACGTCGGCGTTTATAATCGTACTGTGAAATTCGACTTACGCCGAATATAGACTTATTGAATTCGAGTTGAAGTGTCTTACTCACGTCAGTCATCCTGTCACATAATTTTAGGGAGGTATGTTTAATTAAAGCATAATGTTGCAAAATAACACGAGAAAATATCCTCGCGTTTTGTTCCGAACTTCAACTAATTGTGCCACTTTTATGATATACAGACAATTTTTTGAAAAAGTTCTACTGAAGAACTAGTATGTATTATTAAACTAGTATAAGAAATATCTGTTCAAACTCGAAACGAAAACGTCGAAAACGTCGAAAACGTTGCCTCAACTACGTGTATGAAATTCTGGGAAAACTTTCTGGAAGTATTTACCAGATATTAAGCTTTACATATCGACGTTTATTGCTTTCAGCTTTTACAACTCGCAAAATGCCAAATCAATATCGATAGCCACTTCCACAACGTTACGGGTAATATAGGATTTTTCCAATTTTCTGCTCTTTTTTTTTTATTTCACAAGATTTGACTTGAACGTTCGAAAACATTTCTCAATCATAATCGATCGACGCATAAGTTAATAAGAGTTATCTCGATATGTGATTATTAAGTCGGCATTTTGCATTAACGTTGCACGAAATTAATCATATCCTGCGGGGGGTGCAGAAGGTTAACATTTATATTGACGTACTGCGCCGATAAAATACCCGAATCGATAACTAATTAATTACGTACACTAATTAACAACAAAACATATTATCTTATACCGGGGCCGTTACTCGATATCGTCGGAAATGTACTTGTCGGCAATTAAGTACGCGATGCCCCGTGCCGTGATTTACGAGCCGAGGGCGCAGAGTTATATCGCGAACTATCCTACTAACCGACCAATATTTGCCGAACTTCGTAATGAATTAGCATGCAATCCCGCCGCCGCTAAGGACGGTCGTGGACCCCGCATAGTTTCGTCATTGTCCTGAGGGTTAACACGCCCGTGGACCCATAAACCGGGTGAGAGTGCGCTTGGGCATATTGTCGAACTTCGCCAATTTCGATAAAGAACTTCGACTTGGGGCACGAGCCGATGCGATTTCGCGGCCGTTGTATAATTCTCACGGGTGTATCACGATGATAAGAGCGTTATTTCGACAAATTGTGCTTACCGCGCGGGAGGACGGATCTATATGGAAATTAATTAATTGTAAGTTCAACCCTTGATTGAAAGTTTGACTGACTAATCAGCGGTAATGGCTGTTGAAGCAATGTCGCGCGAACGTCTGCTGTTCAAAGTAATAATAAGAATAAAGTAAAAAGATAATTTTTTTGAAATATTAAGTATTATCGCAGAAATATTTCTATAAACTTCCGGAAGATATATAAAAATCTGATATACATGCCAATTAATTAATTACATATATATTTGATATATGTATATATTAAATATCCTTAAAAGATTAAAATGTGCATTATTAAAAGTTAAGCGTAGAATGTAAACTAATTTATATAAGAAGATATATTTGTGTTCTTTTTCTCTCATTTTTTTAAACACCTCGACTTATAATTGTTATAAATTTCAGAGTCGAGATAAATCAACCATCCGCCCTTACTTGCGCAGCATTAGCCTTTTCGAAATTTGCGCCCTCAATGGCGCAAGGGATTTTCGGTTCAGCGAGAAGGGACAAAGTTTACGGCGCGGGCGTCATATATCATGATGAAAAAGGGTTGATATAGGATTACCTTATTACTTATTGCGGTATCAGACCGCGAAGTGGTTTTTGCGAGGGATCGCTTTGGCTAAGTGGAACGTATGCACTTGTTTATGCGGAACTCTGCGTGTGCCAATTCTGTCCCGAACAAACGGACATTTCCATAATGCACCTCTCTCTGTTTTCCGATAATGCAAACGCCATTAATGCCGTCCCCACTCCCGTAAAACTATACGCATTATTTGTAACTCACAGTTCTACAAAGAGAGCGAGGCCGCTAATTAGATTAATAGATTTAACGTAATTTAATTATCCGTTAAAGCTAAATTATATATTCACGTGCATTTATATACGTATGGTATAGATATTTTAGAAGCGACGTACAAGGTATTCCAGAACTTCCGACATTAATTTCAGGCTTTTTAATCAACGTCGAGGCACACCAACTGTTCGCCGGAACTTTTCAAACGTCAGTATTAAATGTCTTTAAAAGATTAATCCTGTCATTCCATACGACAGAGGATTTATCTTTCGGCCATTTGTCAGATCTATGTCGGCGTTGATCAGCTGGATCCTTCGTAAAATCTTTGGCGTTGAATAATTCCGTGACTATACCGTCTCTACACTGGGACAATCGTATGCCATTTTTCTCGATTTCGCGACGTTCTGTAACGGAAACGTGATACAGCGACGCGATCTCGCGCGGACTCGGCTCGCGTTTATCGATTATGCATTTGCTGGTGACAAAATGACTATGGCGTCTTTGCCCCGCGGCAATCTTTCTCGCTTGTTGCAGTGAACACGCACATGCACGCGGACCACATCACCGGGACCGGCCGGCTGAAGGGCCTGTTGCCCGGCTGCAAGTCCATGATATCGCGCAGCAGCGGTGCCGAGGCGGACGTACTCCTGGAGCCGAACGATCAAGTCCAATTCGGCAGGCATCAACTGAGAGTGCTGCCCACTCCGGGTCACACCGAAGGTCAGGCTCTTCTTCGTAGACTCTGTTAGCGAACGTATTTCGGTGAACTCGTGCAGGGTGTCGGAATTTTTAGATAAATCGATATTTATTTAACAATAAGCTGAATCATATCAACACGCATGGAAATTATATATAATCACGATTTTTCATATTTATATAAAATTTATAGATTTGTATATAAAAATTGTAACTTAAACGATTAATATTCTTTTTCATTACTTATATTTCCTACTTTATTATTCGCTTCTCTGTTAACGATTTAAACGATTTTTATTTAGATATTTTTAACATTTTTAATATTTTGTGCTTGTATACTGCTCCACGTTGCAAAACTTGTTAATTTTTAAGATAGAAAGTCGAGAATAACTTGGGAAATCGATACGCGCTTAATCGATGCGATTAAAGTTATACATATTACTGGTGAAATATATAAAACGATGTTTTGCCGTGAACGTGGCTTTTGCTTTCGCCTATTTTTTTTTTCGGGCGGTAAAATATTATACCATTGTCCATTTAGCTCGCTTCCTACCATCGCATATGTGTCAGCTACATGGAGTGGTAAAATAGAGCACAACGCCGCCCTATAAGGGGCTAAGTGCATAGTGTATCATATTTGATACATACGTGGATTTCAGCGTTTTCTCGACATGTTCCGTGAGCTATTTCGCGTTACGATATACGTATATGATATATTGTCTTGTTGAGTCCACCGGTGAAAAATGAATCTTTGTAGGTACTCTTCTTTTTTTTTTATCTTTATCGTTTTCGAGAATTATTTCGCTCTTCAACTGTTCACTTTTAATAGCGAGTTTAATGTTTTAAGTCTCGGTTTACTTGAAAGAAATTACTCCAAATTCCATTAAAAGCAAGCTTTTCTCTTCGACGCGAATTCCGGTGTACAACGTTCGTGTTCTGTAAATCTTCGCGAAGCATTCGGTAATCCGGTTTAACGCGATTTTTAATGCGCTCGCACGATGAATGCGAAACACGACTTTCGGGTAGCGTAACGAAAGTTTCAGGGCTAATAACGTTGCAGAAAAGTTATAGAACACGTCCGCACACCTTTTGCGATATCGGGGTGCATTTCTTGCGCGATCGATCGCGCGTTCGCCCGGTCTATTATTTTATTAATTGAGGCGCCGAGAAAAAGTGGCGAAATACTTTCTTGCAAGAGGCGGCGATATATATATATATAATTTACCACGTGGATTGAAAGAATCAGAAATATAATGCGCGTCTATATATCTCGAATGCAGGATCGATCTGATCAACTGCAATAAGTTAGAGAGACGTGCGAATTGTTAAGAACTGCATTTAAAAATATATCGTAGACTCAATAATTTTTGACACTCAGATTATTCGTTGAAGATGCAAAGAAAAGAGAAGCTAGAAATATGAGAATTATGATTTTAATCTTTAAACTTCGAAAGATATTATTAATAATATAAAATATACTGATAGATATAGAAAATTTTGTTTTATCTTTACTTAATATTACATATTTGTTATACCGTAATTTAATATTATTTCATAGAAATTGTTCTTCATATTCTTATACGTTCCAAACGTTTTTCTACAAAAGATTAAAATTTTATCTCGGTATTGCAGCTTTATCCATCCTCTCATATTCTTCTCCTTCCTTTTTCATTATCTTCAGAAGAAGAAGAGCATGTGCTGCATCGTGTTTTGAATTTTACACGCGTGTTGCGTGTGCGATACAGTCCCTAGAGTGATTAACCTGAGCTGTTCTCTATCCAGGATATATCGCAACTGCAATTTTCTGTAGTTTTTTCAACACACGTGTTCTTATATTGATATTCTTTTCTATCATTGAGAGAGTCTCACTCGGATCGAAGTTCTTTTATACAGGGTGTCCCAGAATTGACCATCACTACTGAAAATCACAAACTTCTCAATCAGCTCGAATTTTTTCGCTGAATTTATAGCAAAAGAATTTGATAGAGTATTATATTGCCTGTTAATTTATTATAACATTAAATTTTAAAATTAATTTTTGAATTAAACTGTCACTAAAATAATTTTTATTCTGAACCAAATAGAAATCAGTGTTTTGTATTTATGTTTGAAGGCACAAAGAAATTTGGAAAATTTTCTTTAAATTTTCTATCTGTCTGATAATTCGAAAATTATGGATTTTTAGTGACGATATAAACAGCTTGCTTTTTGGTTTTGGTCTCGAACGTTTGTGATATTTAGTAGCTCTGGACATGTACATATGTAGAGTATATACACATACTGCGCTACTGGAGTTACGGCAAAACGGGACGGAAAAAAAAGGAATACGGCCATTCTTATCGATCGTGCCGAATTCGCTACTCGTCGCGATTCAATCGTTTGTCCGAGGAAAATCCTGAAAGCGTCTACTGAGCTATCTCGATATCGGGCTCGTTCGATAGGCTCGATTTTTCGTGCCGAATATGCGAATAGCGTGCATTAAATACCTGCCGGTTAGATATTCGATATCAGCTTCATTCCTATATACACCGTAAAACTCCAACGATGCTGATTAAATTCCTAGATATTTCAGCTCTTTCATGGTAAATGCACCGCATATATACATTTCGGAAAGGGAAATCGGCAAATATTTTGTGAAGCAACAATCGTGTACGTACTGTATCGTGTGGGGAACATAAATAAATCTATTGCATTTAGTTAATGTTACGTTATATGTTTTATAATGTCATTATCATTGATTTGGTCTTTACGAAATTGTTAAGAAATTAGCTATAACTCCATCAATGGCAAATTATTGCACGCGTTTACGCAAAACTTTCCAATTACCTCACTTGATTTCAAATCACTTTTTTTTATCTCGGGGGATACGAATCATGTTCTTTATGTCGGATACACCTATTTGCCATACCAATATTTTTTCGAGCGAATGTAATATATCTGTTCGCAATTCCTTTCTTTTTCGCCCCTTCCTTTTTTTTTCCCTTTTTGCCCGAATGCGATATTGCAAATGGAATGAACGAGCCGACGAACGAGAGCTCAGTTTATCGTCCCGGCCGATTACGGAGCGAATCACCGCGAAGAAATAAATATATATTTGGCTTGAAAAACGACGCGATGCTTGCCGGATGGCCGCGGTCGGGTGAAGTGAAGCACGATATCGTATAAATATTCCATCTGATATCTGTGCAGGTTGCGTCACGTACGTTTGCGATGAGCAGGCAATCGCGTTCACGGGTGATGCGCTCTTGATACGGGGATGCGGCAGAACTGATTTTCAGGTAAGCCCGATCGCGGGAAACTCGCCGGAAAAGTCGTGTATCTTTGCGGATACGCGACGGTTACCGCACGTGATCAGTGCCTCACGACCACACATGTGTGTAATTAAATGGAACAACGGTGTCGTATCTCCTCGTTCCGAAGAGCGAGAACGTCTGCGATAACATTCAATGTAAAGTTTACATCGTTATAGTATCTTCTGTGACCATAAAGGGGGAAGAATTGCGAAGAGAGAGGAAAAATTTGAACTTTTATGCCGTGAGAAAGAAAAACCGAGAGCATCACGTTTCCCCGCGAAATCTCAATTTGGTATTATTAACTCGTGCCATTTCGTTCGACGGCTGATTTTGTCTCGAAATAATCTAGCCCCTGAATAAAGGGCCAGCAAACGAAACTAACAATTACGCGATCATGTTAAGCGTTAAATGTGCGGTGAGAATGGTCTCGCGAAGTTTCCTCGTAAAGTTGGAAACCGCACTCATGCTTTTCTGTGGAGAATATGGATCTCTTGCGCTCGGTTAATATTGCTGCACTGATGTGCTTTGTTGTTTTGCTTTCTTTTCTTAACCGGTTATTTGAAGATGTAAAAGTACAAGTTCTGAAATTATAATTAACTGGACTGCAAATTCTTTAAATTTAAAAATATTCTCTTTTTAGTAAATATGAATAAATTATATATATCTATATATAATATTTCTTTTTCTTTTAAATTTTAATTTAACTGAAGTCTTGCGACTTGAGGTTTAATTATTTGCAATATTGAAATTTAGAAAATTGGATAAAAGTTATGCAATTGAAATTTCTTTCAAAGAGACCGATCCCAAAATTTGTCAAATATAATCCAGACGCGTGAAAAAGTGCGATAATTCTGCGCACACTGTGTAGACAGATTGCACATGACTCATGAAAATCTTCCTAGGATTGATCGACCAGCACTCCCGAGTTCATTGACCCGAGTATTAATTTCAGCCAGTGCAAGTTGCTATTTTCTCTTTTGGGGTATCGCTTAATCGAAAAATGAGCAGCTCTTTTTTCCGCGCCGGAAGTGCCATTCGCAACTTTTCGCCGATATAATTGTCGGATGTCGATAAATTGTTTATTTGGAACGTCATAACTAATCAACGATCGATGCCGTCCTGGAGCAGACGCGGCGCGGCGGCATCCTGAATTCTCGTCGAAACGTTCGACGGACGCGCGCAATAACATTTTCCCTACGTGTCGTGTGTAGTGCAAGTAAACGTCGATATATCATCGGAAATATGAAAGACTTCTTCTCTCCGCAACTCTCGCGTGATGAATAGCCGTCCGTCATCGTGCTCGACCGCGCGTCGGTGCATTTTATAAACGTGCCGCGACCTTTTCTTCCCACGAAAGCTCGGTTTAAACGACGTTTTATCAGAGGAGACCGACTAAAATCATTATTTTTTTGCCCGTGGCGTATTTCAAGCTTCGCTTCATATTTCGTTTTATTGCCGGACAGTAACATGACCGACATTGATTTCATTCCGACCAAGTATCAATTTCAACGCGCGAGAATTATTTCTGTGCTTATAAAAAATTTATCAGGATTGACAAATTTTGTTCAATAACTCCACAACTTTCATCAAACAAATTAATACGAAATTAAATTTTTTATCCTTTATTCTCACTCGCTAATTATTCTTTATCGCGTCTTTTACATCGTGTATTACAAGTCTCGTATAGCTTTATGACATAACTGCCGTCCGCTCGAATTACCGTGCCACCTGTGCGCAGGGCGGATCCGCCGCGATCCTGTACAAATCCGTTCACGAGAAGATCTTCACGCTGCCACGAAATTACCGGCTATACCCCGCGCACGATTACAACGGCAGAACCGTCACCACTGTGGCTGAGGAGACAGCCCTTAATCCCAGACTGTCTAAGTCGCTGGAAGAGTTCGTCCGAATTATGAACAACCTCAACCTGCCTTATCCCAAAATGATCGGTAAGTTTAGCAGAGACTTATTAATTTACTTTGTACAGCCACATCTTCCCTACCGCGTTCTTATCATTTTTATATTCTGTTAACATAATTATTAACCCTCAATTTTTTTATGTCTAAAAAAATTATATAACGTGAAACTACGCAAACATTATAATCTTTGGATAAAATTAACAATTAATTTACAATTTTTAAACTGTTTAAAAAAAAACAGTTTTTAATTTGGAATAAGATGCTACGCTAATAAGTTGTGGCGAAAAAATAAAATAAGAAAAATTTATAGATGTATGAGTGTGTAACATGGCTTATAAAAAGGGTTAACGTAAAATTTACATTGAGAGATCTGATACAAATATTACTACAAAAACTAGTTTGTTAATTTAGCATGTGTTCCGTCATCGTCAACTCACTCTTGTCGTAAAATTTTTTCGCAATCTGCCTCGTATTACAAATTCGGATCTTAGGGGTTGTAGGCTCAGGCGGTACAACGCCCTTGATAGCGATCGGAAATAATTAATGTATTGATGGAACGGGGCTGTTGTGTTATCTACGAAGCGTTATCCAAATGGTTCCCTCGAAGAAGCCAGGCGCGGTTGCACGACTCCCATCGGGATTCGCATTCTATTTTTGGGGTTGCGCGCGCTCCGCTGCTATCAGCTCGATCCGCTGATAAGCTAATAGCCCGTCTTGGGGGGCGTTACGGCGTCGTCCTACCTATCGGTACAGTCCGGGTAGCGAATGCTGAATCCGCGAGAAGATCACGTCGATCGAACGAGGCGCCTGATCACGTAGCTTCTTCTTACGGGTAAAAAGTGAAAACTCTCGAATTCCGCGCGAATTTGCGGAAGTGAGCGGACGCGTAACTTTTTCCCCGCGTTTCAATCGATTGAATGAGATGTGAAGCGACGCAAAGCGCGAGTTAAGCGAAAAACTTCACTGACAGTTATGTGATTGACGTGGAGAAGGAAATGATAAAAAGAGTCTCTCATGGAGAATGAATTAAAAAAGGATTTCGCACGAATTGTGAGGCTTTCAAATTTCCAATGTTCGCCGATGTCAGGAATCGGTTTCAAGATATTGAATTGTTCTTACGAATCTCTCTTTTTTATCTCCATCCCTTTGATTTGACTCTCACGCGACGCGGTTCTAAATTAAAGGAAAATCGCCGGTTATGATTTCACGGGGAGGAATATTTGCAGCTACTGTGTCGTCCTCGCGTAACTCTTCTTCGGGCGGCGCGTCTAAATATTAAATGTGAGCAGAGACGCCGTTACATCCTGCCGGTGGGGCGAAAGAAAATCGATGAAATTGCCAGTTTGCATATACCGTCGCATGTTGAATAAATGGGCCCTTTATCTTGCAGATGGCTTAAGTCAAATTTTGAAAATTGCGTTATAACAAATTGCGAAATAAAATTAATAGAAGAAAGAATTATTGAAGTTGACTACTTCACGTGATGAAGAACAATTGTCGTGTGACAGCAACGAGTTATATGTGTGTAAATTGTTTTTAGTCGAGTTGGAAATAGACAGAAAAATATTAGATTATTGCTCGCATTTGACGTGTGCCATTTTTGCGACAAAGAGCGTCGAATATAATACGACGTTGTTTCAGATAAAGCTGTGCCGGCCAACAAAGTTTGCGGTCTGTACGAGGTGGAAGAAGAAAAGGGCGAACAATGAAAATTATTGACAGCAGCGCTGCAGCCGATGCACGCTAGTATTGTAATTCCACTCACTCTATTAATAATGCATGCGGTCCCGATAGTTAACATTCATATGTCACGGATAGCGTGATCATTCCCGATTTTAACGCACTTTATTATCGGTATTATTAGCATTACAAGTGAGGAATAATCACGTATATCTTGTCAGTTTTCACGGAAAGTATTCAAGAGCGATATAAGGCATGTGATATTATGGTACACGGTAATTTTTAATATACATATAACTCATGTACAGCACTGATATCGTTGAATTATTTTCCTCCACTCCATTTTACATCTACGCGAGCTCAACGTTATTTATTTATATTTATATCCGCGCTATTTGAACGCATTAGAATCCACCTAAAAATTTATACGTTAAACGGGACACGTGTGCCATCTCTTTTCACGCACTAAAAATGTTATTTAATTATGGCACTTTGTTTGCATGCTTTCTGGGACTAGTGTTTTATTCATCGTATAACAGTAACATAACCGATAACGCGTATCAAATGAGCGCTTTATTTCATGTGCGCGTTTTAATGGGTTAAAATGCGCGTTTTATGCGTTTATCTCATGTTCTTTGAGGTATACGACCTGTATAAAACGTACGACCGAATGACGGAACGTTGTACATACAATATTCTTAATGGACGTAACTTTGTTTACGATAGAAATAAAATTATATTACGCAATTGTTAACATTCCGCATCCGACGTATACGTATGACTATATATAGTTTTTAAGAATTTTTTGGACAAATGTACGCATTCTCGTTTTGAATTTATCAAGAAATTTATGCGCAGATATACCTCTTTTTCCCTGCAGTACATACTTACGGTGTTCCAGAGTTACAGCGTAATAATTTACGGACAATGTCTCCGGGAGCTCTCAAGTAGATTTTTCCTTAATGGAAATTTTTCCACTAGGCTTAATTATCGGGATATTTTGCTAATTTAATTTCAGGGACTTAAGTGATATAACAAAACTTCGTGCTGTGATTTTCGGGTGAGCTTCGTTTCAAACTTTTAGGCCTCCCCCGCCGAGAAGCGTAATACCGGGAGAGAAAACGTAAACGACAGTCGCCGGACACGAGTAAAGCAATCGGCCGAGATATTTTTCACTTGAGCTCGGGGCACCGCGCGTTAAAATATTCTATGCATTTAGGATTGTCATCCTTTCGACCGCGTCGCGACGTCGCGACGCTTGCTCTCGAGGTCTCTCTCCTTGAACTACCAAGTTCGCCGTAACACCTCAATTTCACGAATTACATCCGTCCTGAGTTATCACTTACTTTGCGGGACTTGACAACCGCGCTTCTTTTATAGTTGTCGTTTGAAATTTTTTTTATACGATATGCTTTTTATATGCTTTTTTATCGATAGATTTAGTGGAAGAACTCTCTCCTAGACCCTGTACACAGACCTCTAGACCGAATGGAAATCTCCGGTAATTGGTCCAAACTCAAGCTGTCAGACTTTTTCAATATTATATAACGATAGAGACCATTATCTCGTCATTTACTTAAACTGTGTTTACTTTAAATCTTCAAATGATCACTCTCTGCGCACTATCGTCGCACTCGCAGCAGATAATCTCATCGATAATCTCGACTGAATATTCCAATTATACTCGCACAGAGTCGACACTCTCGCGCCACGATAATGCAATCCACGTGTAATTAGGAAGATCCGCAAATCCATCATCTGCTATGAGGATCGAGGGGCTATTTGCAGTTTGCGGTGCGCTAACAATAACTTTCGGGCCGAGCAATCGGCCCGAGAGGTGCATACGATTTCGTAAATTAGCGAAACAAAGATGATCGAGACTAACGATAGGAAGAGAGAAAGAGATAGGGGAGAGAGAAAAGCGTTTATTACTAGGTCCTATAGGACAAACCCTCGAAGGACTCGGACAAGAGAGAATGAACGGCGTCGCAAGCGGGGGAGGAGAGAGAGAGAGAGAGAGAGAGACAGGGGCCCTTGTAATCGGGTTGTCAAAACGGGCTCCGTGCGCCTCGTCGAAACTCAGGGTGAAGAGACCCCCATGGTGCTGGTGCTGGTTTCCTACTGCATAGCTGAGGGTTGAAATCGATACCGTTTCCAGGGTAACCAGTACGGCTACGGTGCCCGACACACGGGCGAAGGCACACGGGCCAAGGCTACCTACTCATGCATTTTCATGTGCCCGCCGAAAAAGGCCAAAGACAAGAGCGTTGTTGGCTCGCTTGATGTCGGTCCGTTCGCTCGCGCGAGCGGGTGCGAGTCGCGCGATCGAGTGACGAGGAATTCTCTGATCCTGGCGAAAATTTCAAAAGAATTCAATTTTCCAGAAGCACGCTCTTCTCCCTTCATCCGAACTTTTTTTGCTCCAAAGCAAAAAGTATAATATGATATATGTACATTTATTAATTTAATTTTTAATATTATAATCACGTTCTTTTCTCTCTCACGGATTTGTCTTATTCTCTTTCATATTGCGGGGTCGCGGAGACCGAGAATTATAGTAAAGTGCGGTAAAATAAAAATCGCTTTCTTTTCAGCCAGATTGTTTTTTCGCTTGAACTCGTTTCGCGATTCGCGGTGAATTTTTGGGCCAAATATTGGAGTCTGTATAACTTCGGGTGTTTGGATTTATTTTTTCGATTATGTAGAGGTGAAAAAAAAATCTACCGCATAGGTCCATCACGTTTTCATTGCCAGGGCTAAAACGAGAGCTTTTTTCGTGCGCTGTTTGAACTCACCTTCACTTGACTTTTATGTCTAATTCTAGACCTATATGTAATTTTTTATTAGGCATATTTCGTTCTTGCTTTTGGATTTGTGTTCTCTTGCTTATGATAGAAATACGTTAGTAAATTTGCGTGTGCCTTAATATCAAATTACATCGTATTTAGAAGATATTAATTTACACATTACATTACTCATTATTATACGCGGTGAAGAAACAAAAGAGAAATATAGCCGCAAAAGCTCATCTCGTAAAAGATTAAGATTTAATTCTAAATTTAACAATATATATTTATAATATATTATAGCATATATGTATATTTACGTTATTTATTTTCTCATCTTTTCTCTTTATGAATGTTTGTTAATCATTACTGGGGAAAGAAATGTATTATTCTGTTTTCTCTTTATCTTTTCAATCTAGTTAATGATACCTAAATTAAATTAACAAATACGATTTTAGTTGCGTAATTAAAATGAGCACGATATTGGGCAGATAATGAATAACAAAAGGAACAAGCAACAATATTTCTTTACGTCGTTCGCGATGGGGTAATCGTTATCTAGGCCGGGTCCGGATGGCACCTGCCCCATTTGTCCGTGTTGGAAGATACCGCGGATTGTTCGCTGCATTTTATCGCAAGGACGGATGTTATCACTGAAAAATGGCCGCGTTGTTGCGAGAGGAGAACCGACCACCCGGTTCGGAACTTGATGCGTTACTTTGCGCGGCGGCGGCACCCTTTCTG
Organism: Leptothorax acervorum; assembly: GCA_035220615.1. Taxonomy (NCBI): domain Eukaryota; kingdom Metazoa; phylum Arthropoda; class Insecta; order Hymenoptera; family Formicidae; genus Leptothorax; species Leptothorax acervorum. The sequence continues at coordinate 58,790 of JASTWQ010001260.1, read as the reverse complement.
CTCTCATTTCGCTACCTTTCTCGCTTTCATCACGAAGTGCGGCCCCTTAAAGAAACCGCAATTTCGAAACACCGCGGTCTTTGAAGACCCGCGGCCGTCTTCACGACTCGATAATTATCGTCGAAGGATCAAGGAACAGTATTAGAGCACATCCTCTCTCTTTCGCTTTCTTCTTCTCTATCATACTTTCCATCAGCGTGAGATAACACATGCGAAAGAGAGAGAGAGATAGAGAGAAAGAGAGAAAGGAAGAGAAAAAAAAGCAGAAAAAAAACCGGTGCCACAATTCACGAGCTCGTAATTGATTCTGAAACGCGCGGGATGCCCGCGGCCGCGTTAACGTATTATTTCAGCGCCGCGTATCACGACGCAGCTCGGCGAGTGTGATACGTCGAATGGCAAAATTACTATTTCGACGCGCGGAGCCAATTACCGTAACTAACGATGTGTTGTAACGATTGCATGTAGTTACGCGCGCGAGGGGATCGATTACAAACATGATTTTTTTTTTTCGGTGTTACGACCACTGTAAACAACGTTATGTTTATTTAACCGCGTTTTGCAAAAAATTTAGAAGATAGGTCGCGGTCGAGCAATCGTCAGTCGCTTCTCGCACAAATGTGGTCATTTAATTAATGGCCGTACGCGTAATCGCACGGGGAATATAAAAACCATATATAAAATGAATAATACAAAGGGAGATATAGAAAAAAAGCTGTAAAATGCGTTAAAAATTTAGACTTTAAATCCAAGCTCTGGATTATCTGTACATGCATTTTTCGTATGCGGACATGTATATTTCGGTCCGAACGTCATTTTTAACTTGTAAAGCAAGTTGTAAAAAAAAAATCCGGGTTTACATTAATTAAAAAAATTATTCTTCGGCGAAATGCACTTTTAGTTAACGCTCAAAGCTGACCGACGTGGCCGAAATGCTAAATTATATTTTAATATAAATTAGCGGAAAGAGAGCGAGCGCCGCGATTGTAATTCGCCATTTCCGAGCGCTGCTTCGCGATTTGTGTTTCATTGCAGCCGAGATATCTGGATAAAATAATTCTAATTAGCGATACGCTGTCGCTCTTTTTGGATTACTGTACAGAACTATTGTACAAACATTGGATTGTTGTTTTACAATAGAACGCATCGTAGAACATTTGATAATCGCATTTGATAACCGCGGAGTAAGGTCAAAGTTCCCGTCAAAATTTGTAATCCGGCCGCGTTCTCTTTCCTATCTCTCCACGGAATCAAACATTTCGGTAACTAAGCCGCGAGGTCGTATTTTACAAACATAAAATCTGGAAGAACCAAACGTTTTAATCAATTCTGACCTCTCTCGTGGCTTAATTCGCTGAAGCTCCCCCTGGTAATCGTTTTAACTCGGAAACCGTTAACGCGCAGCATTTTTGCGAAGAGAAAAATCCCTTCATCCCCCGTGTGTACGGGAGGGGAAAAGTCCGTTAAGGCAGCTAGTTGATAGCAAACGCGAATGGCGTACAAAAAGCGTGAATTTAAGGAGATGTGACGGGAATCAAGGACTTTTCGCCATCGTCGGGGAGGGAACGACTCCGCCGACGCGACGGTCGTGTCGAACAAAACAATTTTCCTCCCTCTAAAGGCGAATCCTGCGAATCCTCGCAGTCGCGCACACGTGATCCCGGGGTCTCGAGGAATATTTGCACGGTTGCCGCCTCGTCGCTCTTACACCCCCCTCGAGTGGTGCTCCACAGAGCGGTAACATGATTTCTTTGTTACCTTATTGCCGTCGCGATAGCGACAGCCGGGAGTTCGTGTCTACAGGTTGTTGATTTTGCCATGGATGCAGACATTTCAACTTCTGCTCCGCTGCACCCCCTCCTCCCAACCCCATCCTCCACGCGTCCTGTCTTCCTCCTTCGTCGTCGTCCACCTCCGCTTCCGTTCCATTCTCTTCTCCTCCTTTTTCTTCATGCTTTTCTACCTTGTCGTCGTAGGTATCCTTCGCCGAATCGCCTCGATTTCTTGCCCAGGTATATGGAAGATCAATTTACTGCAGCGAACTCTCACTTCTTCATCGGGCTGCTAGTGGCCGTCGGTTGATTCTCTCAGACTTTCCTCCGGCATAAAGGACGGAGAGCCTCTTTAATTGGCAAAAGGAGTCACATTTCGCATTTTTACGACCGGGTCGGGTCTCGGCGCGCGCGCTCGTTTCTTTGAATTACACGGGAATCACGAAGTTTCGCTTTCTTTGTCGAGGTGCAAATGAATTGTGCAGCGTTAATCAAGATAGGTAAAACCACGTTTTATTTTTTTAAAAGCAATTAGTATCATGTAGGTATTTTTGTAATAAAGTCCTACGATTAATCGCGAGGGAGTTCTTTTATTTAGCAAAATTAAAATTCCAGAAGTGAGTTCAAATAGTGCGTGTAATTTGTTTATAGCGAAATGCATATATGAATACCGGGGTTATTAAAATGTTTCTAGACGCAATAGCCACTTCGTTGAATATTCTGTCAAACAAATGCTTTTATTAATTCCCGTAAAGTTTGAAAAGTGGCGTGGCGCAGGCAACAATGTTATTCCGGGAACCGCTTCAATTACGCAGGCAACAAAGTTTGTAATAATTCTATTCGAAAATATTTCGCCGGCATGTGCAGAGTCCTGCGAATTCAGAGATTTCTGTAATTCTGACAATAGCGTTTGCGGTCTCTTACATCTCCGTAATTTGCGATCGCAAATAAACTCATTAAACGCACGCGTCATCGCGCTACTTGAAACCGTCGAATAATTTAACGATAAACGATACGCATCAGTAATGAGTGCCCCAAAGTCCAAATAAATCAAAGATATTGACGTACGAACCGGGAAATTGTATATTAAAATTTACGTTTAATCCCGCACGAGCGGATTTAACGCCAATTGCCAATATAAATTTTCAATGTTTTCGCAATATTACGGTAAAAAAATATAAAATTGTGCACAGAAGTATAAATGTGGAAAAATAATTGTATCGGAATAAAGGAGAGAAAGATGGGAGATTAAAGAATAAAATTGTATAATTAATACTTATATTATACAAAATTCCCTTTATCCCTATATATCCTCTCGCGGAATCGAATTCTTCAATTAAGGACACCGACGTTTATTAGAGTTTTATTGAAAAACGATAACAAGTTGATGCAATTAAGTATCATCTGATTGCTCAAAATATATACAGAACTACATTAAACTACGTTACATTATTGACATCTTTATCATGCAAGAGCTTTTCAACAATTAAAATAGTATCTACATTTATTTATTTGTTTATTTATTCTCTCTTCTTTGTTATCTTTTACGAGTATATGTTTTTCTAAAGGTTCCATTTCGGAATATGAACAGATGCATTTTCTCGCCAAGATTAAGCGAATCGAACGAGCCGGGCGATTATCTTTGCCAAATGAGAAAAGAAAGAATCGAAATTAGGTGTGCATTTGTCACGAAGCGTGTTCATTTAACCGCTACCGCCGGGCGTGCCGGGTCCCCCGGTTAGGCACCAACCGAGCTAATTGAAATCCTCGCGGCGCGGTCCGCGCGTTAATTGCCTAATCGAATCGCGAAAGTCGCGCGGCACCGCAACGGAGCGCGCCGTTTGAACCCGCGGCGTTCCCGCCACATTATCGACTGGCCGCGGCGCGCATGTGAACGCGCCGGCCGCGCTGTGATTGGCCGGCGGGGGCTGGCGGACGGCGGCGCGGCGGCGCGGCGGCGTACCGGCCGACGCGCGCCGCCATCTTGCTTTCACGGCGAGCGAGCGAGCGACCCACCCAGGCGGCGGTGGGCAGCAGTAGTACGCTGCGCTCTCGGTGGTATATCACGACTCGGTTGTATCGCGCGCGTCGTGCATATCGAAAACCGCGTATTATCGGACCACGTAATATTACGGACCGAGTATCCCGTTTCGCTCGGGCGCATACGACGAGTTTTACGACGCACCGCGCGCTCCCCGCGTCCGCGGCAAGAGGAGGTAAGGGACGGCGCGAGGAGGATCCTGTCGCGAGGAGTTCGCGAAGAGTATATCCTCGGAGCGGACACACTCTCCCGACGAAGAACCGTGGGATCGTAGGTGGGAGCCCGAGAGTGAGAAGAGGAAGAAGAGGATGAAGGGGATGCTGGCGCTGGCCGCACTGCTCGGCGTCCTGTCGGTCTGCCGGGTGCAGGTAAGAATCCCCGGTTTTGTTCCTCGAATTGCCTCTCGCGCGCATCTCGCTCTCTCCCTCTCTCATTTTTTTTTTTTTCTATCGTTCTACTCGTACGTTTTTTTTTGTCACCGGCACGAGCACGGTGGAGAGTACCTGGGAGTCGGAACGAACGGATCGCGGCGAGCGAGAAAGCTCTCGCTCGCACGCTCAACGCTTACGCGACGCTTTCACCCTTGAGCCAGGGAAATGTCAGGCGCAGCATAGGCGCCTCTGACCGCCGGATCGATGTAGTGCCGCCGCGAAACTCCGCTTTTTCCTTTATTCGCTCCGAAATCCAACGTGCCGATATATATACTCCGGCGCTGCCGCGATTCCGGGCCCGGTGCCAATGGCGGCTGTCAAACGGCCCGATCAATGACCGGTGGTGCCGATCGCCTTCGCCTTCCACCTGCCTTTAATCCCGCGGGCCCCGTTTTCGGGAAAGTATGAAGCACGAAAGTCTTGATCGCGCTGGAGTAAAACGCATCAACTCTCCCTCACGCTATCTTCTTACTATCTAACTGTATCGGAGAAGGCTTGAGGAAGGCATAAAGAAATCGACGGTATTTTATTATTAATTTACTTAATATTTTAGTACATTCTGCGAAGTATAGTTTTTGCGAATATCACAAAATATTTTATTTTTTTAAGAATGACATCAGAAATAATCGATTTTATCGACGAGAGCGTGACTCCGTATCAATATCAAATCAGCAGTAGCGAGAAAAAGCTAACGTGAGATCGCCGAGAAGAAGACTGCAATTGCAGTCGACGAGCAATTATTTATAGCGACTTTTGTAACGTTGAAAGCGCGATGTAAAATACGGGGCTACGCGACTTCACGTCCGCAGTTTGATCACAAGTCGCTTATTTCTCTGTCCACCGCCACCGTCGACCGTCCAGTATCGCCTCGTAGGTTCTTGAAACGGGGTTCCGATGGCGCAAAGAGGTACACGCGCGACGCTCGCTCGACGTTCATCGTCCATGGAAATTTTAACACGCCCGCGTCTCCTCGCGCGCGCGCGCGCACGTGTGTATTCAGTGTGGGTGGTGAGAGGCCGTGGGCCGTGTAAAGAAGCGACTCGTAGCAGTCCTCGATACCGATCGATTTGACTCTCTCCGTGTTGCACGTCTCTTTTTTTATCATTATTTCAGAGCGATTTATTCGTGGCTGGAAGCAACGAGCTTCTATTACGAATACAAAAACGCGTTTTACGTCGTATATATGTTTTCTGTAGCAATATTGCGCTCCGCGAAAATCCGCGTATCATCGCGAGAGAGCGAGCAAAAGAGAGAGAGAGAGAGAAAGAGAGGAGAGAGACGCGGTAAATGTCAGATCTCGTAGAAGAAGCATGCTTTATTTTCTTCTTGTTGTATATTTGGCTTGTTACGTAAAAACGCGCTGCAGAAATGAACTAATTGGCGCTTCTTTCGCTGGGAATGCAGTTAAAAGCTGCAAAGAGGATATTTGTAAATTTGTAATCTGAATTAGCCTCACAATTTTTTTGTCGCAACCGTGTATTTTTCTTTCGCGTTCCGCGCGCCGCGCCGCGCCGGTCTCGTTTCCGAAAATTGAGAGAGATTCAATTCACATCCCGGTGCGAGATCCGTTCGTTTCTTTCCGATCTGCCAATCCCCCTCCCCGATACAATCGTCCAGACTCCTAGCGCAACAACACGTGAAACTGCACATCTCTATTAATATCGCCCCATTACCCCCGGCAATAATTAACAGTGCTGCGTGTAACAATAATGTAGTTTTGAAAGGCGGCCACTTCGGTGTAGCGCGCGATAAAACATCCTATAAACGGCAATATAACAAACAGTTTGCGCATCGCGACTGTATCGTCGTCCCACCCAATCGATCCCTTATAATTCGAAAATGATCTGCACCCACGGGACGCGGTCGTCGACCATTAACGCCGGCCGGGGTCGCGCGGGGTGGATGCGTTAATTGCGCATCTAGCATAATGAAACCGCGATTCGAAACGCCTAGGAAGTGTTTTTAACTATATACGCGCACAACATTTGTCGCGCCGCGGCCGCGTGCAACCGGACTTTTAATACCGGCGACCACCGCGCATGATTAACCGAACTTGACAAAAATTTAGAGTTCGCTACGCGTAATTTCGCGCTACGCGAAAGTCATACTGGTGACATTAACGCAAATTCACGTAACGTTCGTTGCACCGTATAAAATTAACGGGAACGGTATTAATCATATTCTCATGGAAGTTTGGGGTTTTGTCGCGCGATATATAGAATTCAGTGTGGGCGTTGCAATAACGGTGATAATATAATATAATAATAGTTAATGAATTAACTATTATTAATGATATTGCCGCGTGAATTTTTAATTACGCATTGACGAGCCGTTACCGTGTATTAATTTAATGCGAGATTTCCGATAGCGATACACAAATAACACTTAACTAAGGTCCGTGAAAATTTAGGCTCTGCGCGCGCGCTGCACCATAAATTAACGTAGGCGTTTCGAAAGCTGGAAATTAATTCGCGCTCACGGAAATTTGGGGTTTGTCACGTCATATATATATAACTCGTACCCTCGAACGTGGGTATTCTGATGACGGCATTAGCGATATTAACTCATGAAAATTTAGGGTCGTGGCTTTGTCATGCGAGGCGTATCTTCCGCGTGCAATAAATCCGCTCGCGTACGCGCAGTTCGACATACTTATCGACTTCCTTTATTTAATAACGAGTAAAACGCTCTCTCGGTTTTATTATTCCAGCTGTGCGTATAGTGTGATCGTTAATTTTTCCCGATATACTCCAACGCTGCGTCGCCATTTAAATCTGCTCCGGCCATTTAAAAGCGTCATTTAAATCAGTCACGAGGCAAAAGTGATCGTCATCGCATTAATATCTCGTTTATGCCTGGGAGGTGTCACGCCCGTTTCACGCACGCGGCCATGCGTGCATGCAACTTGTTATATCGACGCATATGCCGTATCGCCGTAAACAGGCCTTTTGTTGAACAAAAACGAACGCGTTTAAAAGCATTCGATATAGTAGATGCGTGATGATTTTGAATCGCTTTCGGGAACATCCGCTATTTGATATTCCTTATTTCCGCACCGATCGTTACATAATTCTTTATATATAGATGCATGATTATAATCTTTTAAAAGTTGTGGACAATTGTCGTAGAGTCCTCTTATATTAAATTATCAGTATTTGTTTGCGGCTAATTTAGGTTGTCTCATTTTATTACGCAGAATATCCAAAACTCACCGGAGTTATTTGAACGACGCAATTTTTAATTAAGGTAGAATAAATATTTTCTTAGTGAAAATGTCCTAAAAGTTTTAAAATTTTTAATTCTTCGTGTTTGATATGCGCTTTCTTGAAAGAGAATAAATATTATTTTAAGCTAGATACACGCGGCGATGAAAAATTTTGTGCAACGCCAAGTTATTAGCCTGGATTATGGGCGGGAATTATGCTGCAGTTCGTTCTAGTGTAGGTATGTGTATGTGTATGTGTGTGCCGAATGACTTATGTCATGTCATGTAAAAGAGGTTTACATGACATTAAGGAAGTGCATAACAGAGGATGAACAGCGGTGTGTCGCAATGTGATTAGCATTTTAGTATCACCTTCTAGTAATTTCGGAGTAACCGTGCGAAAGAAAAAAGATTAATTTAATTTTGTATTACAAAAGTGGCACTTCATAAGATGGAGATTATAAAGGATGATATTAATTTTGTTTTATTCCTTGCGCAACGCGATTTTGTTATTATTTACTGATTATTAAGCAGCATAAATTATTACTGAAACAATTTTGGTGACGTTTTTTCAATTAAAATACTTTGATGGTACATATAGTATAATTTCATATAATTAACACAAATTGGTATTTATAATCTGGAATTTTCATTAAATTTTATGATTTTTCCGATTTTGTAATTTGTATTATTGTGTGACACAGAAATTTCGCGAATTATTAAATTATCGCATACCAACTATTGTATCATATCACGTAATTTTTCCTTTCGCCGGTCGATATCGTTATTGTATAATTTACCCTTATTACGTTTATATTTTGTTATTTGTGTGATATAATCTACTTTTTCGAACTGATTTCCTCTGCGCGCACAAATTAATGCGATATCCAATTTGCACAGTATTAATAGCGTAACATAACACAGCGCGTGCAAAAGCGTCGCAGCGATTAGTTTATATAATTCCATGCCAGGATTCAATTTAATATTGCACTTGGATTCATTCATACTAAATCTATTCTCGTAACGTTTAGCGTTTAATTGCATGTGTAACTCTACCCTGCAAAGCTGCGCTGTGTCAAAAGAGGAGTGTCAGAAGCGCCATCCCTTTGACTCGAATTACAGAAATAGTAAAACATCAGATTACTCTCAAGATGATTATTTATTTGCATGAAAACGAGGATGCACAGAATACCGCGGAACTACTCTTTATAGATATGAAATGCAAACATGGCAAAGAGGATTCTAAAAAATATATATTGATAAAAGACAGTGCAAAATAATCTCGAATACGCGGATTACGATATAAAATGCGTGTATATTTAAACTTAAAAGAAAAAAGCTTGACTTAGCATGTAAAATAGCGTATAAAATATAAGTTTTAAAACCATGTATAGCTGATATAGGTACATATAAATATGTGAGTACGATATTTAAATTCTTATCTCCGGAGTTATTTTGCGACGAGGTAACTTTATGAGACACATTCCTTTTTGTTTGATTATTTCAAGACTGTTTTTATCGATTATTCTCAAATACCAATCGGAAAATTGCCGATATTAATATAATTATTAGCTATATAAAAATAGTTATATAACTGATGCGTTATGCGATTAAAGTAAGTAAAGATATATCACAAAATTGCCTCGATTTGCGGCACGTATATTTGAGGTACTGATGGTACAAACGGTACAAACAGTCCGTTCCACGGAAAAATCAATCTCTCAAAAACGAAAACAACTAGATAATAGTGTGCAGCAGTCCGTATTTCAGTTTCTCCGCACTTTGCAGCGAGAGTAAACCAAAGCAAGTCGTTCGCTTTTCTTAGAATCAACTCAACGAAACAATCTCATTCAGCAGAATAATTAAACGCGAGTTTGTTGCTCGACAGTTATATTAAATAAAATTACGCGTGTATGAACGTCATGGTTTCCTGGGGACTCGGTATATAATAATGACAGCTACGTTCGCCGCAATTAATTATTTTCAGAGGAAGCAATTTTGATTGAGGTTGCCGTATTGACATCTGGGCCCACAAGCTGTAATACAAAGCAATAAAATATTAATGTTAATATTTAAAAAAAAACTAACAAATTAAAAATAGAGGACTTGAAATAATGTCAAAAAACCTTGGCTGCTAAATGCCACAAACAAAAATTTAGAGAGAGAGAGAGAGAGAGAGAGAAAAATGAACTTTTTGAATTATATTTTATCTACTTAGGAGAAGACAAAAAAGCATTTCTCTCCCTTTTTACATCGCATAAGTACTTTTACAAACGTTAGATTTTTAGTACTGCGAGTTTTATATATACACAGCTTTTTCAAGGAAAAATAATTTCCTGCGAATGTCAATCACCGTCTTTTTTTATTTCAAGTGGAATTAACATATAAATGATGACTAGCGCGTGGAATTAAGGGAAAACCGGCAAGGGTAGAATTTGCCGAAAAAATATTCGCGAGCATGTGCTTTTCAAAGCGACCGCTTTTGACAGCTTTTCGCTTGCACGCTGTACAACGCAGGATAGGCACAAAAAAAACAAAACAATGCGAACTGAACTGCGGGGAAAAAAATTCTCGTAAATCGTAAATACAACTAAACGCGTGCTTTCTATCGACAAGCGGAAACGAGATGTGAGATGTAAACGTACGGATGATGAATTTTGTATACACGAAAAATATGCGTTTAATCTGTCTACAATGCTACGTCGCGTGACAGATAAAGTACGTACGCATGTAGCACTCGTGGCGTCGATCATGGATCGGGTCTTCTCGCTTCCAGTTATTCCCAGTTTCAGAAGGGAACTGTCAGGTTCATTTTCATTTTTAATTTTCATCGTGAATATATGACATAAAAAGTCAATATTTTCATAGTATAAAAAGCGAATCTTTCTCCATATCTCCATAAGAGAAATAACGGGACGCGACGGTCAGTTTTTACGCGATTTTTAATTATTCATGCAGATTTGGATATTTCTTTTTATTGAATGCGTATAATGATATCGTTTTTTTAAAATATGTTTTTTAATTAATGCTCTGGAGAAGAGCCGCAAGTGCACGAAACATTAAAAAAAGTTACGCAATTCTACGTAGATAAGGAGTCGTGATATTTTCTATATGTAATATATTTATGTATATAAAAGAGGAGAAGTCCGGGGTTATACAGAGTCAAACTTTATCAAGCCACTTAACCTGTTCCCATGTAATTTTTCTACTCTCAGCTGAAGGAATGAGATACTACTCACGCCTCGCATTCGCGTGATTCATTCTACACACGTATATAATTTATTTCGGCTCGGTATGCTTTCTGCGCGCGGCGCATAATTTATTCCGACATACAATTTCATCCCGAAGCTGGAAATTAAATACCGTCGGCGAGCGAAAGCTTTAATTCCGGGGAGATGTTTTTTTCATTGCCGCGAACTTGCGGAACATCGAACGCGAAAAATCGACGACCCCCCGCGGTTACGAAAGTAATGAAGCACCGGACAAGGGGAATCGGCGTTGATTGCACCGTAATTTATTCATCGGCGCAGTGATTGCAGCGCTCGCGATTTATTAATTATTTTGCGATGCCACACGCGCGCCACGCGCATTACGTGATTTGTACTATCGCACATGCTCTCGTTAATTGTGCGCGAATCTAATGACAACTAACTCACATCACGTGGCGCGACGACGCGGACGCGACGAGTCTCCCGAAACCGGACGAAAAATAAGCTGTATCCGCGCGATCGCTCGACCGGTGAAAGCAGAGTGAAAACCATAATTGCTTAGTCCATAGCAATCTATTCCGAGATCCAATATCCGCAACCTAAATCGTCGTCATGATATATCTGAAAGTAGATCCGCCGAAAAATCTAGAGCGCATGATTACGTGAATACTGCGGAATTCGAGCGTATCACGGAGAGAATTTTCTCTTAAAATTTACCTTGAAAATCATGGTAATCGTGGGACAACATGGTAGGCGAAGATTTTTATGCAATTTTCTCTGATTAATATCTACTACAATAAAATATAAAATATATTTGATTAATTTTACTATGTACATTGTACATAGTAATAAAAATATTAATATCTACTACAATAAAATATAAAATATGTTTAATTAATTTTACTATGTACATAGTAAAATTAATCAAATATATTTTATATTTTATTGTAGTAGATATTAATATTTTATATTTTATTATAGTAGATATTAATACTTTTATTGTGGTAGATATTAATCAGAGAAAATTGCATAAGAATCTTCGCCTACCATGTTGTCCCACGATTACGATGATTTTTAGGGCAAATTTTAAGAAAAAATTCTCTCCGTGTAATGATTGAAGAATAGAGCAAAATACAGCCACGAATAAATATATACGTATTCTCTTCTAATAACCTGTGATAAGTCAAGCTGGAAATTGTATAGGCAGAGAAGATAATTAATACATAGTTAAATTTCGATAACGAAGATTAACAAAAGGCAAGTAAAATTATACTGTTAGTAAAATTCCTTTAAATTTGATATCAAAAGTTAACGATATGAATAAACTATAATTTACTTTAGAAATTTAAAATCTTACGCTAAAGTTTTGAAGAGAAACTTTTAGAAATATAATAGATTACAAAAACAATGTCTCGTTAAAATTTATGAGAATGGCCGCCGGCCTGTGTATCAGCATTCGATTAATAAATATGTGCTTGTCGTGCGCTCGATCTTTTTATTGCGACTGTTCCTGCGGTCTATACGGTACGGAGCGGGATATACGGTTTCACCATCTGCCATCGACGATTTAAATTTCAAAGCTTCGTCCGTATACTGCCCCACATTATTCGTGCCGGCGCGGGCGCGAGAAAGCACGGAACTACCTCGCAATCGCGGGACGTAATCCGCGACGCAAACGTTCACGGACCTTCGCACATCCATAGGTGTAGCGATGTAATTTCTGCGCGTTACAGCCAAAGGGAGACCACCAAAGGGAGACGGTAAATCCGCGTTAAGCGTGCCGCAACGAGTTCTTGAAATCAGCTGAAATAGCTTTTAATACATTTTCTTTGACCGAACCTCTTGCGCGTGCAACCGTGATTAATCGGGATTATGGAGGGGTAAAAAAAACATATCTCGCGGTCAGAAGGAATTATTTATGGAATCGCTATGAGCGACGCTAAATGAAAGATCTCGCTTTTATAACGCTTTCTAAAAGCCGCGAAGCATCTGCAGGTCGAACGCGAAATTGACGTCGCACGGATATTTACGAGGGGAGAGATTTACCTGCAGATAAGATTTCCTCCGTTAATTCCGACATTTCTTTAGGGCGAATCTAACATATCTCTGGAAACGTTTGTGCGATAGTATCACTAACAAGAAATAGATTGCGGTAACTTTTCCAGATGTGTATGCACATGGAAAATTTACGAACATGCATTCTTTACGTTATACTTTGTCGAGAAATTGGAAAATATTATATAATATAAACCTCATCACATCGCTGGAAAATATTTTCACAACAAATTTTTCATCAAGCGTATTGTCAATGCTAAAATAAATACGTTACATTTGATTTTTCTCAAAAATTCCACATAGATCAACTTTAAATTAAACTGAATCTATAACATTTCGAAGATAAACAGAATCAAAAAGTTGGCCTTCGAAACGGAAATAAAGTCGCCGTCAGGAATCGTCATGATACCGAAAAGAAAACTTCCGAGAGCGCAAGAAGACTGCGTTTTCGAAGTTTACAGGAGATGTGACTCGTAAATGCGGAAGATGCAAAGATACATGGAAGTATACAGCGAAAGGATGACGTACAGAGACGTAACTTCATTCGGCGATGATAAATACGATTGGATCACGGCTGATCTGCGATATCCGTCGCGTAACTTGGTTGAAATTTCTAAAAGGACGGAGATACTTGCAACTGATGATGCCGGCGTGCGTGCATTTAAGTAGATTTCAAGGTTCATCCACGCGCGCCGCGTAATGCGTCGACGGGCGTGCATAGTCGTTATCTGCTCGACGAAGTTTGCTTAATCCCCTTAACGTCTCTCGTCCGGAGAGACCGTCGTCCTGTCGGCTTAAAGTACCTGCAGTCGCGCAGCACAGGTTGCAACTCGTTGCGCAGCTCGGCTAACTGTCGTCGGCTAATTCTTTAAGGCCATTAACGAAGCTGCGCTAATAAATCGCAGGAACGGCCGCGCCGCTCCGGTCGGTGAGCCAATTCTGTAAGTAGAAACGACGTCGTATCATTTATTTAAAAGAGCCGAATCGATATTCCCACCCTGAGGGACGTGCATGGATTGATCAAACCCTGAGACGTGGAAGCCAATTTGGTCCTTTCATTTGTCGCGAAGCGTGAAGCCTCGACGATTCTCGGAAAAGATCGGCAGCGAAGCGAACAAAATAAATTTGACATTTTTTTTATTCTCGTTCATGTACTTTTATGTTTACGTTAACTTCTTTTTACATATTCTAATTTCGCCTTACTTTACCTCTTAAATAACTATTTCTTAATTTATCGATGTTTTTGAGCTCATGAGTCTTATTAAACCGTATTAAAAAAGTCGATAATTTGACTCTCTCACGTTGAGAGTCATCAACTTTAACTTGTCGATCGTTTCAGATTGCTCTAATTGTACTCCATTTTATCTCCTGGCGCGTATTTAAAAACTAACAGCGTGTTTGAATAATTTTCTATTTTTCTCTTCCGATTTAGTTTTGTATTAAAACAGACCAGACATACGAATTCGCCTTCGATCGAACTCGACAGACATAGACTGGTCCATAATTTTATATCTATTGTAAGATTTGAATGATTAAACATTAATTTTTATAAAAAAATAGAACGAACGTGCGATAAAACTTAGATGACATTTAAATCCAATATCCCCAATTGCCACTTTGACTTTAATTATAGTTTAATTTTATTTGAATAATTTACGTTATCACGTCATTATTCTTTCAATCTGATTTTGTTCGAAAATGAAAAGTGCTGGAGTATGGTAATTTCGTTAAACGGCACGAAGAGTACGTAATTTATTCATGAAACTAAATACACCACGCTGTTGTAATTACTTTCACCTCCTTTCTACTCCGTGTGCTTTCTGTATACTTCTCCCTCTAACTTCTTTATATATACGCCTACTTTCTACCTTCGGTATTACCGTTCCTGCACTATCTTTCTTCTTACTGTTTTCTGTATCTCTTTTTCTCCTTTGTTACCATCACCTCTCTATTTACCGATTTTTTTTTTCTTCCTTTTTGCAAGAAACCGCCTTTATGGCTTCCGCTTTGTACATTTTCTTGTTTCTCTCTTTTTCTTTCAACACCTTTCTACTTTTGGTGCTTGCTCCGAAAGTCTGTCGCATACTCGCATGTAATTTTGTTGCGTGCGTCAGAAGCTTGTTTTAAGTCCTTCTCTGTTATGCGGTCAGATTCGCCGTAAAAGCATTAAACAAATCCTCTTAAATACGGTATCTTACATAAAACGCATAAGCAGCTGTTCACGATGTCGTGACCATTGTTCGCCGGAGGAACACTTTAATGTGAGCCATTCACCGAACGTAAATCGCGCACGTTAATGCCGCCACTATACTAACGTCGTAAAAAATAGCGCCATTGTCTGCGTCGCGAGCGTCGCGCAACAAAGCTTTGGTTTTAAATAACCGATTAGCGGATTTACAGCTGAAGATTATACTTACAGCTATACATATAGCGTGATGTTTCGTGAGGATTTTTTTTCTTGCGCGCGCGTATGCTTGAAAGTTGGAAACGTTTCCCAGGATTTCGTCGCGGCATTCCTCTCTTTTCGCCTTTTCCGTTAAAGGTCGAACGAGAAAGAAAATTGCGAACTTCCTTCCGGCATGGCATGGGCATGCCAGTTCTGCATGCCGCAGGTTCAAAGTCGCAAAAGAAGAACGAAACTGACAAGGTGACACGCGATTGTCTTCCTTTTTCGCGCCGCATTATTACGCCACGAAGACAATGTCGACTATAATTACCGCATACCACGCCGTTGGGAGTCACGTAAGACGTTACCATTCCAACATGGATATGGCGAATTGTCTCCGAGAGAAAGATGTCATCGGGTATTTAAAATCAAGAATGCATTTTCGTCTTGATACGACACTCGGCTTGGAAGTTTTGAAGCACTTGCATTATGTGAAATCTTCAGAGTTACTGTAGATATCGAATTATTACATTAATATTAGTGCTAGCATCAGTCTAATTGTAATACTATTATGTTTCTAGCTATTGTTATGAAAAATATATTATATGATTTCCAATAATATTTCTGACAATGAGCGCAAAGCGAATCGACTCACGATAGTAACCTCTCCCAGGAAATGTCCAGCCCTGTTTTTCAATTATTTGCAGTCAGTGCTGCGGCCAACAACAGTTATAGTTTCTCTCAACGCACGAAACGTGCATACTATATTTGCTGTGATCGATGAATAACTAGAGCAAAACAAAGCACGCCACGACAGAGAGATTACGATCGACTACGTTTCCGTAGTTTGTCGATATATACTTAAGTAGCATGTGTGCAATCTTTACATTATACGTATGTTTCGAAGTAACTACAAGAAATTTCGCATGCATCAAACTTACATACATCGAATAACTAAAAATGAGGTGATTTACAGAAAAGTTATTATTGGAAATCAATCTTAAAAAAAAAAAAAAAAAATAGGCGCGTAATAAAAAGTTCTCTATTCTTTCGGTCGTGCGTTCTTTCGCTTGTGCATTACTAACGTAATAACGAGTACCTAACTATAATCCAAAGAGCTAGTACTATAATCCAAAGATTCCAAAGATCAGAAGTTAGCAGGTACACGGCCTATTCGCGCAACGTAAAAGTGCAGCGGAGGCGTGGTTCGCACGCAGTTACAACACACATCAGATCTGTGTCACGATATCTTCTAACTCGCATCTTTCTCGGCACATTGGTCGTCTTGGTTCTTCGAACAGGATCGTCGCCAACTCTTATAACCGTTCATTACGTCATGGAGAAAACGCGCGCGCGACAACGCCTGTTAACACGTCATGGGGATATCATCGATGATCGGAACACCCACGCCTTTTAACTTCGTCAGCATGCAGCGCCGTGTAAACGTGGACGCGGAGTAATAATAGTATCATTGATCACTTCAGAGATGCATAAATTGTATTAAGGCCCTTGCACAATGCCAGGCAACAGGCAATAGGAACAGGAAATAACCAAAAATTCGTCAATACAAACCTAAAATATTCGAACGATATGATTGGTTGGCAACAGGCAATAGGCACAGAATTTCCAACGTGAGTGGAAATTCTGTGTCTATTGCCTGTGTCATTATCTATTCTGCATTCATACAAGGTTTCTGATTTCTGTTTCCTGTTCCTATTGTCTGTTGCCTAGCAAGGGGCTTTAGATAACGCAGTACACCTGAAAGTATTCTGAGAACTTGTATTTTTGAGGATGCTCTTATAGAGAGTATAGAATTTCTCATATTCTTTTCTCATTCGCGTTAAGCAGTTACTTAATTTTTTATTTGATCAATTCTTATACGCCACTTTATTTGGTTTTCTTTCCCCTGTTCTTTACCATTACTGTTTACATTTTTTTTTTAATTTTATGGTATTTTGTATAGAGATATATGTACGTTTCTGAAATTTCATCTTTATTTTGCTACATACAACTTACTCATATAGCGATTTGTATAATTTGTTTGCTTTTGCAGAATTATTTCACGGCATACCTATATAATTCGGAAGCTATATTTCGTTCTGTTATGCAACATACTTTATTTATGCCGCTTTAAATATACAATATAATGTATATTTAAATCTCTTATTAAAAATTTGAAAGTTGCATAAACTATTCTGGGAAAAATTTTTTCTGAGAATTTTTTTTCAAAAAAAAAAAAAAAAAAAAAAAGAACTTAATTGTAAAGAGATCCGATAAATAAATTCGGAAATAATCGTAATTCTATTTCCGTTTTTACTCGCCGTGCGTTTTATTCCGTTTTTAACACGGCGTATAGGATAAATGGGAGTACGGATTCGCGCGCTGTGAGTAATTGAACTACATTCGATCCCGACGTATTTCCCGAGAAATATACGTTATTATCACTGTCATTCTTCATGAACAGAACGCTTTGTTAGCTCAGTAGAATAAACGCTTTAATCCTCCAGTATATAGTAGCGTGATTTACACCGACATAAGTACTGATATTACCAACTCTTTTTTGCATCATGTTTTCACTATACATAAATCTGTATCTGACGAACAACAAAGAACGAACGAGGGTTTTTTTTTGCTTTCTCTCTCGTATTCCGAAAGCTGTTTTTCTGTTAAAAAGAAGGGTCGTTTTATGAGATTACCGACTATTGCGGGGGTTAATAACCGCGGCGATTACCGGCCGCGGAAATCGCCAAGTGCACGCGGTGCAGCCACGCCACGGTGAGGTCAAACACCTCGCCGCGGCCGTGGTGTATTCTTCCACGAAGTGGGTCGCGCGTTTCTCCCTTCTTCCTTTTTATTTTCGTTTTTTTTTTCCCCGGTTGCCGCGGAAAAATCGAAGCCCCGAGATAAGGATCCCGGTGTCGCGGGCCACGGAGGTAAGGAGAGTAACGGTGGGCGAGAGCCGCGCGAGCAGCCGGAAAAGGTTGCCGCCGGTGATTTTCTCCGACGGTTAAAAAATAGACGGCCGCCCTTTGACGTCAGCTTACGTCTGAGCGGGGATTCGTCCCGTGCGCGATTCAGCCCTGTCTTGTGACACACAGGTATCGCTCTATTAGATTATTGCCGCTCCACCTGCATTATTTACGCGGACCCCGCCGTAAATCCTCGGTTCACGACGCTGTAACCGTATCAGTGGCTCCTGAAAAATGTATTCACGTCTCGACTTCAAAGTGAACTGGAATCTGCAATCTGAGTCTTCCCGGTATACAAAGCGGCCCGGTTATAGGTGCGACACGTGCGACATACGTTTAACTTTAAATGTCCCCGTTGAATTTGGAAATGAGTAGAAACACGTACAATTCAGAAAACGATGTTTCTGCGAGATTATTCGGAATTGATTATTGAGAAAATTTTTATGAAACTAATGTATGTTTCTTGTTTAATTAAATTACAAAATTAATTAACATTAATCGAAATTTGCTATCAATACATTGATACCTATATATAAATTGTGTGACGTCATTAATAATTTGAAAGAGATAAATATATATAAGCATAATGAACGGATTTATTCAACGTACATACGGATGTTTTTTTTTTTATTATTTTTGAAATTACGTTAGCCGCTCGGGATAACTTCGCAAAATAACTCCTACAACGATTATCTATTATATTTATCCTTTCTTTGTCAATCGATGACGCGAGCGAACAAAACTATAAGTATATACATGAATAAATTATCCGAACCGTCGACGTCGTCGACGAGGATATTTCGGGCGAAGCCGAGACGAGTCAACAGCTCTGTTCTCGTTCTGCGACTCGATTTATTAGGCTGCCCTTCCCCCCCGTAGTTTTCCACGGGGGAGGAGGAGGATTATCGATTTTACGGGCGGACGGTGACCAGTCGGAGTGGTGAGTCGGTCGTGGCTTCGGTCGGCACTGAGGGTAAGAAAATTCGTGTTATATCAATTCAGCGGACGCGCCCCGGCCGGAATCTCTCGTCGCCGCTTCCATCGCATTCCGCACACGTTTTTTAATAACGTCCCAGACGCGACGACGTCCCGCGGTCCCGCCCCTGTTCTGTTCGGCGTCGTCCTCGTCGGCCTCGTCCTCGTGAACGGCAAGGATCAAAAGGACCATCGGCGGCATCGCCGCAGGAGGAAGCGCGAAACGGTTTTGTCGTGACGCGCCGGGACTAAAAATAAGACGTTATCGATCGACATCGCGATCCTGCGCTACGAGGGAGTCGATGAAGCGGTTACACATTGCGGGGCACTTTGGCGACGGAGACCTCGACTCTCTCAGCTCCCCGCAATATCGCAGAACATTGGCTGCGTTGCTCGATCGCTTGTCTCGTAGTCGCAGGGTCGTGTACTGCAGGGTTGACGGCTAATTCACGAGCGTGTTCCACGTAGGCGGTATTGAATTAAAGCAGACTGAAAGTTTTCAGCATGGTTCAACACTCTCAAGCCGTGTAACCTATTACATCTACCTCTACCTCCATACGGGGATTTTCTAGACGTTTTTCGCACTTTCGTTCTTTCTCTCATTCGTTTCTTCAATAAAAATGTTAGCTCTTTTCAAATAAAATTATTGAGAGTATTTTATCAGCTATTTAAATTTAAAATATACCCGTGAATAGAGAATCAACTCTTTAAAATAATGTAAATAATATTAAAATAGATTATTTATATATAAAATGTATATACCAATATTTTTATGGTTGGAGAGAGAGAGAGAGAGAAGGGAGAAAAGAATTGAAAATGAGTTTTACAAGTACGTATAAATTTATGATGAATAATTCAAATGGACTATCTCGGATTCCGATTTTTTCGATTTTCAGAGACCATCAGCCACAATAAAAATACATTTCTATATTTATTATCGTTTGAACGAAAATACTCTCTTACTTTTTCGTTGACGAGCATATTGAAGAAGATTGACGGTTTTTTAATATTCGATAACTTTTTAACGTTCGCTTTTAATAAATAAACTTTAATTTAAAATTCCATCGAAATATAGTTTTCTGTAAATAGAATAACTAATAATCGTTCCATTATTAATTTTTCCCTCTGAAGCTTATGAATTCACGAACAAGCTCTTCATTTACAATCGTATATAATTTGAAAATTATTGAAGTGCCGCGGCATTTCGACCAACACAAGCATCGTCCGCAGATTTCACATGGAACCCAATGCCGTACGTTTTCCGCCAATTCTGCGGCACTCAGTATTACAATGAGCGGAACGTATAATATTCTGCTTGAGTGTCTCGTGTTTCGAGGTAATGAATAAAAAATGAAGCGAATCGATCGCATCTTGCACGGCTCGCCCGACGCGATTCCATTATTTTCCTGGCAACGACGCGACGTCGCGGATATTGTCGGCGGGATCAAGGTTGCCACGGTTTGTCAGCGATTATTGAAGTATTAAAAATAGGGCGTTGTTTTACGCGGAGGTAAAAAGGGTCTGTTCGTTCGAGGCCCGAGTGGATGATTCGCTCGCAACTCCGCAGGGTGGTCGGCCGGGGGTTGCGCGACGAGAGGGTTGGTTGATTTAATAACGCGGCCCGCTCGAGCGAAACACCGGTCAGTCCAGTGCCGATAACCACTACCATCGCCGTGCCACGTGCTCAGGCCTCTGTGTCTTTCTGCGGGAGTGTGTGCGAGGGTGTGCCTCGTGCATATCGTCCGCAGTGAGTACAACATACAGATCAGTGGTTCCCAAACCGCTCGACAATTCTGAGAGAAGGTGCTAATTTAATTATTGTCACAAGGGAACACTAGCAATTTCTTTCGCGATTCCAGAATACCGAGCCTTCCAGGTTGAATGTTGAATCGCTGTCATTAAAAAGTAACTTGAGCTGATTATGTATCGTTAAATCGTCGAGCTCTGCTATGTACCAATCGAACAGTATATACCACTTGTTCCCGGTACAGAGTACTAAAACAAAATACATCAAAAAGATTTCTAAAGAAGCCGATGTATTTTATTTTAGAGATATCTATACATGTTTTTTATTTTATTGCAAGTTGAAGTTTTGCCTTGCGCGACGATTGAATTTTGAAGTGTCGCGAAGTTTGGGAACCCTTCATAAAAGAGAGAATGACGATCATGAATGATCACGAAGCGTGCAAGGATTGTGAACGCCCACGCTTCGCGGGCTCTGCCCTCTTGCCTGTCGTGTCACAGACAGTGAGAAGGTGAATATTAAACCTGCGCGCTGCGTGTGTGCATCGCGCGGAGAAAATCGCCACTAGCTCCGCGTTAAGCATCCGCGTGCGAGAGGAGTTTTATATAATTTTAGAAAATTAATTTCAGCCGGCGCGGCGCGGCGCTCCGGGCGGGAATTGAATTAATCGTTAGGTTATTTCGACTACGTTGCTCCTGGAGACGTTATACGTTCGCCGCCGTACGCCGGGATTATTTAAATTGAAGTATTTTTGGACTTATGCGGAGAACGTAGAAAAACCGTTCACGAGAACACCGGTAATTTCTGTAAATTTCGACGGCACATTGGATTAAGCCCGTGGCTAAATTCGGGGATTTTATTTAAATAGTCAGCGTAATTATGGGGAAACTGTAATGTAATTACACGAGCTGTTCAGTATAATTATAAGAATTATGCAGGTGGAAAATATTTGACGGTATACGAAAAACCAATTGCTCGAATTAAATGGAGAATTTTAACTACCGCCGCACGGAAAAAAAGGATTTGTCACTATGTGGATAGCTAACATTTTTTGCAGTAAGAGCTAAAAGTTTTGCTACTGTAGCTAAATTATTTAGCTACTATTGCTAAATTATATAATTTAGCTACAGTAGCAAAACTTTTAGCTCTTACTGCAAAAAAATGTTAGCTGTCCATATAGTGGCAAATCCTTTTTTTCCGTGCGTATTTCGGATTGCGCCGATCGGGAACTGCGATCAATCAGATTTATACTTTTGGATCTTGCAGGAATACCGAGACTCACGAGTCAAAGGGCTTACGGAGATATCTTGCTCTTAGCATGTTTGAAGTTTCAAGATCTTTGAATTTTTCGATTCTGCGTTTTCTTAAGCTTTTGGAACTTAAATTCCCCAACTTTCAGTTTTTCGAATCTACGAGCGCGAACAATCCTCAAAACTTTCGACCTTTCGAGGTTTTTACAATTTCGGATCTTTGAATTGTATCACTTCCTAAATCGGACAATCGCGCGTAAACGCTGAAATATCAAAAAATGATTCGTGTATAATGGCCATAGAATAATATCCTTGATTAAAATGTGCTCAGTTGTGTGTAGCTGCGATTAATTTCGAAATTGCACACGATTCAATCAAGCGCCATTGTTTCTCATGTTTGTTTAACCCAATGCCAAATTCACGCGCAGTAAAATCGACCAAATCGATAAATCCTATTCTGTTTGCTCTCCACGAAGCGTATTTATTTTCCGATGCTGTGGAATTACATATCCTCGTTAACATAGTGACGTCTAATTTTCATTTGTTTGGATATTACAGCGTATTCTGAAAATACGAGATTATCGATATACGCGAATTACTATAAAACAATCATTTCTCGTATCGCTGAATTGTAAACGTATGTTCGTGAACATTAAAATTTATATATGCGCGGTTTAAATCAATTCCTTTGTGTGAGATCTCTTATCTATAATAATAAAAAACATTTTAAATATATAAACTGGGCATTAACAAAAGAACAAAACAAGACATACATAAAATAAAACGCGGCTTTCAAAGCCTACTTTTCTTACTTTTGAGGAAATTTCGCTTAAAGCGGAGTCTACAATGAGAATTTAAGGTGTAAAATTTAAGTTTTAAGCCTTAAGCCGTAAGAAATTGACAAATTACAGTCGAATATGAGAAGAATACTCGACTGTGATTTGTCAATTTCTTACGGTTTAAGGCTTAAAGCTTAAATTTTACGCCTTAAATTCTCATTGTAGACTCCGCTTTACTTTTACGTAAGGTTTGCACCGAATAGTTCTCAGGTAGAATAATAATTGGTAAATATTATTTAGAAAGTAAAGGATGTTACAATATATTGTAAGAAAGAACAGAGCTTTTATGAACTTAATATAAATAAAATATTAAAAATAAACGAAAGATGAGAACGAAATAAACTCTGTTTTGCAGACCCTCGAGGCAAATCATGTCGACGTTTACAGCTTCTTTTTCAGGAAAAATCTTGCTTTGTGCGAGACCAAAGTTGTTATCTACATGGAAATCAATAAAAATTAAGCTTTCTCGATTCTCTCAGAAAATTATTGAGCCATAAAGAGTTGTAAAATCATTGTGCATTCTCGTTTACATGAAAATTACACGGGTTGCACCGGACAAAAACAAACGGATGTGCAAAACGAATAGCAGTACAACGAATCGTAACAACAAGTTGCGCGATCGGATACATTGATAAAGTGGATTGCGCGAGAAGTGAGGCGATTAAGAGCGTGTGTACTCACGGTCACGGCTAATTAATGCGCTCGGTGTGGGCGGCGCTGACGGCGCTTAATAAAATAATAAGCCGCTGAATAGTACAACAGCTAATTAGGTGTTCACGCGGCGTGAAAGTTGAATGTCAAATGCTTCGCGCGTGCCTGGAAATTTAGAGTCGCGCCGGCCGCTCGTTTATTAGCCTTTTAGCGCCCGTTTACATGCATAAGGGGGGAAACAAATCGACTAGCGCGGCGGATATTGTGTAATAGGCTCTGACAGCGAAATCCCTTTCGTGAAAATAAATATTCGCGGAACAGATCATTTATTAATTATTAATATTATAAACGAATTCAATATTCAGGTTTTTCTGGCACATTTTGAAAATTACATGAATATTTTACGCTACAAAAGTACAAAATGATATATCTAATTTTATTATATACCTAAAATATAAATGATAGGATATGTATGAGCTTAATTTGTAATTTTTTATATTATTAATAGGTAATTTATATAAGTATAAGTTTCGAAAATATTTTACGTAGTACTTTATTAATATTTTATATTACATTTTTTATTAGTTATATACAGGGTGATTTAGAACAACGATATTGTCCCGCAAATGTCACATTCCTGACGCGATTTTTTCTCTACCAAAAATTTTCCCGAAGCTTAATTTTCGAGTTATTAAAGGAAATAACCACCTTTTATCACGGGCCGGGTACAGGAGATAGGCAAGGCAGGGGCGGCGCAACTTACCGTCGCGGCCGCTTAGGTGAGGCACCTGCTGCGATATAAGCTGATCGTTGCACACGAGAATACACACACATGCGGACACATTTTTTCATCTTTTTCTCTCTCACTCACTCAATTCATCACTTACCTACTCACTCACGTTCACTGACTCGAAGAATGTGTGTGTATTCTCGTGTGCAACGATCAGCTGATCGCAGCAGGTGCCTTACCTGGCCTCACCTAAGCGCCCGCGACTGTGAGTTGCGCCGCCCCTGCCTTGCCCATCTCCTGTACCCGGCCTGTGATAAGGTAGTTATTTTCTTTAATAACTTAAAAACTAACAATAAGCTTCGGGAAAATTTTTGGTATAATAGAGGAAAAATCGTCTCAGAATCGCGTCAGGAATGTGACATTTGCGGGACAATATGGTTGTTCTGAATCACCCTGTATGATCACTGATTTACTAAGATATCTAACGTTAAGATAGATAACGTTAAAACTAAAAAGAACTCTTAGTGAAAAATGTCCAATTTTATTTCTGCATCAAGTCCAGATATTAAATATTTAAAGAGCGATATCTTTATAATATATATAGAAGATGAGTGCGGTACAGTATAGATTATATATGAATATGTCGGAAAGCTCTGATATTTATAAGGAATATTATAAAGATCTACTCCAAAAAATAATCTTCTCGATCGTATAAAGAAAGATGAGGAAACTACGTACTCATCTCTCGTCCCTCTTATGTTGGTAATTGCACGACTCGACGCACATCATATACGCGTGCGATATTTTCTCCGTTCCTTTGGCGCGCGGCTTCCTCCTCCTCGTTGAAAAGTGGCTTTCCGACTTTTTGCACCGGGGAAAAATTCGATGCCGGAGATTGGAAGGCGCTTTGTGGAATGACTTGCCGCCGCCGTCTCGCTAATAATAACCGGGAGATAACAAGGAGATTCTGTTTATTCAGGAGTCTCTGTAACGTCGGTGCATGCCCGCTTCTGCGAGGTGCATGTCAGAATCGCGCGAGATTAAATCAAATGCCGTTGTTTATGCATCGTGCCTTTCTTCTGAGCCGGTCATGCCTTTTGATACGCGTTCGAGTCATGTACTTTCTTCTGTATTTATACACGATCAATATGCCTTTTCCAATCTTCTGAAATATGTAAATGTATATACATTTAAAAAAGCATGCGTCCTTCAAAATATTTCTGTATCTCTTGCAGCTTTTTTTCATCTATTGATTCTTAATCCAAACTGATTCATGTTGGTGCAGATATATGTGCAGATATCTAGATACTAACTTTATGCTTGTCAAACTTTTTTATTAATTATAACTTTTGAACTTTATTATTAATTGTATCTCTAAAATTTTATTAAAATAGGGTATATTGGAGTTGAAGGATAAGTTCTCTATTAAATTAAAGAATGATCTATTAATCTATTAGAGTATCGTTTAAAGTTTAATTAGCCACATCTTTTCTTTTTAAATTATATTTATAGTTCAGATCAGAAGATCAGATATTTTTTCCGAATGAAAAGTGATCTCAACCTTCGACTAAAGGTCGCTTCGTTAAAGATATCAGATATACTTATTACCGCATGTCGCGTATATATATTTTTTTCTTATTTTTCATATAAATATCTCTTGTTACTATGTATTTCATCGTATATCGGAACTAAGTCACACGAAAGTTCTGGTTGTATACGCAGCTTAATGCGCGCTTCCTCGTGGGAATAGTTAGCCCGTATTACAGTTAGCGCAGTGTGCAACGTCGCCAACCCCCTAAATGTGCGGCTCTGAGGTGGTGTTGAGCAAGCCGCGATGCCGACCGCACACATCCCAGGAGATTTCGTCGCTGATATCTCCAAGTAATTTCCGCTAACGAGGAAACCATTCCGAACGGAAAGTCGCGTTTTCGAGACAGAGAGAGAGAGAGAGAGAGAGAGAGAGAGAGAGAGAGAGAGAGAGAGAGAGAGAGAGAGAGAGGCACGAATATTGATATTCCAGCCAGGCAGCAAGATGTCATTTTAATTGAATCTTCCATGTCACATGCTGTAGACAGACACGTAATGAATATAGCGATGTATTTTACTTTTTGCAATCGTGATTTCCACTACAGGGAAATGTTCTCCGGCTTAAATCCCCCAAAGTGTACGCTAGCTCTTGAGGAGAAAGATACATTGTAAAAACTATTATCAGTCAGATAAAAATAAAGCATGTCTATCGAGAGAAACATGTATGTAGGATGCAAACTAGAACTCTTTTTTGAAACATATCGGGAAAAATTACATAACAGGAGAAGTCCTCGAAGCTCTTTAAGAGCCAGAATATTATCAATTACATTGAGATTTTCAAAAAAACATTGTGCAGACTTTACGGAAATATGATAGGTTTATGTGAATTAAGCACAACATACTTTGACAAAAATTAAACAACCGTTAAATCTTCGAGAAATCTACCTGGGCAAATACTATCTAGATTTCAGCCAGCGTAGCAAATGTATTGTGTACAATATTTATTCCCTTATAAAATTTAAAAAGTCTAACTAAATTGATTTAAAAAGAGAAATTGTATTAATACTAATTGTTTATATATTTAACTCAAGTACTTAATTATTTCCAATATATCAATGTGTTAAAAGATATATTATAAAATGGATATAGGTAACATAGGGTGTGCACAATATATATTAATACATATAGTATATATACACACACACACACAAACAAATTATATTTAGGTATTACATATACTGTTATGTCAACTTTCACGCACTATAAATGGAGTCAGACATAAATAATTTCTCGCATTCAAAAATATACCTACGAATAATTCTACATATATAATTGACGGAAATATGTATGCATATGCTTATATATAAGCATCGAACAGTCAACAGTCAATCGTAGGTTTTATTATATGTATTTTTTGGAAAGTGGGGCTTTAGGTCTGTCCCACTAATAAATCGAAACAAACATAAATTTTACAATTAATTAGAGACAATGCCAATTCGACCACTGAGGTTTGGTAAAGATGCTTGTTACGGATTTTAGGGAGGTCCAGATTCAAACCTGGCTGGGGTGATATTTTTCGTAATAAATTTAAGATTCAAAAAGGATGCTTATTAGCATCAAAAGTTAAATCAATTATCGATTTAAGTATGTGGATTTACTCCAACAGAAGTTCCAGTAGAACTGTGTTTCAAGACTAACATATAATCGTCACGTAGACTAGCTGAGTTGAAAAATAGTATACAAAATTCACACAGAAATATTATTATTAGGCTACCAAGATCCAACCTGACCGAAAATGGCACCGCACCGTCTGTAATTAATTGTAAGATTCATGTCGGTCCTGTTTTATTGTTCAAATTATTATTAAATTGTTATTAGGCGAACGTGATTGAGCCGATAAACTCGAGCTTTCTATTCTTCTAGGTTTTTTTCTTTATTATGCAGCTTCGTAGTATCTATACATACACGATTTTTCGTTCGGCTACATATGAGTTTTGTCACATTCATATTCAACAGTTATGTTTTCTCGATTGTGTTAACTTTTACATGCCATTTGGGCATAATTTTTTGTATTCAAAAATATAAATAATTACTTATACTGGACGGAAATAGAGAAACATATGTATTTATTTATTTCTGCAGTAATTTTTAGAAGATAGAGCTTTAAAGTGCTGGCTCAACAAACAAATGCGAGTTGTAATTGCAGACTTGTAATTGACAAATATCAGGCAAAGATGACTAGACCAGATCGTATTTGGGATTTTTTATTTTTCCAGTTTTTGTTCTTGATTACACAACTATAATATGTGAGATCTATAGATAGACGCTTTTTTTAAATACTTCGTACGTTGATGTTTTTATTGATTTACTGTACAATACAGAATACGATCAAATTGTTTTGATTTCGAAAAATTCTGTTCACGAATTAACTTGAAAATAATTTGTGTGTGTGCGTGTGTGTACTGTGTACACGTATGTTCCGGGAAGGATTATAGATTAGAATTTTACTACCTAATATCAGCAAACGATAGGGCAGCTTTGTGTAAAATAATGAAGGTCGCTTTATCGAACAACGTGTGCCGCAGGCATGTGTTCAAGGTTACGAGCTTTTTGGATCCCTGCACCTTCTCCCGCGTAAAAGCGAACGTAAACCGCAGGATGTGCGTATCACCGACAACAAGTTCGGAATACACTGGACACACCACGTTCGGCTAGTCGATAACCCGACCACCGCAATCTGTGTGACGATCATGCCGAACTCCGAAAGTGCTATTGCAGCGTGTCGATTTATCGGAGAAACACAAAGCCGCCTCTAATAGCCCATGATTAGAATCGCGTACTCATTCTCGTGAGGTAGTTGAAAAAAAATACTGTAATAACTCTTTTTAGTATCAAGATAAGCTCTCGTTTCAGCGATTTATATGATAGTTCTCGACACTTTTTTTCCAAGCGACAAATAGAAACAGCGAGTGATAACAGTTAGAGAATTATATTTTTATGTAATTGGAAAACGTTATAATATATTTTTTTTATATTTACATGAAATATTTTTTATACATGCATGAAATATCTTTAAAAATTTGATTTATAAAAAAAATACTTTATAATAGATGAGAATTGATGGTTGTATTTTTTATATTAATATGCGTAACGGTATGTATCGTTTGGATGTTATTCGACTTGAGAACGATGTTTGTATTTCATAGATAGTGTGTATTTCAACTGTAATTGTATAAAACCAATATTCAGGCTTACATTTCCAAAATAATCGATTCAAGAGAAACATCATTCATTTAGGAAATACCAATACAAATTTATTTTTATAGTTATCAGTTCGTATCATTATCAGGAAGTTGTCAGTTCTTTAGGCATATAAAATATATAGAAAGAATATGTAAGAAGATATATAAAAAATATAGAATATTTTCTAAGAAATAATCTGCATGTGTACAAGTAGTATAATGAAGTGAACAAAAATGAGATATAGTAATTTATTTGATTTGAACGTGATTGGAAATTCTGACCCTCGGTTGTTAGCTTCAAACCCGGGAAATTTTCCGTCCGTCTGTTGCCTCAAACCATCCCCGCGGGGTTGAAACCTATGTGTGTGCTGGGGGGTTCCCGAATCGCTTCCGTACATAATGGCACGCCATGTCGCGGATCTGTCCCTGACACAGCGACGCGGATCGATGAAATGCAAAGCGCCGACGGCGTCGCGACGCCCCGGTCTCCATCGCGAATGGCCGGCCGGCCGGCGTCGCGATTCGCAATTTGCGAACGTAAACGAAATTATCGGCCGAAGCGGCGAGCGCCGCCCTTCTGCCCTTTACTGCCACCGTTCGCGGACGAGTAATTGCATTAGCCGCGCGAATTTTCGAAATGTATCGCTCCATTATAATGATCGTGATGATAGTAACAGTCTGCGCCACTCGCGCATATCTGATGCCACAGTCAATAATGCGACGTCTGGTCGCGACTGCAGTTGTTGCATGTTGCATAGTCGTCCTCTACATGTTTTTCGAAGAGATATTGAGATATAGATATGTGTTAAAAATATAAAACCTCGTGTTACTTCGCATTTACCGCTTTACGTGATCACCTAATAATTAGTCCAACTTGATCTTATATACGCGAGATTTTATGAGATAAAAGTAGAACTCGAAAGTGAACAACTATATTTGGCGTCAAGCGTATTAAGATAAATAGCGTCTGAGAACAAACTAATTATCTTCACCTCATACAAGGTGTCAGGATATACGTTAGTTTTCATCCTGATTTCTTCTTGTAGCATTCCCAAGAGCTCGAGTACCTATATATCTTTGCACTCACACAAAATCACGAAGATGACTCACGCAACTGGAGCGAGTTGTGTAGACAGGAAGTGAAAGGTCGTGTAAGAGTGCTACGTAATACTTTGGATGGGTTTAAATCGCAAAACAGGTTTGGGAATATGGGAATTAAAGTACAAACTGGCCGAGCAGACTCTCGGGACGTCACTGGAATTGGAACGACAAGATAAAAGGAAAATTTATGTGATAACATTTTTCTTTTATTTTTGCTGTGTTAAAAATTGATATAGGAAGTAAATACAATCAGTCAACTACAGTGAGAACGGCAAAGTTTATAAATCAAAATTTTTAAATGTTGCTCTAATATCTCTAAATAACATATTTTGTACATATCTCGCAATAAAATTTATTTTTTTAATTTCTTATAATTTTTCATTCTACAGAGATGTGATTCCAACATGCTATAAATTTTTCTATTTATCTCAATACATAATTATTCATACATTTAGCAATTGCTTATATAATTTTATTATTATATAATTAATTTCTTTGTCTATCCGCGCGCGCGTCTATCCAAAAAATAAATTATCTTCAAATAAATATTTTCCATATATTCCACATCTCTCGCATACTTTACTTCCGGAAAATTGATACTTAACTCTTCACGATTTGTCACTTTCGAGTTTGACGTTGCCAGCCATCGTTTCTACGTGCCGTCGTAAATCCAATGGCGAAGCGAATACGCGATTTTTATTCGAGCGGAGCCGATATTTTCCACGGCGACACGCCAATCCCGAACCGTACTCCGAAGCGTGACCTCGCTTATGGTTGCAACGCGCGCGATGCATGCTGATATTCACCAGGTGCACTGATGGTGCACATGTGCAACCGCGTGAGGATGCGTCGTCGTCGTGCGATCAAAACAAGTAGGTACGATGGCGGATGCGACAATGCAGTATTCCTTCGCGTTTTCTCGCGAAATTCGATATCTGCCCGAGATACTCGATACGACTCAGACGCGACCTTGTCGATGAAACAGTTCGACAATGCGGGGCACGTATGTAGTAGGTGATTTTAGCGAGATATAATCATATGCGGTTGAACGTCGCTCAGCCACTACTCCGAAAAAGGGCTCCTGGGAAAGATTCTGACGGGGAAAGTCAGAGAAATTGAAAACGGTCAGGAAGTATCGCGAGGAAATTACTTGCACGAAAAATGAGAACTTCATTGCCGTGGCTGCTATTGCATATCCGATGTGAAAGTAATAATCGAACTTTGCTACCATAGCAAATTATTTGATATTACAGCGAAATGGCTTATATTGAAAAATCTTGCTGAGCAAATTTGTTCGCAGAATTCGCTGCTAAGGCAAATTTAATTTGCCGGCTAAAGCAAAATACGATCTATCTCTAGCAAATATTGCTGTTGCAACGAAGCAATTTACTGTTATACTTACGGCCGCGATGCGCGAGCTTTAAATGATACCGCAATTTTTATGCGTCGTGGCGTGAATTTTCTTCCGATTTTACGCAATCTTATAATAATCGTTTCACTCGGGGGCGAGTGTTGGGAACAATATATCACGACACACCCGATATAATGAAATTAATATGCTCCGCGCAACGGTAAACGAGCAGCTAACCGTCCGCAAGTACCGCCGTGCCTCCTTGATGCGTTAATGTATTAACCGAGGATCGTTCGTAATTATCGGACATTATCGAGTGATATAATTAGTTACTTGAGTATTATGGAACGACGTAATTATGCTACTACCTTCTCTGACGACTTCCTGTTTGTATGCAAAATAGTTGCCGTAACTGACGTTAATATGTCTCATTTCGTCTGCAAAACAAATAAAGGACGTAATAGCAAACGTCCATAGTTTCTCAATTGTCCGCATGTCTCTTTTTTTAAATGATATACTGATGTACGGAATAGTCTAGACACGATTGTTTTATTTCGAGTTTGGTAATCGGCTTTCTCTTCGATGTCTACTTTTCCTTAAATGTAAAATATATTGCTGTGCAAATAATTTTTTATTTAGAAACAATCTAGAATAGAAAGGATCTAATAAAGACCGAAGTTATTAAAATGCCTTGAAAATAAATATTGGAATTTAGAGGCATTTTTTTTTGCATAAGCAGAGCAGTATATACTTAAAACGCAGATGAGATGTGTCATATTTTTATTTACGTAAGCTCTATATTAAAGTAAGCTCTGTATTAAAAATACTTTTACCTACTTGGCATGGCGAAATGAAACGTCGCCATTATACGAGGATTTCGCTGCGAAAACGTTGACGTTTTAACGATTGGACGAGAGATTACAGGGTACTATCGATCGGATGAAACGAGTGGGTTTATGTCATCATCTTTAACGTGTTTTAACTGGTTTTATTCGAGTCAGTATTCGTTTTCATTAGGTTTTCCTCTTCAAAATAACAGATTTATCTGCAAAATCAAACATTAGTTTTGCAAAAATAGTCACGCGAAATTCGGAGTAGTTCAATTTGCGTTAAATAAATTTGAGATAAAAGTGGAATAATATAAAAAATAAAGCAAATCCCTGTAATGATTGAACATTGCGGCTAATGGCAGGACATTCTTATATGACTTGTTAGTAATTTTTTATTAATTATTCAGATGGATTTCTGTTCCCTCTCTGTTCTTCTCTTTGAGGGAAAATAACGCAAAGCTTTACAAAATACGTCTTATAAGTACGTGACCTATCTTATAAATAAATATTTACTGTATATTGGTCGATAAGTTCGCTATATTATCTGGGAAGTTTACGATTAATGGGAAAGAAAAATATACGCTTACTATATCAAAGGAAAATACATACTTTAGTACGTATACTCTAGTCACGTCGTAGGAATAATGCACTCAATCGTCTCTCTGCATCCTTTTACCTCCTTTTATTCGCTAAATACATTTCTTTTTCGTAAACGAGCCAAGCGTTTTTTTTTCTTTTAAATCAGGCAGTTCCGTAAAGCGAATAAACTACTTGGCGCATTCTGCCCGTCAAAGATTTAAATTCACGCGAGTAGGTACACGTTTATCGGGGCGAAAAACGTTTTAACCACCCCGTTTCCGCTCCTTCGGTCTACATGCAGCCGTTTTCAAATATTCTCTCTCACTTTGTGTTGCAGGCGGTGTCGGAGAGGCTCGAATTGGCACCAGCTGGCGGAAGATCAGAGCCTCAGGTGAGTACCGTGAGAGACTTCGTTCTAGTCTTATAAGTTTTATTCCCTTTGCGACGAAAACTCCGCAAAATTATACACTTAGAGAAAATTCGTTGTTCACGAGTCCTGATTATCTTGCGCACTTTTGCTCAAACAAAACAGCCTCTTATCTACACTGAAAAAAAATTTGTTATTTGCTGTGTACTGAAAAAAATTATTATCTACAAGGAAATTGATTTCTATGAATTTAATTTTCTCAATTCAAAGAAGTATTAGGTAGATTTGAGAAAATATTTTAAATTCAGAAAAATGTTTTCTCACATCTACCTAATACTTCTTTGAATTAAGGAAACTAAAATAGAAATCAATTTTCTTGATATTTAATTAAATTATTGAATATAGATTTTTAAAAATAAGATTTGTTAGATTATATATAGTGTATTAAAGATTTAAATATAACGTAACATGTGGTATTGTAGTGTAATAATAGTAAGAAGTAAAGTTTTCTGTGGACAACATTTAAAATTTTATTTTATCATGAAAATATGCGTTAGAGAAAAAGAATGTACATTTTAAAATGAAGTAAACGTGTGCATGCATGCATGCATGTCATCGTTTCCGTCAGACAACTCTTAATGATCGTAAAGACAAGAAGAAAAAGCAATCGAAAAGTTTATTGGCTACCGTAACATCCGTTTGTCGTAAAGCAAAGACTGACTGTTAACTGTTAATTAAGACAACCGGCTTCCCGAAAAGCGAAACATTTTGATGAAGTTGTTGACTGAGTCACCAAATGTGTTTTCCGCTTGGAAGCTAACGCGTGCCTTTAATGACCGTATCTTTCCTCAACGAAGGTCGCTACCTTGTGCGAACCTGGCGAGGTATATCTTGCTCAGCACATGGGAGAGCAGGGTCGATGGGTCTCCTCGACCGACAAGAAGAGCTGCATGACAGACAAGCTGGAGATCCTGGAATATTGTAAGAAGGTAGGAAAAAAAAGTCTATAAGATCACGCAACCATTAAATTCTTTCACACGTATATAATGTCGGAGATCGGCGTTAGGCATGTGTAGTCGATTAATAGTTATATATAGACATTAAAAATAGATCTCTGACATTTTTCTATTATCAAACTTTCTAGCTCCCCTCTTCGCATCCTCCATCCTACGAGGAACGCGCATAAATATTTTACTAGCGAGATCATCCGAAGTTCTTAAAAGTAAGATTAACGATCAAACGCTATGCCGCAGTCTCGGTTACATAAGTCTCGGTTACATAAGCCAAAATCAAAACCTATTACACGGTTGACTTTAATTACGGTTTCCGAAACTGGCAGGGTCTCATTTTTAAACGTCATCTTTTCATTGATGCATTCATTTATCGTTATTACACGTATGAGAAATAGCCAATCTAATTCTGTCACACTAGGAAAAATGTTTTGTTCAAGTATATTGAACAGACAGTTTAGTTGTAGCTTATTGAAAAAGATTGACAGTAAGGAGGGATTAATGATAATGACGATATATCGTACGCACGATTTACATTCCGAATCTTTCACAAGTAGAGCACGGTGAAAGGCAAGACTAACGTATGGATTACCGGATAATAACGTTCTCCAGCTTACGCGACACGTTCACGCAATCCACTGTGTGTATAAGACAGAGACAAGTGTGCAGCTTGAATATGCGTACGTGCTCGTACTTCGCTCATGCACGTGCACGAGAAGACGAGGTATTGTCGTTTCGTGCATCGGGTGCCGATCCATAAAAATTGCTGTCTCTCTGTCGTTTAGAAAACGTCAAAATGTAAATTGTTCGAGTCGGTATACTTAAATTATTAAACGAAGTCAGGGGATCGAGACCAAACTTTTGAATCCTCGTTCACGACTCGGCGACTATTTAGTGAGAAAATCGGTCCACTCGCGAGCGAATTATTAATTAAGGCTGGGCGTGTTATTTAACATCGCGCCCAGCGGTGCTGCCGGTGCCCTGCAGGCAGGATTAAGTCGTTTATAATCTTCCGGAGCCGCGTAAATCGAATCTTCATCCCTTCGTTGACGCGCCTTACTCGCGACAAAACACAGAATTACGCGGTTCGTTACCTTTCCCGCCGTTCCACCGTGAAAATAACGTTAATCTTCACCGATGACTTTATTGCACGAGATTGCACCGGCCCACAATCGTTGCATCGCGAATTATGTCGTGCTTCGCTTAAATTTCTTCGCATTAATATGTGAGAGCTCGCTAAGCACACGGTATTCGCGTGCCGTCTAATCTTTCCTTGCCGGATGGTTCGCGAATATCTTCGTTTAATCCTCATCGAGAGATTGAAAGAGAGGAATTTTCGAAGATCCAGTTATTTGAATCCTCCTTTAAATTGATCGCTACAAAATAAGTCGAGAGAAATTCTTGCGAATTAAATTTAAATTGAATTTAACAAAATTATAAACAACACGCGACTCTTTTACTTTTATTTTCTTTATTCTTATAAATTCTAACAAATTTTAGTAAAACAAATTAAGAACTTCTCGTCGCCAGCCAATAATTAAAAATGTAGTAATTTTTAAAATCGACCCAACTGGCCATGTTTATTAACAGTTCCAGGTTCAAACCCTGGCTGGGGTAATATTTTTCGCAATAAATTCTAAATTCTAGATAACATCCTATTAATAAACATGGCCAGTTGGGTCGATTTTAAAAATTACTACGTTTTTTAAAATTTTAGTAAGTTTAATAAGATTAAATTCTTAATGTTGATTTCCGTTTCGAGATTGGATTGTAAAAAATATATATTTTACTTGGCTGAATTGCGTTATCGATCCGCTGCTGGAACTAACGTCGCACAACTCGAGACTTATCTTATTAGATTTAATTTGCACATTACGCGAACACCACGTCGCGAAACGGCTCGCGGAGTAAGAACGCGCGTTTTTGCGGCCTCTTAAACGGAAATTAAGCAGTCGCTCGTTCGCGATAATAATAGGTTCGCCGAGTGTGCGTGTATGCTCGATAATTACCTTTGGGCGTGCGCGATTGCAGGCTGGTCGGACCACCTGCTAATGTGGATCCCTTAATCCGTGCCTGATATTTTTTTTCTCTTTCTTATAGGCTTACCCGAAGAGAGACATCACTAACATCGTCGAGTCGTCGCACTACGTTAGGGTGAGCGGATGGTGCAAACCCGGAAGAACCAAGTGCAAGCTCTCCCGATGGGTCAAACCTTACAGATGCTTGGGTGAGTGGTAATTTTGCTGATATTTTTTTTTTTATTTTCAGGTATCGAAAACCTGACGTTGCATGTTCCGATCTTTCGCGAGCGCCTGTCGTCGGTGTGGCAAGAGTGCCCTTCTCGCGAAATTAAAGATTAGATCTCTGTGATTTTAGCTATAGTTAAATTTTCGCTGTGTGTATAGGCGAGAGAAAGAAGGTCACGCCAATTTTCGCGTATCTATATCGTAATCAATCTCTTTTTGGGTCAGTATAAAAGCGGTAATCTGTCACACGGATATCGTGAGACACGTAAAACCGCGAGCCCTGTCTCAACGGGGAATATCAAAATCAATATAATAATGTAACTGTCAGCATATATGTCAATACCATCAGCGTGTGGATTTCTGTTTACGACAATACAGCATGGAACTCAATCTCAACGTTCGCCGCATCGACATCGCCAGCGCTGATGGCGAGATACCGTAATGTCGGTACTCGTCAGTCGTAAAAATTCTCGCGGGACTCGCGATAACGTATTGTCGTATTCGATTCTTGGCTGGCTTGAAAATTGCTAAGGAGAGGGCCGTGGCGCGAACCGGGCGTAGGCACCGATCGGTCGATAGGTAATGCGGCAGAACGGCCGGCCGCACGGCCGTGAGAAACGGTGAGATCGATCTCCGGGCGGCGGAGATTTAGTTATAAATTTAGCAGGACGCTG
Source organism: Leptothorax acervorum (assembly GCA_035220615.1). Lineage (NCBI taxonomy): Eukaryota > Metazoa > Arthropoda > Insecta > Hymenoptera > Formicidae > Leptothorax > Leptothorax acervorum. The sequence goes on along the minus strand of JASTWQ010001260.1, from coordinate 21,606 downwards.
GATCTGCTCCGGACGGAAGAATTCAATTTGTAGAGTCAATACGCTGTGTAACGGACAACGCGATATCTGCTGTCGGATTGTATGGCCCGGCTGCCTTCCTGATCAGCCTTTTTATCGCGCTGAAAAACGAAGGAGCTATCGCGAACGTGACGTCGCGCAGCAGCGGGATTCAAGATCGCACTTACTTATCTTTTCCTTTTTTGCCGACCTCCCTTTCTCCTCCCCCTCCGTGTATGAGCACTCGGTTCTCGAAGCAACTGTCAAGGATCTTCTCGGAGCAATTGTATCTTTATTGCAACTCGCGAGCTCTATTCCATGCGATTGAACGATTCAGCGCAAGGCGGGTAAGAAGTAGATTCCAGATTCGTAATTTATTAAGTCTATTTTATGTACGACGTTAATTAAAGTGGACCTTATAAATTATAAACTTACTTCGTTCTTGCGCGGAACTCTTCAATTTGCAAGGAGCACTTAATTGTTGAATATTCTAAATCGAATAACGCGAGAAGTTTGAGGAAACGGTAGGAAAAACGTGAGACATTTATTAAGGTGAAGAAAGAATGTATTTATGCAGGGAGCATCTCGTTATTGCAGAATGCAATACTTTTATTTTATTTTAATTAGAGCTTTAACATAACTTTTAATTAGTGCAATAAATATATTGCAGAGTAAATATGTCTATTGGAGACCGAGGAGCTGCGGAAATAACAATGATAATTTTCTGCTAATTGTAAGATCTCTTTTGAAAATCCATTCCAAATTTTTCTTACAAATCGCCATTAAATCTTGATTCGATACGTGTAACACACTTTACGAACAACATGATTCAACGTTCACTCCTTTTCTATTTTAAGTACCTCTTTATCTACTCTTAAGTATCATTAAAGTAAATAATTGAATCAAAACGTGAATAGAGTAATGACACAAAACACGTCTGTCGTCGGTGATATATTCCCTTGAGTGCGATCCCGTAAGTAGACGATAGACAGTCATTCGTTCACGTTTTTAACAGGACGAGAACTCTGAACCGTACTCCGCATTATCTGTATTGAACATGCCGTTAGAGAGCGCCGAGATCCATGTCTCATTTTCTAATCGTGTTATGTAGATAAATGCCATTATTCCGGTATGTTGGTCACGTGTGAATGGTCACGGCCGTTCTCTTAACGTACGCGTCTTCGGTTTGCGTGTCTCACGTCCCACAAAGCTCCATTAACCACTTCCTTGTCGAGCAGTCTAAAAAAAAATCGACCGTGAAACGTCCGGTGTTTTTTTTCAACCGTATTTTTATATAACTGTCTTGTTTCAATAACGCTTGAAATGCTTTTTGCGAAAGTGCACACGCATTTGTCTATAGTTTTCCTTACGTAACTTCTGCCGGCGCGGCGCGGCGCTCTTGTGGAAGAGTGATACGCGAATGTACTCAGACAAATCGGGCGAGTGGTTAATACCCTCGAAGAGTCTGCGTGACTAGTTCTATTGATCAGCGGTGGTGAACGTACCGATGCGTCATCCGTTAGACGCGTATCCATTCCACCGTCTCTTCTCTCTCTCCTCTTCCTTTCGCACGTTCTTCTATCACGTTTATGAAAGTAGCAGACATTTAGACAAATATACTACTGAGAAATTGTTACTCTTGCTTTTTGTATTCCGTGCTTCTACGTTATATCCGCAAATGCATAGATTCGCGTGTATATATTCTTATATGACCATTTATACATGATACCTATACCTATACCATAAAGTGTCTCGAACATAAATATTTTAGAAGCAGATTTTCCGATAAATTTTTAGGAAAGTTTTGAGAGAGGATATTACTATGCTGAAACTTTTTAATATTCAACATTAAGCGACTTGATAATTAAACCCGGTATTAAAATTCTGAAAAAGTGCTCTTGAATTTAAATGAACAATAAAGTCTCGTTATTTGCTTATACTTTTAGAAGCATTATAGTTCGAGAAAAATTTTTCGTCTTGAATTGTTTATTATTTGTGAAGGCCATTTACTGCCTTGACATTTTAGTTTAGGAAAAATCCTCTCTATACTCTGGATCAGAGAAATCTGTCATTGAAATTGCAGTTACGAATTCTGTGAAAGAACAGAAAGAACTTATATGAAGAATCTATAAATGCAATAATATAAAATTAAAGTATCGAACGCATGAGATTTTATTTCAGATGAGCATATATATATATAAAGTTCCACGAATCCCTTATACGCGGGCTCGCTATTGATTTAAGGCGTTTTATTATATATCTCGATATATGCGCACCAGGTATATAAATAGTCATCGGCAGATTCGTGCTTCGGCTGCCAATATAATTCGTTGCAATATAATTCGTAGAATTCCCTCTTCGTAGAAAGATATAGGCAGAGAGAAGAGGAGAGAGAGAGAGGGAGAGACTGCATGGTCGAAAAGAGCGAATAAGAATAAATACCGGCGATGAGCGACCTTTACTAGTTTAATCGAGCCTTTCCTTGAATTCGAGCCACTGCAATATGTACCGTTTCCTACTTTCAGAGGGACCCTTCCAGAGCGACGCACTTCTCGTGCCGGAGGGCTGTCTCTTTGATCATCTTCATAATCAAACAAAATGCTGGGAGTCTCACAGGTAACGAGCGTACCTACCTATATGCGCGCGAATATCGTCTGCGCCAAACGGAATTAATTTCTCGAGTGAGCTTAGATTTACAGTGTCGCGTTTCGTCAAAGCGATCGAGCGATACGAAAGAAACAGGTTTAAGCACCGCGCGGGCCCTTCCGTCTCTTCGCGAAGAAGACACGCTCGACGTTTGATCCGATTACTGCGACATGATCCGGCAATCGCCGGTCAAATTCACTACTTATTTACTTAATTATATTATTAGCGAGTTTTTATACAAAAAAACAGATTTTCCTCTTGCTTTTGCTTTTTTTTCATTGTTTTCGCATTGTGCGCGCTTATCGCGAACATATTTTACCACATTCGGTCATTTTTATCTTGTTATTCTGTTACTTTATCGTACAACCAAAGGGCTACATTTAATTACTTCGCTAATGAGTGACGCAACCTAGCTGCTATTTGAGCGTTTATTTTACACCGAGCGACGTAAAATAAACGAACGGTGTAGTTTACGCCGGTGGAGATCGTTATCAAGGCCCCGCGCCGCGTCGTGCATGGTCGCATCAGGAGCGCGCGCGTTTGCCCCGAATATATACACGTGACTGGCATCAAATGGATTCGCGTTTCCAGATGGAATGCCACGGCGGCGGAGACCTGCCGGGAGCGAAACATGAATCTGCGTAGCTTCGCGATGTTGCTGCCGTGCGGCATATCTCTGTTCTCCGGCGTCGAATTTGTATGCTGCCCGAAACACCTGAAAGGTACGTAACGTACGTACGCTCTGCCTTATCACCATTCATTCGTGTTCTCATTTTCACGCGCGCGCACGGAAGACGCGGCGAATCGCGCGGATCACGCGGTTCCGGAAAGGGAGTCGCAGGGCGCGGAGACGCGACCGCACCGGGCAAACGAGCGAGCCCATATCGCTCGCGTATATTTTCGTATTCGCGAGAATACCGCACCGCGGCATGCGCTCACGTTCATCTTCATGCATATTCTATCGGTGCGAACGTTTCGCTGCGTCCGCATCTCCATACCGTGACGTCCTTTCCAGACGCGAGCTCCGCGAGCTCGGGTGTCTTCTTGGCGCGAGGTCATTTCACCGTAAAGTGGAAATACTTGTGACGATCTTATTTCGAGATTTAACGCGCGAATCCCGCCTGTCTTTTGTTGGATACGTTGAGCTTTCGACGTAATGAAATTAAATTCCACTTCGGATTGCACATTTGCTATGTAAAATATCTCTGTGGACAGATTTTAAAAAATTTTTGAGAATTTTTATGTTCTCGCTCAATTTGAAGGTGAACTTAAGAATAGCGTTTATTCTTTGAAATAAGATCATCATACTGCAATCTCTAATTAATTCTAATTTATTATATGTGCAAATGAATAATGGAGCGATGAACAGATGGAGAGATTAAACAATCTCGTTAGATGTCAAACCTATTGGTCTTCGCACTTGCGTTTATCATTTACTTCGATGAAACGATCAAACACCCTTTTCTTACGTTTGTATCAAGCTTTTACACGCCCTATTATTCGATTCTCGTATTGATACCACACCGCGCTCTATTATTCCTTCGCCTTTCGTGTTATTTTTCATTTTGTAGAGCGGAACGATTAATGGAACGCGTGTCTATCAAAAAGCATAAGTATCGGAAGAGAGAAGACGGCGAGGCATGAATATTTACGACGAATTCGCGGCGCATTTATTGCACGGTGGAAATACGCGGCGTTTACGCTGTTCGTTTCCAATCGACTGTCGCAAAGAACAAAGAGAAAGAGAAAGAGGGAGGGAGAGACAGAGAAAAAGCGAAAGAATGGCTATAGGAGGGTGCAAAGAGGGTGTATTAAGCGAGGGGTGCCACCTACTTCGCCTCGTCTCCTTCCTCGTTTCCTTCCAGCACCCCGGGTGGCTCGTGCCACCCTTCGCAAGCTCTCTCTTTTTCCCATCTCTCTCCCTCTCTCTCCCTTTCCCTCTCTCTATATACATATATCTCTCTCTTTCTGTTCCACACTCATCGCAAGCTCTCTTGTCTTCTCTCTCCCTCGTGCAATCAATAATGTTCGCCGTCGACGTTCCCGACGACTGCGCAACGTAACACGCCGTAGCTTTCGGCGTCGCTGCGCAACTTTTCTTTCCTACACACCATGTATATAATGGGCTCGATTAGCACACACGGGGCTGTCCGTTTTGTCCGCTATGTACCGCCGCCCGCTTGAATCCATATACTCCATTATTTTCAGGCATAGGTAATGTAACTTTGGACGATGACGTGTCTCGTCCGAGGGATGAAAAATGGGCTGTGCGTCCTGCGCCAAATAAAATCGGGATACAACACGTTTAGGGTATGACCACTGGTGCGGATCAGTTCGGTAATTGATGTACTTGAACAGAACATGGAATTTCCATTTTTGTGGAGACCCCGACTTTAGTAAGCTTCGACTTAAGATTCTTATGATAAAATCGAGTTGCTAAAGACAAGAAATTGAAGACTTAAGTTGCACTAAAATCCTCTTTTTTTTGAACGCGCATAATTAAACTTTTATCGTTTGCGCAGATATTTGAGTTTTCGATGAAAGATATTCTGCGTTTTAAACGCGCCTTCGATCAAGCGTGACTTACAATCAACGTTTAATTTGCCAAAATAAATTAGATATTAACAAGTTTGCTCATTAGAATGCATGAATTTTGAAAAATAAATGTTTACGTCTTGGAAAGAGCCTCGGGTGCGAATATTTCAGAAATATGCAACTTTAAGTTCATAGAGTAAGTATGCTGAGAACTTTCGTTATTGGCACTGATATAACATCGAATTTCCGTCATCCCGCACGTTCCTTTCTACTCGGCACTCGCCTGATCGATTCTGGATAAACCGCGTTCTCGAGAGGAATCCATAACTCTCTATGACGAACAATCGTGACATAAGGTATCCCCGGAGAAACTGCCAACGCGTGCAGTTATCGCGTATCTGCTGTGTGACCCAGATAAAAGGACGACACAGGAGGATATGGTCAGGTGGGGCTTTTGTCTGCCTTTGCAGAAGTCGAGAAGTCGTCTCATCAGAGCCCCTATTCTCAACGAATGAGACACATCTCTCGAGAACCTAGTTAGCCAAGATGCAGCCCGCTTTTCCCAAGTAACTCGACCAAATTAGAATTTCCAAGCTGGAAAGATGCGGAAACGGGATGAGAACAAAATGCATTTTGCGTAGTTAAAACATATACGAATTTTGCCAGTGGCAACATCCTCCCTTGATCATTTTCACACTGACAATGAGTTAATTTTAAAACATAATTTGTCTTTTGCTGAATGAATTCTTGTCTTCTTAATTCTTCCTAATTAATTAATTAATTCTTTTACAGGATAAATATCCATCCGTAGACACCGTTTCGCTGTTTAGCTCGATGTCTCTTTACATCGGGAGGAATCGAGACTGTCTTCGTCGTCATGAATTATATCCATAAAATTTGTCAAATTATGTTTATGTCGTCGTATCGTCGACCTTTTTCGAGTATATTGATAAATAATCAAGTGCTCGGTGACACTGGCAGTGTATCACTGGCGCGCATTGATTTAGATTATGGGCCAGAATTCCGCGGAGCTATCTGTGGCCAGCCCAATCCCGTCCATTTACTATTCAAACAATGGCAGTCGATATACTGGAATGTGCGCGCAGACAGGAATTCCAATAATTGCACCTACCGCGTCACGTACGTGCATGTACGTACGCGACGTGTATATGTGTGCCGAATCGTTATCGTTAGAGAGAAACGCGAAAGAAAAAGAAGGCACTTTCGCATAATCAAGGATGAGTGCAGTATGCAGTAGTATTAATTAAACGATCTTTGTTTTCTCTTTCTTTATGCAGGTTCCCGCGTTGAGCGCAAGCGGTGCACGCTGGAGAGCCTATTTTCAGAACCAATCGTCATCATTACGCGCTTTACGCATTTATGTAACGATGAATCATACCGAACACAGGTGCAGCGAAGAATAACATGCGAAACACCTTTGCAGAGAACGTGAAGGTGAAGAAGCCGATTGATCTGCCTATACCGAAGAGCGTGGACGACGATCTTGACGAGGATGAGGACGATATCGATGACGAAGATGACCTGGACGGCGACGCTGAGGACGAAGACAACTCTGACGGTGATCTCGAAGACGTGCTTAGCAATCAACCCGACGAGGATGAAAGCGAGGAGGAGTATGACGATCTCGATGATTACGACACAACCACCAGGTAGTTACAAATAATATAAGCACCTTTGAGATTTGCATTTATACCGCTATATATTTTAATAAATATCCATAAAGATCATTGAACCACTGTTACTTTTTATCGAATTAAAGAGAATTTAAAATTAATTGGATCTCTAAAATACAGTTAAAATTAATTAATGTAAGGACCATATATTCTATACATAGAAATTAAATATTTATTGTAATTCTGTTGACGAAAATCAGTCGACCATCGACGACCGTTTCCACGACGGAGAAAACGAAGCAGGATGCGACGGCGATGCCGCTGCCGGTTAGCACGAGCACGCAGCAGCCTTCTCAACCGCAAGGCACTCCCGATCCTTATCTGACGCATTTTGATCCGCGATCCGAGCACCAGAGTTACAAGCAGGCTCAGATGCGACTTGAGGAGGTGCACAAGGAGAAAGTTACGAAAGTAAGTTCGATTAATCGCAATGGGAAAAGTAGCGAAGTAGCGTTAGCGCGTATCTATGCTGTATATCTTCACCTATTTAGCGTACTGTACATCTTCATTTATTTAGAGGAAAGCAAAGGTATGATCGTTAACGTTAAGTCAAGATATTAAAATTTGTATTTTGAGGAAAAAGGGTATGAGAGAAACTTTTGGAAGACAAGTATTATGGCGCGGGACATTGGTGTCGAAATCTTTGTGCTACAACGCTTTCAGGTGATGAAGGATTGGAGTGATCTCGAAGAGAGATATCAGGACATTAGGGCCCACGATCCCGTCGCCGCGGATGCTTTCAAACGCTGGATGACGGCGCGATTCCAGGAGACGGTTGCCGCACTCGAGGAGAGCGGTGCGGCGGAAAAGCATCAGTTAAGCGCAATGCACCAGCAGAGAGTGCAGGTACGTGGAAACGTGTGATATGATACGAATCACCCTTTTTTTGAAAGTCGTCCAACTTCGAAACGTTTTATGAATTCCAACAAAAAGCGAACGTAAATCTATTTTGATAAGGTCTTCTAAATAGGAGTTTTACATTAATTTCTAAATGACCGAAAACACATTTAAAAAGATTTAAAAAGATGTTCAACAAAGATAAATCTATTTATGAGTAATCGATGTTATCGTCTATAATTATTGTTATCAAACGGTAATAAACATAAAATGAATATAATGATTAGATATTTTTTCTTTATAAGAAGATAAATAATTTGTACAAACATTTTAAAAACAATAATCTATTTATATGTAATTACTATTGCTAATAATTTTATTATTTTTTTGTTGAGCGGCGAATAATAATCTCCATCAGTATTCACATCGAATGAATTATATCTAATAATAATCTTTCTTTCGCAGGAGGCGGTTAAACAGAGGAACGAGGAAGCTATGTCGTGCTATACCGCGGCCCTTAACGAGACGCCGCCGAATGTTAGTTTTGTGTAATACATTTTTGCACAAAGAAGACTTCTTATCTTTTTGCCTAACGATCGATTTATATGTTCTTTAGATGCACCGTATTCAAAAATGCCTGCAAAAGCTGCTCAGAGCCCTTCACAAAGACAGGCACCACACAATAGCCCATTACAAGCATCTCCTCGACAGCAGCTTAGAACAGGCGCAGCGAGAGAAGCCAGCCACTCTGGAGCATCTGGCGGAAATTGATAGGATTACCAATCAGAGCCTCTTGATGTTAGAACGGTAATGTATACTTCAACCGTACATTTTTACCTTTAATGTCCTAAATATACCGCGATTCACGCGATACGTTGCACGCGAAACGATTAACGCCACGACCGCAAAAACGTTAGACTCATTTTTTCTTTTCTTGTGTTCAGATATCCAGACCTAAGCGCGAAGATCGGCCGTCTCATGGACGATTACGTTTTGGCCCTCAGGAGTAAGGATGAAACTCCGGGATTGCTGCTGGCGATGACACGGGAAGCGGAGGCAGCTATTCTAGACAAGTATCAGGCCGATGTCGCTAGCAAACAGCAAGGTATTTATGGCAAACTTGTCAAGCAAATTTGTACAAATAAGCATGTGTTTCATCTTACTTTGTACTTTACAGAAAAGGAACATCAGAAACAGCTCGAGCGGGCGCGCAAGGAGCAACGTAAAGCAGAACGCGGTGAATTACGCACAGAACAAGAACAACACGAGGAGAGCGACTCTGCAATCGATACCAAGGATATTCCTCAGCAATCAGAGCAACCCGCTGCGGTTGCCGCCATGCATAATGAGGGAGTAGTTAGAGCAGCTCATAGCATGACTCACGATGTTTCTCACTCCGAGCCAGTAAGAAAATTTACCCTAACTATAAAGCCTATAAGTCATCATACAAAACTTTGCTGTTTTCTTATTATTTATTAAATAAATTTATTTTACTATCACAGCCCTTATCATTGGGACAGAAATGAAAAAGAAGAATATCTTTATATATTTTTAGAAACCACAAATTTTTCGTTAATTTTGCAGGGTTATTCCGTAAGGCGAGAGGTGTATCACAGAGAGAATCGATCCGTTTACTTCACACTCGCGTTCGCTGGCATAGCACTCATGGCGGCTGCAGTTGTCGGCGTCGCGGTATTCAAGAGGCGCAGTGCGAGAAGCCCTCACAGCCAGGTATACTATTATATTAAAAGACACGTCAATATTATTGTAGTATCTACAATATTTTGCGCTATCATTAATCGATAGTCATTATGCAATACTTTAATGCATGATCCAAACGAAAATGTATGTAATTGAAGAAGGGTAATGCGTTATAATAATATACTAATTGACACACACACACGTTAATTGACAATGAAACTGACATTTCCCGTTTCCTCGCAGGGCTTCATCGAGGTCGATCAAGCGGCCACGCCCGAGGAACGACACGTCGCGAATATGCAGATCAATGGTTACGAGAATCCTACATACAAATACTTTGAGGTGAAGGAATAATTCGGCCGCCACCTCGAGAAATTATCACAGATATTTTGATTTCTGAAGCTGGTCGCAACCGCGTATTCGTTCTCGCGTATTTTCTTCAAGAATCTCATAGTATTTTGTTAGAGTAAGATATATATATAAATAGTATGTATATCTCTAACCCCCGAGATTCTTCCGAAGATCCGGACATGTACATCCCGGGAATGCGCAAATTCAGAAGACGCGTTTCCTAATCGGCTGATCGCACCTGCGATCGAGACTACCGCCGTACACATCGCGTCCGCTTTTACACACCACGATCGCGTGTCGCGGTGTAAATCGATTTCGCGAAGAATTGACAATATATATGTAAAATACAGTTTGTAGCAAGGACACGCTGGATGGGAAACGAAACGGATTCTACGGGAGATAAAATTACGTAGAATTCAGCATACCTATGTGCCATACGAACACGCTATCTTCGGAAGTATCTCATACACACATTGTTTTTATTACGTTGTCATACATGTCGATATAAAAACGCAGGAAGGAGCGCTCGTGTTGTAAAAGTAGAAAACGCCGTTTTTAGACGTACCTCGATGTTCCTCCGCCTCTACACGTTGTGCACTCGAACCGGAAGCGCCGCGGATCGATTGACGACCGGCGTTCGGTGGCTGGTCGCTCTCACTCCGCGGGGACGAACGTTCGTACGATGCTAGAACGCGTTTACACGGACGATGTAAGCGTCAGTGAATGCGTTGTCGTTGCGCTCTTTGCTGTATTTTTAGGTTCTGATATTTTCGGAGATAATCAATGGCAATAAAAACATAATGCAGCTTAAATAACTAAACACGAAGAAAAAAAAAATGCGATAGCGATCGTAGTAGCTTGTCACTGGGGGCAGCATATAGAAATAAATACTCCGATTAATGGCGTAATCGTTAACGTTATGCTAAAATAAACGAGCGCGCGAGCGAGCTACGCGGCACTCTTAAAATATCAGAACATACACACATACACGGAACATACACGCGCCATCTCATCGTTGCACGTTTTCACTCCTCTATCTTCGTGATGCAGCTGTTTTATTCCCTCCGTCTCCGTTCGATTCCCACTGCCTGGTTTCTCTCGGTGACCTTTTTCAGTACTTAACGTTTACTCTTAGATGATAACCGTAAGACGTAAGCAAATTAAGAATCATTGACGTATCTCGAGTTAATGACAATGACGACGAAGTCAGATGCTCTATCATTCCACGCGAAAGTCCATTTTGTCGAGGTGCTGAGAACGCTAGCATGGAAAATGTTCGGCAGCTTCGTCCGATCTCGCCGAGAAACGACGTCCGCGACGCATCGAATAGATCATGTCGATGCTGTCGAACAAGAGGAACAGTTCAACCGGAGATAATTTTCGAGTGGCATTAGTACCTCTGACTGTTATGTCGAGAAAGAAGGAAAAAAAAAAGGAAAAGAAAGAAGCGGCGGCTGTTGAGATAAGCGTTTCTTTTTCGTTTCCGCGTTTTGCGTTCTCGGGGGAAAAAAAGGGAAAGAAGATCGTTCATACAATAACTATCTTAGGATATTACTAATTATATACGATGATGACGACGATGATGATATAATATATTACACGTTTAATGCTTATATATTTGTATATGGTCAAACGATTAAAAAAAAAAAAAACGGTAGTAGCCAGCACTTTAGCGCCAGGGTCGCGTGGGGAAGCACAGTTCTTTTCTTATTTATCTTGGAATACACATTACGCGCTTTCGTCGGACTTTATTTGTATAAAGAGGTCTCGGTGATGCTCGCGATGCGATTCGGCGCATGTCGCCGGCTGCGAATACGCTGCCGCGGTCCATAGAACCATTTACCGTCCCTACGGCCATCGGTGGTCAGTGGTAGCATTCAATTACCACACAGATTTTAAAGACACTCCCCCAATAAAAAAAAAGACGTGAAAGATCGCGTGACGTCTTCACGACGTCTGGAAGATTAGGATATCTCGACGGCGTCTTTGCGGGAAAAACGTTTTTTAGGTGTCTAAAAGATTAGAGAGCGTTTTTTTTTTTAGGTCGTCTTTACGTCTATCTATGGTCGCAGCGTGATAAGAGCACAATCATCGCTATCGCTGGTGCACCGTTAATGCACCTCGACACGCTCGGGTCGGTCGATCGCCGACGTATCGATACAGCCGGTAATATATATGTTTGAAAGAGACGGGATTTTTAGCTCTCGGCGCAATGGTTACTATTATTACGGTATAGATTACAATTTAACGCTAAAGAGTCGCTGTTCTGTCTCTTGTGTGAAATAATGCTCCACACGGTCCATGCATGAGTACATCATACATTCCCAGTTACGTGCTAAGGTGGTCCCCTTCGATTGCGCTCACTTTGCTAAGATTGTAACGCGCGACACGATAATCGCCGGCGAATTAGAGCGATTAAAAAGAAAAAAAGAAGGAAAGAAAGGGAAGATCCTTTTAGATATTGTATTCCTAAGCGCACGTGAAGCAGCTGCCTTTCCTATCTATCTAGCGCGAATCTCTCTCACACACACCGATCGGTTTGTCTTCACGCAACTACGGTGGAAAAGAGTGTGTATAACCGGCGACAGGCAACAAGATGCAAGACACAGACACACACATTAAAACAACACATCGCTGAATGTTAAAAATATTATTTTAGATATATTGTAAGACGATAGCAATTATACCAGTATATGTACTATGATTATACGAATAACAGCAGATAGCATCAATGCGTTAACAATAATGATATAAAATGTCTGTTATATATGTATATGTGTGTGTACGACGTACGGGGATAATATATAGAGATATATATATACAAATATATATACATATATATATATGAATATACACATGCATATACATGTATACATATTAAATTAAACATTATGTACCTATAGCGTATATAGTCGTTAAACAACATGGAGACAACATCGCATATGAAAGAAAAAAAATCTGACCTTGATACGGATTCACAGATGCTGAAGACCTTAAGCGATTGTAAAGGGACTTATTATTTTTCTAAGGCTCACAAAGCTAGAGCTGCTCTCGCAGAAAGATAGTTTGCAATCATTACGATTGGCCTGTATTGAGGATAATTTGTGATCGGCGTGCGTACACATATATATATATATATATACATATATCATTCGTTAAATTAATCGCGATTAAGTGCAAGGCAAGCAGCGATTTGGAACACTGTATTTCGCGTGTACAAGCATGCAAGTCGATTCGCCGATTTTTACCCTGAGTGAAAACGCGCGATTGCGCCATACGCAAGCAACAACGGTCCAAATGCTCTCCCGATGACTTTTTGTAGAAGATATCGGGGAGGTATCAGTATTAGCCAATATATAGTCGGAGCATATCATTACATGTTTCGGTGATTCGATTGTAGGGGGAAAAGATAGAAGGAGAGAGAGAAGAGAGAGAGGGAGAGAAAAGAAGGTCGGTGTGTGCGCTTCAAGATACTGTGAATTTGCATCGGGCCACCTCCGTACGTATAAGTTTAAGAATTGATTTTTGTAAAGAGGTAATAAGTATATATATATATATTATATCGAGATAACTGAAACTTAGCTTAAAAGCCATGTGAGACGTGAAGGAGAAGAAAAAAAAAGAAAGAAATATACGTCCTTCAAGTCGTAGTCCAGAGATTAAGTAGCGAGTCCAGAGATGGAGAAAGAGTATAATAATGAGACAAAAAACTGGACTTTATTTTTACAGTTTTTTCGGTGTTCTCCTCGCGTCATCCTCTCGTCTTCGGGCGGTTTATCGAGCAGCACGATTACGTGTCCTCGCACTGTTATCTTCGATTCCGAAAAACGTGATGTTCGTTGACCCTTGCGCGATGCGATAACAGCCCGATTAGAAACCCCCCCCCCCCCACCCCCCTTGGATCGGAAATCCACAATTGAGACTCCGATTTAGCTTCCGTTATCAAAAAGATAAGTTAACAGCGAAAAGAAATTTATTCGTATCATTCATTCGTATCGTTATTAATGATACGGTCGTATAATACAGACGAAGACAGTGCGTGGCGCAAGGGCAACTAAGTAATTGCTCCCGTTACGTTCTTATCGTAGCGTTGAAAATTCCGAACTCTGAACGAATTATCATTACGCGTGAAAGGTTTCGCTTTCTCTTTCTGTGAACAATGGCAATCCGTAGCGTTTGATTACGTCAGTGAGACTAAATTTTATCAGCCGAAAAGCAACAAACGATCGTTCTGTGAGAGTATCTGCAGCGTGTTGTTGGAATTTCAATCGCATTATCATGCCGAGAACTCGTCTTGCACAAAAAACGATATTGCATTTTTTTAATGCATGGAATAGTTGACGCCTCCTACATACATACATATACATATATGTCCCAGTAAGCAAATTGTCCGCAGCATAGCAACGGATTGGCAGCAGATCTACTCAGATATCGCAGCAGATTTGATATATCATCTGCATCTGCATTAAACTCTGCCGGTAGAAACCGAGTAGAATCTGTTATTTTCTAAACGTTTAAATGGAATACATCCATTTAAATGGTTACGAAACAGTAGATTCTGCTCAGTTTTCTGCAGTCAGTCTGCATTATATTTTGTTACCAGATTCTGTTATATTTCTGCTGGCATTCTATCGACAAAATTTGCAGCAGACACTTTCAAAATCTGTCTTCGACAGATTTAGCTATCCAATATTTATTACATGTAATAAATATGTTCATATGTTCTTAAATATGTACCATCACTCATTTTATACGCATGTAACGTGCATGTATGCAGCGGGCAGATCTTTCGATTTCCGAAAGATTTTTCAGGAATCGAAGGGTTCAGAAATGAAACACGGACTCGTAATTCATTTTTATTTTAAATACGGTACCATATCGCGTCAAAGTGTGTCTTGCAAATTCCGGGCTTATTCGTTTCTGCATCGCGAACCCTTCGGGATTCTCTCTTCTTTTATTTATTGACAATCGCGATCGAGAGCAAGTGCCGCTAATTTGCTGTTGTTCACGAGAGACAAAAAGGGGGGGGGCGCAGACTGTCGAAAGACTTAAATGACTTAAAAGAAAGAAAAGCAAACTCTCCTCGTCCCTCTTTCTCCTTCGCAGGTATTTCTCCTCGCCGCTCACAAGTTTTAACGCATTATTACACCCCGTGAAAAGAACGTATTGTGTTTGTGGATATATGTAATTTTACTTATCAATAAATAAATTATAAAGAATCTCCCGCGTGTTTCATTGCAGTTGCGTCTTGGTCGCGGCCTCGCGCTGAGAGTCCGCGATGAAGATACATATCGGAGCGAGCATAAATCGGACTTACTTAAAACAAGATCCTTACATAAGTCCTTACGTAATTCCGGTATCTATTAAATATTGTTTATCTCTTACAATTAGATCCAGTGAACACTGATTGCAACTATAATTGCAGTCAATTTTCACCGAGAAGCTTTATGTAACACGTAAAATATGATGACGCAGAATATATAATATTAATCAAAGGACGTTCGTATGTATAATACGATATAACTAAATTATCTCTATTATTATATGTTTATATTAGCTAATACTATTATATAATTATGTTACCTCCGTTACTCCTTATCAATCGCAGCTATTATATAAGATAATTAAAATCAATATGTACACACTGAAAAAAATTTTATTATTTTCAAGAAAATTGATTTCTATAAATTTAGTTTCCTTAATTCAAAGAAATATTAGGTAGATTTGAGAAAATATTTTAAGTTCTGCAGAAAAACACGCATTAAACACGTGTTCTACTAAGCGGAATTTACCGATATGAACTGAAATCATTGACATAAGCAGAATTTGTCATTTCGTAATCATTGAATCGTTTAAATGCGCAGATTCTACTCGGTATTTTGCAGTCAATCTGCCATCACATCTCGTTAACAGATTCTATTATATTTCTAACGTTTTGCCGACCAAATCTGTGACAGACACTTGCAATTAGCTGTGTCCTGTGTCTTTCTCTGTTCTCCAGATTTGGCTATCTGAGTAGCTTAATCTGAGCGCGATGACGAACAGTTTTGGACCAGTCTTCCGATTAGTCGCGGAGCAACGAGGTCGTTAGATAATTTTGCAAGCCGAAACAGTTTGCATGCGTCAATTAAGTTATACACGGAATGATATGAAAAACGCATCAATATATATACGTAATGTTTTTCGCATTTAAAGCAAATAACAAGATACAAGATAATGAAATCCCACGCGCGGCAATAACGCGCGACGCTTCGCTCTTTTTACGCCTCCTCGCTACAGCTTCGCTCGAAACGTGCGGGTCGTGTTCGTAATATATATTTTCTCGCCTTTGTCGCCTTGTTCGCGTTTCGTTATCTGTACGCTTCCGCGATTGACTGATGAAGTTCTAAGAAACGATTTTTTTTAACGCGATACCGCCAGCGCGGCGATGACGTTTTGCGCATCTGCTTTCTTAAGATAAAAGTAGTCTCGCGTCAAAACTACGATCGCACGCATCGCGATTGACGGGACGCGGCCGCGATCGAGCCGCGACGGGAAGGAATTCAAGGAATTCTCGCCTTGACGTCACATATGGTCACTTTTCCGTGCGTATCGTATTTCTCTTTAATCTCTCGGCGCGATAATCTTGTCAATCCCGGCGACGATCGGTGATAACGAAATCATTCTAAGGTCGATGGCATTGGCAGCGTCAATTATACGAGTGTTCCGATTTGGCTTTAATTTATTATGTAAAGCGTATACGTAATTGCGCTTTAGTCGCATAAATTCCTTTCTTTTTACACATCAGGTGAGATAATAATAAAAAACGTGGCACGATATCGAAATTTGATTCAGTTATATATAGGTAACAAAGCAACAATTGAAAAGGAGCAGCGCGGTTGCTGAACTAGATTTTTAAAAAAACCAGACAGTCGGCACGCGTCTCCGAGTTTCTCTTATCTCTCTTAATTAATGAACTCTTTCGCATTAAGACTCGGCCAGACTCGGTGTGTCATCGCTGTTGTTTGTTCAAGCATGATCCTAATGCTCCTACTGATCGATCGAAGCGTATTTCCGTTTAATCATATCTCAAGATATATTTAACGTTAAAAAATATATCTAGAAATAATTGATTTTATATTAATCACGTTGATAAAAAATTTAACGCTATAAAAGTATTAATAAGTTAAAGTTAATTCATTTTATATTAATATTAATATTAAATTATGTTCAAAATATAGCGCGTTTGGAAAATTCCCGGCTAGCGACAGCAACGGCGGCGAGCCGTGCGCGGCGCGGGGGGCCGAGCGCGATCGTCTTTTCGGTTGCCGGTCCGCGCTTGCGAGCCCGGTAGCAACGCGAAGATTTATATAGTCGACTTCAGATCTCGGTAGCGACAACACGCGACCTTGAGCGTCTATTTGCTTTGTTCGATATTGTTCTATTATAGAATCTTCGATAGCGTGGTCTGTCGTCGTGATTTACTAATCAGCAGTATTGCATCTCTGCCTTTAAGATCATTCTCTTAATTCCGTTGCATTCGAGAGTTAATATCTGCGAAAACGTTGTGAAACATTACACAAGCGAATATTGCGTGTGCCGGTCAACGTGGACGCGCACTAGATCGCCGGATAGGCGACGACGCGTGGTGCGATTATCCTTCACATCTACCTGGCTGCCATTACTACCTATCATCGAGGAAAAGAGACGACGCCGCCCACAGGCTGTGTTCCTCCGACGCTGCCCTGCGTGATCTTCGGTGTGAGCCCGACGAGGAGACTCAGCATCCAGGGACAGCATACTCGTTTTCGGCAACAGAGCTGCGAAAGCTAAGTTATACCAATCTCTATCCGAATTAACGGATTAAGCGTGTACCACGCAGTTTCGTGCTCATTCGAGTACACCCCCTCTTCGAGGCAATAGATTTCTTTCCCGCCAACCGCGTCATTAATTTCATTGATACCACCGGGCGTTCTGTAACGATCGCTAAACAATATTACGCGAGTGACAGTGTTCCTTTCGTGTGCTAGAATTCATGTTCCTACTAATAAGCACGGATCAGCGGTCTTTCTCGGCCCGACATTCCGCTGCTATTTACGTGTACCGTCCGCGGCATTCTTTCGGCTCAGTATATTCCCCTCGCCGCGTCACTATTTCTTGATGTGTTTACAACTGTCACGTATATGCGTAGTGCGTCAAGTGCTCTTTTCATTATAATCCAACGAATACAAGTTTGCAGCGTGTATTAAGTAATTTCGCGTGTATCTCTCTCTCTCTGTAACGACGTTTTCATAACATATTCATTTCGACGAGTATTGCGTTGACTCGATTACTTTTCTATTCTAGCGATGTATCTACAGTTGAATCAGATTGATTCGCTTGCGTGTTTATCGGGTACTGACAACGACGACGTGTCATCTCAATAACATTCCGCAGAACAATTATCCGATTAATGAGTTCCTCGCGTTTCTCTTTGCATCTTTTAGTTTCTATCGGTTACTTCCGTAACCTCACACATTATTTCCGTTTCGCCGTGCATACATTACCGAAAGTCCTAAGATTTATATCGGCAATAAAACGATCGCCTCTCATTGTGTGCGTATATTCGATATCTAATTTATGCGATCTATCCGTCGCCCGAGCGACTTGCGACAACAATCTTGCATTACATGCTCAATATTATTTTCACTAGTATTAAGACTACTGTTTTATATTTTGTGTCTTATCTCTATCTTCTTTAATTTATTGTATCATGATTCTATATTCAGTGCATTCAATATGTGATCGAATTAATGTATTCGAACGACTTGTCAGCATAAAAACTATTCTGTGTATACTGGTTTCAAATATATTAGTTTTCCTTTTCATCCAATGAGCTGTAGTCACTCTCTGAGATAACTAAAGCCCTGACACCCGGTCGACCGTTTTTGAAATCCGAACCGTACAATTATTTTCATAAGTTTTTAAACAAATTAATTAGCTTCATTCATTTCATATTAATATTAATTAACTTAATTCTCACGATCAATGAGCATCATTGATCATAGAACCTTTTTCGGACTCTATAAATTAATCCAACTATCGTCGTCTCTACTTTTATGTCCGCTTTCAGATTTCAGGATAGAATTCTGTTTATTAATATATTCTGCATTTACAATTAGACACATATCAATTATATCTATATATTCTATTTATTTTACGTATTTTAATTCTTGAAAATCTTTAAATGTTGCTTGTATTACAACGTTACGTAAAATTGCAGACATAAAATTATATCCTGAGTTCTGATGCGAATTTAAATCGAGTTCCGTTCGCTGTAAAATATCATCTCGCTCGAGATTACTACATCATTTACTTGTTATGATAATTTACTATTATATCATTTCCTAGCTGTTTACAATTTTTCTTCTTATTTACTATTCATATATATATTCATCGTTTATCCTCATCGGATTATCGTTTAATTATAAACACACAACCGAGGGAGATGCGTTTCTGCATAATATCGCGCGGAAAACATATGTAGGCGGATCTCAAAGGTTCCTCATCCTCATATAATCTCCAGCTCCAACGCTTTTTTATGAGGCATAAAAAAAAAAACATGCGCGCGCTCTTATCTAATGCCAGCTCTCGATTTTCCCCGCTTGATCGAGAAAACTTCATTATTGCGCATCCCGCTTCCTGCTCCCGTTCGGGCTGTTTTATCTGACACGTATACCTAGATATTACGCCGACAGTCGTGGGAGTCGCGGGACGCTCCGGAGTGAACCGAGAAACTGGAGCGCGGTCACGTTTCTCGTTTCCGCGAGTCCGCGCGTCGCGTGTCGCGTCGCGACGACGAGACGAGCGTCGGCGAGCGTCGGCGAGTCAAGCGGGCGCGCGATTCTTCGCGCTACAACACAAGAGCGATCGATCGCAGCGTCGCAGTAGCGCGGCGTGAATCGTGATCGTCTTTGACCCTCGCGAAGTTAGATCCACTGACCACTGGGCGGACCGCGGACGTCTTGAATAGTCGCCGGAGAGCCGGAATAGTCGCGGACATCGGATTGATTTGATTAACCTTGCCTGAATCGCGCGCCGCGTCACGCGTCATTCGCGCGCGATGCACGCGTTGTACCTGTCACTGACATAGCCGCCGCGATCACCGTGCGCGCGGGATCACAGTCCGTTATGACACGCCGGGAGGTCAAGTCGGGCAACCGGTAGTCTAGTATGCGTGACAGGGTGAAGGTTTGTTCTTAACCGTTAGATTGTCGGCAGTTGATCGGCGAAAAGTCCCGGCGTTAGAGAGAAAGAGTCGAGAGAGAGACAGAGAAGAGAGAGAATCGGTGTCGGTACAGTCATCGTTCAGACCAGAGAATCGTTTCCAAATGTCGACGTTCAACGATGACTTCGAGAGGCCGTTCGAGGATTTCGAGCCCCTGCAGTGGGGCGCGTTGCGCGATATGTGCCAGGCCAACGTGGAGTACTTTGCGCCCCACCAGGACAAGAACGGCGTCCGTATCAGGGCCGCCTGCCTGGCGATCCTGGATTACCTGACCCAGCTGCAGCCGCTCTACCGTGAGATCGCCAGGTTCGCGCCGCACTTCGACTTCGACGAGGAGACCACGGGAAACGGTTACAGGAGTTTCCTCTCGTTGGTCGACAGGTGTATCATGTACTCCGGTCTGGTCTGCCGGCAGATGTACAATCAGAAGGATTCTGTGTTCTTCCGAAAGAGCTACTACATGAAGTAATTGTGTATACATCACATTAGAGACCGCGTCCTACATTCACTTCCGCGTGGGACAATGGTGACTGATATCTGATCTGGGCTTTTCAGGGAAATAGAAGCGTGCTCCCAGCTGTTGGCGTCGCTTTACACATGTTTGCAGCAGTTGAAAATAATGTACTCGTGGAGCACGGAGGTGATGGACGATGGAAAACTGTCGCTGTTCCCGCTGGAGCAATACAGTATTCAGAACTTCTCAATAATGCGGAGAATATTAATCAGTACTGCTTTTATGGCAGGTGCTTAGGGTTTCAGGTATTTGCAGATATATACAACACTCGTGAATAACCGCCTGAGTCAAATTCATCCAAAAAAATGTTATTTGTTTATTATCTAAAATGTTTTTCTTTCAGTTTTGCGATAGCTTAAGACACGTATTGAAAGGACTGTCATTCTTTATGGCGTCCTTCAGCGAGATGTACTACAGCAATGGTACACTATTAGGACGATGCACTAATTCCGTTAAGTATTTACTGGATCCGGAAGCAAGAGCACGTCGTATTGTTAGTATATCTCAGCACGCTGACATTTCTTTCTGCCAGGCGTTTTGGTTTCTGAGCGAATCGGGTAAGAAATAAGGAAATGTACCAGTTAAATAAAAATAAGAAAAACAATTTACTTTGACCAAACTGGCAATTTATTATAACGTTCACATATACGACGTTTCGATCATTGTTTTTGATCCTTATCAAGTATATAATCTATGTCAAGTATGAACTTAAAAGTAGCCACTTGAAGCATCTTATTAGTTACGAGTTTTTCCCGGAAATTCATATCTAAAGATGTAATCGTGTGTCCATGGAGGTGATAAAACTTTCTTGCAGCTGTAACATTGTCAGGAAAGCCACTGTGTGACAATTGCAATCCATCCTTATTTGTGTTAGTAATTAAAAAACGTAGGGTGTAACCGTGAGATAAAACCATGAATTTTCAGGACAGAGCAATATTGTCGACCTTTAACTTGGCGTGATTGCTCTCTTATTTCTCTTTCCTGAATCCCTCCATGGACACACGATTACATCTTTAGATATGAATTTCCGGGAAAAAACTCATAACTAATAAGACGCTTCGAATGGCTACATTTAAGTTTATGAC